>CM068301.1:53218763-53818763 GCA_034768395.1 Linum lewisii | reverse complement strand
ACCATTCACAACATCACACCACGGACATCCACACACAATGCACACTCACAAATCACATATCAATGTTTAAATCTATGTGTGTTATTAAGGCACATAGGAGTTACTCTACACCACCACCGGCCGACCGATGCACCTCCCTACCGCATGGGAGATCCCCGCGCTCCCCTACCGCATGGGGAAAACGTTATCATCATCATCATCAACAATCTCTCAGCGAGAAGTTCAACAACACCCTTGACACCCATGTCAAGGGGAATCCACCTCAGTGGATCAGACTCAATCATACTCATTTCTCGGGTGGGGCAGTGTGGACTCCTACCGGTTCTAGCATTTATCATTTACAATCATCACGTCACTTTCAATCACAAATACACACTACAACAAAATGGAGTATTAGTGGCGGTTATTTTCCACAATTGTGGAGGTATAACCTGTAACACCCCAATTTTATGAAATGTAAAACGACAACGTGTCTCGGGACAGACGATGACTCAAAGGTTGAAAAATACAACTTTGACCAACTACTTTCAAACCAACCATAAAAATAGGGTATTAACCGTCAAAACATTTACAGCGGAATTGGGCCCAACGACTTGAGAGCAATTCTCCAAGTCGCCATTACACCGTCTCATGATCCACTGCTTCGGCACGCCTTAAGAAACTCTGGTGGCCCGTTGCTTGTCCAGGAAATTCCTGCAAAACTGGTGGGTGGCTCGTGGTTAGTCCGTTATCGTGATTAATCCGTATAAACAGGAATAAACACATTTAATGGAATTAACTATGCAAACTAGTACTTCCATAATCATCCTTCCGTAACGAAGATTACCGTTACCGTTTATCAAATGACCCATCACAAGGAATATTAATCCAACATCCCAATCATGACCTATATATGAAACATTAACACACATAATCACAAGTCATTATGACATCCCATGAACTATTCTAATAGTACCACACAACATCGAGATCAACTCGATCAACTTTCATTAAACAATAGGGCGTCCCTTCTTCCCGCCTAGCTAACCTCTACGCCATCATCGATAAGGCTTACTTTTGAGCCTGTAATAGGGACTTCACAAGAGTCGCTATTCTTCCCGACTACCATGAATCGATTGGGGCTATCAATACCCAACTCCCATCATCCGGTCGAGGCTAATTCCACCCAACTCTTATCATCCGGTGGGGCTATCCGTACTCATCAACCGTGAATCGATTGGGGCTAACAATACCCAACTTCCATCACTCGGTAGGAACCCGTATCCATCGATGTTCCCGGTGGAGGACTAGCTAGCGAGGTTTTACTTTCCACCTGTATACACAAGGTGCCAAACATCATCAGATAACATCATGATTTAACCATAGTCGAATCAAACATAATTAGGTATAAAACCGATGGTTCCGGAAAGATAGAACTTTCCGTAGAAATGACACCTTGTTGACAAAACTAAGACTTTCCGTCTTAATTTCCAGGTAAGTAGGGGAGTCACTCGGACTACTTAAGTCCCTCTAACCTTAGGCATCATAACTTTATAAACCGGAATTACTGAGGATCCGCGTCGCTCATTACTCTGAACAACCAACAAACAACAGTTAGTCATCCAAATCATCAAGGTATTATAGTACCTACAAGTAATAGATTTATAGTTTATATGGATTTAACAATCCATCACGTCATCCATTGGTTTAATTAGCCACCAAAGCAATCGAAGCCACATCGTTTCACAAGCGATCTTATTCCGAGTTAAATCTAACCCTCGGAAGATAGCTGATTTGAATAGGAGTTATGGGTGATATATAAGTCCTCGTAATAATATCATAACAATTATTACGTCATACTAAGGAATTAATATTCCCTAAGGAGTATAACACTTATCCAATAATCCAACACTTCTATTCATCCGATAAGTCCAATGTTCCGTGTTAAGGTGATTACCGAAGCTCATTTCCAAGATAAATGGGAATGGGAATACTTAATTAAACAATTTTAGTTAATGGAATGTAAATTAACTAATAAAAATATTAGGAATTTACCCCCTTGAACCAACCCACCTATAAATCGAGTCGGTTGACTTGGAAATCGGTTCCGTAGCTTGAATCTGATGGAAATAAGGAGTTAACGAACCGTCGTAACTCCCGGGCCAAATTGTACTAACTGAAAAGTTAGTTGGGCCAAATTGTGACATAGAGACTTGGGTGACCAAACTGCAACTATTCCATCTTCTTCAATTTGCAGGAGACAATTCCCTCCTTTTTGGTGAAGCTCCGGTGAAGCTCGGATTCCCCTAATTCTCGCACGAAACTACCTTTTGAAGGTTGGAAAGGATTTCCATGCTTAAGATGATGTCGGGTTTGCATTTTCCAAGGGTTGGGCATGCTTGGAACGCTCCGCCGCAACTCTCGTCGGAGCTACGACGGTGAGGTTCCGTGACTCAAAGTCGAAGGCTTGTTGGCTTTTATAGCCGACTCAGAAGCCTCTCGATGCCCTCTGGAGTACCCATAAGTCAAGGTCACGAGAAAGAAAGGAGTGAAAGGTCGTAGCGTGACGAATCCGGTAACTTCGTTTTGGCGTTATCCAGGCCAATAATGGAGTTGGAGGGGTCGGAATTCACGTGGTGATGATTTACAATCATCAAAACCCGACAAACATCCATTATATGAAGGATTGGGCATGCTTGGAACAGAGAAGCGGCGACGGCTTCTGCAAATTGGAGAAGAAGATGCTGATGTGGGGGTGATGTCACTATGATGTCATCATCTATCAGAAAGACTGAAAACTAATAAAAATAAAGGATTTGCTGGAGCAGGGACTTGAACCTGTGACCTTTAGGTTGTTGGTTCAGTTCCTCAACCAACTCGGCCAAGCAGAATTCTTGACTTCCATGCAACTGTGTTCCATTAACCCTTACCCGCCTTCATTTGGAATCCGAGCTTAACCAAATTATAAAACCATTTGATTAACGAGGTCTACCGTATCGAACACTTCACGCTATACCGCAAGAGTCGAGTCGGTCGCTTAACCTCTCGCTCCGCGTTCCATGAGTGAACTTAACTTGTCTCGAAATCAATTAATCATCAATTTACGGTCATTTCTCAAACGTATAGAATAAAATTTAAAAAAAATTTCTGGTTCAGAGATTCGGGGTGTAACATAATCGCCACAGTTGTATTAAATGTGGCGGTTGCACAACCGCCATAATTGTGGAGAAAAACCGCCACAAAAGTGTCCGACACAAACGAACAAAAGTGGCGGTCAGGAACCGCCACAAATATAGTACACTGGCGGTTGTATTGTGGCGGTTATAACCGCCACAATTGTTATTATATTACTGGCGGTTATAACCGCCACAATTGTTAATACATTTTGTGGCGGTTTCAACCGCCACAAGCTTATGTTTTGGCGGTTCTGGGCAGCTGAAGCACACTCAAATTGGCGGTTCTGGGCAACTATACTGGGGGTTATAACCGCCAATGTTGCTATTAATTTTGCAGTTTTTTTGCTGCAAATTCAGCTCACCAATTCGTCCATTAAATGGCACCTGCAAGTCAAATCAGCTCAAATAAACTACTACTAACACCACATAATGCAAGTACCATATCACCATTTAATGAGCAGGGAGATCGGTCTCCTCATTCATTACTAGTTCATCTCTCTCTTCTACAATGTGGTCAACCCCAACAGAAGCGTCATGTTCCCCACCCTGACCGAAAGCATCTTTAACAAGATGACGAATCGAGTTAATCTCATGAGTGGCACTTGGGACCTCTCTTTCTTCTAAATGAGGTCTATCATCCAACGCTAAAGGAATTCCTACATCATCCACTGTTTCTCCATGACGAGTCCACACGGTGTAGCCTTCAGGAAATGGTTTTGCTAACCGATGCCACCGTACGTCATATCTCGTTTGGAACTTTCTTATTCCACACTTGGAACAAGGGCAAATGATATGCTCCCCATCCCCAGATTTGTTGAAAGCAAAGTCAAGAAATTGTTCAACTCCCACAATATAATCTCGAGTGTAGCGAGGTTGTGTAATCCAAGATTTGTCCATAATTACTAGTTCTACCTATTGAAACCTTATTAGTAAATGCAAATTGAAATTAGAATTCAATGGCAGAAGTTAATTAGATAGTCTAAGCTAAATTATTATTCAACCTATACAAAACATAGTAGTCAAATAAGTTCACAGCATGTTCAAAGCATATATATTAGCTAGCATGTTCAAAGCATTAGTCATATTCAAATCATTATTGACTAATCGCAAGATCACAAGATATTTAGTCTAATTGAACTTAGATATGCAATTAAAGTTGCTATTTGACATTGAATAACACATTTGAATTAAATGTACATAGAAGTTAGTATACTATATGAACATGGTTGAATATGTATTTTTTGAAAAATTATACTACATAATTTTTAATGATTAGTTGATTATATGGTAATGATCATATTATGTTCAATATTATAACATTTAGTATTGTACTAATAATTTAGAGAATCACTAACTTGGAATGTTCGGTCAAAAAGTTAGATTCAGCCGAAAGCCTTCCTTGATCTTGATGTAAAAACAACTAAGGGCAATAACCTGCAACCAAGAGGAGAAGAAAACAAAGGTTGTTTGTTAAAAATGGGGAATTTGTTTTAGAACAATTAAGGACAGTAGTGATGAGTAAAGTCATATTCTTTGATATACAACAAGGGCAAAGAGTCATTTGAAAAACTCATTTGTGCATTTTTGAAAAACAAACCAAATTTTCTCAACAGAATTGGAATAGAGTAGACGAGAAAGCTGAAAAGGCATGTGAACGGGAAGACAAATTTAGAGTGTTGATGGTGGGAGCTAATGTAATACAAACAAGATCAATCATTATGCAAGTATACTATAACTCAATCCCTTCCTATACCAATCAAAGTTAACGAACAAGGTTGAAATCGAGGTAAGTGTATCATTTAAGCATTCCAACATATCAATAAACATCACAACATAATTCTCGAACCAACAAATCATCAAAATTTGACCTTATGAAAAAATTCACAATTTCGAGCAAGTTTGGTAGAAAAAGTCTATCGAAATGCATAATTACAGGGCACAAACGATATCGAAACGATCCTAAATTCAGAATTTAGCCTCCATATACTACTAATTTCATGAATATCAAATCAATTTCACAAAACCACAAATTTGAAAAATTAGGGTTTCATTCAAGAACACCCAATTCGGGAATGAGAGAGATGGAGTTCAGAGAAATACCTGGGATCGGAGTATGACAGAGGAGGTTCAGTAGGTGGCGTCGAGGCTGGCCGGCGGCTGCTAAGAAGAGGGAGAGGTGATAGTGAGAGATTACGATAGGGAGAGGCTGCTAAACAGATTATCAGAGGCAAGAGTGAGAGAGGGGGTTCAGTACCTGCGCCGACGAGCAGGAGGACGGCGAAGGCGCTGGCGGCGGAGGACCTGGCAGCGGAGGAGGCTGGCGTCGGAGGACCTGGCAGCAGAGGAGGCTGGCGTCGGAGGATGCTAGCGTCGGAGGAGGCTGGCGGTACTCACTGTTGTGGCGTCTTCGGCGAGAGAAAGAAAGAAAGAGACGACAGTCGAGAAAGAAATAGAAGGTCTGGATAATGAATTCGTAGCATTGGTGTTTTTTTTTCTTTATTGTGGCGGTTGTAACCGCCACAAATATAATTAACTATATTTGCGGTTAAAACCGCCATTAAACAACTGCCACTATAATAAATACATATTGGCGGTTGTGCAACCGCCAATAGTATAACCGAGATTTCTTGGGTTTTTTCTTGTAGTGACACACTTTCAATTCAATTCCCAACATCACATATCAATCTCATTAACACCTTCTCAATGATTCAATCATTTCTCACAACCCATTTCCTTCATCATCACACATATTTATAAACACATCTAGGGTAAACGGATAGCTCACCGGCCACCCCCACCTGCAAGTACATGGATAGCCATGTCGTAAGTCCAGAGTTACCCTCCTATTCATCTTTCAAAAGACGACCCCACATTGGCAGGGCCATCCCCCCCTGCAACTACAACTAACAATGATAGATACTATTATAGAAATTCATCTCATCCCATCCCATCCTATCTCACATTTCTAATTCGAATTCATTAGCCATCATCTTTCATCCCAATCCCCAATCCCCACATCACACATCAATCAGCACAATCATCATACAACATTCACACGACAGTTATTCAGTTTTACTCTCATAGGTTCATGCAAGACCTAATTCCATTCTAAGTTGAGTTTCAACCCCTCACGTTACTCATAGTGTCCTATAGATGCTAAGCCCTCACATGAAATAGAAGACGAGGCTCTAATCGTCTTCCAGAACTCCAACAATAGAAATCCCCTTCCTCCAAATTCGTAGCTTTCCACTTCCTCACTGCCAGTACCTTACCCCGAAATACCAAAATCTGAGATATGCGATCTCTTTCTCTAGTTACCAGGAACGTACAGGAGAAAATGGATCTTCGATCAGATTCTCCTAGCTCTCGAAATCAACCTTCGAAGAATGGATAAAAATGGTTAGTCAAAAGTGTTTTCGTGGAGAAAGAGAGAGTTCAAAGTTGCTAAAACCCGTCAAAATCCGTCCTTTTATATGCAGGTCAAAACACATTGCGTGTTTTATAGACACACGGCCGTGTGTTTCCTACTGCCATTTTGATGAGCTTTTCTGAAAATTAGAGCACAGTCGTGTACCTTGAAGACACACGGCGTGTGTTCTTCACTGTACAACATGCTCATATGCAACCTCAACCCGACTTAAGCACGAACGTTTCGAACCTCGATGGGACCTTCGAGACACCGATTCTAGTGCCTCGATCACCCAAACTCAAGTTCCAAACCATCCGGTTGGGCGGGGATGTTACAAGTCTTTACAACTTCAAAGATTCCGTCCCCGAAATCACCACCTTTCTCATCTTAGCAATGCAATACCAAAATTGCAGCAAAACGCAGAAGTTTAGGCACCACATCACTACCTGAAACTCTCACTAATGGTCCTAGCAACTTCTGCCTTCTAAGGTCGCCAACTACCCACATCCCAAACCCTTAACAACACACAACACAACCACAACACACACCCGAAGAAACAACTAGAATGAAGCACGCATTGAGAAAATTAGAAGTTAACTAAACGGAGTATGTACCTGAAGCATAAAATTCCACCAATTTCGGGTACCGTCTCCTCATGCTCTCCTCGGTCTCCCAAGTCGCCGACTCGATCTCGTGGTTCCTCCATACCACCTTGAGCTGTGGAATTTGCTTGTTCCTCAGAACCCAAACTTGCCTATCCATGATTTCCACTAGCTTCTCCTCATAGGTCATATCTTGCTCGATCTCCACTTCTTCTAATTGTATCACATGTGAGGGATCCACATGATACCGCTTGAGCATGCTAACAAGGAATACATTGTGTATTCTCTCTAGCTCGTTCGGCAATGCCAGAACATAGGCAATCGGACTAGACCTGGCCAACACCTCGTAAAGATCGATTTAGTGTGGCGCCAACTTTCCTTTCCGACGAAAGCGCATCAGCCCTTTCCAAGGCGACACCTTTAGTAACACCTTCTCCCCAACTTCGAAACTGAGCTCCCTAGCACGACCATCAGCATAAGATTTCTGCCTGTCTTCAACTGCCCTCAGCTTATCTTTGATTTCCTTCAAAACGATCAGCAATCCCTTGAACAATCTGAGGACCCGTCAACACTCTAGCACCTTCCTCATCCCAACACAACGACGTCCTACACTTCCTCCCGTACAGAGCTTCAAACGGTGCAGAATTCAAGCTGCTATGGTATGAGTTGTTGTATGCAAACTCGACCAATGGCAGCAATTCAGTCCAAGGAGTCTGAAACTTCATAGCACAACTCCTCCAAGGTAAGGATCGTTCTCTCCAATTGACCATCCGTTTGAGGATGATAAGCCATCAAGAAGTTCACTTCGTTCCCAATGTCGCATGTAATCCTTCCCAGAAATTAGATGTGAAACTCGGATCCCGGTCGGATACAATGGATCCATGCAACCTTACCACTTCCTCGATATAAAGATTAGCCAACTCCTCAACACTAGGCTTATACCGAATGGGTATAAAGTGGGCGACCTTCGTCAAGCGATCCACAATAACCCAAACTGCATCCTTCCCTTCCCTAGACGGCGGAAAAACCAACACAAAATCCATGATAATATCTGCGAATTTCCACTCCGGAGTGGGTAGAGATTGCAGCAATCCACTTGGAGCTCTATGCTCAACCTTCATTTTCTGACAAACTAAGCAAGTCGACACAAACCGAGCTACAACCTTCTTCATGCCCGACCACCAAGAGCGCGCCACCATTATGTGTAGGGATAGGGGTGATGGTGATGCAAAGATGACCCAAGTGCTCCGATCTGGCTTGGTGGCTAGTGGCTCATATGAGCGGCTTCCTGATCGTGGACCTCACCCCCCACGGCGGGCCTCACACGAGCATACATACGCACATTACATGGGACATCCTATCCCGTAAGGAGGTCACACTACGGGGCTGGATCCGGTCAACTACGGTGTCAGACCACATAGTGATGCCAGTTACGCACCAGACCGTTACTACCACTGGAGTGAGGATTGGACAGATGCGTGCACCTACTCTTTCGGGAACCCACTAGAGACTCGCACCGATAGAGGGTACCCACCCCATACGCAGACGCAGACCCAGCCGAAGTCATATCCCCAGTACTCACCACATCATTAGTTTGCGCCATTTTACCAGGCGTCCCCCCGCAGGCATCCTGGTTCATCTAGTAGCAGCCAGCAGTATGAGAGTAGCAGCCAACAGATGGGGACAAGCCAGCAGTGGGGGACTAGCTAGCAGTTGATTTCATAGGATTACTCAGAGACTTACTTTTCGATGAATGGGCGATGGACCCACCGCCCACCGAGAGGACCTATGCTACGTGATCGTCATACATTGCGTCCCCCTCGGTGCTACACAAATGAGCAGCGAGCGCTCCAGAGGGGTCGTAGGGGTTGATTGTACTGTTATTATTCCACATATGTCGGTTTTATGAGATGTACTTGTATGTTACATTTATGGATTCACGGATGTTGGTTTTATGAGATGTACTAGTATGTTACTTTTATGGCTTCACGGATGTTGGTTTTATGAGATGTATTTGTATGTTACTTTTATCGCTTCACGGATATTGGTTTTATGAGATGTACTTGTATGTTACTTTTGTGGATTTACGGATGTTGGTTTTATGAGATGTATTTGTATGTTACTTTTATGGATTCACGATTAATAAGTCTTTTATTCATTACACAATGGGTCGTCGTCATATTTGTATGTTACATTAGTTGTCGTCAACTTTAGGCAGTCCACCGGGGAGGTTCAACCACTGCTAGAAGGTATCGTGCAAATAGTCCATGCGGACATGTCCATTCCCTAGTTCCATTTTCAGCGTGTCGATCTCGTCCTGCTTCGCAACTATGATGCAATCCTTCTCTTGTATGATCTGGTCTTTCTCCCGATTCGCTTGATCGACGACTACAAAGACTTCCATTTTCTATCTGAACCCGCATGTTTCGTCCTTATCCAGGGGCAAGAGAAGAAGCGATTACTTCAACATCGAGCCACCTAGCAGCTCTTAGACCGCATCGACACAGAACTTCTGGCCCATTGTACTTCCAATCATCCGTCCTCTATGACGGCGCATCTTCCACCTAATCTTCTTAACATCTAATAAGCAGAGTAAGAGTTAGCACAAAACTAAATATGTGTGTCACAAGTAGAAAAAATTAACAGATTACTGTAACTGTTGCTCGCCATTTCACAAATTCAGAGGGGATGTAGTAGATTGGTGTGTGTGGCTCATGGTCACATAGGGTTCTTAATTATAGGGGATGAAGTTAATGAGGTTAATAACCCTTTCTAGGCGACTTCGCCTAGTACATGGGCGCCCAGTACATGGGAGAATTCGCCCATGTACTAGGCAAAGTCGCCCATAAAGGGTTCTTGCCCTCATTAATTTCGACGCCAATAAGACTTCCATACAATGAGTTCTTTTTTGCTAGGTGACACTTATAAAATGCAGCATAGTTCATTACATTGTTACGGAATTAAAAATATATTATTCATGGAAGGAGCACAGATGAACACGTTACATATAGAGTACATTATTTCACGCTCGGTTACTCGTAGACGCCCTAGTGTTTCCTAGGGAACGCCTTGCGCATGTACGCGCATTATGTCCCGTGCGGCCGCATGTCTTGCAGTTACTTGGTCAGCCCATTTCACGCCAATCCATCTCATTCCTGATTCGAGTGTGTCGTGGACGACCCTTTCCACGACGAATATGAGGTTGTGGGATCACTGGTAGGCCGGTGTGTGGGATCCAATCTTCCGGCCCCAATATTGGCTGGTAGGACACGGCGTACACCAGCTGAACCTTTGACACCAGATAGAATGGGCTGACATAGTGTTGCCAATTTGTCCCCGCGAACGTGCAACAAGCTACGGCGTGGGAGCATGGTATCTTGTAGCACTAAAACTTATCGCACGTGCAATTCCCCTTACGGTTTGAACGGACATTGAACCGCACGACGTAGATGTTACTATCGCTACAGTTATGATTGTTGGGGCCCGACTTCACCTCGTACACTCCGTTAGCCGCATCGTATGACAGCACGTAGTGTGTGACAGACCGTGACATCCACTTGGAGGTGAATGTTTAACAATAAGTTATTAACTCATTCCCCTCTACTAACATGGCCGCATATTGTTGGTGTCGGTTGTGCTAATATTTAACCATATAGTGGAATGTGTGCTCGATCACGGAAGACATTGGCAAACGTCGCACAATCTTCAGTACTTCGTTGACGCATTCTTGCGCGTTTGTCGTCATGGTTCCCCATCGAGCGCCGCCGCCCTCAATGTTGTCGTAGGCCATGCTATATAATATGCGATCATCATTCACCCATTTGGGGTCATGTAGATTCTGTTCATCATGGATCTCAAGCCATCAGTCCTTCTTCGCCTCAAACTTTCGCACATTCTCTTCCAAACCTTTAGGAAGCCATGTATGAATACCCGATGTACTTGCCAAACCAAAATTACGTAAGTTGACATAAACATGGTAGTGCATTTGCCAAATACCTAAGTGCCAAAGTCGACCCTTAAGTAATGATTTGCGATGCGTCGTGTTGAAGTTGTTGACATAATGGCGTAGGCACCATCGCCAAATCCACCTTCGGTGAATCTTGCGCATTGCCGCTAGTATTCCCTTGTGTCGATCACTAATGATTGTGTGTTCGCTCGGTTGGTTACATGTTTTTGTAGCATTTCCATGAACCACTCCCAATTGACTATGTCCTCTTGATCAACTATGGCGTACGCCAATTGCATGATCCGATGTGCTCCATCAAACGTACTATCATCAACAAAATTTGCTTGTACTTGCCCGTGAGGAACGTTCCATCAATGATTATGACCACATGACAGTGCTTGAAAGCTTCTATTCACGGCCAAACGACCAAAACAAACTTTTGAACATCCTTCTACCACCCGACCGATTGGTTTTAATCTCGTATCTTGTGCCAACATTTGTGAGTTGAATAGCATTCAAAATCGTCTCGATGTTGTTGTACGACCCCCCAGTATCCGTACAACTTCTAGACAACACATTGCTTTCCAAACCACGCCTTTCTGTATGAAGTGTTCTTATGGTACTTCTCCAGAATGCAGTCTTGCACTGTCTCCACCTTCATGCCCGGCTTCGTGCGGACGAAGTGCATAACTGCATCTGAGATCAGCGTCACGTCAAGCTGCGAGCATGGACCAAGTATTGTTGATCGGTCACAACTGTGACCGTTGTGAAGCTGTCTTATAATCCAAAAGTCATATTTTTTGCTCATAGCAGACTGCATCCTCCACGGACACGTGGTTTGATGTAATTTATGGCTCATTTCTTCCGGTTGGACGCGATTACCTTGTACTTATAGTTGCAGATGACGACTTGGCTCTTCGTTAGGACACCAACTTGCCTTTCGTAGAGAACGTCTGACCCAATCAGAATTTCATCTCCACCGACCAGTATGACTTCTCTGGAAACTGGAATCGCTTGTCCATAGAGTAGGTGTTAGAGATTATCATGATGTCGTCACATTCGTCAACCACGTTCATGGCATGATCCGGTGGCTCATAGGTTTCCACGCTATCTCCTGTAGATCCCCCACATTCGTCGTCGTCTTCCTCGTTGGTCAAGCCGACGTCATCGTCCACATGAGGATTCCCTTCGTCCTCTCCTTTTGTCCCTCGAGTCATTGGAGGTGACATATTCATCTCGCAACCATCCCACTTGATCAACCTCCTCCTCCGCTTCGACACGACTGGTAGACACGTATGATCCATCATATGTTTGGCTCTCTACTTCGATCTGAGTTGGCATGACCCCCGACACCTGGGAGAAGTGGGACGGCTCCTCTTCCAACAAGGCGTACAACTGGGCAACTTTGAAAATAGGGTGATGGCGAACTACGTAGTAGATTACTTACACCCCGCTATCATCTGATATAGTTCGAGGAACGTAATGAGATAGAATTTCCTAGATGAATATCGATATTCTCCAAACAAATGACTGGATTATCTGATCCGGTCCAAACCCCATTTTCCTCCAGAACACGGTGGCCATGCTCTCATAGCTAGCTCATTTGGTCATACTAGGACAGACGTTGTCCCCCCCCCCCCCCCCCCTCCCATCGCTAAGCCGCTCCAATACTAGACGATTCGCCTCCCCCTAGTACACCTAGATCCAGAATTCTCGTAAACTATTATGGTCGGTCATGTTAAAAAACTTATTGTAAACAAAAGAATGAGCAATTTGTTTCAATTTGATGATATATAACCCGAATTAACAAAGATATTTATAACGATATAAACCCTCACGTATTACAGTCGAATTCGCCTAGCATGCAGACGAATTCGCCCATCAGTGTTTTAGATTCGATGATTATTGACCAGTCAGAAATCTAGTCAGGAATCAATCAGAGTCACGAGTCCAGTTCGCATGGACCCTAGACGAAATCACCTGGGCTCTGGGCAAAAACACCTACATTGGTTCATAGTTTAAAATCCTATTTATTTGTGTAAATAGTCACTAACAGTATATATCATATATATATATTTAAATTATTTTATATAGTGAAGACTGATTGATATATTTATTTATCTTGGCTAATTTTTAAGTGAAAATAAAAGAGAGCATATTTAAAATGAAAAGTTAGTTGTCATAAAGATATGATGTCCCTCTAATTTTAGTAATTTAGAACGACTAAAGTGGGCAGCTGCGGCAGTGTAAGAAGAAGAAATCTGTAGGCAACAATGAAAATGAGAAGAGACTCAAAATGAAAGTGAAGTCACAAACTATACCCTCTAATCTCTATACATACCAACACTGCACCAAAAGCCAGAAAGGCCCCTTCTTTGCCGACCACTATTACAAGTGCAAAAATAAAAACACAGACAAAGAAAGAAAGAGAGAGAGAGATTCAGTTTTGTGATTTCTTCTTCTTCTACATCTTCTCTTCTTCTTCTTCTAAGTAGCCGCCACAGCCAGCCAGCCAGCCCCACACAAGGATCGGGTGGGTAAGAAAATACAAAACACCTATAACTACTACTTTCTAAAAGAACCCACTGTCATTCATTACTCTCTGTCCCTCTCGCCCACCAAAACCCTCCCTCCCTTGTCATGTTTACCTAATTATAGATTTTTACAGGCTTCTCATATGTGTGACGGTTCTGCAAACATAATATTAATACCTGCACATTAGCTGATTACTACATTTTTAACCCAACAACAATATTCACTCTAATATTTACCTGATTAGCTGCATATGACCGTTTTGGTGCACTATCAGCATGCTCCAGCCCTAGATACTGCTCCCAAGCTCCATACACATCCCTTCTCTGCACAAATCAACCCAACAATTATTAGTCACCAGTAACACCCCCCCCCCCCCCAAAGGGATATTTGTGACACTAAAAACTAACCTGAAATCGACTTGAAACCACATCAGACTCCTGAAGGTACTCCGGCCTACCCAGTGACAGAAAAGCAAACTTCCACTGCCACGTCCAAGTCAACACACAATGCGCAGTCATTATTAATACGTGATATAAAATACTAACATGGTTCAATGAGTTTTCTACTGTTGTGTATACCTTTGAGAATTCCTCATCAGGAACCTGCAATTTCTGCTGTATACGAACTTTAACTTCAGCCAATGTCTCCCCTTCACGAATTACCAGGAAGAAGGGTTCCCCAAAATTTTGAACTTGCTACAATGTCGGATGGAAATTAACATTAAACATTATGAGTTAGAAAGATAAGTAACACAAAACACCTCTTGTTTGTGGCAAAAACGCAACCTAATAGTAAGTATTCAAATGCCAAACACAAAAACACAGTGTGATATCAAAAACAGTGGATACATTAACTACCTGAGTTTGAGCTGTGTCCTTCATGAAATGATACACATGAATTAAACGATCATTTGGACCAATCTGTTTCTCCTCTTCTGGGATCTGAAGCAGCAATAAGGAAAATATCAGTGTCATTACAGAGACACACTATAATGCTTTATAGTTTACATAAAAATGGACGGTTTCTAGTTTGTCTTTAATATACATCATACAAGAAGCAGACATTATACCCTTCTTTCTCGCAAGGATTTTCTATTCCTTTCATCGGATAGTTCAACAATCAAACCCACAAAATACAAGACGGGGGGTAAGAGAGGGAGAGAGAGAGATGTGATAAGATACCTCCTCTGCACGAAGTGTCCAGTACTGGTCATTTATGTTTTCAATTTTCTCGTTCGGTGGGAAGATCTGAAAATACAGATTTGAGTAATTAAATTTATCGAAGTCAATAAAGCATTGTAAGGAGGATAACCAAATTGGAGTAGCATGTACTATCCACACAATTTTAAATTTTCACACACCAACCAACTATGATTACTATCCATTCGGGTTTAGTTTTCATGAACTTGAGAACAACACAGTGACAAGAATGTATTTGTTTTATTCATTAACAATGAAACATACTCCAAATAACAAAGCTTTCTATGCCCTCTGCACCACGCAATGAGGAGGAACATCCAAAGCAAAATATAAATATAAAAAAGGGGATACCTTGTATATCTTGTGATAGAACACCTCCAGTAGTCTAAGTTCAGCATCGGGGTGAGACAACTCAACCTATTTGAGGAATAATAAAACATCATTACCAGCTCTCGTTTAACGCCCTTCTGCCAAGCCAGGGGAGGAGGACAGCCAGCTACCCCAAGATGGAAAAATGAACAAACAAAATTACAGGCAAAGTCGAACCTTAGTCTTGAGATCGTTTATGACATCACCTACAGTACTCTGCTTTGGCAATCTAATGGTATGAATTACAACCTGGGAAAATATTAGTCTAATAAAGAAAAATCCCATTATAATCAAATTCATAGACCTCAAAAAGGATGGAAATTTTGAAACCTCATCCTTGGTGGCATGATGAAAGGCAACTTTCAAAGTTTTCAGACCTTGCAGCTCTGGTAGTGGAATATCAAGCACTTCATAGTATAGAATGTCAGATGTCTGAAAAGAAAGCACTTCTCTAAGTAACAGAACAGAATACAAAGCAAAGCCAGAGAATGAACATAACCGGTCACCATGAGGCTACCTGGTTGTAATGGACCAGCATATCAGATAAACTATCAACTCCTCTATACTTTATTTGTTGAGGTTTAGGTTGCTGGGAGTAACAGTTGTGAGACGTAAGCCTAATTTTGGAAGGATCATCCAAGCCAAGATGATGAGCTACTCTTTCAACCACATCATCATAAGTATGAAGCTTTGACCTGAATATATGAAGAGAATAAGTAGATTATACAAACTAAATAATTTCAAATAGTTCATGTCAAAGAATTCACTCACAATTCTAAAGAGAACTCGTCTTCTTTTGGTTTCTCTAATGATCGAAAACGAACCACCTGGAGATGCAATAAAAAAACAAAATACACAAATTTACAGTAAACATGGAGAGACTTGATGTACCAGAACCTTAATATTCTTTAATCTGAAAGTATGGAATTAGTTTCAACTGTCTTAATGACCATACAGAAAATAATAATATCAGCTAGTGCTGACAATGTGGCTGAGCCTTGTGACAACAAAGGCTGCAAGCAGCATATGCTTGGACTTGAGAAATCTCACGCATAATTACACATCGAAACAGAACCTCAAGAGGGGGTTTACAGCACTAGAGAAGTCTAACTCAAACCATTAAATTCAATATAGATAAGATTAAATTTTTTAGTTCTGTTCAGAATACACTAGCTGACAAAAGGAGGGGAAATGCTAGCAAACCATTAAAATTTTAACTAGGAAGGAAACATAGCAAGGATGCACATCAAAGCATCAGTTCACCTGTCGATTATGAACATATTCAAGAAAAGAAGGCACATCAGGATAGCGACATTGTTCCCCAGGAGGCTTCTGAAAGCAAACTATGTCTCCGTCTTCTAGCTGGATATAAACCAAGTAGAAACAACGCAGTTAAGAAAGATAGAAGGCCAACCAGGCCAGAAAAATATAACCAACACAACACCAGCTTATGCACCTGGCTAGAACGAAATGCTATCTTCTTGTCGACGGGTTCACACATGACATGAGGTTCAAACTTTATCTCCTGAACATAATACCAACTAAGTGTTTACCCCAGTGACAAACTGAGAGCACATTAACGATTCAATCAAATTTTTAATTAACCTCATAAAGATCAATCTCTTGGTCAGAAGCATAGCCAGCCATTTCATTTAGCTTGGTCAAAATCTCCATTGGCTTACCACTACCTTTTACAAATTGCCTCCCAAGATACCTACGCAAAAAATAGAAACAAGCTTAAACTACTACATGCTAATCCTGAAGAGGGAAGGCAATAGAGAAGGAATGTACCTCAGTTCTTCTTTCAAAGGGTCATATAGTTTAAAGAAGAGCAGAATATCCTCCTTAGTTCTTTCCGGGGGAGCAATAGGATGCATATCCTTGAATAAAACATAAATAAGCTAAGCAAAATCCAAACAAATCTTAAAAACTAAAAAAACAGAAAAGTAAACAAAAACAAAAAGAAGGCAAAAAAACAATACCGGTCCAAGTTCCACTTCCAACAACAATTTTAGCTCTGCATTATTTGCTTTGTTGGATACTTCTCTCAGTTGTCCAACCTACAAGTTATTACTGTTAAAACAACAATACATGCACAAACTCTTGCAGAACAAATGCACATAGTATAAGTGCAGCATATGTAATAATTAAGACGTTTTACTCAATATTTCACTCAATATCTACATACTGATTGTGATTCTTCTTGAGGAGTTAATGGCCGATTTGGACGGTATGTATGGTTCTGCCGTTTGGCCCATAGCCAGAAACGTTGAAATTGTACAGGTACACCGAACTCTTTTGCAACTTCTTCCTACATCACATAATAGATCACCCCGAAGTCAGTCACATACATTCTAACCATACAAGTTTATGGGAAAGAGTGAAATAGAAGGGTAATACAACTAAATACCCTGACACACTAACTGTAAGTAGCAATGAAGGAGTGATTTATTTTTAATAAGCAATGGCAGTTACATATCTCGTAGAGATGCAAACAAGGATCAATAGAAAAGGCAAAAGGCATAGCATAGGCTAGCAATCAAGTCCATGTCAGCAAGGTAGTAGACCATATATGTTATTAGTACAGAAGATAAAACTGGGAGAACAACAAAAGAGAATATTATGAGACAGCTAGTACAGGGTTCCTCTGATCAGTAATCAAAAGCACTTGAACAGAATACAATTTTTAACTATACAAAAATCAAGTTGATATCTTCAAGATTGGAGATGAAGCAGGAGTATAAATCATTCAAGCAGATTCATCATATGTGATATTATGCATGAGAAACTGTAAAGTACCAGCAAACACAGGATCAAGTATCTACCAACAAATCGATATACATCCAGATAAATCAGCATGAACAGCATCATGGACAAGGACATTCACTAGCATATCGTCAGCATTCAGCTTTCATAGCTAATTCAACCACAAGGAGTACAATTAAATGTCAGCAAAAATGGATAAATAAATACTTAACCTAACAACTGAAGCTACAATTCACTTCTGGGTTACTAATTTCAAACATCTTAAAAGTTTCAGACCTAAGTATTCGGATGTTACCTTGAAAAGGGTAAAAGGCATCTGCTTCTGGATGCGAAAACTGCGAACTTTGTCATGATCCACAAGATCAAAATAAATATCCTTCCCAATCTGTTCAAGAAGATCCTCACTACGGGCAACCTATGAAGAAGAGAATAACTCAAAATAAGAGCCATATACAAGCCAGTGCTGCAAAGAAGAACCTTTATTCATGAAGAATTAGGTCAATCGAGGGAAGTTGTTCCTCGTTGATTCCTTAGATTTATTATTGATCTAGGTATTACATATATATACAGGTCTGGAAGAGACCTTCCTTAATTAGACTTCTAACTACCATATATAACCTATATACAAAAAGGAAGATAAATACAAAGAAGGAAAGAGAATAACTATCATTATTCTCCACACTCCCCCTCAAGCTTGGTATAGATGTTGATCAGGCCAAGCTTGGACTTGAAATGTTCTAATAGATCTTTGGACAGTGCCTTAGTCAAGACATCAGCCGTTTGTTGTCTTGATGGAACATAGCTCACATTGATAATTCCTTGTTCCACCTTTTCTGTTATGAAATGTCTGTCTATCTCCACATGCTTCGTTCTGTCATGATGGACAGGATTCTTAACAATGCTCAGAGCTGCTTGACTGTCTGTGAACATGTGAACTGTATCATGTCCTGGCAAGTTCAGCTCTTTTAGGACTCGTTGTATCCACATAGCTTCCTGTATACCAAGAGCTAGTGCACGGTACTCAGCTTCAGCACTGCTCCTGGCAACTACAGATTGCTTCTTGCTTCTCCACGTTACTAGGTTGCCCCATACATAGGAACAATAGCCTGTGGTAGATCTCCTAGATGTGACTTCACTCGCCCAGCTAGCATCAGTGTACATGTCTACTGATCTGCTTGTACCCTTTTTGAACATCAGTCCCAATCCAGGTGTCTTCTTCAAGTACCTGAGTATGTGAGTAACTGCCGTGAGGTGTTCTTCTGTAGGATTGTTCATAAATTGACTCACTACACTCACTGCAAAGGCAATGTCAGGTCTAGTGTGTGAGAGGTAGATCAGTTTCCCTACTAACTGTTGGTACCTTCCTTTGTCAGTAGGCTTCACTTCTTTTTCTCTGCTGAACTGGATATTCGGCTGCATTGGAGTATCTGCTGGCTTGCATCCAGTCATCCCAGTCTCATGTAGTAGGTCCAGAATATATTTCCTCTGAGATATCAGTAGCTCATTACTTGTTCGAGCCACTTCCATACCAAGAAAATACTTCATTTCTCCCAAATCTTTAAGCTCAAATTCTCTGCTGAGTTTTAACTTCAGTTTGCTTATCTCTTCATTATCATTCCCTGTGATGATAATGTCGTCGACATAGACAATAAGAATTGCTACTTTCCCATTGTCTCCATGCTTGACAAACATAGTGTCATCTGTTTGACACTGTTGGTAGTCATTCATGATCACAGTCTTCGAGAATCTTTCAAACCATGCTCTCGGAGACTGCTTAAGTCCATATAAGGACTTCCTTAGTTTGCATACTGAATTTGCTCGTTGTTCATGGATTATTCCCTCTGGAATTTCCATGAACACCTCTTCTGTCAAGTTTCCATTTAGGAAGGCGTTCTTGACATCCATTTGGTGCAACGGCCAGTCCTCATTGACTGCCATGGATATCAAGATCCGGACAGTCTTCAACTTTGCCACTGGAGCAAAAGTTTCTTGGTAATCTATCCCAAATGACTGAGTAAATCCTCTAGCCACCAGACGGGCTTTATACCTCTCTATACTCCCATCTGAGTTGAACTTTGGTGTAAACACCCACTTACAGTCCACAGTTTTCTTCCCAGGAGGTAGAGGGACGATTGTCCATGTCTCATTCTTCTCCAAGGCTGCCAGTTCCTCAAACACAGCCTGTTTCCATTCTGGAATTTTCATTGCTTCAGCTATATTCCTGGGAACACCATCTAAGTGAGTGGTGAATGCCCGAAATTTAGGGTTCAGTCGTCCATAGTGCACATACCTCTGGATAGGGTGTCGGGTGCACTCCCTTACCCCTTTCCTTAGGGCTATTGGCCATTCCAAGTCATCATCAGCTGGTTCCATTTCCTCTACAGCTGCTTCGACTGTTTCAGTTTCACCCTGGTGATCATGAGTTTCAGTAGAGGGTAGAACCTCACTTTCTGGCCTCACAGTCTCACCCGGTTCACCTTCTTCAGGAATGTTGCCAGATTTCTTCCTCCTTTCATACACATTAATGATATCTGGAGGATTTCTCCTTTCCAGCTGTCTGGAATTTCTCTCAGCACTGTGATGAAATTGATCAGCTGTGTTTCGGACATCCGGCACGACCAATCCATCCAAAGCAATGATGTTTTCCCAATCACGATCTTGAGCTTCCTCATACTGTACCCTCTCCCCCTGAAGCTCAGGATTGTAGTATGAGTGATTCTCAAAGAAAGTCACATCCATTGTGGTGAAAACTTTGCGGGTGATAGGCGAATAGCACTTGTACCCCTTCTGCCTTGATGCGTACCCAATAAAGACACATTTCTGGGCACGAGGGTCAAGTTTTGTTCGCTGCTGTTGTTGAACATGAACAAATGCTAAGCACCCGAAGACTCTAGGTTCAAGCTCAGACATGTATGCCAGTACATGTGGATGGGCTTGAACCAACACCTCCTTAGGTGTCCTGTACTGCAGAACACGACTAGGCAGTCTATTAATCAGATATGTGGCTGTGAGCACTGCTTCCCCCCACAAGTACTTGGGTACATTGTTTGTAAACAGTAGGGCTCTAGCAGTATCTAGAAGATGTCTATTCTTCCTCTCAGCTATTCCATTCTGCTGAGGAGTATCGACACATGAACTGCAATGTACAATTCCATTTTGAGACAGAAATGAACCCAAGACTGAGTTGAAGTAGTCATGGGCATTATCTGTCTTGAGAACTTGAAGCTTAGTGTGAAACTGAGTCAGGATCATCTTATAGAACTCCTGAAATATGGCAGACGTTTCTGATTTTTCTTTCATCAAAAATGTCCATGTGAGCCGAGTATGATCGTCTATAAACGTGACAAACCACTTGGCACCATTGACATTTGTAACCCGCGTGGGACCCCAAATATCGCTGTGAATTATAGCAAAAGGCTGAGTAGGCCTGTAAGTCAGTCCAGAATAAACACTTCTTGTGTGTTTCGCCAGTTGACACGTTTCACATTGAAAATCATTAGAAGATTTATTCCGAAATAACTTAGGCAACAATCTTTCCAAATATCCGAAGCTCGGGTGTCCCAATCTACTATGCCATAACATCACTTGGCTATCAATACTATTAGTACTACTAGTAGCTAAAGCTCTACCCTTCCTTCCACTCGATCCTTCACCACCAGGGCACCCTTTTATGATGAAGAGGTCTTCATGTAGTCTACCAGTTCCAATCGTCCTCCCGGAGCATTCCTCCTGCAGGGAACAACGATCAGAACTGAAAACAGCCTTGCAATTTAAATCCCTAGTGATCTGACTAATGGAGATTAAGTTGCAGTGTAGGGTTGGAACATATAAGACAGGAAACAACTCAATATCATGACTGATCCGAACCCTGCCAATCCCTTCAACTGGCGATAAGCTTCCATCTGCTATTCTAACTCCAGCTTTCTTAGGATAGCATTGATAATCATCCAACACTTCCTTAGAACCCGTCATGTGATCAGAACATCCTGAGTCTATTATCCATTGATCACATGTTGTAGAATTTACAGAATAGGCAGAAATCTGATTACCTCGGTTAGCAAATAACCCTGAGTATACATCAGGAGGGCTTGGCTGCGGTAGAGATGATTTGCTCATCATTTTCGAGAAGAGTTTCTCAAGGGCACCAGCTTGCTCCTTGGAGAATGGAGTTGGTTCAGGTTCCTTGTCCACCTGCTTCTCAGATGCAGCAACATGAGCACGCCTTCTCCTTTCAGATCGAGATTTCCAATCTGCTGGTTTTCCAATCAACTCCCAGCATTCGGCCTTCACATGCCACTGTTTGTGGCAGTGTTCACAAACAGGGATAGAGTCCTCATCCCGATCTCTGAGTTGAGATTGAGTCTGCTGCTGTCTGGCTCGTTGGTGACTTCGGACAGCTAATGCAGAACTCTCTCCTTGGGATTTTATGTCAGGGATCATGAGTTGTCTCCTACTCTCCTCCCTCTTTATCTCAGCAAATGCCTCATTGAGGCTTGGGAAGGGCTTGGTGCTCATGATTCGTCCCTTGACATCATCCAGATTCTGACTGAGTCCCAACAGAAAATATAGAGTCCTTTTCTTCTCTGTGTGCTTCTTGAAGCGTTCTTGGTCAGCTGGTGTGTCCCAGACTTGATTTTCATACATATCTAGGTGCAACCAATAGCGTCCTAGTATGTTGAAGTACTCCGTGACATCTTTGTCTCCTTGTTTGAGGTGAAACAGTTGTGTTTCGATCTCAAATAGGGCTGAAGAGTTGTCGACAGTCGAGTATGTGGTACGGGTGGCCTCCCAAATAGCCTGAGCAGTTGGGTGAAGAAGATAATTCTCCCCAATGTGTGGCATCATGGAATGAATCAGCCACGTACGTACCAAGTTATCATTCTCATTCCAGTTCTGGAACTGAGGGTCTTCAGGATCAGGTTGCTTGACTGCTCCCGTCAGATACCCTCCTCGGCTCCGACCAGTGATATGCATCTCCACGGTCTTAGACCATTGGAGGTAGTTCTTCCCATCCAGCTTATGCGTGGTGAGGATTCCAGCATAGTCAGCTGTTGCAGGGGCCATGGTGCTCGAGGATCCTCCAGATGCACCTCCCACAACATTCACAACACTGCTACTGGTAGCTGCTGTTGTCATGGTTGTAGACTAACAGTGAAGATTATTGATTTAAGAAGTAGAAGAAGAAGAAGAAGAGCCAACCGAGAATAGACGTGCGGCGGCGGAAGAGTTAGGTCAGAGGAGGCTCTGATACCATGAAGAATTAGGTCAATCGAGGGAAGTTGTTCCTCGTTGATTCCTTAGATTTATTATTGATCTAGGTATTACATATATATACAGGTCTGGAAGAGACCTTCCTTAATTAGACTTCTAACTACCATATATAACCTATATACAAAAAGGAAGATAAATACAAAGAAGGAAAGAGAATAACTATCATTATTCTCCACAATTCATAATAAATCAAACAAGCATACAAGCTTCAACAGTGTAGCCAAATCTGCAGAAAGAGGAAAGAGCCTAAAAACCTTTATAATAGTGTACAAGTGGGCCTCAGATTTTTCCTTTCTCTTTTGCTCCTTTTCCTCCTGTTCTTTCTTCAACCTTACCTGAAGCAACATAAAGAAAATGGGTAGGAATGATATAATATGATCATCAATAGAAAGTACATCCTCATGAAGAATGCAGAGGCTCACCCTCAAGTGTTCTGCAATGTCCTTCTCATCCACATTACAGATGATCTTTTCCTTGTCACTCTCACGTATATACACAAGCATATAAGCATTAGAATATTTCGTGAACTTAAAAGGAGAATTGTTGAATCCAGGATTTGTCTGTGGCAACTGTAGAACAGAAACACACAAAAATTACTCATGTAGTGATTGGCAAGAAAAGACTAAAATAAAGTACAAAATCAGGTGTAACAGTGTTGTGTAGACTACAGGACTGACCTCTTCCTCACCACCATACTGCTCCTCTAATGCTCTTTTCATATCCTCTTTAGTTACCCGCTCATCATCGAACTTAAACCTGTGTGTTAAGAAATTAGAGAAGAAAAATATTCTGTTTCTCAATTATCCACTGATCTTTGTCTTGGTTTGCAACTTAAAGAATAAAAATAGTTTTAAGACAACAAATTTAAGCAGCAAATGGAAGAAAATTTTATCAAATAGATTTGCAACGCAAGGTAAGGTGCAGTCCTAGCTGGAAAGTTATGCTACTCTTTGTTAACCCTTCCCCTCGCCTTTTGACATTGCACCTCCCAATCCTTGCTAGTGAGATGGAAGAAAATCCAAAACAAATGAGCAAGCACTACTCCAAGGGGTGAACTAGTTCTGATGGGTGAAAAGCCACCAAGTTGAGACCAACACTTCACATACTTGTGTGTTAGTAATCCATGCACTTATGTTAGAAAAACTTACCATTGGTCTGAAAGAGTTGGCCTAATATAAGCATAATAGTGCCCACCATGCACACCGCCACTATGCACCAACACACTACAAAAACAACAAATCAAGCTTGATTAGAAAAGGAGGAACCATGTGTCATACGTAAGCATTACATGAAAAATTAAGAGCCTGAAACAATCATGCAAGCAAGATGAAACAAAATTAGAAGCAACCACTACAGACAGAAGAATAATCAATTGCCTTTATTTATCCAGCAATAATCTGTGAAAAAACTTCGAGTTCATTTCAATTTCATAAACCTAGGCGAAAACATTGCGCTTTTACCATCTTTCAATTAGTTATTACTCACATTAACATATCAATGTAACATATGTACATATGCCTGAAAGAAAAAATCGCATGCACCTCATGACGTGCTACGAAAAGGAGAAATATAAAACAAACTACACCTGTGGAGAGTATAAAGGTTCCGGACACTTCTATCTGCAGCTGGCGACAAATATTTTCCATCTTCTACATCAAGATCGAGTTGCAAAGGAAACTCATAACGATCATTTATCTGCAGCATATTAACACTTAGCATTAGGCCAGAACCTTGGACAGATCCAAATAAGACAAGAAAACAAAGATTTATTGCCTCAAAATGTATAGAGGCACAAGGATAGTGAACACAATAAGTAAACATAACTAATTGCTTGCATTGAGCAACTCACCTTGACCATTGTATCTCTCATAAAATCATACTCAAATCTCTTCAACTGAAGTTGAAGAACAGGAGGAAAGTCAATAAAAAGGACTCCCTTTTTAGCATCCTACAACAGTACGGAGAATAATTAAGACAAAGCCTCAAAACTAAAAAACAAGAAAATATACTTAACAAGCATTGAACTATAGGAATATATTTTGTAAGGAGGATGCACATGTTTTGTTTTCATACTCAAACAATGGCCATAAACATAAAAAGAAACTGTGTAATTCAAGGCAGCGAGACCATTAGAAAGCAAACTGCTTTAAAGAAAGTGTGATATGGCATTACAATGTCAACTAGAGTTGGACCAACTATTGTAACTACTTCAAAAGAAAGGGTGAAATCCATTACAGTTTCAACTAGAGCAAGTCACTGTAGCATGACACTGTAGTGATAGTTGCTGTAATGCCAACATAGGTTAATACTTTCATTACTGTTTCAACAAAATTATCCAAATCATATTGGATTTCACTACATCAATTTTCTACCAACCAAAAAGTAACAAAAACTCAACCTCACTTTTTAAAGGAGCCAATATCAGGTGACCTTTGAAATGACTCCATTCTCCAACTTGCATCTCATGACAGTCCAAATCATGTTTTCTTGTTTACAGGCTAGATGACTCACATACCCAACAAGTTCATTGTACTGACATTTATCATCAAAAGAAGGCTGAGAAAGATTCTAATCATATCAGCCAGTTGAACATGGGACAAAGGTTCAACATATTTATGTATAATTGAGAATTGAAATCTGAAGGTTTGCGATAGTATGAGAATCATGGCTAAATTACAAGGATATACTAGAAATTTTTAAGTGAACAGTAACTACTATAATTTTAAGTGAGCAGTAACTACAACCCATCTCATCTATTTGCAATACTGAAGCTGACTACATAAATCTTTTAATCAATTTCCCAGATATATCTTACCTGCAGCCCATGTTGTTCGGCATGATATTTGTTATCCCCTTCAAGACGTTCCACTTCGACATACTTGTCAAAAGATGCATAAACATCTCGACAACCTTTGACATCAAGCTGAAGATCTGGAATTGCAGGGAAGTAATGAATTAATTTAGCATGGCTAAGTCTCTGCTAATATGGAGTTCCATAGATTTGTAATCCTTACCATAAAAGGATTCCTTTCTGGTTGACTTGTAATCCACATTGATGCATTCTATATAATTCATGGCGTGCCCTTCAAACAACTGTTGTATCGTTCCCTCCACAACAGTTCCCTGAACGAGGAAAAAGAAGACAAGTTTCATCAACAATTCAATAACAGAACCAACCACAATCTGTCATTCCCCTACTCGTACCTTCATTTTGTCTTCAAGCTTTTCACTAAGAACCCTATTAAGTTCTTGAACATCATGCTGCATGAAAGAATCGTAAGTGTCCCAACCAAAAGACTTTGTCAGCTCTTTTGTTGCCACACTAGTGTCACTGTATTGAAGTTTATAGAACAAACTCTGCAGAGCAAGAGGAATGCTTCCGGATGGCATGTCGTTTTCGGTTGTTGGCATGTGATACACAGCCTGCATTATATTCAAGCCAATAAAAGCTTTAACTTGTTTCACATATTTCCTTCACAAAAAGTTCACATGTTCGGTAACTGAAGATATTCAAAAACCTTTCTGAAGTAAGGAATATGGTACAGCGTCTGAAGAAGAGAGTTCATGTAGCATGTTGCTCCTTGATTTTTAAGACCAACGTAACCAGTCTCTTTTTTGGAATCATGGGCCCAATAATCTGTAATTTTTCGGACAGCAACATCTGCCTCTATTATGCATGTATCGTTAACGAGATAACCTCTACCAGGATCATATAATTCCCCCAAGGGCATGAATGAAGTGAATCCCCAATCACTCTCACGGGATTGAATTGGTGTTGCGTCTCTGCAAGAAACCAGATTCAAAATTCTAAATGACCAGAAAACATAACTAAAGCTCTTATTTTATATGCCAGAGCAAAAATTTCAGATGATATGACGACATGCAAAAGCTCAGAAAAGTGAGTGAGTTGCTAGAGAGCCTCTTAGACAATCATTCCATATCAGAATGTGCAACAAAACTGAGAGCTACATGATAGATTTCCAGGCATGTATAACAATTTATGGGCTATAAATATAAAAATCGATGAATTTATACTAATATAAAATGTATAGGATATCAGATACAACAAATAATTACATGCATAGTTGCATGTGGAGTTTCTCAGGCTCAAACTAGCAATAACCCTTCCTTCAAAATTAATTTTACCTCAAAATACATAAAGCATTGACAGCCTAGTGCTTGTAAGAAATAGCTTCACTATTATAGTAAATCACATAACCAATAATTATATGTACTTCATCCACCAAGTTAAATTTGAAAAAACATCCAAGGCATCACGTCGCAACAGACATTCCACCATGAGAGTACATTCCATTTGTTGGTGTGCAACAGACACTAGAGCCCTCAAAAGCTGCTGTCTTTCAATTGCAACTTCATGTTGGAGTAATTCATTACAAAAAAAAACATGCTATGGTTCATCAAAATCACACACCCCTCAACTCAGTTCCCAAAAATGCACACACTATTTCAGCTAGTCCAGAGGTGAACATTAACTTTATGCATTTTTCTAGGAACCATAAACTGCTCATATGAAATGAGACTAGAAATGCAGCTCAAAACAAACAATTAAAGCATTCTAGACACAGACTCCTATAAGATAAGTAGAGGAGCAACTACCTTTCCTGATAGAGCACTTCTGCTGTATTTGATTAACAATAGTCAAGCTGAACTGAGCATATCTGCTCCAGCCATAAGGTAAAGTTGAAGAGTCTGCAACATCTAGGTACATAGATAGATGGTCAACATTGTTGCCCTTGGGAAAAACCAGAATCCTCCTACATGAACAATTAAATTGCAGATAATTAGAATAGATGACAACAATAAATGAACAAACAGCCAAATTATTAGGAAATATATCAAGTTAAAAGGTTCCAGCATACCATTTATACCCTCCTATAACAAAGACCTCAGAATACAACTTCTTCGTGTTGAGTCTAGAGAAGTTGTCAATGGTCCAGGTAAACCTTGCCGATGGTGGGTCATCAACTGACTGAGCCTCAGTTGTAGCTGTTTCGGCTGGAGCGACTAATGATGGCAACAGAAAATAAAAGATGCATGAGACGTTCATTGGTCTTTTAGAGCAGAGCACAAAGGCAAGTGGCAACAAGAAAGGATATTTTGCTTCCGACAAGCTAACTTGACCAAGAAAATAATAAACACCTCGAACCCATATACTGAGCAAACTCTCAACAAAAGCATTCCTCGTTAGATCAATTACCTCATAGTGAAACTATAATCCCGCTAACTATAATAGGAAAATACAACTTTCGTTCATCTTTACTTTAAAAAGTAGTACCACAAATCGAATTCACAACAAAATTGGCTTCAATCGCCAATCACAAAGCTACGTGGAATAGAACAGTCTTCCCTACATTATACACCCACAAACTAGGTATCCGTCCCACGGACTTCACTACAGATTTCAATATCCATAGAAACAAGATAAACGTAAAAATCCGGAACGTACCTTCCATAGGCTGCGGACCTTCCACCAAGTCAGTTTGTGGAACCAGCATCTCGTCGTCCTCTTGCTGCTACGAATGTTTCATATCACGAGTACAAAGAAAAGCAAAATACAAATTAATCAAAACAAACAGAAAACAGACATTGAAGAGCAAATTCAACACAAGAACTCGGATCTGGCGACAGGAGAAAACCCTAGCATCGAAGCATTTGGCACAACGTCGTAAACCGTGCAAATTACGGTGATTGAACTAACGAATAACACAGACACGAGGGGCAAAATCACTCAGGATCGAAAATTGTCCAACTGAAACTAAATTAAGCGGACTGAGATACGGAGAAGGGGGGGAAGATTGAAGCAGAGACACATAGAGCAGCCAGAATATTGACTATCGAGACAGACGAGAGTAGAATGGAAGAATTTCACGGGGAGATGTTAATTACATCCAACGGCGGAGGAGTCATCAGAGTCATAGTTGGCGATGGAAAGGCGGCCGCCGATCGACGTAAAGAAGAAGAAGTTGACACCACCGAACGAGAGAGAAAGAAGAGAGCGCTCTGTAGCGGAGACGATGATGGATCAGTGTATGTGTAGGGAGCAAGAAATGGGAAAAGACGGGCGATGGGGAGGGGCTTTGTTCGAGACAGGGACAATTTCGGTATTTTGCTGGGAAGTTATAAGGGGACTAGGGAAATGGAAGAGACAAATGAAGGCTTATAATCAATCCATTTTGGTCATCCATCTATTCAATTTGTAACCTAGTGATCATCAACCTTTAAAAAATAACATACATCCCTCTAACCTAATTCAATTGTAATTTATAGGTCATTTCGTTAACTTTTCATAATAAAAAATTAATAAGAACAAAGCACTTCCCATGTAGATGTAGGCTATGTTACCTTAAATAGAAGCTTACCGACAAAAAATAACAAAATATTCATATCCAATGATATCCCACTAATTACACAAATAATAATGTACCTTTGTTACACCGATAACAATGAGATGTGTTGTAGCTTGACTGATGGTTGTTTCTACAATGGCCAGATGGCCCACATGAAGAGGGAATGTCCTATTTTAGTTGCACCAGCTCCACCGGCTCCTCCAATGCAACATAGTAGAGCTCCATATGGGAGTGGTTATCGAGGAGGTCTCGAACGTGAGAGTCAGGCACCAGCCACGAGTGTTAATACTCATTCGATCAAATTCATGGCACCTTAATTATAGTTTTGTGCCACTCGAGCAGAGGCAGAGGTCGCTCCAGACACGATGACCGATATGCTTACTTGTGCTTCTAGACTATTGCATACCTTGTTTGATACTAGTTTCACGCATTCCTTTGTTCCCTCGACCGTTGCATCTTTGTTGTTATTTGAGCATGTTAGGATGTTTTGGGGGTTAGTATATATTAGTGGGGGAAAATATGGTTGTGAACTCTATGCTTGTGGGATTTGGTTAGATCTAGGGGAGGTGAGTGTGGAAGCATACTTTCATACTCCCTTTTGGGGAGCTTGATGTCATCTTGGGTATGGATTGATTGTCTTACTTTGGGGAAAGTTAGTTAAGTTAGTTGGCCTCTATCTACGGGAGGTTGTGTTTAGGGGAGCAAGCAAGAAGGAGAAGTATGAGTTTTTGCTCTTGTCAACCTAGAAGCCTCAAAGGTTGATCCAACAAGGTTGTGAGGCATTTTTTCGCACATGTGACAATGGAGGTGCAAATGGTGAATTAATTTTTTGAAGTGTTCCCAAAGGACTTCCCTAACTTACCTACAAAGTGAGAGATTGCCTTTGAGATTAAGTTAAAACCATGGACAACTCTCATCTCTATAACGTCTTACATTATTACACTAGTAGAACGTAAAAGCTCAAAGGTTAGTTGCATGAGCTTCTAGACAAGGGTTTCATCTACCCGAACACCTCACATTGGGGAGCTCTAGTGTTGTTTATGAAGAAGAAGGATGGAACCATGAGGACGTGCATTGAATGTAGGAGGTTGAACAAGGCAACAATGAAGAACTATGACTCCTTACCATGGAATGATGATTTCTTTAATAATATCATCATTAGGGTGTCTCAATCTTTTCCATTATATATTTGAGATCCATACATCATTAGTTGAGGCTAGCGGAGGATTCCAAAATCAACATTCAGGACCAAGTATGCCCACTATGAGTTTCTAGTGATGTCATTTGCATATTCAAATGAGCCTCGTAATTGTAAGAAAATTGGGTTTTTAGCTACAGGCCTAGCACAAGAAAAATTGAGATAGGACCCCCTCAAAATTGGATGTGAAGTTTTCCTCTCATCCGGCTCAAGCAGTTACACCAAAGAAAGATAAAGAGGAAGGGTTCCCAAAAGAGAAAATTCACAACAAAAGAGCTACTCCTTACTCAATTACTTCCCAAGGTTGAACAATGCCCCAATTGCATTCATTGCTTTGATAAACAAGGTATTCCATGAGTACTTGGACAAGTTTGTTATAGTGTTCACCTATAACATCATAATATACTCCATGAGTGAGAAGGAGCATGCAGGGCACTTTCAAATTGTGTTGGGTTCCTTGAGAGATAAGCAATTGTATTTCTCCAAGTGGTATTTTTAGCTAAAAGAGGTTCTCTTTTTGGGACAGTTGATCTTTGGCAAGGGTATTGAGGTTGATTCTAAGAAGATTGAGACAATGGTAAATGGTCACCTATGACTAGTGTTTCATGGGTATGGCATGATACTATAGACAGTTTGTGGAGGGCTTCTCCAAGATAGCGGCTCCCCTCAATGAGAGGTTGACCACGACTCCCTTTCTCATCCTACCAGTGAATGGAGGGGAGTATATTGTGTACAACGATGCTTCTTATCATGTATTTGGGTGTGTTTTTACGCAAGATGGCAAGATAGTGGTTTATGCCTCACAATATAGTGGTTTATCTTGAGGTTGACAATGTAATTCTTAGTTTCTGAAAGAAAAAGGATAGATGGAAGAGTTTGACGATGTAACAACTTGTTTCGACCAAACCCCGAAATATCTATTAATTTAATGTATTATAATTTGATTTATATAATATATAATAATATATTATGGTAAACGCTTCGGTACACCCACTAAAAGTGGGTGTACTGGGTACACCCACTGACGTTTTGATATCTAGAGTGATATTTTCATTGAACTAATCGTTTATATCAATAGATTTAATCTTATTAAGTCTAAATTGAGCTTAGTTACAATTTTTAGTCATCATAGTATAAGATTATACCTAATGTTCTTCAGGTTTCTTTCTACAGCTGCATTTTTTCTCAATATGATAGATTATCATCTCTACCAAATTAGTTTTTTGTTCAAATCGTCCTATATATTCTTTAACAACATGTAGATTCTTATACTCGAAAAAACAAGATATTAAAAACATGTTTGTCTATCAAAACGTTAGTGGGTGTACCCAGTACACCTACTTTTAGTGGGTGCACCGGAGTGTTCACCAATATATTATATATAATAACAATAAATAATTTTAAAGAAAGGGTGAGATGAACGTGGGATAATCAAGGAAATCTTGTATGAGAACACCCAATTTGTTCTCACCATGAGAACACTAATCTCCACCTTCCATTCTTGTTATCTAATCTAATAGCTAAAAGTTCATGGGCATCTTTGTAATTTTACTTTGTAATTGATCTAACAATTAATAATTTCCTTAATTAAATTATAAACTACTTAATATTTTAAAATACAAAATCCTAACTAAAATAAAGGAGGCAGTTACCGGGAAAATACCTCATCATTGTTTCCTTAATCAGCGATTGATGAATTATGTGCCTTTGGACGGTTGAGAGATCATGGAACCATGGTTGGCTACTTGAGAGATACAGACATGTTTATGAATAGGAATAATCGGCGGAATTTAGTTCATCGGCAGCAGAGATTTTTATAATCGACAATTGAGTTTATATGCTAGATTATTGGTGGTTACGATTGCACTTTAACACCGACGGTGGCCTAGTACCAAACTCAGGTTTCGGAACAAGGATGCAACATCAAGATAACTATAATCAATTTTAGGAACAACGATTTGTTCCTAATTCCAACATCCAGGTACATATTAAGTGGAGAACATGAGTGACCTAAGCTAGAAATTCGATACAAGAACTGTGAACTGGTACTAAACTCAGATTTTCGGAACAAGGATGCAATATTGAGGTACCTATAATCAATTTTAGGAACAATGATTGGTTCCTAATCCAATATCCAGGTACAGATTGAGCGGAGAAGATGAAACCATGAATGAAGAACTGAAAGTGTAATTGATATTCATATGCAGGAAAGTGTAATGTCAGCTGATAAGAAACCCAAGTTCTTCTTCTTGGAAGCAGAAGATTCTGAGCTTGAGAAGGTCATGGACTTCAACCTATGTACGAGGAGCCCTCAACACAACCGTAACCTACAAATCCAGTCTCTGTACCAAAATTTAGTTTCTGGAACAAGAAAATGTATCAGCAAAAGAAAGTAGGAACCTAAGTATTTTAGGGATCTAACAAACCTAGAAAGCTTCGTCCCGTGTAGACTCTTCAGCGGCGGAAGAATGAGGTTTGCGGTGGCCAAGAGATGACTCCGCAGGCATTTGTAACCCAGCCCCACCACCGTCAGTCGTAGCGGCAACCAAAGTCTCGACCGCCGACCGCACATCAATCACCCAACTCGGCACCGGTTGCTGGCCCCGACCAGAAGCGGTGACTTCGACCTCTACTTCTCGTCGGCCATAGCTTCCACGACACCTTGTTGCATCTTCTTCGGGATGGAAACCAGCGGATGGCTGCATCAAACGGCGGCGACAACAAACCCCCAAATTGGAACGCCGCTTTGAGAGAGAACGAGAGAGTAGGGTTTTTTGTTTTAAAATTTGATTCCTATTTTTTGCATATATAATAAAACCCCGTTAAGGTTATAAGTACAATTACAAGATTATCCCTTTTGTTTCTACCGTTTGATGTAAAGAACCTGATCTAAGGGTTCTTATAAGTGTTCTCACCGCAGGGAGTCCCGAGATAATCATAACTTTTGACATAAGTCAAAAGTGCACAGCTTCATAGTACTTTTTAAAACATAATTGTTTCATTCTTTTGGGAGAGAGGGAAATAAAGAGAGTACTATTATCCTCTGTTAAGATAAGAGAACTGGGGAACGAGAGCATAAAGGAAATAGCAGAGTGTGAGGGAGATAATTAAGCTTAGAACTGTACATGGTTTGTGATACGAAGGTCGTTCTGAATTAGGAATTCGTTAAAGAAGCTAGTATCGAGGTTCCGTCGATCATAATTGGTGAGGGATTACCACGACATATTGGGTTTGTCGTATCATGTTAATTATGTTTATTCTTAGTATGAACCTAGGAGAACTAGACCGACTGCTTAGGGGTGTATGGATTTACGTGTTTTATATGTGGAACCATTACTGATACGTGTTTTAATTATCGTTCTTATCAATAAGTGATTTATATGATTCCATGTTTCATGTTTCCTTTAAGTTTGCTAATATGTGCTACGATATTTATGATTAGTGATTTGTTGGATGTTAGTGATAGTTGCGATATTGGATTCATGAATGACCTGGTACGAGGGCTAGTCCCGATGAAATTATTTATAAGTCAAGTCAAGTATTGTTATGTCAAGAATATACAAGTCAAGTGCATTAAATGATCAAGTTAAGGTTAAGGAATATCAAGCCAAGAATCATGAACAAGAATACAAGTCATGTATGGTTTGGTTTCACGGTCACTCACGTAGTAATTAGGGCTCCCCATGTTATTACTCAATTGCCAAGTGAAGTTTATAGTCGCACCCTTGGTATGGTGTAGACTCATTCATGAAATCAAGTTTATAACCTCACTCTTGGTATGGTGAAGGTTCTTTTACAAGTCATGATCACACCCTTTGTGGTGTTGAATATGAAGCAAGCAAGCAAACCCAGGAGAATTAATAGCATGGGAGCAGCCAGACGCCTAATAATTAAAATATGATAAGACGCATGTGCATAAGTCAAGGTAGTTGAGTCTTTTGCATATTGGGATGTCAGGATAGCTGAGATTCGATCCTAGTGTTTTGGCTTGTATGCTAGATACATGTTAGAGTATGCTTTGTTATGAACTCACCTATGATTATACTCACTCAGCTATGAGCTGACCTTTTAACTTTATTATCTTTTCCTCTGCTTATCCTTGTGGGTGAGCAGACCAGCAGTAGAGATCCTTGCAGCTTCCAGTAGGTCTAGGAGTTGAAGGCTCGATGAGGTACAATCTTCAACTACTCCATGCTTGGACGTCTAGGAGGGAGTGTATTTTGGCCAAAGATCCACGTTTTTACTTTCACATGTTTTGGGCGCATTTTCATGCATATGTTAGATACCTCTATAGGTGTGGCATGTAAAGGCACGTGATCATGTAGTCTATGTATATATATGGTGTATATGTAAATATGGCTTGCAGTATTGTAAGAATATATAGTGGTAGTGAGTTGTAGTAGTGATATCAGTTAATAACGGTTTTGGATGTGGTTGATAATCATGGAATGTATATGTAGAAATATGCTATGTTGATGTAAGTATGATTAGAAGAACTGATAGGTCTTATATACGAACACTTCATGGTGAATTTTTAGGAAAAATATCAAGCTATTATGCAAGTTAATGTAACACCCAAATCATGTTCCGCTGCAATTATGTTAATTCACCATTAGGCATCACGTATATGTTATGGTGTTACAGAAGATATAACACTTTGAGGGAATCCACTGTCAAAGTACTCTCCAAACCTTGATAATTCCAAGCCATGCTACTCGATGAACGTTGTAAACAGGTTTATCAAATAACTACCTTACTAAAAGTAAGATAGATCGAATCTCTCGAGGTTTCTTCAAATCGACTACTCAAAGAAGCTGACAATTTATTCAGGTTTAAACAAGTTGTGCGTGGTGTGAGTTCCACGACTTCTAAACTATAATGCAAAGAAATTGAATGAAAATAGAAGACGGATTGATTGATTGATTTGACTTAACGAGATGACAGACAAGCTTAGACTTCGAATCCCTCTAAGATCACCAGAGCATTGGCAATCACAAGACCAGCGGTTTTCAATCCTAATTCATTCAGTTCTCAGACACCACCATAACTCCTTACCCTTAGGTTTAAGTTCCACGAACGTTCGCTCTATCGGATTTAACTACTAAGATTAATTAACCGTCTGTGCGTTCACTTTTGCAACGGAGAACTAACTGGTACAATTACTTGTAATTAATGAGTTACTCTAGAAGCGGATTAACCCTAAATGGTTCCTACGAAAGGCACACTCCATTGAATAGGTTAATTGATTGATTTGACGTTTTAAAGTAAGGCGGACGTTCGCCACTATCCTTAGCTTAACACGAATCTAATCTAGGTGATCAAGCTAGAAAAGAAACAGACATGAAGAACAAATCAAACATGCAAGAGAAACTGTCTGAATCTGAATTTAATTACCACCGATCCGTGACCGCTTTAAAGCCCCGGGTCACTTAGGGTTCATCTAATCTAAGCTCTATGAGTTTAACTACTCATGAATATCACAAAAGAATAAAAAACAACAAAGGAGTTCATCATACAGAGGAAGAACAGATAAGGACTGAAAAACCTAATTCTAACGACTCCGCAAAAGTTCCAATCTCTAGCAATCTCCACTCCTAGCTCCGACTACTCCGATGGGGAAGATGGCGTCAATATCTCTCCGAGAAACTCTGAACTCTCTCTCAAGCTCTGACGTTAGGAATTGTATTCTGGAAAAGTCCCCTGAATGGTGTCTGCGTCGTCTCTTAAATAGGCTTTGTCCAAATCTTAACCGGAAAAAAGGGATTTCTCGGCGAGAACATTGAAAGTTCTCGCCGAGAACTTTAGTGCAAATCACTGATGAACGTGTCGTTGTGATGCGTTCAAACAAATAACTAACGAAGCTAACAAAAGCTAGTGTAGATCGTATTCCAGGGGTTTCCTCTACTTCCTTACTCAAAGATGTTGGCAATTTATTTCAAGTTTAAACACAAATTGCGCGTGGTGTGAGTTCCACGACTTCTATACTAAAATGCAAAGATAATTTGAAATGAGAATTAAAGCGAAGAGAGATTTAAGATTGATTGATTGAATAGAAAGATGACAGACAAGCTTAGACTTCGAATCCCCCTTAGATCACCAGAGCAACAGCAGTCAACAGACCAGTAACTTTCATTCTAGTTCATTCAGTTCATAGACACCATCATAACTCCTGACCCTTAGGTGTAAGATTGCGAACGTTCCTCTATCCGGTCTAGCTACCACGGTTAATTAGCCGCCCGGGTACGGTCGCCTCTCGCAACGACTTAACTTAACTGGTGCAAATTCTAATGATTAATGAGTTACTCTAGCAATGGATCAACCCTAATCGGTTCCTACGAAAGGCACGCTCCAATTATAAGGTTGATTGTTCGATTTGGTGTTTTAAAGTAAGGCGAGCGTTCGCTTCTATCCTTAGCTTAACAAGAATCTAATCTAGGTGGCCAAACCAGACAAGAAACACAGATAACGAAGAACAAATCAAACATGAAAGATGAACTGAATGAACTTCGAATCAAATCACCACCGATCCGTGACCGCTTTACGCCATGGGTCACTTAGGGTTCATCTAATCTAAGCTACACGAGTTTAGCTACTCATATTCAATACAGAAGAATGGAAGACAGACAAAGAATACATCTCAGGTAGGAAGACAGAGAAGAACTGTAAAACCTAATTTCGATGTTTTCTGGCAGCTTCAATCTGCTGAATCTTCAACTTCTAGCACTGGCTCTCCGAGATGGATGGATGGCGTCACGATCCGTTCCTTGCTCCTCGAATCCTCTCTACTCATTTTTCTCCCTCCCTTTCTCTCTCTAGCTGTGTGTTGTGTGTTGTCGATTGTAAAATTGTCAGTCCCCCCATTTAGCCGCCGATTCCTGTATTTAAACCTACCCGAGATTTTCTGATTTCCCCTGATATTTTCGCCGAAAATAATAGAGGAATTTCGGCGAAAATTTCTTCTTAATCAGAACAGTGGGTTCCGTCTTTTGTTTTCGGCGAAAACCCAAGGGTATTTTCGCCGAAAATATATGTGTAAATGGAGCAGGAGTTTCTTTGACTTGAGTGATCTCTCCGTTTGATTTATGTGTGATTCTTCGGGGTTCCAATGTCTAAGACACGTCCTCGGCTACCGTATTCGATGGCAAAAACCTGTGCTATCATAAAAATACTAGAAAACCATCAAATAGACCCGAAATGGGCCAAGGTAACACAAATGGCACGAGATAGGGCAATCGATTGAATATTCGTTATTCTACCCTAAAAATCATGTCTTAAACAAGGAAATGTCGCTTAAATGAGGCTGATAATCACGTCAAAACGAGTGTCATCAAATACCCCACACTTAAGCTTTTGCTTGTCCTCAAGCAAAATGAATAGAGATGCTCATGTTCATAAATGATAAGATCGATTAAATTGGAGCTCAATCAAACACAATGAATTATTAGATAGATCGATCCTAGAACAAGAAACCTAACATGCATACAGATCAGCCAAACTACCTGGTCTCACTAATAAACTGCACAGGACAAGTAATTAGCAACCAATTATGCACGAATTTGACCTGACCGACCAGACTCCTCACACAGGATATATATAGTACAATGGGGACTCTCACTCTCTGTGTTTAAGGACGTGTTTCTGCTCTCGATCATTTTCTGTTACCGAATTCTGTCATAGGTTTGCATTTCGACACATCTCCACCACTGTGACAACACGAGTATCTAGTCAAGCAGGACTTCCCTGCTAGGACCGTAATGAATTCTACACTACTTGGGTTTATAATGAGATGGATGATGGGAATGACTGATGATGGCTTTGTGCGTTGTAGCTTTAGACTAACTTCCCTCGAATCTAATCTATGGCTTCCTACCGTCTAACCAAACACGGGTGGAATACTGAACGCTCGTCCTATGATACCCTCAAGCAACCTAGCACTTATTCTTTGTCTTTACACGATTTTTTTTCTTTTGAACTTTTTCTTTTTGACTTCGTTCTTCCATTTGTAGGGAGAAAAACGTTTTATTGAACTATAAACTTTGAAACTTTTCTAATTTTTCTTTTCTTCACTTTTTTCGATTGCTTCTTTTTCTTCTTTTTCTATTTATTTATTTTTCTTTTGTGCCGATTTTCTTTTAGTTGCTAGAGGATTTACACGTCTGGACATATTAGCTAAGACCACCTGTTTAATGGCTATAGGCAGGTTACCACAAACCGACTTCCGGCAGGTCAATCTAGAATTACAACCACAGGGGATCAACGGGGAATGAAAGAAATGGGGAATGGCTGTAATGTATTATGAACCGAAAGAAAGGCCAAGCTCAAGGGTCTAAACCTAGTGGATTTATCGTTTGGTAGGCTATCTGGCTTAGTAGCTGAATCTAGGTGCCCTATCCTTCTAAACTCGTGTCATCGTGTGGTCTCGAGTAGGTCTCGTGCAAATTCTAACTCATCAAGCAAACAGAAAACCACTCAGAAAGAATTGAAATTGCAAGTTACGTGCAATGGATCAAAAGCTCACAGTTGGTTTGCTAGTCGGATTCGGTCATTTTCATGCACTCAAGGCTACAAACTACAAGTGTGATATTAAAAATTCTGTTCTGACCAGGCAATTTAGCATCAAAGTAGACAAGTTGGTTTTCAAGTTCTAGGTTAAGCAGTCTAAGCATCATTATGAAGGTTTGAACAACAACTTAACCTCAAGAATCTAGAACTGAGCCATTCTATTGCTAGAGGGACGGACAGGAATCACAAGACATACACAAAGATATAGGCAATCAAGATCATGCATGGTTCTCTAACACCCTACCCCACACTTAGACTGTTCTGTGTCCTCACAGGACTAATGTGAAGGAGAGATACGAAGAACCTGGAGGGTGGTGGTTGGTGCAGTGGAAGAACGCGGGGGTGCCGGGGTGGAGTAGCTACTCAAAATCCTACAAAACACAAACAACAAAAAGAACAAAAGGATACCGGGACAATTGCCCCGATTCCACACAGAATAAAATTGGGTAAAAACCCGAAAAGAAGAAAGAAAAGAAATGGAAAAAAGATAGAAACAACCTGATCACTGTTCCGCTGGAGGAGGTGGAGGTGGATTTGTGATAGGTGAAAGGCCAAGCCGCTGCTCCACTGCTGTCGCCATGCGATATCATCCGTGTGTTGGGCAGACTGGGCGGCCATGAACTGCTGGAGAATTGACCAACGCTCGTTCTGAGTCTCCTCGTGTGCTACCCGGTCCTTCTGCCACTGGAGCGAACCAGCCGAGTAGTCTAGCTGCAACTTCTCAATACGCACTAGCCTCTCATTAATCTCCGCGGTGATTTGCGCTCGCGAAGGCAGGCGCTCAACTGACTGGGGAACTCGGTGAGGGAGTGACGTGCAATGCTCAAAGTCTGCCGAAAGGTCGATGCCTCGTGCTATGGCGAGCTCAGCACCTACATGCTCAACCGGGACACGAGGAGTGTCGGGACCCCATTTGTCACCGAGCTGGAGGTTGTCGATCAGAATTGAAATGAAGGGCCCTCCTGGAAGCTCAGAAGGAAGCTTCTTGGCGGTAGTGCGCTTGTGAAAGAATCGTGCAAGCCACCATCCAGGATGCAGGTTGGCATCCTCTTCTAAAGCACGGAACAATACCAGCTCCTCCAAAGAAACGTGGTGACGGCTCGTCTTGCTGCAATAACACAGAGATTGCACCCAAACATAATGCAGAAATTTAAGAATAGGGTGGAAGATGTCACCGACCGTGGGGTTGACGATAGGGGAGATCTCATCTTTGCAGCAGGCCCATCTCCACACGTCTGGGTAAGGAGCACTCGTGATGGAGTATGTGTCCTCGAAGCCAGCTAATGTTGTGTCGAGGTTGACGTGCAGATCCAGCAGGTGGCCGAACTCGCGAAGGGATTTCTCATGAAGAACACCACCAGGGCGAAAGGAAACAAATTTCTGCTCGCGAATGGGCTTCGGGGTGAGGCGCCAGAATGAACTCCAGAACTCATGAAGAGCGACAAGCGGTAGGGGGAACCATGAGCGGTCAGCACTCGCAAACCAGCTTTATGAAGGGTGGTGTCGATAGTCGAGTGCCAAGCCAGATTGTGCGCCTTGAGACTGTCTAGAGAAAGAATTGCCACTTTAGCCGGAGGGATGTCTTTGATCTTCTGGAAAACCTTAGCTGGTGCGGCTCCAGGGCGGCGATGAAAGGATGTACAGCCCCATTGGCAGGTGTAGGAATAGAGGAAATAGGAGTCGCAGGGGTCGGTGCATCCTCGGGAATGATGGCCACAACCGTCGATGTTTGTGCAGCTGGTGCGGGTCGTCGGGAAGGTGGTGTCTTGCTCTGGCGAGCTGAGGATCGCTGTGCTCTATCTGCACTGGTAGTCTTAAAACGCTTGGGAGCCCTGTAAAACACAACTCAGAGATGACCAGTATCAGATGACAAGAATCTTACCCCACACTTAAGTTGACAAGTTGGGGTAAACAAAGTAGCCGAGAGATCATCGAATCAAGATATAGCATTAAAGAACTATCATTCATCTAGCAAGCATGAAGAATGGAATGATTCATGAACACGATCTCACAGACAACAAGTCACGATTCCGAAAAGGTCACAACGGGAAGCCATAACCTAGCCAATTGATACCGACAAAGCAATCATGAAAAATCGAGGGAGAACCAAAAAGGTCAACCATGTCGAAAACTGAAAGTCAAAAAAACCAAAAGATTCACAATCAAGGGCTGAACAACTAACCGTGAAGACATGACTCGAGAAAATGGTTGGAAATCCGAGGAATCGAAGAAAAACTTGAAAGCTAGGTCGGCCGGAACCGGAGCTGAAAGGCTCCGATTCTAGGGTTTCGAAAAGGAGCTGGGCAAGGTAAACGACGGCGGCTAGAGGAATGACGGTGGCTTGGCGATCGGCGGTCAGGTGGCGGCGTTGAGCGGTTTCAAGTCAGGAGAGAGAGAGGAGAGGTTGAAGTTTTCGGGTGGGGTTGTAAGTGTTTCGCGAAAACAGAAACCAAAGGGGGGCCTTATATATCGGTGAAAAGGGAAATCAATTTTTCGGCGAAAAAGATGTGGGATTTTCGGCGAAAATCCCAGTTCAAATGAAGAAATAGTTTCGCCGAAAAGATGGGGGTCTCGGTTCGAAAAGTCGGACAGGAGAAACAGGTTGAATCTGAACACATATTTTCGGCGAAAACAATGACACATTTTCGCCGAAAATTTATTTGAAAACAGCGGCTGTGTGTTTTTTTTTTGAAAAGGGGTTTAAAACAAAAATGACTCAAAACGAAAAGTTACTGACTCCAGCCGTGGGTTGCCTCCCACGAAGCGCTCTTGTTTAACGTCCGTGAGCCAGACGATACCTGGAATCGTGTCACGGTTCCATCGTGAAGTAGTGCACGTCGATGGAAGAGACAGCTAACCCTTGCAGGTACTTCTTAAGCCTATGCCCGTTGACCACAAACGGCTCTTGATCGTGCAATTTAATGTAGACGCTGCCTAAGGGTGTCTGTCGGACCACGGTATAAGGGCCAGACCATCGGGATTTCAACTTACCCGGAAAGAGCTTCAATCGAGAGTTATATAAGAGTACTTCTTCTCCAGGGTAAAACTGCTTGATCGTCTTCAATTGGGAGTCATGGATTCTCTTCGTGCGCTCTTTGTATAGCTTCGTGCTCTCATAAGCGTGGAGACGGTGTTCCTTAAGTTCCGCGATCTGGTTGTGGCGGTTATTACCTGCTACTGCATAGCTTATGTTCAACTCTTTGTTAGCCCAGAATGCCTTGTGCTCAAGCTCAACTGGTAAATGACATGCCTTGCCATAGACCAGCTGATACGGTGAGGTACCGATGGGAGTCTTATAGGCAGTTCGATAAGCCCATAAGGCATCATTGAGCTTAGATGACCAGTCCTTGCGAGACCGGCCAACTGTCCTATCAAGAATCCGCTTGAGCTCACGGTTCGTCACTTCCGCCTGACCATTCGCTTGAGGGTGGTAAGCCGTGGACATTCAGTGGGTGACGCCAAAGCGTTTGCACACCCGGTCGAATTGTCCGTGGAAGTGGGTACCCCTATCGCTTATGATGAAGCGCGGTGAACCAAAAGCGTGAAAAGACGGGTAAGGAACCGTCCCACCACTCTAGAGTCATTAGTGGGTAAAGCTTCAGCCTCAGCCCATTAGAAACATAATCAACGACTACAAGAATGCACTTGTTTCCGTTGGAGGGTGTGAACGGACCCTAAAATCGACTCCCCAAACATCAAAAATTTCAACAGTTAAAGAAACAATTTGGGGCATCTCATTACGGTTAGAGATGTTACCTGATCGCTGGTATGCATCACAACGTCGAGCAAAAATGTCGCAGTCACTAAAGATTGAAGGCCAATAAAAACCTGTTTCGAGTACCTTTCTTGCCGTGCGGTTTCCTCCAAAGTGTCCTCCGAACTGTCCTTCATGGCACTTACGCATGATGTCAGCTGCTTCAGTGTAAGAGACACATCTCCGGATCATCCCGTCAAGGACTGATGTGGTATAAGAAAGGCTCATCCCAGAAATATGACTTGGCTTCTTTAAAGAGCTTTTTGCGTGCATTGAAATCCAGCTCAGGAGGTACAATGCCGTGCGAGAGATAGTTAGCCAAAGTTGCATACCAAGGCTCCTCTGAATCGGCGGCATGACTCAGATCTTGAGCGTGAGGAACTGCCCATGGCTCGATAGCTATGCTGTTAACCTGTTCATATGTTTCAACACGCAACAGTTCGTCAGGGAAAGAATCATTGATAGGGGTAGTAGACTTACCTATTTGCGATTCCTCCAGTCGAGAAAGGTGATCCGCTGCTAGATTCTCTGCTCCCTTCTTGTCTTTGATTTCTATGTCGAACTCTTGGAGGAGGAGGATCCACCGGATGAGACGTGGCTTTGAATCCTGCTTGGCTAATAGATGGCGCAGGGCAGCATGATCTGTATAGACGATGGTATGTGAAAGAACCAGATACTGTCTAAACTTATCAAAGGAGAAAACGATAGCCAGGAGCTCTTTCTCCGTAGTAGTGTAGTTTCTCTGAGCATCATTGAGTGTCTTGCTCGCAAAGTAGATAGGATGAAATCTCTTCTCCTTTCTTTGACCAAGAACCGCGCCAACGGCGAAGTCGTTAGCATCGCACATAATCTCGAATGGAAGATTCCAATCTGGTGCTGTAAGAATCGGTGCGGTGGTGAGTTGAGTCTTCTTCAAAAGCTTCAAGACAGGCTTCATCAAAGATGAAAGGAACATCTTTCTCAAGGAGCTTCGTCATTGGAAGAGTGATCTTGGAGAAATCTCTGATGAATCTTCGTAAAATCCAGCATGATCCAGGAAGCTTCAAACTGTCTTAACTGAGGTCGGCGGGGGTAAGCTGGCAATGGTCTCAAGCTTGGCACGATCGACCTTCTATACCTGTCTTAGATATTCTATGGCCAAGAACAATACCTTCTGTAACCATGAAGTGACATTTCTCCCAACTAAGAGCTAGGTTGGTCTCCTCACAACGGGCTAGCACCTTATCCAAGTTAGCCAGACATTTAGAAAATGAGTCTCCATAGACGGAGAAGTCGTCCATGAACACCTCCACCACATTCTCTACCAGATCCCCAAATATAGCAAGCATGCATCTCTGAAAGGTAGCGGGAGCATTACATAAACCAAAAGGAATACGACGATAAGCAAACGTACCAAACGGGCATGTGAAGGTCGTCTTCTCTTGATCACAAGCTCAATGGGGATCTGGAAGTAGCCAGACATCCCGTCTAAGAAGCAGTAGTATTCATGACCAGCAAATCGTTCAAGCATCTGATCAATGAACGGCAGTGGGAAGTGATCTTTCTTGGTGGCATCATTGAGTCGTCGATAATCGATGCAGACTCTCCATCCGGTAACTGTTCGGGTAGGAATGAGTTCACCCTTTGGATTAGGGATGACAGTGATTCCTCCTTTCTTCGGAATGACTTGAGTCGGGCTGACCCAAGGACTGTCGGCAATAGGATAGATGATACCGGCATCTAGAAGCTTGAGTACTTCTTTCTTTACAACTTCCTACATCAGAGGGTTAAGTCGGCGTTGAGGTTGTCTAACTGGTTTGAATTCTTCATCAACAACTATCCGATGTTTGCAGAAGGTTTCAGAGATGCCTCTGATGTCTGCTAACTGCCAGGCAATAGCTCGGACATGCTTCTTGAGTAGCCTAATCAATTGCTCTTTCTGCTCGGGAGATAGATTCGAACTGATGATGACTGGTAACTGACAGTCCTTCCCCAGAAATGCGTATTCTAGGTGGTCAGGTAGCTCCTTCAAAGTGAGTTCTGGCAGATTCTCGTATGAGGTAGTAATCCGACTCGAAGCTGGCTCAATATGTGTGGGCGCAGTGATGGGTGTGAATGTCGCCTTCTGCTCGTCTAGTTCATCTTGCCATAAGCACTGCTCTGGATCGTCTAACACATTATCAATCCCTGAAATCAAACACAACTCTAGCAAATCACTAGATAAAACATTAGTAAAGGAGTTGGCCGAGGCCAACTCTAGGGGATCAACAGCATAACATTTATCATCTTGGGCAACATAATATCTCATGCTATCTTTAATGCAGAATGCAACACTCTCTTGACCTACGCTTAAAGTTAACAGGCCTTGTTTGCAGTTTATATTCACACCAGCAGTTGCTAAGAAAGTCGACCTAGGATAACCGTTTCGTCTAACTCACGAGTATCTAAAACAACAAAATCTGCCATTATAGTAAACGGACCACAGCAAACAGTTACATCTTCTATTATACCTCTAGGTAGTTTGACAGACCTATCGGCTAAAACGAGATGCAGAGTAATCGGTTTTAATTGCCCTAGATTCAGCTTTTCATATAAATAAACAAGCATAACATTAATAGAAGCACCAGAATCAACCAGATTGCGATCAATTTTAATGCCATTGATAATGCACGGTAATGTAAAAGAACCGGGATCAGGACACTTAGCTGGGGTGGTGGCGGCTGTCGAATGGGAGATGGCGCACCGAGAATAGACGCTCATTCATTAGTAAGCGTGATAGAGTACGCCTCCCCGTTCTTCACTTTCTTCACGAGATCCTTAAAGAATTTCCCAAGTGGTGGTATGATTTCCACAGCTTCAGTCACTGGTATCTTGATCTCTGCAGTCTTAAGAACATTGTACCACTTCTTGTACTGAGTGTCGTGATCCTTAGCCTTGCTCCTTGCAGCTTTTGGGAAGGGAATCCGAGGAGCATATGGCGCCAAAACAGGCTCAGGAGCTGTTCTGAGCGGAGGAGGAGGAGGAGCAGATGCTTTTTCTTCCTCTTCTGTGATATCCTTAATTTCTGGCATATCCATGGCGGCACTGGTATCTGGTATTTCTTCAGGTTCTGGAGCCTTGGGATCAGTTGTTTGCTTGCCGCTCCTGGTGGTAATGGCTTGAGCGTGTTCGCTCTTTGTACCAAAGTCTGCTTGAAATGCTTCTGGATTAAGGAGAGGATTGCTAGTAAAGAGTTTAGTCATATTACTTATAGCATCCTCTATCCTCTGGCTCTGAGCTCTCTGTCCTTGATTGAGTGCAGCTTGAGCTTTTAGTTGAATGTCGTGGTCATCAAGTCTGCTCATAATCTGATCGAACTTCTTCTCATAATCAATGTCTCTATTGTAGTACGGCTTAGCCTGAGACTGGTGTTGTCCTCCAATGAATCCGGAGGTCTATAATAGGGATCTACTAACCGGTTGCTCTGGTTTCGTGGCACGTAGTTTCTGTAACCGCATAGCCTTTCTGATTATTAGCGAAGCCCTGATCGATGAAGTTTATCTCTTCTGTAGACCAGACTTCTGTTGTGCCGAAGTTGAGGCAGCTCCCACCGTTATGAGCACAGGACCCACACCATCCACAATCAACTGAAGAGATGGTGGCTGACGGGGGATCGAGGGGAATACCAGCTGCTTGTAGATGTTTCTGAACCTCTGCCTTGATCTGCTCTGCAACACTCATCTGACTCTGACTCTTGTTTCCTTCTATTTGCCTCTCCCAGTTTCTAGACTTTGAAGCACAGTCAGCAAAATGCAGAAGAGCATCCTGGGGAGTAAGGGCGGTACAATCTTCGCCAGCTAGAGAGTTGACCCAGTTTGCAGATTCTTTGCGCATACCACGAGTAAAGAATTCAGCCAGTTGTCTTTGTTCATACCCATGGTGAGGGCAGTCGAAGAGAAGAGACTGAAATTCATTCCAAGTGTCATACAGGCTTGCATCCTCTCTCTGAGTGAATCTGGAGATGCGGTCTTTATAAGCAGTCGTCCTCGCGGGAGGAAAGTATTCCTCAACAAAATCTTGAGCTAATGTCTCCCAGTTAGTGTAATGACCCGGCGGCTTGCTTCCAAGCCACTGCTTAGCTGCACCTCTGAGGGAGAAAGGGAAGACTCGGAGATACAAAGCGTTCTTGTTGAGGTTCCCAGACTTGAAGGTGTTACAGACAGCCAAAAAGTCATCTAGATGGGTGTAGGGGTTATCATCTGGTCTCCCTTCGAATTGTACGTCCTTAGAGATCAGTTCTAGGAGAGGATCTTAATCTCATAGTCAAGATCATCGTCATTAGAAAGCACGGTGATGGGGGATCAAAAGTTGGATGCACGCGGCTTACTGTAGTCCGCAACACTTTTAAGAGTAACCATTGCGGTAAAGGAAGATGGAATGGAAGTGATCCGTTTCTGTACCTGCTATGATCTGCAAGAGACAAAAACAAACACAACCGGTGTAAAATCGAAGTGTGATGGAAAATGAAAGATGGAAGGGTAGAAGAATAAAAATGCCAACTCTTCTTTCAACGAAATAGAAGAGGGTCCCCGCAACGGCGCCAATTTGATGAACGTGTCGTTGTGATGCGTTCAAACAAATAACTAACGAAGCTAACAAAAGCTAGGGTAGATCGTATTCCAGGGGTTTCCTCTACTTCCTTACTCAAAGATGTTGGCAATTTATTTCAAGTTTAAACACAAGTTGCGCGTGGTGTGAGTTCCACGACTTCTATACTAAAATGCAAAGATAATTTGAAATGAGAATTAAAGCGAAGAGAGATTTAAGATTGATTTGATTGACTAGAAAGATAACAGACAAGCTTAGACTTCGAATCCCCCTTAGATCACCAGAGCAACAGCAGTCAACAGACCATAACTTTCGATTCTAGTTCATTCAGTTCATAGACACCATCATAACTCCTGACCCTTAGGTGTAAGACTGACGAACGTTCGCTCTATCCGGTCTAGCTACCACGATTAATTAGCCGCCCGGGTACGGTCGCCTCTCGCAACGACTTAACTTAACTGGTGCAAATTCTAATGATTAATGTGTTACTCTAGCAATGGATCAACCCTAATCGGTTCCTACGAAAGGCACGCTCCAATTATAACGTTGATTGTTCGATTTGGTGTTTTAAAGTAAGGCGAGCGTTCGCTTCTATCCTTAGCTTAACAAGAATCTAATCTAGGTGGCCAAACCAGACAAGAAACACAGATAATGAAGAACAAATCAAACATGAAAGATGAAACTGAATGAACTTCGAATCTAATCACCACCGATCCGTGACCGCTTTACGCCCTGGGTCACTTAGGGTTCATCTAATCTAAGCTACACGAGTTTAGCTACTCATATTCAATACAGAAGAATCGAAGACAGACAAAGAATACATCTCAGGTAGGAAGATAGAGAAGAACTGTAAACCTAATTTCGATGTTTTCTGGCAGCTTCAATCTGCTGAATCTTCAACTTCTAGCACTGGCTCTCCGAGATGGATGGATGGCGTCACGATCCGTTCCTTGCTCCTCGAATCCTCTCTACTCGTTTTTCTCCCTCCCTTTCTCTCTCTAGCTGTGTGTTGTGTGTTGTCGATTGTAAAATTGTCAGTCCCCCCATTTAGCCCCGATTCCTGTATTTAAACCTACCCGAGATTTTCTGATTTCCCCTGATATTTTCGCCGAAAATAATAGAGAAATTTCGGCGAAAATTTCTTCTTAATCGGGACAGTGGGTTCCATCTTTCATTTTTCGGCGAAAACCCAAGGGTATTTTCGCCGAAAATATATGTGTAAATGGAGCAGGAGTTTCTTTGACTTGAGTGATCTCTCCGTTTGATTTATGTGTGATTCTTCGGGGTTCCAACGTCTAAGACACGTCCTCGGCTACCGTATTCAATGGCAAAAACCTGTGCTATCATAAAAATACTAGAAAACCATCAAATAGACCGAAACGGGCCAAGGTAACACAAATGGCACGAGATAGGGCAATCGATTGAATATTCGTTATTCTACCCTAAAAATCATGTCTTAAACAAGGAAATGTCGCTTAAATGAGGCTGATAATCACGTCAAAACGAGTGTCATCAATCACCCTGTATCTTCGACGAGAATTTGTAGAAATAATCATCTTATTTAGGTAGTTATAGATATCCTAATTATAGCTTAATAGAGTATCAGCTTATAGAAGAAAGTTTTACTTAATTAGGACTCCTACTTATGGTAGGAGTCCCCTTTTGTTTGGGTATTTAACCCCCTCTTTGGGATAGAGCCATAATATCAATATACACGTTATTCATCTCTTTCTCTTATTCTCTTATTCTCTCTTTCAATATGGTATCATAGCTGTTGCTCGATACAGTCTTTCGCTAATTTTTCTGAAACCCTAGCTCGATCAATGACGGACGATTCTGTCGTATTCGTCATTCCTCCAACCTCCAACTCTGAGACTTAGGGGATAATGGCTATCAATTCAGTTTCGGATTCCTATCCTAGACAGTTGTCATCTATAGACTCGATGGCTCCAATTATCTCCACTGGTCGCAATCAGTCCTGATATTCATCACAGGACGTGGCAAAGTTGGCTATCTTCATGGAACTACCGAGAAGCCAGCTAAAACCGATGCCAAATATGAGCAGTGGAATAATGAAGACAATCTAGTTCGTGGATGGTTAATCTCTACAATGCAGCCAAAAATCAGAGAAAATTACCTTCTTCATTCGTCAGCCAAGTTTATCTGGGACCACGCAAAGAAGACTTACTCTACGGTTGACAATACTTCTGCTCTGTTGGAGATTAAAACCAAAATCTACAATCTCAAATAGGGAGATATGAGCACGAATGAATATTATAACGCTCTTAATCGAAACTGGATGCAGCTAGATCAATTCGAAGTTCAAGACTGGTATTCGCCTGCTGATGCTGAAACCTTCAGGAAGTTCGTTGAAAAAAAGAACACTTCACTTCCTGTTAGGATTAAACCATGACTTGGATGCAGCTAAAGGAAGAGTCATGGCTACAAAGCCGTTTCCGGATCTTGAAGAAGATGTTGCAGAAATCCGACGTGAAGAAAGTCGTCGTCAGGTTATGTTAATCAACTCTAAAGCTATTTCAGAAGGTTCAGCCCTAAAGGCTCCAGCTGCCTTGATCGGCAACAAAACAATCAGCAACAACCAGAAGTAGAAGGACAAGGAGGTAGCTTCCCCTACTGTGTTCTGTGACCATTGCAAGAAACTGTGGCATACTAAAGCTCAATGTTGGTTTCTCAATGGTGGAAAACCTACTAATTGGAAGCCACGTTCTGAAAGACTGGCCGAACGTCGTGCTCAGAATCCACGTGCTAATGCTGCGTCCAGCAGCACGACAGGGAACGAGAACCAGTTCTCTGAGGGGAAACTAGAAGCTCTCAAGAAGATGTTCTCAGAAGTCCTTCAAATTGGAAAGTCATCCAACAGTAGTCCTGCTGATTTCTTTACTAGTTCATTTGCTCAAGGTAACTCTGCTAAAGCCTACTCTATAAAATTGAATAATTCTAGTGCTTGGATATTGGATTCTGGTGCATCTGATTCTATGACTGGATGTCGAAACCTAATCAACGACCTTTAACCGTATCCCAGGAAGGCTGGGGTACGTGTGGCCGATGGAAGTATTGCACCTGTTACTGGTATTGGATGGATTAGACTTGTTCAGAACATTACCTTGTCTCCAGTCCTATATGTGCCTCAATTAACTTGCAACCTCCTTTCCATAAGACAATTAACCTCAGATCTGAATTGTGAAGCTAAATTTATGTCATCTGGTTGCCACTTACAGGAGGTGGGATCAGGGAGGACGATTGGGACTGCTAAAGTTTCAGATGGACTTTATATCTTCAAGGATGATTCGCCAGGAGTTAATCACGGAGATCAACAAAAATCAGTTCATACCGCTTCCAGTTTAGATTGTATTAGTGATGAAGTTATGTTGTGGCATTATAGGCTCGGACACCCTAGTTTTGCTTATCTTGAATACTTGTTTCCTAAGTTTTTTATCAATAAAAGGCAAAGTTATACCAATGTGAAGTGTGTCAACTAGCAAAGCATACTTGAGCTGTGTATTATGGTATTGGCTATCATCCTACTCGGCCATTTTCTATCATTCATAATGATGTTTGGGGTCCTATGAAGATAAAAAACCACAATGGAGCAAAGTGGTTTGTGACATTCATTGACGATCATACTCGTCACACCTGGACCTACCTTATGAAGGAGAAACCGAAGCCAAAGATATATTCCAGCACTTCTACACTATGGTTGAAACCCAATTTCAAACCAAAATTCAAGTGTTAAAGACCGACAATGCAAAGGATTATTTCAACAACATCCTTAGCACCTTTCTATTAACAAAGGGAGTTGTGCATGTAAGTTCATGCGTGGAAACACCACAACAGAATGGAATAGCAGAACGAAAAAATCGGCATCTATTAGAGGTTGCGAGAGCTTGCATGTTTGCAAGACATGTACCAAAGTATTTATGGGGAGAGGCAGTTCTGACAGCTACTTACTTAATAAACAAAATGCCAAGTAAGGTTCTGAAGTTCCAACCCCCCCGACAACTTCTTATTAGTATGTACCCACAGATGGCAAGCCTCTCATCCAACTTGCCCCCTAAGATTTTTGGTTGCACAGTGTTTGTACACATCAATCCCAATCATTGATCAAAATTGGGATCCTCATTCACACAAGTGTGTATTCATTGGTTATTCTTCCCATCAGAAGGGCTATAAGTGTTTTTTGCCAATCACTCGGCGCATTTATCACACAATAGATGCTACTTTTTTTTGAATCACAGCCTTACATTAAGAATGCTGAGTTTCAAGGGGAGAATGGATCTGAAACACAGCAGCCACTACAAAAAAATAGTTATTTAACGGGGGCAAAAAACGTGTTTAAACAGCGGTTGGCCAATGGGAAAGGCATTTAACAGCGGCAAAATGCGGCCGTGGTTAAATGAAATATTTTAACAGCGGCCATAGGCCGCTGTTAAATTATGCCGTTGATTAAAGTAATAGCCGGAGCTCCGGCGATTGAGCCGGAACTCCGGCAAAAGTCCAGATCCCAGGAACGCCGATTGTCCTCTTGTTCCTCTTCCTCTTCCTCTTCCTTTTCCTCTTCTTCCTCTTCCTCTTCCTCTTCCGCTTCCTCTTTTGCTTTTTTTCCTCCTCCCTCCGTCATTACTTCTCCAGACGACGGCTTGGGGGGAGGATCGACGGCTTGGGGAGGATCGATGGCTTGGGGAGGATCGACGACTTGGGGGGATGAGACCAGAAGAAGATGAAAAAGAAGAAGAGGAGGAAGAGGAAGAAGAAGAAGAAGAAGAAGAGGAAGAGGAAGAAGAACAGGAAGAGGAAGAGGAAAAGGAAGAAGAGGAAAAGGATGAGGAGGAGGAGGAAGAGGAAGAGGTGATCGATGAGGAAGAAGAAGAGGATCGATGCGGCGGCTCCAAATAGAAAATCGGAGCCGATTAGGGTTTCTATTAAATCAATGACAGAGATTAACCACGTTTAAATCAACGGATGAGATTAGAATTAGGGTTATCCGTGTCTAGCGGTTTCAACCAATCAGATCATTTTATTTTAACAGCGACCATGAGCCACTGTTAAATTAGACGTGGCCGCGTTAAAATGTGTAATTTAACAGTAGCTAAGTGGCCGCTGTTAAATTACACGAATTTAGTAATTTAACAGCGGCCAATAAATGGCCGCTGTTAACCTGTCGTTGTTAAACTAACATTTCCTTGTAGTGAGCTATTGGATCTTATTACAGTCGAGGCTGAAGCTATTTCTTCACCTACGGTTCCGGTCAACTCTAGCAGTGAGAATAGTACTCCAGAACAGCTAGCAGTGAGAATAGTACTCCAGAACAGCTAGGCACCGGAGAGCATCATCTACAAGGGGAGCAACCTCGTGTCCCACTCCAGGTTTACACTAGACGCACCAAAAGTCCAGCAGAACCTAGTAATCCTTTTGAGGAATCTCAAACAACTGTTGAAGAGGGAGTACCTCAATGTGATACGGACTTAGACATACCGATTGCTATTCGGAAAGGAGTAAGAAATTGTACTCGTCATCCTATAGGAAGCTATCTCAGTAAGAAGGATTGAGTACACAATATAGAGCTTTTATTACTGGTCTGGACAGTGTTGAGGTTCCAAGAAACATCAAAGAAGCTCTCTTAATTCCTAAGTGGAAACGGGCTGTCGAAGATGAACTTCAGGCCCTTCAGAAAAATCAAACGTGGGACATGGTCACTCTTCCTAGATATAAGAGAACAGTGGATTGCAGGTGGATCTTCACAGTTAAACATAAATCTGATGGATCGGTAGAACGGTTCAAGGCTAGACTTGTCGCACGAGGGTTCACACAAACTTATGGAATAGACTATGAAGAAACATTTGCTCCTGTAGCAAAGTTGAATACTATCTGAATTTTGTTAAGCTTGGCTGCAAATCTCGATTGGGATCTTCATCAGTTTGATGTTAAAAATGCTTTCCTAAACGGAGAATTGTCAGAAGAAGTGTATATGAATCCTCATCCTGGGATAGATTCAGGAGGGAAAGTCTGTAAGCTGAAAAAGGCACTGTATGGTCTCAAGCAATCACCAAGGGCTTGGTTTGATCGTTTACAAAGGCAGTAAAATCAGCAGGTTACTCCCAATGCCAGTCGGATCATACCTTGTTTGTAAAATATTCAATGTCCGGAAAACTCGCTGTTTTGATTTTGTACGTCAATGACATCATCATTACAGGAGATGATACGAAGGAAATTTTGGAACTAAAACGCAGACTAGCAACTGAGTTTGACCTGAAAGATCTGGTACAACTAAAATATTTCTTGGGAATGGAAGTGGCAAGATCGAAACGGGGCATCTTCTTATCTCAAAGAAAGTATGTTCTAGACCTCTTGAAGGAAACGGGTATGCTAGGTTGCAAACCAATGGGGACTCCTATGAAACCAAATAAATGGCTCAGTCGAGAAGATGGTATTGCTTCGGTTGATAAAGGCAGTTACCAACGCCTGGTTGGGAAGCTTATTTACTTGGCTCATACGAGACCAGACATCTCTTAATCAGTGGGAATTGTGAGTCAACACATGCACAATCCAAATGAAGAACATATGTAGATGGTTTATCAAATACTGAAATATATGAAATCCACTCCAGGAAAGGGTTTGTTATTCAGAAAGTCAGATCAACGAGTATTACTCTCTACACCGACTCTAGCTGGGCAAGCGAGTTGACAGAGAGAAGTTCAACTACAGGTTACTGCACATATGTGTGGGGTAATCTTGTGACATGGAGAAGCAAGAAACAGGACGTGGTCTCCCTTAGTAGTGCTGAGGTTGAATATCGTGTTGTAACGTCGGGGATAAAAGAAGGCATTTGGCTGCGACGAGTTCTAAATGAGCTAAAGATGACCACTGATGACCCTATACGAGTAATGTGTGATAGTAAGTCAGCCATTAGTATAGCAAAAAATCCAGTTCATCACGATCGAACAAAGCATGTGGAGCTAGATACACTACAAGAAACTGTCCATTTAACGGCGGAAGCTTAGCAGCAGCCACTACACGGCCGCTGTTAAATTAATATAACAGCGGCTAAGAGGCCGTTGTTAAATTGAACAGTTTAAGAGCGGTCGGGTTAATTTAACAGCGGCCAAGTGGCCGCTGTTAAAATAATGCAATATGATTGGTTGGTTTTATCTCACACGGATTGCCGAACCCTAATTCTTCATTCTTCCTCTTCCTTCTTTTTCTTTCTGCCGATCTTCTTCTTTTTCATTCTTCTCTTTCCCGTTGATCTTCTTCTTCTTTTTCCTCTTCCTCTTTCCACCGATCTTTTTCTTCTTCCTTCTTCATTTTCCTCTTCCTCTTCCTCTTCCTTCTTCTTCTTCTTTCCGCTGATCTTCTTCTTCATCATTCTTCCTTTTCCTCTTCCTTTTCATTCTTCTTCTGTTCCGAAGATGGGTACAACGACGGCAGCAACTTCAATCGCCTCTTCTTATCCAAGGATATGTCTCGATTGCAGTCCTAACGCAAGTGTAAGTTTCTTCTCACTTCATGCTAGTCGTTTCTTTGTGAAGTTAAATTAGGATTATGTGGAAGAATGATTTGGATCTGTTTGGCTGGTTCAAGAAACGAGGAGAAATCCGATTGAAGCGATTGAGAAGGTGAGGTGATCAATTGTTGAGCGATTGGATTAGAATCCTAGAGGATGAACTGAGAAGAGTATTTGATTTCTGCAAAGAGTGTGTCGCCGGAGCTCTGGCGATAGCTAGAGCTCCGGCGATAAATTTTTTCAGACGAAATAATTTAACAGCGACTCTATTTAGTTTAACAGCAGACAATAAGCCGCTGTTAAATTCCTATAAATTAACTACGACTCTTTGGTTTTAGCCGCGGCCAATTGTACTGCTGTTAAATTAGTTTAGCATTGGACAATTTAACAGTGGCATGGGGCCGCGGTTAAAATAATTTAACAGCGACGTTGGCCGCTGTTAAAGTTCATTTCAGCCGCCATTAAATGGCTTATTTGTTGTAGTGATAGACACTTTATCTCCGAGAAGATTTCAATTGGAGTAGTGCTACTAGAATATGTGTCCAAAAATAAGCAAGTTGCAAATGTCTTCACCAAATCTTTACCAAGAACGAATTTCGAGGAGCTGATTCACAAGCTAGGAATGTACAACATCTACACCACCCAGCTTGAGGGGGAGTGTAGAAATAATCATCTTATTTAGGAAGTTATAGATATCCTAATTATAGCTTAATAGGGTATCAGCTTATAGAAGGAACTTTTACTTAATTAGGACTCCTACTTATGGTAGGAGTCCCCTTTTGTTTGGGTATTTAACCCCCTCTTTGGCATAGCGCCATAATATCAATATACACGTTATTCATCTCTTTCTCTTATTCTCTTATTCTCTCTTTCAATAGAATTCTCTGTATAAATCTTCAAATGTTCTCGGCAAGAACTTTGAGACTTCTCGCAGAGATCTTCAGTATAAACTCCAGACTTGATTTCTTCAATAGTTTTCGGCGAGAACTTTGAGGATTCTCGCCTAGAACTTCTTTATAAATTTTTGCTGGATCTTTGATGGGTTTTCCCTTTGATTTCTTCGGCAAGTATTCGACGAGAACTTTGATCTTCTCACTGAGAATGTAAGTGTTGGCAGGGGAATGTTCTGGCTTTGACTTGTTTGATTTATGGATCAGTTTCTGGGCATTCCTCGAGGCTACATTACTTCCCGACACGATCATGGCTACGTAATTGATGGCAAAAACTTGTGCATTCACAAAAGCACTAGAAAACACATCAAATAGACCCATAACAGGCCAAAGTAACCAAAACGGTATGAAATAGAGCAATTGAGTGAAAACACCCTAAACTTCCCAAAAATCGTGTCTCAAGCAAGGAAATGTCGCTTAAATGAGGTTGATAATCACGCCAATTCTAGTGTCATCACTACTCATTGAGGCGATTGGGGCCATTCACGGCTGGCTTCCTCCACCAAGTCATCGTTAAGGTTGATTCTCTTCACATAACAGTCATCCATGTTATCCTCTCTCTCACGCTTTTTATCCCACAACTCTTCTTCATAAATCCCAAAACAAGTCCCTTTCAGTTTTCCACTAGCACGATTAAGCTTACGAGCTTGGAGAGTTGGCTTAACATAAACACTTGGAGCTCTTATGAGTGAGAAGTTGAGAGAAAACAAAATTAGTCCAGTAGAAAATGAGGAGCACCTAAAATAATTAAAAAATAACATCAAGGCTTTGGAGCCAGTATCCCACAACCAATCAATTGGGAAAACCCAAACCGGCTAAGCAGAAAACTGGTCACAACGAAAGAGATCGACCGAACTAAGAGCATAACAAATTTGAGATTCAAAATAACCCAACTTGGTGGATAAAAAATCAAATTAATCTATGAGACTAAAATAATTAAAAAATAACATCAAGGCTTTGGAGCCAGTATCCCACAACCAATCAATTGGGAAAACCCAAACCGGCTAAGCAGAAAACTGGTCACAACGAAAGAGATCGACCGAACTAAGAGCATAACAAATTTGAGATTCAAAATAACCCAACTTGGTGGATAAAAAATCAAATTAATCTATGAGTAAAGAGAGAGAAAGTGAAACCATGGGGGAGCCCCACATAAATCAATCAAAAAATGTTTATCAAGTCAACTAAAGTAGTAGAAGTGACAACTACGGACCTGAAGAACAATCATACTAAAATAGGCAGATGTAAAAACACAGTGATCAAGTTTAGAAAGATAAAACAAGGCATTAGAGAAATGAAAACTCGTGGGTAAAGGAAATATTACTTCCCACTGCAATAGATTTATGGGATTGCATAGCCACCAAATCAACAACTTCGAAAGTTGACATTTGCACCGAGACTTGAGGGACATTGAAAGAATTTTGAACAATAGGATTCGAAGGATTAATTGAAGGGATAGAAAATAAATCTCTAGGAACCTCAAACTTGTTCATCACCAGGGAGGAGTTGATAGTTCTTTTCATTTCAGGTTGAATTTCCATAGGACGATAATAAGCTCGTTGAGTTGATTCCACTTCTTTGTACCCTTGTGAACCAGAGAGTACTTTGACTCTTTACTGACAAGTTCTTCCTTGTGGGAACAACTTTTATCATTGATGACACTAGAAATATCGTGTGTATCAACCCCAGTTAAGCAACATTCCATTGTCTGAAACACGTTTTAGGGGTAGTTTAGTGGATTTATATTCATTAATGCTATTTTTTACTGATTTGGTTACATTGTCCCATTTGGGTCTATTTGATGCGTTTTCTAGTGTCTATGTTAGTACACAGGTTTATGTCATCGAATAAGTGGCTATCGAGAGTGTTCGGGATGCAATGGAACATCAAGAAGTGATCTGGGACCATTAGAGAAGTCAAACCGATCACAGAAATCACACACAACTGCCCATACTGAACATTTCGGTGAAAAGTATAAGGTTCTCGCCGAAAACTTTGTGAAGAATAATCAGAAGATCCGGTGAAGAAATCAGAAAAATGATTACAAAGAACTTTTTGGCGAAAAGTTGTGAAGAACCAGGGCATATTTCTGGCGATGGAAATTGAGAAATAGATTTCAAAGAACTTTTCGCCGAAAACTTCTTTGAAATCTTGACGAAAAGTTTGGCCTAATCCAGGTCAGAATTGGACAAGTTCCTACATAAGGTGTAACACCCATCCCAAACCGACCCGAGTTCACCCGTGGTCGAACCGGTTTGAGTGCTACTTGAAGAACCAGCTTTAAAAGAAAAGAGTAAAACGCAGCGGAAACAGAAACAACTCTTAAATACAAGTTCAAAAAGAAGGAGGCCTCCACTTAATAAAACCGAAATACAACTGAAATCCGAAATCCAATCACAACCGATCACAAAATCTCAAAACGATTACAAATCTTCCAACCCAAAAGTGTCAACTGAAATCTAAATTTAAAACAATGGTCACTCCACAATAGCTTCCTAATTCTTCACTTCACAACTCCAATCTGCAACTCCTCCGAACTCAACCGAACACCTGAAAAGAGAAACTGGGGGGGGGATGAGCTTCCTAATGAAACTGAGTGAACCCACTGGGTTTAACTATGCGCCGAACCTAGCCTAAGAGTAATCCCAACTCCGCACACAAACAATCAACGGGATCTGACGCAACCATACTCATTTTAATTCCTAACATGCCACTAGGTGATCACACAAGAACTTACCTCCACCGATGTATATACAAGTAATAAAAAAATTCAGCAATGTACTCAAGTCATCAATTCTCCACACAACATCATCAACGGAGTCATCAGACACACGATACAACACTTAGCTACAGTACATCTCCCAACATGAATAGTACCCACATTCATCCATCAACCACACAACTCACAAATCACAGTTACCGACATCAGCCAAGCACAATCCAACCCAAACTCTGTTCCACAGACTCAACACAACACCGACCACAGCTCATCAAAAGCATCGCACAGGCACAATCCAATACACACAACATACACCAGTCACACACACACACACACACACACATGTATCTCAAGTGATTATCTAGATGAGTTCATTAGGCGCCATAAGGAGTTTATCCCGCATCACCCCTGCCGGCCTGACGCACCTCTCTCCCCTGGAGAGGTCCAGGACGCCTCCTCTCCCTTGGAGGATACCACGAGACCTTTCCCTTGAAGGAATCGTAAACTTGACTCAACCAAACAAATCACGCCTTTCCCTTGAAGACGTGACCGCACCTCTTTCCCTTGAAGAGGCACTTAGCACCCATAGTGCAGTTTTAGGGGGCAGTGCAGGCTCCTTCAGATTCTAACATTTCATTCAATCACATCATTCAATTCACAATTCCGATTCCACTTCCCAATTCCACTGTACAACTCCACTACACAAATTACACACCACAATGCCACATCACAAAACCACCACACAATCCCACATCATGATTCCACAACACAATTCCATGTTCTAGTTCCATGCACCAATTCTATGTTCCAATTCCAGCATGTAATTCTAGTCTAACCACAATTGACAATAATAGATACAATCATAGAAATTCATCGCACCCAACCCCATCCCATCTCACATTCCTAGATCAAAATACATCAGCTATCGTCTTATATCCCAATCCCCACATCACACATAGATCAGCATAATCATCATACATCAATCACATGACAGTTATTCAGTTTTACTCTCATAGGTTCATGCAAGACCTAACTCGTCCTAAGTCCAGTTTCAACTCCTCACTCCCATTCTTAGCCATCTAGTCAACCATACACTCACACAAGTCAACCATATAATCACACAAGTCAACCTACACCACATAACAGTAACAATCACGACAACATCAATTTACCGTTTCAACTCTCCTATTGAGCGTTACTAGATTAAACCACATAATCTATCTAGTTCAAATATTTCATCTAACACGATTTCTAGCCGCAATTCGACCAATTCTGACATCCTCATTCATCTCAACCATTTACCATTCCACACCCAAGACTCCAACCTTATTACAATAACCACAAGGCACAGACTCAATCACCAACACACACAGCATCAATTTCATTCAAATCAATCGTACAACCTCAGTTCAACTAGCTCATGCATTCAGAACACCCAATTCCATTACTCAATTCCATTCACCAATTCCCTAACCAATTCCATAAGTCAATTCCACGTACCGGTTCTATTGTCCACTTCCACGTACAAATTCCCTTACCGATTCTATTAGCCAATTATAAGTCATAAGTCTACCACCTTAAACACATTAACAACCATCTTCACACACAACATCAATTCTACCTAAAAGGCACGTTGCATAATTCATACATCAACACCAAACATCATCTCAATCCCAACATCATGTAAACCAACACAATCCAAATCATTCAATAATCCCATATCACACATAACCACACATCACAAGACATTCAACGCCTCCCACGGCACAAACAGTTTTAGGGTAAACGGCTAGCTCACCGGCCACCCCCACCTGCAAGTACAGGGGAAGCCATGTCATGAGTCGTAGGGTTACCCTCCTGTACATCCTTCATTGGACGACCCCACATTGGTGGAGACATCCACCTGTTCATCAATTAAGGGCAACCCCACATTGGCAGGACCACCCCCCTGCAACCACAAACTGACAATAGCATAAAATACACAATTCTCATGTTCACAGACCCGTCCCTCCTATCACTCCTTACTAGTTTCGATCAATTTATCATCCATGTTAATCAATTCCCCAATCAAAATCATCACAAACAGCCATCAATCATAAACCAATCCATCAATTAACAAACATTCAACAATCATCAAAACAGCATGTTTCACAGAACAATCAATTGCAGAACAATTTTCCCCTTTTACTCTCTTTCAATTTCATGCAAGGCCCTACATTTTTCTAAGTCTGAATTGTAACTCCTCACACCGACAAGACTACCTATCGTACGCTAAACCCTCACCTGACAAGAAGACGAGGCTCTAAAACTCTTCTAGAAACCCGAACAGCCAAGCTCTCAGACACCAAAAACGTAGCTATTCTCCTCTTTACCGACAGCAGTTTACTCCGAAATATCTAGAACCTCCAGGTTCGATCTCTTCCTTTCATTACCACGAACTCATAGCAACAAACGGATCGCCAATCGGAGCTCTACAACTCTCGGAATCGAGGTTTGAAGTTTTTGGAGATTTCTGGCTCAGTCCCAAAAACGTAGCTCTTCGTTCTTCTACTGACAGCACCTCGATTCGAAATACCCAGAACCACAATAGTGATCTCTTCCTCTCGTCGCCACGAACCCGTAGCAACAAACGGATCGTCAATCGGAGCTCTACAACTCCCGGAATCAAGGATTGAAGCTATAGGGTTTTTTTGGCTTCTTCACATACGGGTTTTGGGGAAAGAGAAAGAAGGGGAAGTTATGAATTTCCGTGTAAAATCAGCCTTTTATAGTCTGACCATGATACACGGCGTGTATCATGATACACGGCGTATATCATGATACACGGCGTGTATTGTAATACACGGCCGTGTATCGTGGTCTGCCCACATTGACAATTTTTCACGTACTCTCTTGTATACTCGACCCGACTCAACTATGAACGTCCCGAACTTCGATGGAACCTCAAGAACATTGTTTACAATGTCTAAACCATCCAAACTCGAGTTCCAAATTGTTCAGTTGGGCGGGGATGTTACAAGTCTCCACAACTTCAAAAGATTTCGTCCCCGAAATCAAAACCCCACTCGCTCTAGCAACGAATCCACAATTCACAGCATAACGCCGCAACACAAGGATCACATCACCTCCCGAGACTTCCTTTTAACGGCTCTAGCAACACACACCTTCTAAGGGCACTACTCCCACACTACTTCAAACTTCTACCTAACAGACACGCACAACCGAACCTCAACGGCACTACCCACAACAAGAACACAACCAAAACACAATCAAACAAAACTCACTCAAGAGCACAACCACAACGCAAGAGCTCAACAAAGCACAACTCACACCAACAAGAACCATGAAGCTAACACCTTCGACTAAAACTCACACCCTCAAGCACTCTACTCACTTAACCAAATTCTACAAGGCTCTACTCTTCTAACCAATTTCCCAACCTGCTACTACCTCCACTCTCAACTACTCCGCCACCCTCTTCACTACAGGAGGACACAAAACGTTTCAGTTGACCAATTTTAAGAAATCACATTTCATTTCAAATCACTTTCCTCTCAAATTCACAACACTTTCCTTTCAAAACTTCCCCCCACTTCAAAACGATTTGAAAATCCCTAGAAAGTTGGTCCTGTGCCGATGCTTCATCCCTTCCCCTACGAGGTTAATTACTCCTCTAGAAGAAGAGACGAATCACCCACACAGCAGCAACTAACCAGGCTCTGATACCACTTGTAACACCCATCCCAAACCGACCCGAGTTCACCCGTGGTCGAACCGGTTTGAGTGCTACTTGAAGAACCAGCTTTAAAAGAAAAGAGTAAAACGCAGCGGAAACAGAAACAACTCTTAAATACAAGTTCAAAAAGAAGGAGGCCTCCACTTAATAAAACCGAAATACAACTGAAATCCGAAATCCGATCACAACCGATCACAAAATCTCAAAACGATTACAAATCTTCCAACCCAAAAGTGTCAACTGAAATCTAAATTTAAAACAATGGTCACTCCACAATAGCTTCCTAATTCTTCACTTCACAACTCCAATCTGCAACTCCTCCGAACTCAACCGAACACCTGAAAAGAGAAACTGGGGGGGGGATCAGCTTCCTAATGAAACTGAGTGAACCCACTGGGTTTAACTATGCGCCGAACCTAGCCTAAGAGTAATCCCAACTCCGCACACAAACAATCAACGGGATCTGACGCAACCATACTCATTTTAATTCCTAACATGCCACTAGGTGATCACACAAGAACTTACCTCCACCGATGTATATACAAGTAATAAAAAAATTCAGCAACGTACTCAAGTCATCAATTCTCCACACAACATCATCAACAGAGTCATCAGACACACGATACAACACTTAGCTACAGTACATCTCCCAACATGAATAATACCCACATTCATCCATCAACCACACAACTCACAAATCACAGTTACCGACATCAGCTAAGCACAATCCAACCCAAACTCTGTTCCACAGACTCAACACAACACCGACCACAACTCATCAAAAGCATCGCACAGGCACAATCCAATACACACAACATACACCAGTCACACACACACACACACACACATGTATCTCAAGTGATTATCTAGATGAGTTCATTAGGCGCCATAAGGAGTTTATCCCGCACCACCCCTGCCGGCCTGACGCACCTCTCTCCCCTGGAGAGGTCCAGGACGCCTCCTCTCCCTTGGAGGATACCACGAGACCTTTCCCTTGAAGGAATCGTAAACTTGACTCAACCAAACAAATCACGCCTTTCCCTTGAAGACGTGACCGCACCTCTTTCCCTTGAAGAGGCACTTAGCACCCATAGTGCAGTTTTAGGGGGCAGTGCAGGCTCCTTCAGATTCTAACATTTCATTCAATCACATCATTCAATTCACAATTCCGATTCCACTTCCCAATTCCACTGTACAACTCCACTACACAAATTACACACCACAATGCCACATCACAAAACCACCACACAATCCCACATCATGATTCCACAACACAATTCCATGTTCTAGTTCCATGCACCAATTCTATGTTCCAATTCCAGCATGTAATTCTAGTCTAACCACAATTGACAATAATAGATACAATCATAGAAATTCATCGCACCCAACCCCATCCCATCTCACATTCCTAGATCAAAATACATCAGCTATCGTCTTACATCCCAATCCCCACATCACACATAGATCAGCATAATCATCATACATCAATCACATGACAGTTATTCAGTTTTACTCTCATAGGTTCATGCAAGACCTAACTCGTCCTAAGTCCAGTTTCAACTCCTCACTCCCATTCTTAGCCATCTAGTCAACCATACACTCACACAAGTCAACCATATAATCACACAAGTCAACCTACACCACATAACAGTAACAATCACGACAACATCAATTTACCGTTTCAACTCTCCTATTGAGCGTTACTAGATTAAACCACATAATCTATCTAGTTCAAATATTTCATCTAACACACGATTTCTAGCCGCAATTCGACCAATTCTGACATCCTCATTCATCTCAACCATTTACCATTCCACACCCAAGACTCCAACCTTATTACAATAACCACAAGGCACAGACTCAATCACCAACACACACAGCATCAATTTCATTCAAATCAATCGTACAACCTCAGTTCAACTAGCTCATGCATTCAGAACACCCAATTCCATTACTCAATTCCATTCACCAATTCCCCTAACCAATTCCATAAGTCAATTCCACGTACCGGTTCTATTGTCCACTTCCACGTACAAATTCCCTTACCGATTCTATTAGCCAATTATAAGTCATAAGTCTACCACCTTAAACACATTAACAACCATCTTCACACACAACATCAATTCTACCTAAAAGGCACGTTGCATAATTCATACATCAATACCAAACATCATCTCAATCCCAACATCATGTGAACCAACACAATCCAAATCATTCAATAATCCCATATCACACATAACCACACATCACAAGACATTCAACGCCTCCCACGGCACAAACAGTTTAAGGGTAAACGGCTAGCTCACCGACCACCCCCACCTGCAAGTACAGGGGAAGCCATGTCATGAGTCGTAGGGTTACCCTCCTGTACATCCTTCATTGGACGACCCCACATTGGTGGAGACATCCACCTGTTCATCAATTAAGGCAACCCCACATTGGCAGGACCACCCCCCTGCAACCACAAACTGACAATAGCATAAAATACACAATTCTCATGTTCACAGACCCGTCCCTCCTATCACTCCTTACTAGTTTCGATTTATCATCCATGTTAATCAATTCCCCCAATCAAAAACATCACAAACAACCATCAATCATAAACCAATCCATCAATTAACAAACATTCAACAATCATCAAAACAGCATATTTCACAGAACAATCAATTGCAGAACAATTTTCCCCTTTTACTCTCTTTCAATTTCATGCAAGGCCCTACATTTTTCTAAGTCTGAATTGTAACTCCTCACACCGACAAGACTACCTATCGTACGCTAAACCCTCACCTGACAAGAAGACGAGGCTCTAAAACTCTTCTAGAAACCCGAACAGCCAAGCTCTCAGACACCAAAAACGTAGCTATTCTCCTCTTTACCGACAGCAGTTTACTCCGAAATATCTAGAACCTCCAGGTGCGATCTCTACCTCTCATTACCACGAACTCATAGCAACAAACGGATCGCCAATCGGAGCTCTACAACTCTCGGAATCGAGGTTTGAAGTTTTTGGAGATTTCTGGCTCAGTCCCAAAAACGTAGCTCTTTGTTCTTCTACTGACAGCACCTCGATTCGAAATACCCAGAACCACGAATAGTGATCTCTTCCTCTCGTCTCCACGAACCCGTAGCAACAAACGGATCGTCAATCGGAGCTCTACAACTTCCGCAATCAAGGATTGAAGCTAAAAGGTTTTTTTGGCTTCTTCACATACGGGTTTTGGGGAAAGAGAAAGAAGGGGAAGTTATGAATTTCCGTGTAAATTCAGCCTTTTATAGTCTGACCATGATACACGGCGTGTATCATGATACACGGCGTATATCATGATACACGGCGTGTATTGTAATACACGGCCGTGTATCGTGGTCTGCCCACATTGACAATTTTCACGTACTCTCTTGTATACTCGACCCGACTCAACTATGAACGTCCCGAACTTCGATGGAACCTCAAGAACATTGTTTACAATGTCTAAACCATCCAAACTCGAGTTCCAAACTGTTCGGTTGGGCGGGATGTTACATAAGGCCTCTTCAGCCCCAATTGAAGTACATTCATTTTTAGAGATTTTCTACGACTTAGAGAGAGTTGAGATAGTATTTTTGAAGCTATCAGAGAGATCCTGACACCATCAATCCATCCCGGAAGACGCTCAGAGCTAGAAGTTGAAGATTTCTCAAGATTAAAGCTTCACAGAATCATCAAATTCGGTTTTACAGTTCTTTTTTGTTCTTCCTTTCTGAGATGAATTCTATGATTTTCTTTGGTTCTCTTGTATCTTATATGAGTAGCTAAACTCTTATAACTTAAATTAGATGAACCCTAATGACCCGGGGCTTTACAGCGGTCACGGATCGATAGTTTTTAGATCTTAATTCATTTAGTTTCTTATACATAATTGATTTGTTCTTAATTTGTGTTTCTTTTCTTGCTTGATCACCTAGATTAGTTTCTTGTTAAAATAAGGATAGTTGGCGAACGTCACCTTGTTTTGGAACTTTAAATCAATTAATTGACCTATTCAATGGAATCATTCCTCTCGTAGGAACCGTTTAGGGTTAATCCGTTTCAAGAATAGCTCATTAAAATCAATCAGGTGCACCAGTCGATTATCCATTGCAGAAGTGAACGCATGGACATATAGTTGATCTTGATAGCTAGTCTGATAGAAAGAACATTCACAGACTTAGACCTAAGGGTAAGGAGCTATGACAGTGATTAAGAACTGAATTAATTAAGATTGAAAAGTTGTCGGTTTTGTGATCTCCAGTGCCTTGGTAATCTTAGGGGATTTGAGTCTAAGTTATCATATCTTTAATTGAACAAAACCAATCAATCAATCTGTCTCTTAATTCAATTTCATTTTCCTTGCTTAATAGTTTAGAAAGTCGTAGAACTCACACCATGCAACTTGATTTAAACCTGAATAATTGTTAACTTCTTTGAGTAAATGATTAGAAGAAACTCTTGGAATACGATCTAATCTACTCAGATAGGTTAGTTATTTGATACCTTGTTCTACAACTTATCAAATTGGCGCCGTTGCCGATGAACTCTTCTTAATTATTTGAAAGAAGAGTTGACAAGTATTCTTCTACTTTCCATCTTTTCATTTTCCATCACACTTCTATTTTACACCGATTGCTCTTGTTTTTGTTGAATTGCAAGATAAATGAAGGTATATGAACCGTCAAGTGACTCGTTCTCAACATAAGTCAATCAAGACTAAGAGCACAGACGTCTCTAGCAGTTCTCTACCAGCAAAACCACAACAAAGAACAAAGTAAGTGATAACTGATCCACCTGCATCCTCTACCCTCTTCAAGGTTGAGGAGTCGAAGGAGGACTCCTCTTCTTCACCCACACCGTCCATTCCATCAGACTCACCACCACCTTCTCGCAAAATGGTTGCTCCACCACCACCACCACCTGCTCAACGAACCATGGCAAACTATAACAAACCGAGCGCGACTAGCGTTTGATCAAGCATCGTCATTCCAGTGAATGATGCAGATCCTGACTATGAGATCAAGATCCCATTCTTGGATATGACCTTTAGGGTGTTCAGTTTGAAGGAAAGCCGCACGAAAATCCTTGCACTCATCTGGTAGACTTCCTTTCTATGTGTGCCACTTTTAGGAGTGGAAATCTCGACAAGAACACTTTATACTTGGGAGCATTTCCATTCTCACTCTGAGGTTCTGCTAAGAGATGGCTAAGTAGTAAGCCACCTGGACACTACACTCAATGGGACACTCTCACCCAAGAATTTTTGGAGGAGTACTTCCCTACATCAAGAACTACAGCTTATAAGGACAACATTGCTATATTCAGACAGAAAGATGGAGTAAGCCTTTATGATGCTTGGATTGAATTCCAAGAACTTCTCTACAACTGCCTTCATCATGGATTCAAGCAAAGACAATTGGCTTAGATCTTTGCTAGAGGAATGAATGATGAATCCTCTAAATGGGTCAACTCTTTGGATGAAGGAGATTGCACCGCCCTCACCTCGAAGATGCTCTCCTTCACTTTGCTACCTGCTCCTCCAAGTCCAAGAATTGGGAGAGGTAATCTAAAGGCACTAACAGTCAGTTAGGCCTTACAGATTAGAGCTAAATTTCAGAAACACCTAAAGAAGGCTGGCACACCCATGAACCCGCCATCAGCTTCTGTCTTCGCTGCTGATTGTGAGTGGTGTGGGGCATGTACACATAATGGTAGGAGTTGTCAGAATTTTGGGAAAACAGATGTCTAGTCTGTAGATGAAGTGAATTTTGTTGGTCAAGGCTTCGCCAACAATCAACAAGGCTACTTAGGCTACCACCAATACCGGTAAACCCATGCCCATCAACAGTAGCAACCACATGGCAGTTTCCAAGAGAGACCACCATACAACTCCGACATGAATCAGAATCAGAACAACCGACCATCTGGGTCATTTCAGGAGCAGAAGCTGGGTAATCAACCAAGTGGAGCTTACCAGCCACCTCATCGGAACTAGGGTAATTATGGTACAACACCTGGCAATCACCAGAATCAGTACTTCAACAACGGTTACCAAGGACCGTCTGGGTTCACTGGAGGACAACAACCCCAGAAGATGATGCAACAGGATACCAGGGAAAATGAGATAGACAAGAAGTTCAAATTGATCATGGCCAGACTTGATGACCATGATGCAAAGTTTAAAGCTCAAGCCGTCTTAAATTAAGGCAAGATAGCTCAAGGGAAGATGATGGAGAGCCAGCTGAGCAACATCGTCAGCCTCCTCTCTAGTGGTCGCCCCATGGGTCGTTACCAAGCCAGACAGATCCGAACCCAAGGAATGAGCATGTCAAGGCCATTTCGACAAGAAGTGACAAGCAACTAGCTGGTCCTACAGCTCCTGATCTGGTCATGGTTCCTAATGACATTGCCATTGACATGTCAGAGATCGAGGAAGAGACAAGGAAAAAGAAGAGGAGGTGACTGGCCGGCCTCCTCCAAAGCTGGTTCCTGTGCCACCTCTCCCTCCTTATCAGCCTAGGATTTTGTTCCCTAAGGCCATGAAGATGAAGACTTTCGACTCCCAATACAAGAAGTGGTATACAGTCTTGAAGAACACGGAGCTCAAGATGCCACTCACCGATGCTGTATAGATAATACTACCACTTAGAAAGTACTTAAAGGATCTTGCGAAGAACAAGAAGAAGGGAGAGGCGTCTTCTGTCTCCCTTAACGAGGAATGCTCTACCGTCCTCTGCCACACACCATTCATACCCCCTCCAGCTAAGTGTCGCTATCCCTGTTCTGTTACTTTACCATGCACTATCAATGGTATTAAAATTGATCATAGCTTAGCTGACTTATGTGCTTCTATCAGTGTCATGCCTACTTGCCTATATGAAAAACCGAATCTAGGTGAATTGAAGCTGATTAGTCTGCATCTTGTGTTGCCTGATAGATCTGTTAAAAAACCTAAGGGAATTATAAAGGATGTGTCTGTTTGTTGTCCATTTACCATTTTAGCTGATTTTGTTGTAATGGATACTCGAGAGGTAGATGTTACCCTCCTCCTAAGCTGACCATTTCTGGCAACAGCCTACCCGACCCGACCATTGATGTCCAACATGGCTCATTGACGTTAAGGGTAATGTTACATTCCGCCTCAAGGACGGTATGAAATATTCTACTAAACACGAAGCACATTATTTATCTATTGATACTGTGGAGTTGGTCTCGACCAACTCAAATACTAATGACGATTCTAGCGCTTCAGCAAAGTTATGTCCGACAGGAATTGAGCAGATTAACCATACGAAGAACACGACTCTGGCTCAGAAGACAAGGGAAAAGAGGAACAGAAGACACCCACTAGTGGAACTCGACGAGTTCAAGATCATGGAGAAGTGAATGATGCTTACAAAACGAAAAAGCAAGTGGCTTGGAATCCAATTGACCCTCCATCATCCGCTAAGCCACTAGACGAAAACATGCACCCGAAGGATTTATTCGGGCCATTCGAAGTCACTGGCCACCTCCCCGACGGTAGAACCTAGTTTACTCACGCCGATGGGAGGCGATTTCTCTTACATGGAGGTACACCCAAGCTGTACTTCAGGGATTCCGATGCTAGTGTGAAGGAAGTCCTGAGTTGGGACGCCTCTTGATCCATATCCAGGTACCGTCCAACTCAAGGACGTTAAACGAGAGCGCTTCTTGGGAGGCAACTCACGGTTGGAGTCAGTTATGAATTATTGAGTAAGTTTGTTGCTATTTTCGTCAATTTTGGGGGAAGCCAAAAGTGCCAATTCGTGGTTTTTTTATTTTTCTTGTGTGCTTGGATATTTTCCAATTTATTTGGGATTTTTCCAAATTTTTTGTCGATTTTGTTACGAATTTTTGAAGTTCAGTGCTTCGGTTTCGAATCAGTTGAAAAATTTGTGTCAGGTCTGAAGATTTACGCCGAAAACAAAAACTTTGTTGTTTTAATTAAAATTTCAGCGTTGTGTTTTCCGAAAAAAAATCAAACAAATTTTCGGCGAGAAGTTTAACATTTCACCGAAAAGTTTGGTGTGTGCCAGGGTTCAATTTTGCGTCGGCTTTATTTAAAAAAAAATTCAAAGGAATTTTCGGCAAAAACCTTCAAGTTTTCACCGAAAACTTCGATCTTTTAAAAAAATGGAAAATTAAAAAATTCCTCCCCGACCTTCTATTTCGACTTTCTTATGTGTGGATTCGGGACACTTGTCCCGGTATCCTTTTCATCTTTCTTTTGTTTTTTTTGTAGGATTTTGTAGCTGCTTCGATCCGCTCTGAGTCTCCACCTCATCCATGACATCGACCATCACCCTCCAGATATTCTAGATAACTCTGATCTCTTTTAGTCCTGTGAGGATATAGTCCGATTCAAGTGTGGGGCAGGATCTTAGATTTGTGCTGAATTTGTATGTGTCTTTGTGATTCCTTGGTTCATTTTGTTTCCTCTGTTTAGAATAAGCTCAGTTCTTGACTTGAAAAATAAGTTGACTTCAATGCTTCACAATGATAGTTAGACTGTTTAACTTAGAACCTGTAACCAACATGCCTGCATTGATGCTAAATGAACCTGGTCAAAACAGAAATTAGAATAACGCTTTTAGTGTCACTCTTGAATTGCACGAAAATGACTCGAGTCCGACTAGCATCCAATTGTGAGCTTTTGATCTGCTGCACATAACTAGTAACTTGTTTCTTTTTGAGTGGCTTTGTCGTACTTTGAATGAGTTAGAATTTGCATGAGACCTATTCGATACCACACGATAACACGAGTACTAGGATGATAGAGGCACCTAGAATTCCTACTTAAGCTAGAAGCCATCCCAACATTAATTCATCTAGGTGTAAACCCTTATGCTTGGCTTGTTCTTTCGGTTCGATATTACGTTACATCAATTTCCCATGTTTTTATTCACCCCGCGGATCCCATGTGGTAGTAGCATGAGATTAGCTAACCGGAAGTCGGCCTGTGGTGACTTGTCTATAGCCAGAAACCGACGGTCTTAGCTAGTATGTCCATACGTATAAACCCCTCTAAGCAACGAAAAAATTTGCACGAAAAAAATAGAAAAAGAATAAAGAAAAAAAAATTGTGCTGAAAAATTTGGAATAGTTAGCGAAAAAATGTATAGAAATCAATGTCTTCTTCTCGCTACAATTAAATGGAAGAAGAGAAAAAAATAGAAAGTGAAAAATTTGAGAAAAAAAGAGAAGAAAAGAAAAATCAAAAGAAAAAACGTGCAGTTGCTTGAGGGTATCTTAGGACGAGCACACATTATTCCATTCCGAGTGTGGTTAGATGGTAGGAATTCATAGGTTTTGATTCGAGGGAGGTTAGTCGATTGCTACACTACACCATGCCCTTCATCATCATACATCCCTTCATCGATTCATCATAAACCCTTGTAGTATAGGATCGTTACAGTCCCTTGCAAAGTCCTTTTGACTAGTTTCTCGTGTTGTCACCATGGTGGAGACTGTGGTTGAAATGCAAACCTATGAAAGAATTCGATCGAGAAAGTGATTAAGAGAATAAACACGTCCATAAACACTGAGTGTAAGAGTTCCCCCATTTTACTAAATATTTTCTGTGAGGAAGTCAGGTCGGTTCGGTTGGCATTGTGCATGATTGGTGATTGCTACTTGTTGTGTGCATACATTAGTGAGACCGGTTTGTTTGGTTGATGTGTATGCATGTCTAGGTTAATTGTTCTAAGTGTAATGGTGTGAATGTCATTATTAGGAATTGAATCTCAATTTAACTGATCTTGCCATTTGTGAACTTGAGTGTGTTCTAATTCAATTTGCTTGAGGACAAGCAAAAGGTTAAGTGTGGGGTGATTCGATGACACTAGAAATATCGTGTTTATCACCCCCAATTAAACAACATTCCATTATCTAAAACACGTTTTAGGGGTAGTTTAATGGATTTATATTCATTAATGCTATTTCTTACCGATTTGGTTACTTTGGCCCATTTTGGGTCTATTTGATGCGTTTTCTAGTCTCTATGTTAGTACACATGTTTATGTCATCAAATAAGTAGCTACCGGGAGTGTTAGGGATGCAATGGAACATCAAGAAGTGATCCGAGACCATTAGAGAAGTCAAACCGATCAAAGAAATCACACACAAACGCAGACTGAACATTTCGGCGAAAAGTGTTCTCGCCGAAAATTTGCGAAGAATAATAAGAAGATCCGGCGAAGAAATAAGAAAAATGATTACAAAGAACTTTTCGGCGAAAAGTTCAAGGTTTTCGGCAAAAGGTTATGAAGAACCAAGGCAGATTTCTGGCGATGGAAATTGAGAAATAGATTTCAAAGAACTTTTCACCGAAAACTTTTTTGAAATCTCGGCGAAATGTTTTAATCCGGGTCAGAATTGGACAAGTTCCTATATAAGGCCTCTTCAGCCCCAATTGAAGTACATTCAATTTTTAGAGATTTTCTATGACTTAGAGAGAGTATTTTCGGAGCTATCGGAGAGATCTTGACACTATCAATCCATCCCGGAAGACAATGTTCGTTCATTATAAATGCAGGCCAGACCTGGAAGTCTAAGTTGTGTTGAAATTTCCTATTGTGGAATCTTATGGCAAAGGTAACTTAAGTGTTTTGCTGTGATTTTGATCAGTTTGTGTGATTTGGAAGATGGATCTGTTGTTAGGAGAAACAACAAGTGGGAAAGTCATTGGCATGATAAATATTGTTTTGTTGAAGAAGAGTTTACTGGATGTGTTTCCTTTCTACTTCTCTACATCAGGAATATACTATTATTGTCCATAGAATCAACCATCCACCCCACCAAATGTTTTGCTTTTGAAGTTCTAGTGTTCTTGTGAGCAAAAGGGCCTTTTTCATTGTAATTTGAAGTCTCAGATCTCCTAGATTACATGTTATATCATGACTGAACACTTGGGTTCAGTTTAATCTGCTAAATCTCATTGAATTCATAATACAGAGACCACTTGCTGCTCATGCATTTTTTTAGTTTTGCCGCAGTAGTAGAAGGCATGTGCAAACTCATAATTCATCTTAGTTTAAATCATGGATTGAGTTGGGTGGAGCATATTAGCTACGGACAACTCTAGTTTTGACTAGAATTGAATTTCCATGAGATTTTAAACTTCATTCAATATATCTTTGCAACCTAGAGTTCTTATATTGTTTACTTAATTACTCAATAGTTGACTAGATGAGAGCTGCTCGGATGTATAGAAACATCTCGTCCTCCACTGCATTGCATGGTGCCATCTCCCTCATAATGCTGTCTGGTGCATTCTATTTTGTCAATTCTTGATTGTGCAATCCTGCAGTTTGGTTTTTACTTGTAACCAACTAGATTCATGATTAAGTAGATTTAGTTGTGGAGTTCAGCATGTTTCTGACTGTTGAGGAAGATCAAGTATGTTGTTACTCGAGTCCTTTCCTTACTGATATGATAACAACACTCTGAACCCAATTTTGTGAATGTTAATGCATAGTATCGGCAAGCTTATTATGATCGTAATGTTTGGTGATGGTTAAACAGGAAGAGATAGAGATAGAAGCCATGGTTCTGTGAGTTGGGAAGGCTGTTTGAGTCATCAGCGTAGAGTTCAGGACACTACAAAAAAATTGACCTTTAGCTACTGCGTAGCAAATAGTGGTGTGGCAAATAGTATTTGCTACTGCAAATTACTATATGAAATAGTGATTGCCGTAGCAAATACTAACTATTTGCTACTGCATTTTTATGCCGTTGTAATTTTGCAATAGCTAAAGGTCCATTTTTTTGTAGTGGGAAGAAAAAAATGGGCGTGTGAAGTTTCAGGTTGTTGGGTAATTTAAGCCTTCTAGGTTCTTATTAGCTCATCATTTTTTATAATTTTCTTCGCAGAGCCCAGATGGTGATATCATTGACTGTGTTCCCATGTCCAGCCAGCCAACTTTTGATCATCCTTACCTCAAAGATTACAAGAGTCAGGTCTATATTCTTCACACCTTTTCTTTTGGCCCTTTGGATATATTCTCTTTGGCCCTTTGGATATATTATCTTTGTTGTTACTGATCTTGTGATATATGATTTATTTATCCATATGAGGCCTAGTTTCCATCCAAAAGGCTATTTGATGACAACAAATTGGCTATAGAATCTAAAGAGAGAACAAATACAATAAAGCAAAAAGTCCGCAGAACCTGATCCCATTAGCGAGTTTTGCAGGACGACATTCTATGGTGATAATGAGTTGTATACGCATGTCTGGAGACCATTATACCTGTCATATATGTCAAAGTATGCCAGTTCTTAGTTTCTAGTAATCATGACAAAATGAAATCTTATATTTTTGTTAGTTTTGAATTGATCTGCGTTACTTAACTAGTGGAAGTGCAGACTTGTCACCAGTGCAGGTTAGTGCTTGGCCATTTGAGTGGGAAGCAACTCTTGGTGGGAATAATCCGACATTTGGTGGCCTAGTCCAAGCAAGATGATGAATGATGAATCGGAATCTTTTTTAGTTCCACTATTCAAAGTTTGGTGTTCATAATACGAGTTTAGGAGTAATTGTTATAAGACTGGGGAGAGACCTCGTTTTGTAGTAGGGATGAGCAGGAAGAAGTTTAACGTCGTTGCAGCTTTTATCAATCTTATCAGTTGTCAGTATGTAAGAATTTATCAAATCATTTGGTAACGACTAAGGGTTCTCTATCCTTTCCTTTTGTTAATACATTTATAATATATAACAAAAGTTGTTGATCCAAATTTATGGTTAATCTGTTATGCTATAACAGGGGTTATAAAAAGGCTTATTTGGATGAGAAATAGTTGTATAACTGATAAAATATGCATTCACAACCATCTTTGACGCATCGTAAATAATTATTAGCAATGAATATAATTGACGTATTTAAATTGGTCACTAAAGTACTAATTTCGACGACTTTTGATTAATTTGGTCAAGTATTTTCCGACGACACTAAAAGATATATCGACCAATTATATTCGTCATAAATAACTATTAGCGATGGTTAGTCACACAGATGGTCACAGATGGTATTTCTGAAGACGTCCGACGACCACAGATGGTCACAAATAACTATTACCGCCGAATTTAGCTATTGGTGACGAATTTTTATTGTCATTAATAACTGACTCTTTGTAGTGGTCTACTATTTATGTGATGTGGAAAATGAAAGATGATGACAGAGAGATGATTTATGTACGCTGAGAGGGTTTTCCAGGTGCTGGAGTGTTCGTCGAGAACGAGTTGGGAACGAAGTCTCTCTTTTAGGCTTCTAAAAGCTGAATTTATAGAAATCTGTCCAGGGGTCAGCGTGTTACTGGTGTGGATGCCAAGGTTCGCTGACTCTGCGCTAGCTCCTTTTTCTCACCTAGCATAACGTTGTAATTACGCTAACCCGTCAACTACAACCTAGCGTAGCGTTAAACTTCAGAACTTGCTATCTTGAGCGTCTGGACTCCGATTCGACCACCGTTTGAGTCTATGGCTTCATATCAATGTGAACTAAACAACAATATGACCTAAAAACTCATCAAAAACATCTTGGAAAACGTGAAAATTGACCGCAAGGATCCCGAGAGGCAAATTAAGATGGATAATCATAAAGTTGATCAAAACCATTCAAAGGACAACATTAACACTCAATTATGTATCACATATGGGGGATAAAACACAACATATTTCAATTCATCACACTTCCAATCAGGGGCGAAAACAAGGGAATGCTCACCCCATTTTTTTCCACGAGCATTGAAATCGAGTGTAAATTTGTGTTTTTTCGAATTCGTTATATATATTATTGTAGTATAATTAAAATTAGCTCAAATTTTAAATTTATAAAAAAATTATTTCGATTTCGGCTCGGTGCATCTTTGAATCCTGGTTCCTGGTTCCGCCCATGCTTCCAGTCATCCATTTATGAGACAAACTTAGGGGATGTGACCTTTGATGACCAAGATGGACCGAGGCATGGGTTACTATGAGATCGACGATAAAGGTTGTGCCCATTCGGTAATCATCTGGTAGTCGACCATTATATGCCTCTAGGAACGTGTTGAGGCAACGATGAGCGTCAAGACAGTATTGAGCATAGATGCACGCATTGAGGCTAGTAGTGGTTTTATATTGTCTTTTCTTTGATTTCTCTTTTCATGGTGTCATTTATTTAGAGCATTATTATTGGTACTTTTTATATAATATGATACTTTTTATTGGTACTATCAGTGTATGAGACTTTTTATATAGTATTATCTATTTAGATGCTTTGTAATTTTTATGCATTTGAACAAGAATTAAATATTGCTTTCACAGCATTAAAAACTTAAAACCAAATCTTTGATTACTTAACAGTTCCTCGAATTAAATAGAAAGTATAACATTAGTAAACCATTAGAAACCAAACAACTTAACAAACCACTAACACATTAATACGACAACAACCAAACCACCATGTGTCTTGCTTCTTTTTTTATGGGTTTATCCACCACAGATTGATGAGTTTGTTACTGATAACATGCATATGGTCACAATTGTCGCGCAATACTTGGTTTTGGAGACGTAATTGCCTTATCTCCTGTTATTTTTCTCCAGCTTAATCACATCCACAAGCTCTCGCACATCGAGCTTCTCATAAAACCCATAACTGTTATTGAAGTGACCCAAGCCCGACCCAACTGATGCCGATCCGGCCCTAGCATTGATGTCGGGCCAAGACTACACCGGCTCCAAGCCTACGCCAGCGCCGGAGCCTAGGAGAGCCGAAGCCCCGGATCCTGAAGACACCCCTGGGAGGATGCTGATCCTCAGCCATGCATTCATGCCAGCTCCTATGCCAGCTAAAATTAGGCTAATGACCCGCCAGGAGCTGATGCTGACACCGAGCCCCGACCCGGGCCCTAGGCTGAGCCTAGCACCAAGTCTAGGCCCCAGAACGAATCCTACAAGCTCCAGAGTCCAAATAGCACTTAAAGAGATCCAGGAGGTATCCTTGAAAGCCTGGCCCAGACAGAAGTCAAAAGGATCGGACAGATTTGAAGAAGGCCAAGTTTTGAGCCAAACTCGAGCACCGGACCTGATGCCGGACGTCACAGAGGAGCACTTATGGCCGAGCTCCCAATTGGCTCGGGCCTTTTGGGAATCTCCAAATGACCTGGATAGCTTGCAGTCTCAGGAGCACCCTCCAACAATCGGAGCTGGATTAGGAGGAGTATTGAAGGAGACAGGGCTAGAACAAGTCCTAGTGATGCTTGGCCTAAGCATCAAGGAGTGGAGCTCGGATACTGAGTCAAGGAAGCCAATACTAAGAGCTACGATCAGGCCACCACCTGAGCCTGATCCAAGGAGGGATGAATGACCATCAAGAACACGGGAAATGAAGAGAAGATGCCAAAATACATCCGAACAAGGAATCCTAATCAAGCTAGGATTTCCCGGTTTTGGACAGATTTCTAGTATGACGAAGATTGACGAATTTGGGCTACTTGGAGATAGAATTTGGGCTGAATCCCAACATGAAAGTTGAAGCCCATGACGTCTACTAGTGATCTGCCAAAGGGCTTAATTTTCCGAATTTATTTAGTATTTTTTTTAGGAATTTCCAGCTTTTCCTTTTTAGTGTTTTTATTTAGGAATGACTCTTTTCCTTGTAGGAATAGAGTTCCGAATTTCAGTCCTTTTTAGGACTCTTTTTGTATTTCTTTATTAGTTTAAGAGTTAGTTTCGTAGGAGGAAAAGGAGAGTCTGTTCTCCCTTCCTCACCTATAAATAGAGGCGTCTAGCCTCATTGTAAGACAACTTTGAATCAAATAAACTTTAAACTTCGGTTTTATCTCTTAGCATGGAATTGCTAATCTCTTCTCGACTTTCATGGAATTGATCGTTGTTTAGACGGTGTTATCAACAGAAGTAATCCCCTTCTGTCGTGGAGCCATTCTACCAGACACTTAGGGTTCCCGGTTAATTACAACCGGCGGGTCCAAGTACTTTTCTGCCCCGGCGCCGACGGTGAGCTCAAGCTAGGATTCAAGACTTGCGGTGGTTAGGGTCGTCTGCCCACGGTTGCAGCGGTTCACATCAGTTATCGTACAAATTAGTTCATAAATGAGTATAGAATCAAATTTTAAAATGCACAAAATTCGTACACTGTGAATTATTCTTACCTCATGCTCCAATGTATAACCAAAGTAGCATTCCAGATTGTATGTAATGAATCGAGATGTCTTTAAATAGCAGTTGCAGTAAACTCCGTTATACATGAACAAATCACCTTGTTTTTTAAACTCGTGCATTATCTTGTCAATAGCTAAAACTAAACAAGAAGTAGTGTAACGACCATGTTCGGCTCAAACCTTGGATCGGGTCAGTCTTGGAGTTGGGCCAAACATGGACACAATGGCCGTTACAACTAGTGCAACGACCGTTGTGGTAAACATGTAATGGGTGTTACATGAGGGTTGCAACGGACATTAAAGAAGATGCAACGACCATTAGAAGAGGCTACATAGTTAAAGTTACTTAAGGGTTTTTGTCGGGTTGTTTAAAATAAAAATAGGGTTTTGTCGAGAAATAGAGGGATAGTTCTTCAGAGGAGCAGCATAAGTTCACCGGGCAGTCAAGTATTCAAATTTGGATTCCAAGGGCGGGAAGTTCCTCAGATCGGTAAGTGGATCTCTTTCCGATCTTCCTTCGTTAATAGATTCAAGGTCTAATTTCATCCTCTTCTGTTTGAGCAAGGAAGCGATGATGCAGACTTCTCAGGATGGAAGATCAGAGATCAGTTTCGTGTCAAGGATTTCATCGGTGTAAGGTGAGAGGTTTATGGTTTACAGTTACCTTCAACTCGAGGGGTTATCAGAAAGGGTTCAGGGATGGATTTGGTTCTTGGCTGTTTGTGTGTTCTTATGATGGGTAACAGAGTCTAGCCACTGGATGGCTAGATGATATATGGATAAGGGTAACTAACATGTATTAAGGGTTTCGGCTAGTTAAGGGCAGAGGCCGAGGTATGAGATACTAGGGGATTACTACCCCACCATTAATAGGCTAGTACAAGATTTCAATGTTGGAGGCCCACCCTTGGATTGTGCAATCCCTTATGTAATAGAAACTGTAAAGGTTCTAGTGGTTCCTTAGTGACCATACAAGGAGGTCCTTAGTGGCCGGAAGGTCCTTAATTAGTGACCAGGATTTACTGGAACGATAAGTTAGGGGTTGCTAGCACTTCTAACAGATGACTTAGTGGAGGTGATCTCTTACCGGTCATGGTAATGATTTATAGATTCGTCTTTGTGATAGGTATTTCAGGTGGAAATGTTTATGAGCTCACGGGTTAGTTACTTAATGATTAACATTGACCCTCTTCTATCTACTTTATGTTTTGTGGTTTTTGGATGGGTTTACAGGTCTGTGGAGCCGGAGAGTGTGTTGGCATGGTCATTGGGGTTATTTATCGGTTTCCTTGTATTTAAACCTAGCTTTGTACAAGCATGATGTAATGATTTTGTGGTGTTGATTGTTGTCGGTTCGACTTTTGTAATGAATAATTGGTGTCCATCTCATAAGTTCAGTTTGTCGTTTACCTTTCTGTTCTCTTGGTTGATTTTGTGTATTGTATGCTTAGTTTGAGTTAGCCGAGTCGAGTAATGCATGGATTGAACCAGTGGTTCATCCGAGTCTTCTTGGGTGGGGTATTACAATTAGATTAGGTGAAATCCAACAAGCAACAACTACAATTGAACGACGCAAAAAAGAGTTGTTCCTTATTTCTTACGTCGACTTGAAGAGGCCATTCTCAGAATCGCAAAAAATATGGTCGAGTGGCTTCACACTGCTATGATAACACCAACTCTAATCAAAAGGTCTTAAACTCGGTTTATGATGCAGCTTAGGTGGAGGTAGGAAAATTTTGGGAAATAGTGGGTGAAAGTGATGTGGCTATTAACTCAACTTCATCTACTTCTAGACCTACATGTTACATATTCTAGCTAGGACCGATTCAAACAACAATTATTTTTCAAGATTTTTGACTTCTTCTATCCAATTACCGATACTAGTGCTCAATCCAAACACTTCACTTAGGTGTTGGACTTTCCTAGCTCGCAACATTTGTGCCTATAACTAGTGCTCAACCCAAACACTTCACTTAGGTGTCGGGCTTGCCTAGCTTTCTTTACAACACTTAATTAATTTAAAATCAATCGGTATGCATTTGAATGAATCACACATTGTTTAACTTTGAAAATTTAGCTACCTCATCCTAGCTAGTTATAACTTTTACATAATATTTTGAATTGGATTTTAGTCTAATCTCAAGCCACAATCACAAGGGATCAAAGGGGAATGAAAAACATAGAGGGGTGCTGGAAATGTGTATAAACCAACAAACAAGCCAAGGCTCAACGGGGTTACCCCTAAAAGTGGAGAATTTCTAAGTGCCTTTCTCATCTTAGGCGGTGTTACCGAGCAATTTTAAATAAGTATTAAGCCACAAGATAATCAATTCATAATTAAACTACAAGAGTGATTTGTTATCTATTTTGACCTAGACTCATTTAGTATCAGTGCCGACATGCCGGTTACAAGTTCTAAGTGGAATAGTCTAAGTGTCATTGTGAAAAATTGAAGTCAATTTAACATTGCAAGTAAAAAATCGAGTATACTATAATCGGAGAAGTCACATATATATCATAGAAAAAAGACATCCCTCATAGAAATAACATCCCACCCCACACTTAGTCGGGACTATGCACTCACAGAACCAAAGAGACTCAGAGTGATACGGAATACCTGGAGTGTGGTGGAGGAAGTCGATGATGATGATGGAGAGCTCGGAGCGTAGTGAAGCAGCTACAGAGTCCTACACAAAAAAAAAAGATCAAAAGGAAACCGGGACAAGTGTCCCGGATCCACATAGAATAAAGTCGAAAAGAAGAGGGTTAGGTGGAATTTTGAAAAGTTTTTTTTAAAAGACCATCACTCAAATTCTCGGTGAGAACTTCAGAGGTTCTCGCTAAGAACCTTTTAGAAACTACCTGAAAACTGGGCCGAAACAAAATCTCACAAAAAGGCCAACCTTCTCGGCGGGAACCTCTTCAAAACAAAAGCATAAAATGGATGACACAAATTTCCCAGGAATTAGCCTACCTTCTCGCCGAAAACCTTAAGGTTCACTATGAGAACCTCTTCAGAACTTAACGAAAAGTTCGATGAAATTGACACAAGGAAAAGAAGGTTGACCTTCTCGCCGAGAACCTTGAAGTTCTCGACGAGAACCTAGGACCTGGCAACAAAAATTAAAAATGAAAAAAACGATACCCTTGCCCCCCGAAACTGACTCAAACGACTAAAAACACAAAGAACTAACTCAACAGACTCAAGCCGTAGGTTGCCTCCCATGAAGCGCTCTTGTTTAACATCCGTGAACCGGATGATACCTGAATAAGGATTAGGGAGGTGACGTGATGTCATGTATGATGGGAAGACCTTGGAGGTACTTCCTGAGGCGATCACTGTTCACTATGAATGGCTCTTGATCGGCGCCTTTGATTTCCATAACTCCAAATGGTGTCTGCCTAGCCACGTGAAAGAACCGGACCACTAGGACTACAGTCTTCCCGGGTGGAGCTTCAAGCGTGAGCTATAGAGCATGACTTCCTCACTAGGATAAAGTTGGTCGGGATCCTTGATCGTTTCGTCCAATCCTGAAACCAAACACAATTCTAGCGGGTTGCTAGGCAAGTTATGAGTAACGAAGTCAGTCGAGGCCAACTTCAAAGATTCAACAGACTTACAATCAGCATCTTGAGTAGCAGAATATTTCATACCGTCCATGAGGCGGAATGTCACACCTCTCCCTTTTTTGTGTTCTTCATAAAATCCTTCAAGAATTTCTCGAGAGGTGGTATCATCTCTATAGCATCAATGAGTGGCATCTTGAGCTATGTGTTCTTCAAAAATTAGTACCACTTCTTGTACTTGGTGTCGTGGGTCTTACTCTTATTCTCCATGGCCTTAGGAAACAAAATCCTATGCTGATATGAAGGCAGAATAGGCGCAATAACTGGTGTGGAGGAGGGGGTCAATCATCTCCTCTTCTTCCTCAGCCATAATATCCTCGATCTCTGGCATGTCAATGGCGATATCATCAGGAACCATGACTGAAGTAGTATCATGGATTTTAGGACCAGCTAGTTGTTTGCCGTTTCTCGTTGAGATGGCATTGGCGTGCTCATTCCTAGGATTCGGATCCGTCTAGCTAAGTAACTGACCGAGTGGGCGACCAGTAAAGAGAAGGTTGACGATGTTGCTTAGCTGGCTCTCCATCCTCTGTCCTTGATTCAAGGCTGCTTGAACCTTGAACTAATTGTTGTGGTTGTCAAGTCTGGTCATGATTTGATTGAGCTTCTTATCTATCTCGCTCTCTTAGGGATCCTGTTGCACAATCTTCTGGAGTTGTTGCCCTCCGATGAACCCAGTCGGTCCTTGATAGCGGTAAATGTTGTTGGCCTATTAATTCTGGTTGTTGTCGGGTGTTGTACCATAGTTGCCTTGGTTCCAGTGTGATGGCTGGTAAAATCCACTTGATTGATTTGTCGGCTTATGCTCTTGAGATGACCCATAAGGTCGGCCGGTCTGATTCTGATTCGCGCCGGAGTTGTAAGGTGGACTCTCTTGGAAGCTTCCTTGTTGCTGCTACTGTTAAGATTGTCTATATTGGCGGTAGCCAGAGTATCCTTGATGGTTGTTGTGAAGCCTTGGCCAACAAAATCCAGTTCTTCTACAGACTAGACACCTGCTTTGCCAAAATTATGGCAGTTTCCTCTGTTGTGTGCGCATGCGCCACACCACTCATAGTCGGTGACGAAGACAGAAGTTGATGGAGGGGTGATGGGTGCTCCGGCTTTATTGACATACTTATGGACTTCAACCTTGATTTGTTCTTCGAGACCCAATTGGCTTTTGTTCCTTCAGATTGCCTCTCCTAGTTTCTGGATTTAGAGGCACAGCTTGCAAAATGGAGAAGAGCAGCTCTTGGAGTGAGGGCGGTGCAGTCACCTTTGGCCAAGAAGTTTACCCACTTAGAAGACTCGGCGTTCATTCCTCTAGCAAAGATCTCGCCAATTATCGGTACTCGAAACCGCAGGAGGGAAGTTGTAGAGAAGTTCTTGGAACTCATTCCAAGCATCATAGAGGCTAACTCGATCCTTCTTCCGGAAGAGGGCGATGCTGACTTTGTATGTTGTAGTCCATGGGTCAGTTGGTCATTGCTTCTTTCTTTTCATTTGCTTTGTCGGTATGGAACTGCCTTGAACTTCTGTACACTTAGTCTTGAATGGATTAAGTTGAGAACGAGTAGCTGGATGGTTCATATACCTGCATACAAACCTGCAATTTCAACAAAAACAAGAACAACTGGTGTAAAATCGAAGTGTAATGGAAATATGATAAGATGGAAGGTAGAAGAATAGTTGTCAACTCTTCTTTCAAACGTGTGCAAAAGAGTCCCCGACAACGAAGCCAATTTGACAGACTATAAAACAGTGATTCAAATAACTATCCAACAAAAGCAAGATAGATCGTATTCCATGAGTTTCTTCTTTCACGTTTACTCAAAGAAGCTAGTAACTATTTGGTTTAAACAAGTTGTGTGGTGTGAGTTACATGAGATTTCTAAAACTAGCATTCAAGGAAAGAAATAACTAATTAAAGCTAATAGATTGATTGACTGATTTATTGGTTGGTTTCAATTAACAAGACGAGAGCTTAGACTCGAATCCCCCTAAGATCACCAAGGCATTGACAATCACTAGACCGACATGTTTTAGACTTAATTCATTCAATTCTTAATCACCTCTGTAGCTCCTTACCCTTAGGTCTAAGTCCACGAACGTTCGATACTACTGAACTAGCTACCAAGATTAATTATTCGTCCATGCATTCGCTTCTGTAACGGATAACTAATTAGTGCACCTAAATTGATTCTATGAGCTACTCTTGAAACAGATTAACCTTAAACGACCCGTAATGGTCAAGTGAATCCGCTGAATAGGTTAACTGCTTGATTCGACTTTCTAGGACAAGGCGGACGTTCTCCACTATCCTTTATTCTAACAAGAATCTAATCTAGGTGATCAGTCCAGAGAAGAAACAGAATTAAGAACGAATCAAACATGAATAAGAAAATTTTGAATTAAAGTCTAACTGCCCGCCAATCCTTGACCACTTTAAAGCCCCGGGTTACTTAGGGTTCATCTAATCTAATCTAGAGAAGTTTAGCTACTCATATTCGATAAACAAGAATCAGAAACTACAAAAGAATTCATCATAGAACAAAGGAAGAACAGAGAAAACTGAAAAATCTAATTATGTTGATTCTAAGCAACTTCGATCTTGAAAATCTTCAACTCCGATGCTCCGAGCGTCCTCCGGGATGGATTAATCCTTGCTATTATCACTCCAAATACTCCAAATAATTCTCTAAACTCTCTCCAAGTCGTGGCTCTATCCATAAAATCGAATGTGTCTTGAAAAGGGGCTGAACAGGTGCTTAAATAGGGTCGAAATTTGTCTTCATTTCAGATCTGGAAAACACAAGGTTCTCGCCGAGAACCTCTTCACAAACTATGAAATTGTAGCCGAGCTGAATTTTAATTTCCCCTCCATAAGGTTCTCGCCGAAAACCTTAGGTTCTCGGCGAGAACCTCTTCACTGGCTAGACTTCCTTCTCCTCATTGTTTCGATGATTCCCGCTCAGTTTGAACTCCGATTTAGTCCCCATTAGAAGTTCTAGACTCGTGAGAGAGTCCTCTAAAATGTGGTAACCTGGAATCTCAACAAAAAAAACTAAAACCAAGGTAAAAATAGCCAAAATATGGACAATGTACGAACTTGGAGCCAAGAATCGCATAGTTAACACATTTACACCAAATTCTCATCATAATTGCATCAATGGATGTGAAATGTAGTTTAATATGAGAAGATAAACACTATAAATCTAGTATCATCACTTTATCGCTAGGTGGTAGTAGCCTCGAGTCTGTAACCGATGAATTGACGGTATTCTCACAAGTGAGGATAACACCTTCTTAACGAATTCTTTTACAAAGGTGGAGTTTCGGATTGCTTTTATTCTCGATGGACCCGGAAAAAATTTCGGGACCTGACGTCTTTAACCCAGGATTTCATCAAATTTTTATGGCATGTTATTGGTGAGGACAATCTTTGCGCGGGAAACAGATGGCTCGAGCATGGGGTGTTGCTGGAAGAGGTGAAGGAGACAAATGTGGTATTGTTGCCCAAGGTTGAGGAGCCAAAATCGATGAAAGAATTGCGGCCGATTTCCCTTTGTAGTGTTCTATACAGATTGGTGACTAAGGTTCTTGCCAATATAATGAGGGTGGTGATGCCGAAGGTAATTTCAGAGGAGCAATCAGCTTTCTTCACAAGTAGATCTATTGTTAGACAATATTAGGGTGGCTTTCGAGACTCAACATAGCATGAAACGCAAGTGCAATGCAAAATTTGGCGAAGTCATAGTCAAGATTGATATCTCAAAATCCCATGATAGGGTTGAGTGGAGGTACTTGGAGGAGATTATGCATCAATTTTTTTTGTCAGAGATGGATCGGCTTGATGATGATGTGTGTTACTTCGGTTCATTACTCAGTGTTGGTGAATGGTGAGAAAGTGGGGCCAATTCAGCCAAGCAGAGGGCTTAGACAAGGGTGCCCGCTTTCACTTTATTTATTTATTTTGTGCGCAGAAGGCCTATTAGCTTTGTCACAAAAAGCGGTGCGAGCAGGTGAAATCCACGATACTTGAGTCTGTGGAAGGGCCCCTCGGACGACTCATCTGCTTTTTGCAGATGATAGTTTTTCTTCGTGAGATTAGAAATTACAGAGGTCAAAGCTTTGAAAAAAAATTATGGACACTTATGCAACAGCTTCAATGAAACTAATCAATTTTCAGAAGCCCAGAATCACGCGCAGCACCAACACGCACCTTATGTTATACAATGCAATTTTGGCGATTACTGGCATTAGGAATCCAGTCGACACAGTTAGATATCTTGGACTACCATCCTATGTTGGGAGAAATAAGCGCCAAGTTTTTTTACAGGCCAAAGAAAGAATGTGGCAAATAATGCAGTCTTGGAGAGGTAATAAGCTTTCAAAGGCAGGAAAAGAGGTCTTAGTCAAAGTAGTTGTGCAGGCAATACCCACTTATTATATGAATACATTTATGCTCACGAAGTCGGTGGCGGAGAAACTGGAGAAGATGATGAATAAATTTGGGTGGTGGAACCGTCTGCAGCCGTGGGCAGCGACCCTCACACCACAAGCCGTGTGATCGAGAAGACGAGTCTAACCTAGTGTCGATGGAAAGTACTTGGACCCACTAGCTATAAAGAGCTAAGAACCCTAAGTGTCCAGGTCGAATGGTGCCACGTAGTCGATGGTGAATATCTCGATTCAACGATAAACCAACCTTAAGCTAAGCAACAACGAGCAAAAGCTTGAAGGAAATCAAGAACAAAGTTGTGAAATTTAAGTTTGTATAAAATATGAGTTGTTTACATCAATGGCCGAAGGCCTCCTTTTATAGCTTAAAGATCGGCCTAGGGCTCTTCTATTCCTATTGAAAACTAACTCTTAAACTAATAAAGAACTAAAAAGAGTCCTAAATAATCTACTAAAAAGGAAGAAAGAAATCCGAACAAAAAGGAATAAAACTCCTAAAAATAGCTAAAGTTCTAGAACTGGGTGGGAAACCCTAATCCGTGTCTGTGGCTGTGTCCTTCTAGGATTAGGTGACTGTGTCCGTGTCCGTGCCCACCAAGGAAAGGGTGGCCGCCAAGTTTCCTTCTTCAAAAGGGATTTGGACAATTGGAGGTTTATCCAGATGAGATATGGAATCATTGTGGCTGAAGGATTTCTGAAAGGCACACGTTTTTGGTGGCTCGGCCCAAAGCGCCTCTTGTACGAGCCCTACCGTCGGCCTTGTGCTGGGGTCCGGGTCATCCCTGTGCTTCAGCGTCGGGTCCTGGCCTAGTGTCAGCATCAGTTCTGGTACGGCCTTGGGCTCCGACTCAGAACCAGTCCGTCTCAGCCCTTTATCTGGCTCCAGCATCGGCATCGGCCTCTGTATTTCCGTCGGCGCTGCGCTGTTTGGTGGAGGCCCTGCGCTGGGCAGGGAACATGGGGTGGAGTCGAGTTGACGTCGAGATGGACTGTCAAACTGTCCAACAAGCGGTGGTACGACAAACATACGGTGGCACAGAGTTTGGAGGTGTAATTGAGGAATGCAGGAGACTTTTGGAGAATCAGCCTTTAAACAAGTTTTTTATGTCAAGAGAGAGAGTAACAGAATCGCGGGCGCCTTAGCCAAGCGATCCTTGTACTCAACCGAACTGGGAACGGGGGAGATCCTCCATACTGGCTTTTGACGATGTTGTCAGACGTTTGTACGATTGATAAAGTGTTGAGTTTTAAAAAATAAAGATTCACTAAAGAAATTTCAAAATCGAATGAAAATTATCTTTTTTTTAATCTCATTTTATGATAAAGATTATTGCCTGAGACATTATTATTATTATTGGATTATTCAGAGAACATGAGTCAACATTTTTTTGTCTATTTCACTGGCTCAATAAGTCCAGTCCTCAGGCAAGCCTAACTTCTGAACAAGCTTAGAGTAGTTGTTCATCTTCTCCATGTTGGATGATTCTGCTGGTTCATCATTAATCACATAGTTGTTGTTACCCATTTGGGCATGACTCACAGATGTGCGATTGTGACCGTTTGTTGCAGTAGACGGCACTCGAGGTATAAATACTCCAGTTCCTGCTGCTTTTCGCTCCGGGGTTAGATTTTCCATATAACGAAATCCCTGCATCAAAAACATTAATCCGTACGAAGTTTCACTAGTCATTACCGAGGTAATTGTATCTTAAATAAATTCAAACATAAAATTAAGATATAATTTGATTACCACATGTTGGATTGGTAAAAATGGACGAGATGGACGATGAATGCCTCCATTGAAAATAAAGAAACCAGTATGACGAGGCGGGCAATTCTTACAGTCAACAATCGGTACAATATTTCCATACAATACCTTCACAAGTTGACAAAAATATATAATAAAAAATATTTGATTTATCGATATTACAAGAAGAATAGTAAAATATGCGTAAAGCACAAATTGAAGAAAAATCATAAACAAACCAAAAACTACTCATAGAGTAACTAAAAAAAGTTAACTATTTAATTAGCTTCTATAATTTATTATGATTTTTATGGTAATTCTTTAATTATAATAAATGACAAAAACCGAATCAAAGAATTTATTAGTCACATGAAAAACACTGCATGGTCAAATGGAAAACCGCGTGACGCATATAGACAAAAGTCTTTAAAACGAAGGGCAAATCTGCTATATGCAAAACAACGTTTCAATACTAGGGGTGTACTTAAAAAAAAAAATACCAGGGGTGGTTTTTTTTACAGCGCATAAGGTAGTTCTAGTAGGAGATAACTAGGTAGCCATACATTCAAGGGAGGTGTCAACCCAAATCGTACGATTTACCAAACTCTGAATTGGGAGACAACTTAGATTATGTCGAACCACATAATGAAGATGATGGAGAATGATGATATAATTAATTAATAAAGAAGCAATTACTAAAGTTATATAGAATTTGAGCAAATGGTGCACCATTTAAATATCTAGAACTTAGAAATATTGTGAATAGGATTGATCACTTCTCATTTACTAATATCATATATACCTAGTAGATTAACCAAGTCAACCATTAAAAATACCTTAAATATATGCTAGAAAAATAATCTTGACTTTAGTTATAAAATAAATTGTGTTTTACATTCAATCATGTGATTAGCAATACAAAACTTACAAGAATATATATATATATATATACTACCCACTCAGTTTTTTTATTTAATTTTTTCAATCATTGCGAAGCAATTTAATCTAGCATAATATATTTATTTATTTTTTATTTTTTTGAAAGGGTGCATAATATATTTAGAAATCAAGCAATTGTGAAGTCTTTTTTGTGATTTAATTAATTATTACTAGCAAATTAAATAGTTAAAATATATTTTCCACTACAAAAATAAAATATAATATCTAGATTTTTTTATTGAAATTAGTTATGAACAGGTAAAAAATTGAATACCACTATTTCATAAATATTTTTTGGTCTTATAGCAAAAAGTATTCATCCATGACCTTTTGGAGTTTGTCCAACATGTGAATGAATCTAGTACAAATATTTTTTTTTTATTGAAAAACAAGATACTTGTCAAAAAGAACAATAAAGAGATGGGAGAAACCTGGCCAGATTTTGGAGGAGTAGCAAAATGACCGCCAACAAGAGGTGAGATAGTATTAGGTGAAGGTTGGTTGTTGAAAAGGATAGGCTCTTGGAGGAGTCTAGAGTTTGGGTGTGTTGAAAAAATTTCACTCATCAAGACTGGAGGGATCAAATACTCTACCTCTTCAAAACTGAAGTCTGCCATAAGAGATAACACCAAGCTAATATGCAGAAAGAGTGAGGCTACCATAGATGAACCAAAAACCCAACGGAGCAACCACTCAAAATGGCTTTGCTTATAACTATGAGTGAATGGAAGTGAGTGAAAAACTCAAAGGAGATTAGTTGTTTTATAGGGTCCAGAGTTTTCTGTATATGGTATTGTCTGTATCAGTTATTAATGATTACTTAATGTACTCTTAATTCACGATAAATGAGTCTTTGGACATAGTATGTCATTGTCCAATGGAAATTTTAGTATAGTTTTTATTAATTATTTTTGGAAATAAAAAATAAAAATATTTATCTTTTTGTAGAAGAAATGATACATGAATTTTAATTGATGATAACTAAGATAACAAGTTATTTTTTTATTGATTAAAATTTAAAAGCAATGACATATCCCTATTTTGTGACTTATTGATTGGAGACATCAAAGTTTGAATTCGTGATACTCGTGAAATACTCTTAACACAACTAATTATTCATTAGGTAGAATCATAAACCTTTAATATGAGGCAACCCAATTATTTAATAAATGGAAAAATTAAATATTTATAATTCAAATTAACCAATCCCCGCAAGAATTCAAATTTTACACAGAAAACGACACCTAACTTTATTAATAACAGGTATCCAAAATACGTTATAATTTAAAGAACGGAAAATAGCACTTTCCCCCTCTACTTTGCCAACTTAACAAATTGCCCCATATACTATAATTCGCTCTTTTTATCCTCCTCCTACTTCGACTAACTTGCCATTTCGGTCCTTCCGTTTCAAATTTCGTGTTCTTAACATTAAATATGGACACATCCACACACCGACAAAGAGAGATATCGATGGTAGGAGATGAAGAGTGTAACATCCTCACCCAATCGGACGTTCTAAACCTTGAGTTCGGTTGATCTAAGTCATCAAAATTGATGTACAAAAGGTCTCATGAAGTTTGAGTCATACAAAAGATCTCACCTAGCTAAATGAGTCGTTCGGGTTTCAAGTTGAGTTGAGGTTGTAATCCCAATTTTTGACCGTGGAAGACACACAACCACATGTTATAGAAACATGATGTGTTTCTTCAAACACAAGGTGTGTTTTACAGAAACATGACCATGTTTCTTCCCCTGAGTATAAAACTCGGATTTTGACGGGTTTCCTCATCTTTTACATCTCTCTCTCTCTCCGAAAACCTCCATTGATGAACCAAAACCCCCAAACTTCAAACCCATGATTTCGGGAGCTACAGGATTCGGTTGTCGTTTCTTCCTATGGATTCCTGGCAACGAGGAAAAGATATCGCTAGGCTTAGTTTTGGTTGGGTTGCTGCTTAGTGTTGCTGGTCATAAGGGAAGAGGGTTTGTTCGTTCGGGTTTCTAGAAGTTGTTTAGAGCCTCGTCTTCTTGTCAGGTGAGGGTTTAGCATTCGATGGGTATAGTGATGGGTGATGTGAGGAGTTGTAATCTGACCTAGACGAAATTAGGGATTGCATGAAAATGGAGTAAAATGGGATAACTGTTATGTGATTGATGATTGATTGTTTATGATGGATGTTTGATCGATGTGATGCTATGTTGTTGAGATTGGGGTAACGATGAATAATGTTGATAAATGGATCATAATTAGTAATGAGTGTTAGGAGGGACGGGCTTGTGATCTTATGAACTTACACACACACACACACACATATATATATATATATAGTGGCGACTACAGCGCTCCCGGAGCACTACATGCTTCCCTCTGTTTGAACCATTCAAGGAGAATCTCATTCGTTCATTTTGGAAGATCTAATCTGAGCCATCCATACATAAATTAATTTTATAATTTAAATAAATAGTAATTAGAATAACTAAAAGGTCTCTCAACATATTTCATATAAATAAATAATCAAACTCTTTATTTTTATGTTCAAACTAGTTTTATCCACGCCAAATTAAATTATGATCATCATAATAACATTAAATACATAGTCAATATGAAATTTTGAGGAGAGAATGCACCTGAAATTCGAGATAATCCACGACCTGTATGAAATTTCCCTCTTCGTTGACATGGCCCAGTACTCTCTTCACTTTCTCTCACTTGTTGCCCTGCCAGAAAGCTTCCCTTGGCTGAACCTTCCTCCCAAACTGCATCTCTCTCGATTTCTTTCGAGAAAACCTTTAGCATGGGAGCTTGGTTCCCGCCTCCCATTCCCCCACCTATTCTCTGCTCGTCGGCCGGCCTAATCTTGACCGCAGCGACGGCAAGCATCGACAGAGAGGGGAGTTTCCACAAACGCCAGCGGATGAGGTTTAGATGTGAAGAAATGGGGGAGAGTGAGGAGAAGAAAGGATAATGACCTGAGCAATTTAGTCAAAATTCCGATTGTAATCTTAAAATCTTACGGTTTTACGATTTCACTGGTCTCTAGTGATCTTGATTCCACGCAAAATCTATGGGTCGTAAAATCTCGATCAAAATCTTAGAATCTTATAAAATAAACGATTTTTCTTATATTTTACGATTTTACTTTCTAGAGGAAATTACTAGTTTGTACAATTACATATAAGTTAGAATAAAAGACAATTAAATTAAATTGATTTTTTTTTAAGATTTTGATTAATTAAGTTAGAAGTTATTACTAAAATGTGTCTAAAATCTAATTATTACTTCCTCGAATGACCACTTAAGAGCCGACATTCTTTTTTTTTTTTTTCTTATCTAGGCTTTTCAAAGTTGGGTAATGGTCTTCTTATTCTTAATATGTTGTTGACTTAAATGTTTCGATAGTAGTTCATAAAATCTTACGATTTTACGATTAAAAACTACGATTCCGATTTCACCCATGTTTTCAATTTCATGTGAAATCACGATTTTGACTACATTGGACTTGAGAGTGTTGGAAGAAATATGAATTTTAGGGTTCTTGAGAGTTTTGAATAGTGCCCTTATCTCGATTCTCGGGTTGCATGAACGATAGGATTGGGTGAGTTGGTTCGAGTTTGTTTGCAGATAAAATCAGATACTCAAGTGAGATGGGTGAGTTTGGGTGAGTGAGTTTGTTTCCGTTAGATTATGGATGGATGTTTGGAAAGAGTGAAGTGATCCAATTTAAGCCTATAAAGTTACAAAATAATTGTATTTACTATGTATTTAATGTTATTATGATGATCAAAAAATAATTTGGCTTCAATAAAACTTAATTTGAACATAAAATAAAGAGTTATGATTAATTATTCATATGAAAAATGTTGAGTGACCTTTTAGTTATTTTAATTACTATTTATTTTAATTATAAAATTAATTTATGTATGGATGGCTCAGATTAGATCTTCCAAAATGAACGAATGAGATTCTCCTTGAATGGTTCAAACAGAGGGGAGCATGTGGTGCTCCGGGAGCGTTGTAGTCGTTTCCATATATATATATATATATATATTGTTAGTTGTGGTTGCAGGAGGATGGCCATGCCAATATGGGGTCGTCCTATAAATGAGGAACAGGAGGGTAACCCTAAACTTACGACATGGCTATCCTTGTACTTACTGGTGGGAGTGGCCGGTGAGCTAGCAGTTTACCCTTGTTATAATTATGAATCGCGATGTGGAATTGTATGTAGATTGTGGTAAATGGATGAGATGTGATGATGATTGAGGTTGACAATGTGTGATGAACAATGGAACACGAATTATGAGATGGATTGGATGATTGATGTCATTGAATGAAATGATAGAACCAAAAGGAGCCTGTACTGGCCCCTAAATTGCACTGAGGTGTTATGGTGTCCCTGAGGGGTATTGTGTAGTTTGGCCATGAATACTTCTTCTTACGGTTGAGGATGCATCTTTGGGAACCCCCTACTATGGTTCGGGGTGCGTCTGTAAGCCGGCAGGGGTGGTACGGGATAACTCCTTGGCGCCTAATGAAATCACCTAGCTAAATGAAACGTGAAATGTGGTGTGAGTGTGGTGTGTATGTGTAAGTGCTGATTGTGAATGTGAGTTATTTTGTGATGTGATGCTGAACTGTATGTAGGATGATTTCTATTATATTGTTGTTATTGTGGATTGTGAATGTTGAACTGAGAACTACACCTATGTGATCACTGAGACTGCTTTAGGTTAATAAACTGGTTAAGGTTGAGTCTGATTCCGTTGTTAGTGTTTTGTGCGGAGTTTGGAATCTCTCTTTTTGGTTAGGTTCGCACATAGTTAAACCTAGTGGGTTCACTCAGTTTCATTAAGAAATTTGATCCCCCCTCTTTCCCTTTTTCTAGGTCCTCGTGGTTAGGGTGTGGTGTTAAAGTTCAGGTGTTTCAGTTGGGTGTCAAGTGCTGGTGTGTCGTTGTCCTTTAGGTGGTAATAGGAAGCATGTAGAGGATCTTCAAAGGCTTGGACCAAGAGTTGACCACCTTTTATTTAAGTTGACTATTTTGGGTTGAGATGTTTTGTATCAATGTAATTATGATTTCAGGATTGTATAATGATTCTTGGTTTTTAACTGTATTTTTTTATAATCAGATTTTAGATTTGAATAATGGAGACGCTTCCGATTTACTCGTGATTTATGTTATTTAATTCGATTTGAAGTTGTCATTTCTCGTTTTATGTTTTAAGTCAAATCGTGACACCTAATTTCTGGTCCAACCATGGGTTCAACTCGGGGTGATTCGAGATGGGTGTTACAAAGAGTTGGTTAGAGAGGTAAATTGGGGAGGTATCACGAAGAGTATGGTGAAATACGAAGGGTTTTAAAACCACAAAATTTTATTCGTCAATTGCATCCTGTTCCAGCCTAGTCGCATGGCCCAATTATGTGGAAGCCTAGTCGTCTGGTCTTCAGTGTGGGGGGTGTACCTCATAAGTAAGAAGAGGGGAATAGTAGTTAGTTTAGGAACGATTTGGGCGATTGTAAGGATTGAGGCAAGTGAACGGGAATAACGTACCGAGGGAATTATCCCGGTCTGAATCGTGTATGTCTGTCTGCCAAGGAGTCAGTGCGTATTTATAGACTGTCCTCTTGCTGTCGTGCTCGCCAAGGATTGGATGCATTCGTGGTAGTTGTTGTGATGATCACATGTGGCCGCTGCCTCTTACGGAACGCTAGGGCAAAGAGGTGGGCCACCTCTACTCCGTTGGGCCGCTTCTCCAGTCGACCCCCTCGCATGGATCAGGTCAACGAATCACCAGATCCTTGACCGACCTCTTGTGTGGCTCCTTATGGGCCTTTTCAGGGCCCATAATCGCCCGGTTGGGGCCTATCAATTGCCCCCAAGCCTACTGCTTAGCTTCTTGCTTAGGAGTAGGTTGATGATTGCTAGGTTAGGGTCTACCAATCGCCCCCAAGCTATTTCTTAGCTTCTTGCTTAGGAGTAGGCTGACTTATCTATCTCTTCAAATCTTCTCCCTTTATGCATGTGTTGTTCCTTCAATCTTATACCACATGACGATCGCTGAGCAACCGTCTGAAACCCCTTAGCCGTATTTTCTGGTCCTTTAAAGTGGCCACGTGCCTCACTCCTTTGCACGCGTGCGTCCCTTCTTCTTCCGGGGCATACTCGTAAATGCTCCCGCCAAGCGTGTTGAGGAAGCTGGGGAAATCCCCTCACACTTTATAGCCACTTATGGCTACCTAGGGCACTAGACCGTCTCCTCCACCGCGCTTTATCCCAATCTGCTTCTTGTGACGGTTGAGTGCTCTCCCTCCTTCCAGGTCTTTCTTCTCACTTTATATAAATCTCCTCTTCTTCCTTTCTTCTCTCTTTACACTATCTCTGCATTCATCTTCCGATAACCTCCACTTATACTGCTCCTTCTCTTATTCCATTCTCTTACCGACATCGTTCTTTCCATCTTCCCCTTCTTACTTCCCATAATCGTTGAAGCTCCTCGCCGTCCACCTTGTATGTGACTTCTTCCTTCAACCCTTTTCCACCCTTTATAGACATATTATCCCTCTTTGTAGATTAGCCATCCTTTCATTCTTTTACCATGAGTTCCGCCAGTGACAGCCAAAACCAGGAGCATTCTTATTCGCAAGGCTCTAGCCCTTCTTCCTCTTTTATGTCTGTTATTGTTTCTATTGAGATGGTAATCTTGCCTATTCGCAATAAACCTAAAACTAACTGTAGACCATCATCGCCTACCCACGACGAGGATTACACATTGGAGGAGGCCTCTTTCGCTGAGCCTACATTACCTTTCTGGGGATCCATCGGGTTAGTTTTACCAAGGCTGTCCCCCGGTTTGAGATAGACCCTGAAGCAACTGCCAGGAATGGTGACTAAATTGTTCACAATTGGGCATATATGTGGCAAGGGGCTTCCTGCGACAAATGCCAAGTTTTTTGGGCCTATCTGTTTTCCCTTTGGAATAGTGGCCAGAATTGCTAAGGTTCTTCCAAAATCTCAAATCCCCCTTAACTGGGAATTCGCCGTCTCAACCCGACTTTCCACCATTGGAAATTGCCCCCCCTCCTGGCATGAGATCTGGATGGAGTCCTTTAGTAATGGACTTCATCTACCCCTGTCTCCCTTTGTTTGCCCCTCCTGGAATGTCTTGGAGCTTCCCTGGGTGCTTACAACGCTGTTACATGGTCTATGGTCGCCGCCTTCGAGTGTTCTTGTACATACATGATGATTACTCATACCTTGGGGCTTTTTCGTTTATTGTATAATGGCAAGATGACCTCCAATGGCCTAAGTTTTTCGAGGCGGAATGATCAAATTAAAGAAGGGATCCGCCAAGCCTCATCCCACTTGGTATCACTCTATTTTTTTAAACCTAGCAATTCGGATCGCCAGTGGACCAAATTACTACCCTCCTTCTGGTCTTCTAGCGAAATTGCTTTAACATTGATGTAACTCCTATTGAGACGGAGATTGCTGAAAGAAGGCAAATTCTGCTTGACTGTCATGACTTGTATACCCGCCCTGGTTTCACCGCCTCTCAGTACGGGATCAGGGGAGGTACTGTCACAACAAAGCATGTCGATTGCCATTTTCACTACAAAAATCCGGCACTTTAGCGTCGGTCAAAACCGGAGTATAGCGTCGGTTGATGACCGACGCTAAAGATTTTAGCGTCGGTCAGAAAAGCGACGCCAATTTCACCGACGCTAAAATTTAGCGTCGGTTGTTTAGTGACCGACGCCAAATTCTTTTCATAAGCGACGCTAAATTATGGTCCGACCAGTCCGGCCGAGAACCAAACCAATTTTTAGCGTCGGTCATCAGGTGACGCTAAAAGTAAGAACCGACGCCAAATTGGTCAACCGAAGACCAAACACTCGTTGACTGCGTCCTTTTTAGCGTCGGTTATCAACCGACGCTAAATGGCCTATGACCGACGCTATTTACGGGTCATTTTAGCGTCGGTTCTGACCGACGCCAAATAAGTATGACCGACGCTAAATATGTTGTACAGGTCAAAAATTTTCTGGCCATTTCAGCTCCTTTTCTCATACTCTTCTAGTGCCAACCTGCAAACCGCAATTTCATTCATGGAATGCAATACTAATTATACACACATTACTAACCAATGACATAGATAACTAATATGCATAACGTACTATATAATTCTAATAATATTAATAACTACATATGTCTACGTGTAATATATCAGCATAAATATTCACTCTCCCTCATCACTCATCATCCTCACCCTCACGCTCCTCCTCCTCATCCTCATCCTCACTTTCCTCCTCCTCCTCCACCGCCTGCAAGGTGTCTTTCCCCTTCCCTTTAGTCGGAGCAGAGGATCCTGAAGCTCCTGATGCCAACTGTGCAATTTGCTCCTTTAGAAATCGAACCTCATCCCGTAACTCTGCTACTTCTCCTTGTACAGGGCAATGTCCGAAGTCATGCATGGCAGTAGCTGATGGCGTGGAACTCTGGCTAGCTGCACCCTTCTTCTTACTCAAGTTGACCTACAAAAAAGAGACAACAAAATATTAAAATTGTTAGTGTTATATAAATTGAAACCAATCCAGATCATAATATACTATATGTACCTTCGTGGGTGTAGCACCAAATCCCAATCCTCGAACTCGACCACTATGCTCAGTGGGGTAGACTTGCCCCAATGCATCGTTAGAACTTACCCAAGTCGGGACGGTTGGGTCGTTCAACAACTCAAGTATCTTAGGCTGCATAGTGGCCACCAATTACATTTTCCGAACCAATCTCTGAAAAGTGAAATGACAAAAAGTTGGAAGGAAAAAAACATGAAATGTCACTTACAACATTAGGATCGGTGTATGTGCCATCCTTCTTCTTGTGAGTGATGGCATACAACTCACCTCTCGTGGGCCTCTTTCCCGTTACGGCTTCCTACACTTGCATAAACTAAACAATATAAATTTCTTTTAAAATAATTTAACTAAATAAGGTGATTTTAGGATGAACTCTTACCAATTCTGATCCTCTCACTCTCAACTTCTTCGACCCTCCAGTGTGGGGTGATTTGTATTCCGCCCTCCTCAAAGAGTTAAGCCGAGACAGCTCCTACAAATTAAGAATTTTTAAGTAACACAATTTGTATCACGAAATAAATTTACTTCAATGAAAAGCATTCATATATTTCGCTACATACCACCATATGCTCACTCAACCTCAAGTCCACATATTGCGTCCACATAGGCGCAGGAACATTAGGAGGTCTCCTCTCTAGTGCCCACGGTCTCGGCGGCACCACAAACGCTTTTGGGTCGAAATCTTGGTTGTTCTTTGTAGCTTCAGCTTTTAAAAACTTTTTGTACGGCCCAGTCACTTTCCTTGCCCACAGCTTCGTTTTGTAATCCCTCCACTTCTTTCCTATATCACTCACGATATAGTCAAGAGCTCTATCTTTTGCCTCCTCGGGTTCAATGACAATACTTTTCTGCAACAATAAATTTTATAAACATTAGTATTTATATAACCTAGGTCGTTTGAGAGTAATATTATTTTGTACATACCCATATAGCGGCGACCAATGCGTCCTTCTCACCATCAGACACATTCGGCCATTCCATGTATGTGATCGGGAGAAGGTTGGTGTCTCTGGAGAGCTGACCATGGAACTGTCCAAGGATCGTAGCTGGACCAATACCTAAGGGTCCTGTAAGACCCCAAGGAATGACAACCTTCTTCCCATGGGGAAGACTCATCATCTGATTACTAGGAATGTCGACCAGAGTCTTCACTCCATGTCCATCGATGAGCTCCACCGCATGCTTTCCTGAAGGAGCCATGTCTGTATAACAAAAAACATTTAATTGGATTAGATGTGTAAAACGTAGCAAATAGATTAACTTGTACTATAATAAGTTAAATGAATATATTACCAAACCCTAATCGAACTCTGCAATTATTCCGGGCCTAACTAGGGGTAGAATATTGGAATTATCAAAAGCCGACAACTCTTGATTTCCAAACATCTCACACTCATGTACATAGCTTCCTTCCTCATCACCCATGTCATAGACATCTCTGGGTTTGATATGTACGGGAATGCACCATCCTTTGTCCACTGTATCTTCAACGTAGTAGACCATTCGAGCATCTTTTGCTTCAATATATGGTTCATCGTCTAAACGAGTTCCAGTATATAGCAAATGTGAGAAATTAATGGATGTGAACCCCAATCCATTTTTCTTCACGTATCTAGGATTGTGCGTATTAGCCCATTTGCACTTGAATAACACCACGAAGATTTCTCCATAGTAATTCAACTCAATGATGTCTTCTAACTTGCCATAATACGTCAGTTCACTTGTTTGAGGTCGATTGTCCACTGAGCTAGCGTAACTATGAGTTTCATAGTTGACGTATACCCCACTATTCTGAGTTTTGAGGGGATTGTCACGAGCAACTATGCGAAACCGATAACCATTAAATCATAAGCAACATATCTTTTTGATGGTCGTTGAGGACCGCGAGCTAACACTCTTAGATCCTTGGAATGGACTACTTGGTTATCGTCAAGAATCTGTTAAATTGACATAAATAATAGTGTGTGACAAGATTAGTATATTCATATTTTTTTTACAACCATATCACAGCTGAATTACATAGACAAGCACGTACCCGACTCCGAAACCATTGTACGAAGTCTCTATGGACAGCTTTCTCAATTTCTGCTGTTGATTTTCCTCGAAGTCGTCGTGTTGTAATAGATTGGAACTCCCTACGGGACAATGAATGATTTTTATTGAAATTCACCTACGTTAAACATGTTGAATAACGAACCATGTCACAAGTCCAAATAAGAATTATACTTACTTGAGAAATGGACCGACTAGTTGGGACCCCATAAGGACATGTCGATGCGCTTGTAACAACTCTGTATCTGTCAATCGGAAGTGATTTATACTACCAACATTGTGCCCAATAGATGGAAGAATGGACAAATCACGTGAATCATCTTCTAATACTTGATCATGAAGTCGAGATCCACGGTTGAATCTAGTCTCGACTCCAACATCATAGTATAGGGATGTGAAATTTGTGATTTCTTCAGAAATCCATCGTTCAGCAATTGAACCTTCTGGTTGTGCACGATTTCGTACAAAAGATTTTAACTTCCCAAGAAATCTGATGAGGAGAACAAGTTCAGTATGAATAGATTATTGGAATTGACAGCGTAATACAGAACATTGAAATTGATAGTTGTACCTTTCTATAGGGTACATCCAACGATAATAGACTGGTCCCCCAAGTCTCACTTCCTCGGCTAAATGAACCACTAGATGCACCATGACTGTAAAGAATGATGGTGGAAATATCATTTCCAAACGACACAGAGCTACAGCAATTCGTTGTTGTAGCGTATCCAAACCCTCAACATGGACCACTTTTGAGCATAATTGCTTCATGCAAGAACAAAATTCGACCAACACCGAAGAGACTTGTGATGGCAATACATTCCGAATGGACAAAGGTAATAACTCATGCATTAAGATATGACAGTCATGAGTTTTCAAACCCAATATCTTCCGGTGTTCCACATCAACGCACCGGGATATGTTGCTAGAGTATCCGTCTGGTACGGAAATATCTTTCAAGGTCTCTAGCATTGTTTGAATTTCTCGTTTACCCATTGTGTATATAGCTGCTGGACAAGTTCTTCCATCTGGTCTTGGCCATAACTCTCTTCTAATTTTCATGATTTTCAAATCCATCCTTGCTTTCAGATGATCCTTACTTCGATCTTTGTCATTTATCAAAGTGTAAAGAATATTGTCACACACATTCTTCTCTATGTGCATAACATCGAGATTGTGTCGCAATTTATTGAACTCCCAATAAGGCAATTGAAAGAAGCAACTTTTCTTCTTCCATTGTTCTGTCTGCCTTTTGTTCCCTTTTTTGTTGTTGCAGGCATCATGCCCCTGTCCAACTGCTTAATAAACACCGCTAATCGTGGTTCTACCAATGATACTGGCCTTCAACTTGAGGGCACTCCTCCTGTTTTCAACAAAGCACCCAAAGGTAACAAGCCTTCTAGGTCTCGCTCGGACAAGTCGCAGAACTTCCTCCGACAAAACCCACAAGAAGCTTAAATCTTTGAGTGCGAAAGATGCCCCAGATTCGGCCAGAAACGTAAATCGCGGGCATCTTCCGACAAAAAATCCCAAGAGGAACCTTCCGACGATCTCGAAGTCCTTGTTATCGAATCGTCAGAGCCTCGACACCAGGCAGAGGCGATGAAGATGACATGTCTTTGTAGGCCTTGCTTGGCCAGGCCTCTCAAGCGAATATGAAATCTTCCACTACTTCTCTAGTGTCACTACAAAAATCCGCCTGTTTAGCGTCGGTCAGAGACGCAGTATAGCGTCGGTCACTGACCGACGCGAAATGTTTTCGCGTCGCTCAAGAAAGAGACGCCAATTCTTCCAACGCTAAATAAACACCAAGCGACGCTAAATCCGGTTACTGAACGACGCTAAATCCTTGACCAACCTAATTTTTTGTTTTTTGTTTTTCGTTTTTTATATTCATTTTTAATATTCATTTTTTTTTTATTTTTCTATTTTTATCACCGATTAGTCACTCCATTTTTTAATGTCCAATTAGGTCACTCAGATTTATTAGGTCACCATTTTGGTCATTTAGATTTATTAGGTCACCATTTTGGTCATGTCACCTAGATCTAGATCGCGAACTGTTGATCAGAGTGACGGTGGCGGCGGCAGTGGCGAATGGCGAAAGAGGTGGATCTAGATATTTAAAGAATGAAGCAGAGGAAGAGGAAGTAGAAGAAGGCTGGTTGGGGAGAAGAGAAGGATCTGGAGAGAAGGGGAAGCTTCGGCTGGTTGGAAGAGAAGGGGGCTCCGACGGCTTGCTGGAAGAGAATGAAGAAGAAGAGGAAGAGAAGAGGAGAAGAAGAGGAAGAGGGAAGAAGAAGAAGTTAGGAGAGTTTCAGGAGAGAGGAGAGGTTTGAGAGAAGTTAGGGTTAGGGTGGTGGCAGCTGAGACATGTCTTCTCCGCCTCCTCATGAGGACCTAGAGAACCCTGAGGACCTAGAGGATGGTGCTCTTCCCGTGGTCATCCCTAGAGCATCCTCATCCATGCCCCCTCTCCTCGCTCCGACCGTATTCACCAGATTTGCAGCATCGAGCGAGCCAATAGCGTGTTCGTTGTCCGCCCTATGGACGGTGATGAGGGTCCCTATCACCAACCGTACTTTGCCATTGCTCACCCTGCCACACCACACATTATGTGTGGCATGGCTAGCGATATCATGGAGGAGTATGTGGTGGAGTCTTTTTCGACTGCGAAGGACCTGTTGAGGGATCCGATCTCCTCGATCTTCATGGCTCCGCTTCCACCCGCCTACTTCAGGTATGCCTTGGATGTGACCTCAACCTAGCTTACTTGTCTTCGTATCTTATTTTTGTCCCTTTGTGTAGACCGTCGCCGAGATGGGTGACTTGTTTACCGCTAGTAAGAAGTTGAAGCAAGAGAACGAAGATCTGACAATGGAGATGAATGACCTGAGCGAGCTTCGCCGCCACCTTACAAGTTTATACCAGGAAGAGCAGGTATCTTACTTACAGCGTACATTTTTTCTTTTCCCTTTACGAATTCTTCAATTGCACCTCACCCTTTCCATCTCCTTTAAGCATTGATCCAAATCACTGGGAGCTCAGGTTGAGGACAATGGGCGAGTATTCTAATCTGCTAAAGATAGGATCACTGAGCTGGAATCTTCTGAGAGCAATCTTATAGTTGAGGTGACTTGGTTGAAGGCTGAGGTTGAAGCTTCAAAGAGTGTCGCCTCTACATTAGAGGATGACCTTTCTTTTGCTCAAGACGAAGCTGCAAAGGGAAAGTCCACGATTGCCGAGAATAGTCATCTACCAGAGTTGCTCAAGGACTCCTTGTTCGCCCAGGAAGCCGTGGAGAAGTCTTTGGCTGAGCAGAGGTCACTAAATGACCAAACAATAGCCTATATCAACCACATGATAGGTCAGAGTATTCGGGTGGTTATGCATAGCGCCCGTAAGGAGACTTAGGCCTCCTATCCTACCCGCTCTGGCCTACTCGTCCAGTGTACAAGGTTGTGCCTCGTGATCTTCACCGTTTTAACGCTGAAGTCCCTGATCCTGCGTACAAAGGCAAGGCTAAAGCTCTCCGTGACTCTGGTCGCCTGATGCGCGAGATAGAGGCTGAAGAGAAGGCGTTCATTGCTACTGAGCGTCGAAAGTGAGGTTTGCTAGATCTTGAGTTTGACACTCCTGACACTGGAACCCTCCACTCTTCCGACCAGGCCACCAACTCTATCTCTACAAAGGGTGACAATCCCTCCTCCTCTCACTCGACAATGCCTAAGACCAGCCCTTTGCCGAGGTCGGTGATTGTGACTCTAACACGCCCTGAAGCTGAGTCCGATGATCAAAGGGAGACGTCATCTACCTAGTAGCGCAACCGCTGTTTCTTCCTGATGACTTTGCTCTTTTCTTCCTCTCATGTTCTTCGTTGTCTCTTATATATATATATATATATATATATATATATATATATATATATATATATATATATAAGTAACTGGTGGGATCGTCGTTATGTATTTTCTATGGTTTACTTCTTCGTTCCGATATTTGTTTTACGGTTCTTGACAATATCTCGCGCTCGTCGGACTTAGGTGATCTACGTCGTTTGGGTTTGATATAGCAATTTTTTTCTCACAGATCCTACTTAATAATATTTTGCCCATATGTCTTACTTAGCGATCTTTTGCCCGTAGGTCTTTCTTAGCAATCATTTGCCCGTGGGTCTTACTTAGCAATCTTTTGCCCGTAGGTCTTACTTAGCGATCTTTTGTCCGTAAGTCTTATTTAGCGATCTTTTACCCGTAGGTCTTACTTAGCGATCTTTTGCCCGTAGGTCTTATTTAGCTATCTTTTGCCTGAAGGTCTTACTTAGCGATCTTTTGCTCGTAGGTTTTATGTAAAATTGTATAATATACCGTGAAAATATTTCCAGCGATAACTATTATTAGACATGCTTTAATTTGTATTAATATTCATAAATACAACGATCTATAACAATTTACTCTTTACATTGTCGTCGTAGGTGCATGGCTGATGTGACTTTAATTAGTGCATTTTAAGCTTATGAATGACCTTTGAAATGCCCGTGTTTGATTCTTAAATGCCGTGCTTAAGGTGTTTTTTATCGGAGTTTTGTGCTAAGTGCTATTCTGTTGCCCGGTTGCCACTTTGAGGCCAATTCCATGTCTATTGGAGGTGCTTTCTTTGTATTTTCAGGTCTTGGCATTATAGTACTGGTGACAAGGAGCACGTAGGATCAAACGGGAGGTCAATCAGAGCTAGGACGGAGGAGATATGGACGTGGCAAGATCGAGCTTTCTGCAGAGTGCAGGGGTGCACGCCGTGCAGATGTGCACGCCGTGCATGATGCACGCCGTGCACCGTGCACGGCTTGGTGCACGGGCCGTCCAGGAGGCTCCGAAGAAGATTCAGCTCCAAGGTGCACGCCGTGCAGCCTTGCACGCCGTGCAGCCTTGCACGCCGTGCACCCTGCACGCCGTGCATAGGTGCACGCCGTGCACTGTCCCCTGCACTATATATATTCTTGTTTTTGGCCATTTTGAGAGAATTCTAGGATATCTCTTGAACCCCAAACACATTTCCACGAACCCTCAAACCCTAGAGCACATTTTTGGAGCAATTTGAAGCCATTGGAGCTAGGATTGAAGCCAACAAACCTTGGGAGAAGTGCTTACAAGTGGAGAAGTGAAGATCATCTCAAGGATTCATCCATGGTGTTCTTGGTGACCATTCTTCCTTCTTCTCTCTTTACTCCCTTGGCCATGTGTGGCTGATTTTCTAGGGTTCATCTTGGATGGGTAGATTAGTTGTGCTATGATAGAGGAATGATTGTATAGAACTTGCCATGATTGATCTTGGTTGTATGAGGATGATTCCTAGACTTGTTCTTAATGCCATTTTATGCCATGTTTGCTTGATTTGGTCCATTCATTGTGATTTGATGCATGAGAGTGCTTGGATTGCATAGATTGTAGGTCTAGGGATTGAAGTGAGTGTGTTCTAAGAGATTAGATCATCTTATTTCAACCATTTTCACTTGATTTCTCTCTTGGGCATTTTATCGAACACTTGGTGTGCATGTGGATTTTCATTCAATTGAGTGTGAAAATGCTTTTTGGTGAATCTCTTAGTGTTAGGGCATTGATATGAGAGTGTTGTGCCTAGCCTTGTGGTCATAGAGTCTTAAGAGAGGGTCTTGTGTCTTGGCATTTCATCAAACACTTAGAATGCATCCTTTTTTCACTTAGCTTGAGAGCGAGAGCCTAAGTTGAGTGGTATTGGGATAGGGATTAGGTGCTACGAGAGTGCATCGAGTCTATAAAAGTGAAATGCATGGTCATCCGAATGCAAACTCGATCTTGATTGACTTGTTTGATTCAATTAGTCATCTTGAGCATGATGAAACTACCCACCAAGAGAGCCCCTTTGTCTTTGATTTGCACCACTTTATTTCTCTTTCTTTATTTAGTTTCCTTTAAGTTTTTAATTCCTTTTTCAAACCAAAACTCCTTTCAAATGAATAGACCGTCTACGAGGAATGTGAGTAGAGGCCATTGAGAGAACCCCGTGGAATACGACCTTGGTAAAACCCGATTTTATCAAGTTTTTGGCGCCGTTGCCGGGGACTTTCTCAATCCTTTGAAAGCATTTAGTAGTGGACCGTTCTATTCACTTCCTTCCGTTTTAGTTTTGCTTCTTTATTGTTTGTTTTTGTATTGGTTTGTGTAGTTTTGTTATCCCGCATTGTTGTATTACTTGGTTGTGTTTGTTGTGCGTGTTTGTAGGTCCCTTATCCACCTATCTAGTTCATGGGAGCAAGGTTGCAAGTAAAATGAATTCGTGGAATGGAGGTAATGGTTATGGACCCTATCAAGGGTGGAATCCATCTCCTAACCCATTTTATGCTCATCCTACTCCATCCAACTACCACCAAGGAACTTATGAGGGAGATAGCCAATGGTGGGATCAAGAACAACAAGCTTCAACACCCATGTGGAATGAACAATGTCCCTATCCATCTCCACCCTACCATCAAGTCTATCAAGAGGATTTCACAAGTCATGAACAACATTTTCCACCACCTTCTATGTTAGAGGAGCTCTTGAAAATGGTAAAGGAAAGTGAGCGTCCTCGAGAGGAGATTGTAAGCTATGAGGAATCTCCTCCACCTTTGCCCATGCTTGAGGAAGTTTTGAAGATTGCGGAAGATAATACATATCAACTTAATCGCGTAGCTCAAAGCATGGCGCACATCAATGGGATGCTTGAAAATGATCATCAACCCCATAAGGTGGAGCAACACTCTCCCTCTCCATCCGTGCTAGATGAGTTCTTGAAGATTGCGGACGACAACGCGGCTCGGCTCAATCGCCTAGCTCAAAGTATGAATCTCGTCATGGATGCGCTAGAGAATGAGAATCAGCCCAAGAAGGTGGAGTACACTTATGATGATGAAGATGACATGTGTGAACCGGAGGAGCTTGACACGGAAGAAGATTTGGTAGTGGAGGAGGTTGAAGAGCATGTTCTTCCCATGGAGACGCCATATGACAATGATGTGAGGATAGAGGAACCAATGATACTTGAGGTTGATGACCCTTTAGAGGAAGTGAGAGATGATTTGGAGACGCTTCAAGAAGAGGTGGCACCGAGAGTGGTGCACGAAAGTGAACAACACCACCCTATTGAGGTCCCACCAAAGGTTGTGAGTACTCTTCAATCTTCTTGCTTGATCATGAAGTACTTGTGTCAAGAGACGGACACAAGCTTCATAACCTCCCCTAAGGTGATAATGGAAGAGAAGTCGTCCATGTGTGAACCGGAAGACTCCTTGAGTGGCATCACCAACTTGGAGACAATGGATCTCAATGGAGGCTCCCTACCATACTTTCTTCCTCAAGCTTCGACACTCAAAGGTAGCAAGCCACCCCAAGGACTCAAGTGCTATACAAGCATCAATGTGCATTGGCTAGTCTACCATCCCTCCAAGATGCTACTTGGAGCCCAACTTTCATCATGGAAGAAGCTACTTGACATCAAGGAGGTACTAAGTTGGACACCATAACACAAGTATCGTCGAGCTTAAGACGGTAACCAAGCGCTTATTGGGAGGCACCCCATGTTATCCTTAATCTTTTGTTTTTAATTGTTCTTTGAGGTTTTTGTGTTATTTTAGCTTTTTGAATAAGGTTTGACAAGCATTTTGGATCACTCTTCACCAAGGATCATCATGGAACGCTTTCACCATTTTTACGTCCTATGCTCCTCTCTACCAACGCGGTAACTTCGTTCCACCTTACCCTCTCTCTCGTGATCATTGAGGACAATGCTCATGTTAGTCGTAGGGGAGTTTGAGGTTTGATGTGATTATTTGTCGGTAGAAGTCTAAAGCTATGCTCTGATGTGTTGCATGATCTTAATTGAATGTTGAATTCCTCTATTGTAGAATCGTTCGGTTCTTGACGTTTAGTGTTTAATTGACTTCAAGCTTTCACAATGATGTTTAGATTGTTCCACTTAGAACCTATAACCGGCATGTTAGCACTAATATCAAATGAGTCTGGACCAGAACTGAGATTTTATCACTCTTGTATGTTGGTTGATTGGTTGATACGTGTTTTTATACCACTCGATAACACCGGTCTAGGATGATGAAGGCAATCAGAATTTCTTCCCCTCTTCCATGTTTTTCATTCTCTTTTTAATCCTTCGTGATTGTGGCTTGAGATTAGACGGAATCCAATTCGAAATCTTGTGTGGAAGTTGTAAGGGGCTAAGGATCAAGTGGCTAAATTGTGAAAAAAAAAAATGCTCAAAAGAAAAGCTAGGCAAGCTCGGCACCTAAGTGAAGTGTCGGGTTGAGCACTAAGCAAAAGGGCAAAGGCTGTGAGCTAGGAAGGTTCAACACCTAAGTGAAGTGTTGAATCGAGCACTAGTATGCAGTAAGAAAAAAAAGAAAGAAAAAGAGTTCTCAAATGTAGCCCTTGATCCTAGCCAGAGTTGTAAAGTGCGGATCTAGAAGCGGATGAAGTCGAGTCGATAGCCACATTCACCACTTACGATCCATGTCCCGATTTCAAGTCCTTTTGATTAGAGTTGGTGTTGTCGTGGTCGGTTTTGCTGTGTCCCAATCAACCACTACTTGAAGTGTGCAGAAATTAGCGAGGTTTGGACTTGTTTGGTTGATGTTCTTGCATGTGTAGGTTTAGTTTGTTCGTGGAACAGTTTAAACTAAATTGTGATTGCTTGAATCTCAATGGACCGAACTTGTCATTTGTGAACTTGGATGTTTTCTAATTCATTTGCTTGAGGACAAGCAAAGCTTAGTCGTAGGGAAATTTGATGTGACTTTAATTAGTGCATTTTAAGCTTATGAATGACCTTTGAAATGCCCGTGTTTGATTCTTAAATGCCGTGCTTAAGGTGTTTTTATCGGAGTTTTGTGCTAAGTGCTATTCTGTTGCCCGGTTGCCACTTTGAGGCCAATTCCATGTCTATTGGAGGTGCTTTCTTTGTATTTTCAGGTCTTGGCATTATAGTACGGTGACAAGGAGCACGTAGGATCAAACGGGAGGTCAATCAGAGCTAGGACAGAGGAGATATGGACGTGGCAAGATCGAGCTTTCTGCAGAGTGCAGGGGTGCACGCCGTGCAGATGTGCACGCCGTGCATGATGCACACCGTGCACCGTGCACGGCTTGGTGCACGACCGTCCAGGAGGCTCCGAAGAAAATTCAGCTCCAAGGTGCACGCCGTGCAGCCTTGCACGCCGTGCACCCTGCACGCCGTGCATAGGTGCACGCCGTGCACTGTCCCCTGCACTATATATATTCTTGTTTTTGGCCATTTTGAGAGAATTCTAGGATATCTCTTGAACCCCAAACACATTTCCACGAACCCTCAAACCCTAGAGCACATTTTTGGAGCAATTTGAAGCCATTGGAGCTAGGATTGAAGCCAACAAACCTTGGGAGAAGTGCTTACAAGTGGAGAAGTGAAGATCATCTCAAGGATTCATCCATGGTGTTCTTGGTGACCATTCTTCCTTCTTCTCTCTTTACTCCCTTGGCCATGTGTGGCTGATTTTCTAGGGTTCATCTTGGATGGGTAGATTAGTTGTGCTATGATAGAGGAATGATTGTATAGAACTTGCCATGATTGATCTTGGTTGTATGAGGATGATTCCTAGACTTGTTCTTAATGCCATTTTATGCCATGTTTGCTTGATTTGGTCCATTCATTGTGATTTGATGCATGAGAGTGCTTGGATTGCATAGATTGTAGGTCTAGGGATTGAAGTGAGTGTGTTCTAAGAGATTAGATCATCTTATTTCAACCATTTTCACTTGATTTCTCTCTTGGGCATTTTATCGAACACTTGGTGTGCATGTGGATTTTCATTCAATTGAGTGTGAAAATGCTTTTTGGTGAATCTCTTAGTGTTAGGGCATTGCTATGAGAGTGTTGTGCCTAGCCTTGTGGTCATAGAGTCTTAAGAGAGGGTCTTGTGTCTTGGCATTTCATCAAACACTTAGAATGCATCCTTTTTTCACTTAGCTTGAGAGCGAGAGCCTAAGTTGAGTGGTATTGGGATAGGGATTAGGTGCTACGAGAGTGCATCGAGTCTATAAAAGTGAAATGCATGGTCATCCGAATGCAAACTCGATCTTGATTGACTTGTTTGATTCAATTAGTCATCTTGAGCATGATGAAACTACCCACCAAGAGAGCCCCTTTGTCTTTGATTTGCACCACTTTATTTCTCTTTCTTTATTTAGTTTCCTTTAAGTTTTTAATTCCTTTTTCAAACCAAAACTCCTTTCAAATGAATAGACCGTCTACGAGGAATGTGAGTAGAGGCCATTGAGAGAACCCCGTGGAATACGACCTTGGTAAACCCGATTTTATCAATGGCATTCCATTTTTAGGTATCTTTGTTCCATATATTTGTGCTAGCTTGAACGTGTTAACGCCGACTACCTTCCGAACTCTGTATGGGCCTTCCCACCCTGAGTTTAACTTTGCCGCGCCAATTGCGGGACGTGAAATATTTCTTAGTACCAGATCGTTAGTTGCGATATGATGAGGGCGGAGTTTCATGTTGTATCATCTGGCAAGCTATTCTTTCTCGACGATCAGCCTCATTTGTGTCCCTTTCTCTTTGCTCCTCGATCATGTCCACATTGTGCCTTAGTTCTTGTTCATTTACTTCTTCTTGATATGCTTGAATTCGGATGGAAGGGATGGAGATTTATACCGGTAGCACAGCCTCTATCCCGTAAGTTAACGTGTAAGGAGTTTCTCATGTGGAGGTTTTTTATGTTGTTTGGTGAGCCCACAACACATGATCGAGCTCATCCACCCAAGTTCCCTTGCATCCTTCTACTCTTTTTTTAGCCCCTGTAGGATTAATTTGTTAGTTGTTTCGGCCTATTCGTCACATGTGGGTAGGCGACTGAGGAAAACTTTGGCCCTATCTATGATCATCACAGAATTCCTTGAAGATTTGGCAGTCAAACTGAGTGCCATGATCGCATATGATACTCTGTGGGATTCCAGACCTTGTGACAATGAACTTGAATGCAAACTTCTAAATCTGTCTGGTCGTTATGCTAGCGACCGCCTCAGCCTCTACCCATTTTTTGAAATAATCTACTACTAAAATGGGGTACTTCCTTTTTCCTGAAGCTTCGGAAAATGGCCTCAGAATATCCATCCCCCATCTAGTGAACCGTCATGGGCTGACTATTGCTTGTAGTGCAGCTGCCGAAAGTTTATGATAGTTGGCGAACTCTTGGAATTTGTGACATTTCTTTACCAAATCGCTTGCCTCCTTCCTCATCGTAGGCCAATAGAAACCTTGATATATTAATTTCTCTCCAAGCTTCTGGCTCTTAGGTGGGTACCACATACTCCCGCGTGTACCTCCTGCAGTTAGGATTGGCAGTCAGGTCGGCTCGGTCAAAATTGAACCAAAGTAACCGGTTGGCCGAAACTGAAATGTGGGAATAAATGAAACTGAAGACCGGACCGATTAGGGTTTGTTTTTAGGCCGAGCCGAACCGGTCAGTTTTGGTTGGGAGACGAACCAAGACTGAAACTTGAGTTAGAGAATTTTGAACTGAAAACTGCACACAGACTGACCCAAATCGAATCATATCTTAGTTCATAATACCAATTCTGAAATATTACTATGTTTTTTCAATTCTATAACAAACTCATCAATACTGTCTTGAAAGGGACATAATCCACAAGCAAAACAAATAAACACCGTAATGATAACAGCCTTTCAACTAGAAAGCAGAATGATAGAGCTGAAAATACAACAAAGATTTCCATGATTGGAGATGTTTTGGGGTGAAAAAATCAAATTGAATGGTTACCAAGGCAACTTCATCAATATTAGGTGATCCATTTTATCGGAATCGACCAAGCTATGAGCCTATAAAGTGCTTCATAAAGCAACTAGCAATCGACCAAGCTTCCAAAGCTTAGCTTAGTGTTTTCACGAACTTCTTCGGGTACAACAACTTCCAAAGATTTCAAAACTGTCTCTCCTTCATCCACAACTGTCAATACCTAGAGAAAACAAGCACAAAGCTATTCTGTTTAATCCATTGTCAGACAAAAAAAAAAGAGTAAAGGTGTATTTCCCTTCAGCGTTTGAACCCCAACTACTTGAAACTTGAAAGAATTCTACAACAAGGTGGATGATGACACTCGATTTGACGTGATTATCAGCCTCATTTAAGCGACATTTCCTTGCTTAAGACATGATTTTTAGGGTAGAATAACGAATATTCAATCAATTGCCCTATCTCGTGCCATTTGTGTTACCTTGGCCCGTTTCGGGTCTATTTGATGGTTTTCTAGTATTTTTATGTTAGCACAGGTTTTTGCCGTCAAATAAAGTAGCCAAGGACGTGTCTAAGGCGTTGGAACCTCGAGGAATTGCACCGGAATCGATCCGAGGAGTCAATCGAGTCGAACCAAAGTCTGCCCCGGTTTACACTAAAGTTTTCGCCGAAAATCCTTTAGTGTTTTCGGCGAAAATCCCAGCACAAATCGACTGATGCTCATCAAAGGAAGTTTTCGGCGAAAACCCTAAGTTTTCGCCAAGAACAATTGATCCGAAAATCACAGAGAAAAGCAGCCGGCGGGCCATCCATTTACACTAAGATTTTCGGCGAAAATTCCTTATGATTTTCGGCGAAAATATCAGTTAAAATCCGGCGGTATTAGGGTTAAGTATAAATACTTAACCGGCGGCCCTCAATTAAATATACCTCATAATAATCAAAAACACCAACTAATACCGAACTTCAGAATTCTCTCAAGTTCTGAAGCGGAGAGTTTAGAGTTCGAAGAGCCGGAAAGAGATCGTGACGCCATCCCTTCCATCTCGAAGTCTCGGAGCTAGGATTGCAGTTTACCGAAGATCGAAGTCTGCCAGAGTCGTCTTAATTAGGTTTTTCAGATTCTTTTCTGTTCTTCCTCTGGATGATGAACTCTTTCTTTGTCTTTGATTCTTTTGTGAGAAACATGAGTAGCTAAACTCTTAGAGCTTAGACTAGATGAACCCTAAGTGACCCAGGGCTTTAAAGCGGTCACGGATCTGCGGTGATTAGATTCAAAGTTCAATCAGTTTCTCTTTCATGTTTGATTTGTTCTTCATCGTTCATGTTTCTTGTCTGGATTGATCACCTAGATTAGATTCTTGTTAAGCTAAGGATAGAAGCGAACGCTCGCCTTACTTTAAAACATCAAATTGAACAATTAACCTTATAATTGGAGCGTGCCTTTCGTAGGAACCGGTTAGGGTTAATCCACTGCAAGAGTAACTCATAAATCGTTAGTAATTTCACCAGTTAAGTTAAGTCGTTGCGAGAGGCGACCGTACCCAGGCGACTAATTAATCTTGGTAGCTAGAACGGATAGAGCGAATGTTCGTCGGTCTTAAACCTAAGGGTCAGGAGTTATGGTGGTGTCTTAGAATTGATTGAATGAGAATCGAAATCCGCTGATCTGTTGATTGCCAATGCTCTGGGGAACGAAGGGGGATTCAAAGTCTAAGTTCGTCTGTCATCTCTGTTTTAATCAACCAATTTCCAATCTGTTTTAGTTCAATTTTTTAATTTCTCTGCATTTCTTAGAATTAGAAGTCGTGGAACTCACACCACGCACGTAGTGTTTAACCTGAGTAATTTGCTAGCTTATTTGAGTAGTCAATCATTAGAAGGCCCGTGGAATACGATCTACCCTAGCTTGTTAGCTTTGTTAGTTTATTTGATTGAGTCATCAACGACCGGCTCATCAAATTGGCGCCGTTGCCGGGGACTTCTTTTGATTGTTTGAAAGAAGAACTTGCAATTTATTCTTCTACTTTCTATCTTTCACTTTTCCACCCACTTCAATTTTACATTGGTTTTATTTGTTTTTGTTATTTGTAGGTTACTCACAGGTGTATGCATCGCCACCCTTGGACTCGCTCTCAAACCGACAAGGCTAAGAGTATAGAGAGACCAAGCAGTTCTGCTCCACCTCGACAATCACAAATTCCAAGGAGAAGCAAAACCAATCCACCTCCATCCATCACTCCAATTAAGATCGAGGAACTGAAGGAGAGTTCCTCATCTCCATCTTCACCTCTACCGTCACCTTCATCCGTTTCATACACCGAGTCACTTTCACCTCCTCCATCTCCTACCATGACTGATCAATTACCACCACCACCACACCAGGCGGAAATCCACCACCGCCACCTGCACAAAAAAGTCTAGCTGATTACAACAAGCCGAGCGCGACTAGCATTCGATCTGCGATTGCCGTACCGCGCATTGAAGGAGATCCTGACTATGAGATCAAGATTCCATTCTTGACTATGATCTCTAGGGATCTGCAGTTCGAAGGTAGGCCCCTAGACAATCCATGCACTCATCTTGCAGACTTCCTTGATCTCTGCAGCACTTTCAAGAACAGAAACCTCGACAAGAATACTCTTTGTTTGAGAGCTTTCCCGTTCTCTCTGAAAGGCACTGCTAAGAGGTGGCTTACTGGCAAACCACCTGGATACTACACTGATTGGGATACTCTAGCTCAGGACTTCGTTGAAGAATACTTTCCTCCTGCCAGAACAACAGCCATCAAGGACAGCATTGCCAGATTCTCCCAGAAAGAAGGAGAAAGCTTATACTATACTTGGAATCGATTCCAAGAACTTCTCTACAACTGCCCTCATCATGGACTTGAGCAGAGGCAGTTAGCTGAAATCTTTGCTCGAGGTCTTCGAGAAGAATCTGCCAAGTGGGTCAATTCCCTAGCTGAAGGGGATTGCACTACGCTCACACCTGAAGCTGCTCTTCTTCACTTCGCAACCTGTGCTTCCAAGTCAAGGAACTGGGAACGACAATCTGAAGGATCAAGGAGCAAGCTCGATCTCGAAGCAGCTATCAAGGCCGAAGTAGAGAAGCATCTGAAGAAGACTACCACACCCATCAAACCGCCGGCAGCCTCTGTCAACGTTGCCGATTGCGAGTGGTGTGGAGCTTGCGCACATAACGGAGGTCGTTGCCAAAATTTTGGTAAGACAGAAGTCTGGTCCGCCGAAGAGGTAAATTTCGTTCAACAAGGCTTCGTTAACAATCAGAATGGTTATGCAGGCTACCGCAACTTCAGGCAGCAAGGGAACTATCAAGACAGACCTCCCTACAATGCTGGCGCCAACCATAACCAGAACCAGAATAACCGCCCAGCTGGTCCAGCTCAGGATCAGAAGCCTAACCATCCACCGGCAGGTGTCTACCAGCCACCGCACCGTAATCCGGGTAACTATGGAACTACTCCTTGTAATCGCCAGAATCAATACCTGAACAATACCTATCCAGGTCAGCAGTACCAGAAGGAAAATAACGTCAGTGACCTGGACAAGAAGCTTAGTCAGATCATCACCAGACTCGATGATCATGACAGTCAGTTTAAAGCTCAAGCTCTTCTCAATCAAGAACAGATCGCAGCCGGTCAAAGAATTGAGCAAGTTGTGAACAACATCTCGAGCATGCTAGCATCTGGTCGACCATTTGGCCAACTTCCGAGCCAGACAGAGCCGAATCCGAGAAAGGAGCAAGCCAAGATGGTAACCACTAAAAAATTTACAAGCTCATCTGCTGATGCTTCTTCTATTTTACGCAGGATCACTGAAACTCCAGAGAAGAAGGAAGCACTAAAAGTGGCGCCTAAGGAGGATGATCCTCCTCTTGCACCGTACGTCGTGAAGCCTCCTTTTCCAAGAGCATTGCTGCCAAATGCAAGGATCGAGACTGGCATGAAGGGGAATAAAGAAGGATATCCTGATGCTCGTAGCAAGAAACCTTCCTCTCCATATCCAGCTAAGTGTTCTGATCCTGGTTCTTTCACTCTACCTGTCATTAATGATGTTGAGATTAAACGTTGTTTGGTTGATCTTAGCGCGTCTGTTAATGTTATGCCTATGAGTCTATATGAAAAATTGAACCTAGGAGAACTTGAACCGCCTAGTATGCAACTTGTCTTTGCTGATAGATCACTTAAAACCCCTAGAGGAGAAATAAAAGACGTTGTTACTAAATGTGGTCCTTTCATGTTCTTAGCTGACTATGTGATCATAGACACTAGTAAGGATGATTCTACCATTCTCATAGGACGACCTTTCATGGCAACTACTGGGATGCAAATTAACGTTCCAAATGGTTCTTTAACTTTGAGGGTTGGTAAAGAAACGATAACATTCCGCCTTAAAAACGGAATGAAATATAACCCTAAGAGTGAAGAATTTCATTGTTTAGCTATTGAAACTGTGGAGTTGACTCCGATCAACTCCGTCACTGATGTCTCTTCTAGTGTGCCTAGATCAATTGCTGTTGCAGGTGCTGGACAGGTTATCAAGCAGAAACGAAAATCTGTTCCTCAAAAACCGCCAAAGAAGAAGGAACTGAAAGCCTCTTCTAAACCACCGAGCACAAAACCTAGTAGACCTCGGGGAAAGAACAAGAAGACGAAGACCCAAATGGTCTGGAGACCAGTTGTGCCGCCACCTTCTACCGAGCCAGCTGCACCACCATTTCGTTCCGAGCTACCGGCGCCGGAACAAGTATGGAAGGAGAAGCCAAAAGCATCTCCTAAGGAAATACTGACGATCACCGATCCTGGTGATATCAAGCCGGAGGTTAAAGAAAAGAAAGAGCCGATTGTTCTCATTCCATCCACTGTCTTCCTTGTGGAAGATGATCCCTTGACAGAACTGTTCGGACCATTCAAGATCACTGACCACCTTCCCGACGGACGTACCAAGCTCTTACACGCGAACGGGAAGAAATTCATGCTCACTGGAGAAGCCCCGAAGCTCTACTTTATGAACTCCGATGCTAGCATTAAGGAGAATCTGAGTTGGGATGTCTCCTAATACCGTCCAGGTATCGTCCAGCTCAAGGACGTTAATAAAGAGCGCTTCGTGGGAGGCAACCCACGACTAGAGTCAGTTTTTTTCATTTGTGTCAGCCTTAGTATTTTAGAGTCGGTTCGGGGGAGCTAAAAGTGTCAGTTTGTTTGATTTAGTATTTTTCGTGTGTAGTCTGTGTGTCATAGTGTGATTCTCAAGTTGATTGAGGTTGTTCCGGTTTTTGTGGATTTAATTGTGATTTTCTGAAGTTTGCCGGATTTGCAAAATATTTTCAATCGAGCAGTTCAAAATTTTCGGCGAAAATATACCCTATTTTTGGCGAAAACTTTCTTTGAAATCCAACTGTGTTTCCAGACGATTTTTGTTAACATTTTCGGCGAAAACTATTCTACATTTTCAGCGAAAATCCTTTTGAAACATCGGCAGTAATTTTTCACTAACATTTTCGGCGAAAACTTGCACCTATTTTCGCCAAAAATATGTTTGAAAATCAACAAACTTTTCATCTTAAAATCCGGTTTAACCCTCTCTCTCCCCTCACCTTCATTTTCGAAATTTTGTCAAAACCTTCCCCTGTTTTCCCGAAAACCCACCGACCGCCGCCCATTTCTCGCCGCCGCCGACCAAACCCACCGCCGCCGCCATCGTCGACCGCCGCCGCTCCCTTCCCCTTCTATTTCCGATCATCTTGAGCCCTAGAACGTTCGAATCGGAGCTCTACAGCTCTAGTTCACCCAAACCCTAAATTTTCGATTTTTCACCAATTTCTCCCAATCCGTTCATTTTTAGCATCCATGGCATCAAGGTAAGTTGTAGAACTTTTCATTACGAATCTTTTGACATGTTGATTGCTGAATTTCGTCGGGGTTGACTTTCGGTTTACCTCGATTTGCGTGCTGACTGATTTCGTGTGAACTAGGTTAGCTGAACTCGTTGGACTGTTCTAGCATGCTTAGGGAGTGTTGTGCTTAATTTTCATATCGTTTGATCATGTGTTGCTATGCCTAAGACCTATTCTTTGTGAGGTTGACTTTCTAGAAATGTCAGTTTGACCATGAATTGTTTATGATCATTTGGCTGCCTTATGTGCTCATTCTCGTTCAGATTATTGTGTTTGCCATCTGAGATCATATTATACCGTCATTCTCCGTGTTGTGATAGTCTTGCCATGATTAGAGTTCAATGTTCTATTATGTTGACTTTTTGAATGTCGGTTTGACTTCTGAACTCTGATTGTGCTAATTCCATTCTGGTTGTTCCTAAGCATGTATTTTATTGTTTGTGATTACCGGTTAATCTGCTTTGCTTACCCCCACTCGGTTTTCCTCATTTCTTTGTGAAATTGAATTTTTCTACTAAGTGTGGGGTAGGGTTTTAGTTTGACTAATCTGGTTTCGTTCTGGTTTTAGGAACACCACTTATGAGCGCAAGACCAAGCAGAGACTTGACACCGCCTTGAGCTCCAGAGCCCCCGTTCCCATCACACTCGCCGTCCAGGGCCCTCCACCAGCATTCCCTGGCCGTGCTGGGTACCATCGCACTGTTGCTCGTCTACCCGACTACTACTTCGAGTGCTACCAGAAGCTCGAGCATATTCCTGGAGCTAATGTTCGGCCACTTTCCATGGAGTCCCTCTTCGATCACGATGAGGACTACCACCGGAACGTGCACGACGCCCTGGCACCGGCCGGCCTCCTAGAGCTGACCACCATAGCTTCCGACTTCCCAGACGTCGCTCTCCAGGAGTTCTGGGCCACGTTCGATCTGGACGAGCACAAGAGGAGGCAGGGCAAGAAGGTCGTTTCCTTCTATCTGGGCGGGGTGTACAGGCCACTCACATACGATGAGTTTGCAGGTCATCTAGGCATTCCCTACGAGCATTACCACGATCATCACTTCGGCTGGGCGAACGACGAGGATGACGGAGAGGCATACCATGCACTCTGGAGCCACATGACTGGAGTGCCCGGCGATCGTCTCATGGACCATAATTCAGTTATGTCTCTCTCGCACCCTCTCTATAAATACATTCATATGGTTTGGAGTAGATCGCTATTATATGCTCCAGAGAAGGACTGCCACCATATCAGCAAGGAGGAGCTTCTGCTTCTTCGCGCCATCCGGGAGAGCTACCCTCTTCACCCCGGATGGGTGCTTGCTCGCATCTTCCGTCAGAAGACCAAGAGGCGGACGCCACCTCGCTCACTCCTGGGAGGCAACTTCATCGGCCGACTCATCATTTCCTTCGGCCTCAACAATGAATATGGCCCGAACATCCCAAGACGCAGAGTACGGACAGTGGAGGAGATTTGGCGGTCGAGTACGACCTCAAGCTGGACCTCAGTCCCCAGGTAGCAGCAGATCCTCCCCTCCAGAACGAGGATGAGTCGGAGGAAGAAAATGATTCTGAGGAGTCCAAGCCTCAGCACGAGCCAGAGTTTCATGATCATATACCCTCGCCACACCATCAGGCAGGGTATGCACACCAGTCGTCGCCGCCCATTCCAGAGCCATACCAGGCGCCTCACCCGCAGCATCACCCGCATCCCGCGGATGTCGGAGAGCTGTACGAGCGACTTCAGGAGTGGCGCATCACCGACAACGCCACTCAAGAGGCGAGATGGACTATTATGCAGCAACATATACACCGCGCTGACGAGCGGTATGCGGCACTGGTGAACGCCCGGTCGTTGGTCGGGATTCAACCAAATAAAAACTACTAATGCTAAGAAAAAGCGTATAGCTGATCGTATTCCGAGGGTCTCTATGATTGGTTACTTCAGAACTAGCAAAATACTCGAAGGAAAACACGTTGTGGGTGGTGTGAGTTCCACGACTTCTACTTCTAAGAAATGCAGAAAAATTAAAAAGATTAAACTAAAGCAGATTGGGAATTAGGGTTTGAAAACAAGGATGACAGACGAACTTAGACTTTGAATCCCCCTTCGTTCCCCAGAGCATTGGCAATCAACAGATCAGCAGATTTCAATTCTCTTTCAATCAATTACTAAGACACCACCATAACTCCTTACCCTTAGGTTTAAGACCGGCGAACGTTCGCTCTATCCGTTCTAACTACCAAGATTAACTAGCCGCCCGGGTACGGTCGCCTCTCGCAACGACTTAATTAATTGGTGTGATTACTAGTGATTAATGAATTACTCTTGCAGTGAATTAACCCTAACCGGTTCCTACGAAAGGCACACTCCAATTATAAGGTTAATTGTTCAATTCGATGTTCTAAAGTAAGGCGAGCGTTCGCTTCTATCCTTAGCTTAACCATAATCTAATCTAGGGGATCAATCCAGACAAGAAACATGAACAATGAAGAACGAATCAAACATGCAAAGAGAAACTAATTGAACTTCGAATCTAATTACCGCCGATCCGTGACCGCTTTAAAGCCCTGGGTCACTTAGGGTTCATCTAGTCTAAGCTCTAACGAGTTTAGGTACTCATGATTATTACAAAAGAAACAAAGACAAAGAGAGAGTTCATCATCCAGAGGAAGAACAGAAAAGAATCTGAAAAACCTAATTTTGACGACTCTGACAGACTTCGATCTTCGGTAAATAACACTCCTAGCTCCGGTTCTCCGAGATGGAAGGGATGGCGTCACGATCTCTATCCGGCTCTTCGAACTCCAACTCTTTGCTCCAGAACTTGAGAGAATTCTCGAAAAACGTAATTATGAATGATATATTATTCTGGGGCGCCAGGTTAAGTATTTATACTTAACCCTAATTAATCTGGATTCCTCTAATATTTTCGCCGAAATTCTTAAGGAATTTTCGACGAAAATTCCTTTGCAAATGAAGGGATAATTTTTGCTCTTCTCTGGACTTCATTTTCGGTCCGAAAACTTCATCTTTTCGCTGAAGCTGATTTGTGCTGATATTTTCGCCGAAAACACTAGGTGATTTTCGGCGAAAATTCCTTTGTAATCCGGGCAGGAATTTGCTTGAACTTGATTGGCTCCTTTGATCAATTCCAGTTCAGTTCCTTGATGTTCCAATGCCTTAGACACGTCCTTGGTTACTTATTCGACGGCAAAAACCTGTGCTAACATAAAAAACACTAGAAAACCATCAAATAGACTCGAAACGGGCCAAGGTAACACAAATGGCACGAGATAGGGCAATCAATTGAATATTCGTTATTCTACCCTAAAAACCATGTCTTAAGCAAAGAAATGTCGCTTAAATGAGGCTGATAATCACGCCAAATCGAGTGTCATCAAATACCCCACACTTAAGCTTTTGCTTGTCCTCAAGCAAACTGAATAGAAATGCTCATGTTCATAAATGATAAGATCGATTAAATTGGAGCTCAATCAAACACAATGAATTATTAGACAGATCGATCCTAGAACAAGAAACCTAACATGCATACAGATCAGCCAAACTTCCTGGTCTCACTAATAAACTGCACACGACAAGTAATTAGCAACCAATTATGCACGAATTTGACCTGACCGACCAGACTCCTCACACAGGATGTATATAGTACAATGGGAACTCTCACTCTCTGTGTTTAGGGACGTGTTTCTGCTCTCGATCATTTTCTGTTACCGAATTTTGTCATAGGTTTGCATTTCGACCACATCTCCACCACTGTGACAACACGAGTATCTAGTCAAGAAGGACTTCCCTGCAAGGACCGTAATGAAATCTACATTACTCGGGTTTATAATGAGATGGATGATGGGGATGAATGATGATGGCTTTGGTGCGGTGTAGCTTTTGACTAACTTCCCTCGAATCTAATTTATGGCTTCCTACCGTCTAACCAAACACGGGTGGAATAATGAACGCTCGTCCTATGATACCCTCAAGCAACCTAGCACTTATTCTTTTTCTTTTTGCACAATTTTTTTTTTCTTTACTTTCTTTTGAACTTTTCTTTTGACTTCGTTCTTCCATTTGTAGGGAGAAGAACGTTTTATTGAACTACACTTTGAACTTTTTCTGATTTTCTTTTCTTAATCATTTTCTTTTTCGAAAATTTTTCTCTTTTTCTTTCTTTACTTACTTTTTTTTTTCTTTTGTGCCGATTTTTCTTTTAGTTGCTAGAGGGGTTTACACGTCTGGACATATTAGCTAAGACCACCTGTTTAATGGCTATAGGCAAGTTACCACAAACCGACTTCCGGTAGGTCAATCTAGACCTACAACCACAGGGGATCAACGGGGAATGAAAGAAATGGGAAATGGCTGTAACGTAATATCGAACCGAAAGAACAGGCCAAGCTCAAGGGTTTAAACCTAGTGGATTTTATCGTTTGGTAGGCTATCTGGCTTAGTAGCTGAATCTAGGTGCCCCTATCCTTCTAGAACTCGTGTCATCGTGTGGTCTCGAGTAGGTCTCATGCAAATTCTAACTCATTCAAGTAAACAGAAAACCACTCAGAAAGAATTAAAATTGCAAGTTACGTGCAATGGATCAAAAGCTCATAGTTGGTTTGCTAGTCGGATTCGGTCATTTTCATGCAATCAAGGCTACAAACTACAAGTGTGATTTTAAAAATTCTATTCTGACCAGGCAATTTAGCATCAAAGCATACACGTTGGTTCTCAAGTTCTAGGTTAAGCAGTCTAAGCATCATTATGAAGGTTTGAACAACAACTTAACATCAAAAATCAAGAACCGAACCATTCTAATGCCAGAGAGACTGGAATGGAATCACGAGGCATACACAAAAACAATCAAGGGCAATCAAGTTCATGCAAGGTTCTCTAGCATCCTACCCCACACTTAAATCGGACTGTGTCCTCATAGGACTAATTCTAGAGTTCAGAGTGAAGTAGAATAACCTGGACCGAGATGATTGGTGTAGGGGATGAGCACGGGTCCTCGGAGCGGAGGGAATCTACCCAAGCGAAGCAAAGGGAATCTCCCAACTGCCTACAAAACAAAAACAAATAAAACATAAAAAGGAAACCGGGACAAGTGTCCCGGATCCACAAAGAAAAAAGTTGGACCGAAATCCGAAAAGAATAAATAAAAAGAAGGGACAAGGAAGAGGACATAACCCGGTCACTGGTGGTCAGGTGAGCCGGGAGGTGGAAAGTGGAGAAATTCGCCGAGCTGGCGTTGCCACGCCAGCTGTGCCTCATACCGCCTATCGGCGCGGCGCATATGTTGCTGCATAATAGTCCATCGCGCCTCTTGAGTGGCGTTGTGGTGATGCGCCACTCCTGCAGTCGCTCGTACAACTCTCCAACATCCGCGGGTGGTGTTGCGGCTGTTGAGTATGCGCCGGATATGGATCGGGGATGTGCGGCGGCGACTGGTGGATGTACCCTGCCTGATGGTGTGGCGAGGGTATATAATCATGAAACTCAGGCGGCGGCTGCTGCTCCTCAGCATCATCTTCTTCCTCTGACTCGACCACAGGCTGGAGTGGAGGATCAGCTGCTACATGGGGACTGAGGTCGAGTTCTAAGTCGTACTCAACCGCCAAGTCTCCTCCAACGGTCCGAACTGGATGTCGTGGAATGTGCGGGCCATACTTATGGCTGATGCCGAAGGAGAGGATGAGCTGTCCTATGAAGTTGCCACCCAAGAGTTTGCGGGTGGCGTCTTCCTCTTGGTCTTCTGGCGGAAGATGCGAGCTAGTACCCAGCCGGGGTGGAGAGGGTAGCTCTCTCGGATGGCTCGGAGAAGCATGAGCTCCTCCTTGAGGATATGGTGGCGGTCCTTATCTGGAACATATAAAAGCGACCTACGCCAAACCATATGAATAAATTTATAGAGCGGGTGGGAGAGAGACTTAACTGAGTTGTTCGTCCCGAGGCGATCGCCAGGTATGTCTGTCATGTGGCTCCAGAGCGCGTGGTACTCCTCGTCGTTATCATCTTCGCCCCAGCCGAGGTGATGATCGTGATAGTGCTCGTAGGGGATGCCGAGATGAGCGGCAAACTCATCGTAGGTGAGCTGCCTGTACACCCCACCAAGATAGAAGGTGACCACCTTCTGGCGCTGCTTCCTCTTGTGCTCATCCAGATCAAAGGTTGCCCAGAACTCCTGGAGGGCAATGTCTGGGAACTCGGCGGCGATGGTGGTCAGCTCGAGGAGACCAGCCGATGCTAAGGCGTCATGAACGTTCCGGTGGTAGTCCTCATCATTATCGTGTAGGGACTCCATGGAGAGAGGGCGCACGTCAGCTCCCCGAACGTGTTGAATCTTCTGGAAGCACTCAAGATAGAAATCCGGTAGACGGGCGATGGTGGGATGATATCCAGCATGGCGGGGTAGAGCAGGTGGTGGACCCAGAACAGCAGGTGTGACGGGAGCGGCAGCTCCTGAGCTCGAGGCGCCATTAAGTCGCGCCTTAGTCCTGCGCTCATAAGTGGTGTTCCTAGAACCAGAATGAAACCAGATTAGTCAACCAAAACCCTACCCCACACTTAGTAGAAAAACTCGATTTCACAAAGAAATGAGGGAAACTAAGTGGGGTAAGCAAAGCGGAGTAACCGGTAATCATAGACAGTAAAATACATACTTAGGAACAACCAGAATCGGATAAGCACAATCAGAGTTCAAAAAGTCAAACCGACATTTTGGAAGTCAACATTTAAGCATATCGAACCCTAATCATGGCAAGACTATCATAACTTGGAGAATGACGGTAAAATATGATTTCAAATGGCAGCTCGATAATATGAACGAGAATGAACACATCAGACAGCCAAATGATCACAGCAGTTCAAAGTCAAACCGACATTTCTCACAAAAGTCAACATAACAAGGAATTAATCGTATGCATAGCAACACATGATCAAATGATATGGCAATTAAGCACGGAACTCCCTAAGCATCCTAGAACAGTTCTATAAGTTCTGCTAATCCTAGTTCACACGAAACAGTCGGCACGCAAAACGAGGCAAACTGAAAAGTCAACTGAAAGTCAACCCCAACGAAATTCAGCAATCTATATGTCAAAAGATTCGTATCAAAAAGCTCTACAACTTACCTTGAAGTCATGACTGCTAAAAATGAACGAGTTGAGAGAAATCGGTGAAAAACGTTGAAAACGAGGGTTTCGGAGAACTGGAGCTGCAAAGCTCCGATTTTGCTGTTCTAGGGCTCGTTGTGATCGGACAAGGGAGGGGAAGGGAGCAGCGGCGGTCGGCGACAGCGGATTGAAATGGTGAAAGGCGGTCGGCAATTTTAAAGAGATAAGGGGGGGTTTCGGTGAGTTGAACGAAAATGGGTGAAGGATGAGAGAGGGGGTGGACCGGATTTTTTAAAGGAAGATTTGGGTGATTTTCAAAATTATTTTCGGTGAAAATAGGAGGGTGGTTTCGCCGAAAATATCAGTTAAAATGGACTGCCGGATTTGTGAAGGCGGTTTCGCCGAAAACAATAGCACGGTTTCGCCGAAAATATCAGTTAAAATGGTTTCGCCGAAAACAAAAACTTTTCGAACTGAAAACAATGAACAAGAAGAACAGGTTCAAAAATCGAAAATCAGTTTCGCTGAAAACAGGGGTGGTTTCGCCGAAAATTTTGAACTGTTCGGGTTTTTAAATATTTTCGCAAATTCGGCCAACTTCAGAAAATCATAGTTAAATCCACAAAAATCGGAACGACCTGAATCAACTTGCAACTGACTCTATGACATGCAGACTCTACACAAAAAATAATAAATCAAACAAACTGACACTTTTGGCTCTCTCGAACCGACTCTAAAATACCAAGTTCAACAAAAATTAAAACAGACTCCAGCTGTGGGTTGCCTCCCACGAAGCGCTCTTTTATTAACGTCCTTGAGCTGGACGATACCTGGACGGTATTAGGAGACATCCCAACTTAGATTCTCCTTCACGCTCGCGTCGGAGTTCATGAAGTACAGCTTCGGGACTTCTCCGGTAAACGTGAATTTCTTCCCGTTCGCATGCAAAAGCTTGGTACGTCCGCCGGGAAGATGATCAATGAACTTGAACGATCCAAACAGCTCTCTGGAGAGGTCATCCTTCTTGAGTGTGATGATGGAAGGAATGAGGACTGTCGGTTTCTCCTTTTCTTTAATCTTCGGCTTGGTATCACCAGGATCGGTGATCGTTAGTACTTCCTTAGGAGATGCTTTCGGTTTCTCCCTCCATACTTGTTCCAGTGCCGGTTCCTCGGAACTAGTAGATGGTGCAGCTGGCTCGATGGAAGACGGTGGAATTTTTGGTCTCCAGACCATTTGGGTCTTCGTCTTCTTGTTCTTTCCTTGAGGTCTGCTCGGTGGTTTAGAAGAGGCTTGCAGTTCCTTCTTCTTCTTCTTAAGCGGCTTCTGAACCGAAATTTATGGCTTCTTCGTAATGACCTGTTCAATGTCTGGAGCAACAGCTGATCTAGAGACACTGGGAGAAGCATTAGTAACGGAGTTGACCGGAGTCAACCCCACCATTTCAACAGCTAGACAGTGAGGTTCTTCATTCCTAGAGTCATATTTCATGCCATCTTTAAGACGGAACGTTTTCGTTTCTTTACCGACTCTAAGAGTTAATGAACCATTTGGAACGTTAATATTCATTCCAGTAGTAGCCATGAAAGGTCGACCTATGAGGATAGTAGCATCATCTGTACTAGTATCCATAATCACATAATCAGCTAAGAACGTGAACGGACCACATTTAGTGACAACGTCTTTAATCTCTCCCTTAGGGGTTTTAAGTGATCTATCAGCAAAGACGAGTTGCATACTAGGCAGTTCAAGTTCTCCTAGGTTTAACTTTTCATATAGACTCACAGGCATAACATTAACAGATGCTCCTAGATCAACTAAGCAACGTTCAATCTCAACATCATTAATGACCAAAGGCAAAGTAAAAGAACCAGGATCAGATAACTTAGCTGGATATGGAGAAACAGGTTTCTTAGCACGAATGTCAGGATATCCTTCCTTGTTCCCCTTCATGCCAGTCTCGATCCTTGCGTTTGGCAGCAATGCTCTAGGAAAAGGAGGCTTTACGACGTATGGTGCAAGAGGAGGATCCTCCTTAGGCGCCGGTTTCTGTTCCTCTTCTTCCTCTGGAGTCTCAGCGATCCTGCGTAAAACAGAATAAGCATCAGCAATTAAGTTCAGAAGTTTTCGAGCAGTTACCATTTTAGCCTGTTCTTTTCTCGGGTTTGGCTCTGTCTGGCTTGGAAGCTGGCCAAATGGTCGACCAGATGCTAGCATGCTCGAGATGTTGTTCACGACTTGCTCAATTCTTTGTCCAGATGCTATCTGTTCTTGATTGAGAAGAGCTTGAGCCTTGAACTGACTGTCATGATCATCGAGTCTTGTGATGATCTGGCTGAGCTTCTTATCCAGGTCACTGACATTATTATCTCTTTGATGCTGCTCACCTGGATAGGTATTGTTAAGATATTGATTCTGGCGATTGCTAGGAGCAGTTCCATAATTACCCGGATTGCGATGCGGCGGCTGGTAGACACCTGCCGGCGGATGGTTAGGCTTCTGATCCTGAGCTGGACCAGTCGGGCGGTTATTCTGGTTCTGGTTAGCGCCAGCATTGTAGGGAGGTCTGTCTTGATAGTTCCCTTACTGTCTGAAGTTACGATAACCAGCATAACCATTCTGATTATTGACGAAGCCTTGTTGGATGAAATTTACCTCTTCGGCAGACCAGACTTCTGCCTTACCAAAATTCTGACAACGGCCTCCATTATGTGAGCAAGCTCCACACCACTCGCAATCAGCAACATAGACAGAAGCTGTCGGTGGCTTGATCAGTGTGGTAGACTTCTTCAAATGCTTCTCTACCTCTGCTTTGATAGTAGCTTCGAGATCTAGCTTGCTCCTTGATCCTTCAGATTGTCGCTCCCAGTTCCTTGACTTGGAGGCACAGTTTGCAAAGTGAAGAAGCGCAGCTTCAGGAGTGAGTGTAGTGTAATCCCCTTGAGCTAGAGAATTGACCCACTTGGCAGATTCTTCTCGAAGTCCACGAGAGAAGATTTTAGCTAACTGCCTCTGCTCGAATCCATGATGAGGGCAGGTGTAGAGAAGTTCTTGGAATCGATTCCAAGTATCATACAAGCTTTCTCCTTCTTTCTGGGAGAATCTGGCGATGCAGTCCTTGATGGCGGTTGTTCTGGCCGGAGGGAAGTATTCTTCAACAAAGTCCTGAGCCAGAGTATCCCAGTTGTAACATCCCGATCCCGAGTCTCCGGTTAGAATTTAAAATTCTTGGTTAAAACTCGTTGCTTAAAGCTTTGAGAATCTTTATTCGGATTTAATTAATTAATTTGAGAGTGTAATTTATTCTGTTGGTGGAATAAATCTTTTATTTCTTTTTGTTTTGTTTTTAATTATTTGGGTTCGAGTTCTAAAATAGTAGGTCGAATCATTTGGTCGAACCAATTGGCCCGACCAAAGAGCACTTGGTGTTTCATTAGATTAAGGCTTAAGCCTTGTTGATTTAATGGAAGGGAGGGGCTGCCCACCACCCCGTTCACGAAATGGAACTTGGGCCTAAGGCCCATTGGCTATTTGAGTTGGCTGTACGGAATTAGAAGAGAAGGGGGGGAAGTTCCGACTTTGGGAACTGTGCAGTTTCTATTGGGGAAATCGAAAAGAAAGAGGGAGGCAGCGCAGAAAACGAAATAGAGACGGCGGCTGTGTTTTTGGGGCACAGAGATCGACGGTGGCGCCGGCTTGGGACGAAGGAGAGCCAGAGTTCGTTGGCGACGGCGGCTTGAGGATCGAGGGAAGAAGCAGCGGCATTTCCACCGAGCTCCAGGAACTTTGGGGACGGAGCGTTGGCGTCGGAAAGCGGCGCAGGTGGTCGGAGTGGTTGCCGGCGGCCATGGGCTGTTCGGGGAAGGTGATGGACAATTTTGGCAAGATTAGAAGTACGATGAGCAAGGAGCAGTTTTCAGAAAGATAAGTGATCATTTGGTAATTCCTGTTCTTCTGTGGGTCTGTTGAGAAATTTGGTACTAAGGATCTGTTTGCCAGGGAGATAATTGTTAATTTAGAGTTTCGGCCTTATCTCCTTTGTTAGAGCTCGGATTGACGCACCGTCAGGACCGGTGGAACCAGGAAGACAAGACGGACGTTCTAGCACAAAATTCAGGGGGTTCTTTTAGGCTAAGGTGAGGGTTTAGCGTACGATAGGTAGTATTGGTCGATGTGAGGAGTTGCAACCTTGACTTAGATGAATATAGGTTTTGCATGGAATTGAAAGAGAGTAAAAGGGGAAACTGTTCTGCATTGGATTGTTATGTAAATTGTGATGTTTGATGATTGTGGTGTGAATGTTGATTGATACATTGATTGATAATTGTTGGCTGTTGTGATGTGGTTGGATTGGGGAACTGATTAACGATGATGTTAAATGGATCAGACTTAGTAATGAGCGTAGGAGGTATGAGACGTGATTCTTGTAAACTGTATCTATACCTTGTGCTGACAGTTGTGGTTGCAGGAGGGTGGTCCTGCCAATGTGGGGTCGCCCTTTAAATGGTGAACAGGTGGATGGCCCTGCCAATGTGGGGTCCTCCAATGAAGGATGAACAGGAGGGTAACCCTAAGACTCACGACATGGCTATCCCTGTACTTGCAGGTGGGGGTGGCCGGTGAGCTAGCCGTTTACCCTTAAACTGTGTGTGTAGTGTGGAATGATTGGATGAAGTGTCATGTGATTATAAATGTGTGAATGGATTAGATGATGTTATTTGATATTGGATTGAGATGATGTTACGTGGTGATTTGGATGGATTGATGTTACGTGCATTGGTAGAATTGATGCTAGGTGCCGTTTTGAGTGGAATTGATGATGTGTGTGAAGGTGGTTGTTAATGTGTTTAGGGTTGTAGACTTATGACTTCGAATTGGCTAATAGAATTGGTAAGGGGATTTGTACATGGAATGGTAATGTGGAATTGTGTTGTGGACTTGGATTGTGGAATTATGTGGTGAACTGGAATTGTGGATTTGTAATATGGAATTGAATTGTTGATGTGTGTGATTGATGTAGTTATGTTTAATGAAATTTAATTGATAGAACCGGAAGGAGCCAACGTTACCCCAACCGAAATACCATTGTGTTAGAGTCCGATTCACTGGGGTGAATCCTATGACAGGGAGTCATAGTGGTTGAAATCTCCGTTGAGGAAGGATCCCGATGGATGCGTCGTGATAGCTCCGTGGAGGAAGGATCCCTTAGGGGATGCGTCGTGTTATCTCCCTACGGGGAAAGATCCTACGGGATATGGATGATGTGATGGCCGGCGGGGTAGCGGGGGAACAACTCCTTATGGCGCCTAATTAACTCACCTAGTTAAATGAATTATGAACTGTCGTGCGTGTGTTGTGTTGGATTTGATTGCGAGCTGAAATGTGATGTGTTGAGTGTGTATATGTGATGTGTGATATGTGTTGATGATGTGTTATGCAATGTGTTGTGAACTAGGTTGGATTGATCTATGAATTGAGTTGTGTAATGTGATAAGTTGTGGGATAGATGTGATAGGTTGATGATTATGATGATGATATGAATTGTGAATGGTTAGTTTGGAGTTATGCACTTGAATGGTAACATGGACTGCTTAGAGATGTCTAATAGCTCACTTAATGTGTGTGACTGTTGTGGGTGTAGAAATGCTAGCTATGATCTTGAGTGGTATTGTGATGTGATGTCGAGATGTGTGAATTATGATTCTCTATTATTCATGAATGTTATCGTGGATGGTAAGTGTTGAATTGAGAACGGAACCTATGTGATCACTTAAACTGTTTCTAGGGAAATAAAATATGGTATGAATGTGTCTGGTTCCATTGTGGTTGTGTGTGCGGAGTTTGGAACCGCTCTTTCAGGCTAGGTTCGGCGCATAGTTAAACCCAGTGGGTTCACTCAATTTCAATAGGAAATTGACCCCCCTCCAGTTCCTCTTTTCAGGTTCGCGTGGTTAGAGTGAGTGAGTTAAAGTTCAGGAGTTTCCTTGTGTGTCGAGTGTCAGTGTGTTGTTGGCGTGGAGGAGATTCTTGAAGGCTTGGACCAGGAGTTGACCATGTTTTGATTTTGTTGGCTACTTTGGGATTGGGTTATTTTGTATCGATTGATTTGAACTTCGGGATTGTAAAGGAATTTTGGTTCGAATTGTATCTTTGTAACAAGTTTTGGATTTTGAATAATGGAGGCGCTTCCGACTTACGCTTGTTTTAAGTTTTAATTCGATTCCAATGTTGTTTTCCCTTCTACTTTTTTTTCTATTGTATCTTCGAGTGATGTTCAAACTGGTTCGACCATGGATTCAACCCGGGTTGGTTCGGGATGGATGTTACAAGTGGTATCAGAGCCTGGTTTGTCTCTGCTGCATGGGTGAACTGTTCTTTCTTCTAGGGGATTAGCTACCCTCTTAATGGAAAGAACGGAACATCGATGTGGTACTGACATTCCAGGGGTTTTCAAACGTTTTAATCGGGTTGGGATTTTGAAAGTGAAAGTGTGTTTTGAAGAGAAAAAGTGATTTGAAGAGTTGGTCAACTGAAATTGGTATTTTCGGTCCTCCTGAGCCACGAAGAAAACCATGGGATGAGAATTTGTAGTTTTGAGTAGTGGTTGAGTGCGAATACAGTCGGATTAGGAGAGTTGTTGACCTTTAGAAATAGAACCAGAGTTAGGATGCTAGCTTGAGTGGAAGCTTTAGGTGTGTGTTTTGTAAGAGAATTCGGGGTCGGATGGGGAGAGGAGCCTAGGAGTGTTACAGGAACCTGTCTTGTCTGTTGAAATGAATTTTCAAAGAAGATTTTATTTCGTGAGAATTTTGTCTTGCTTTGTTTTCGGCTGTGGTCTGAACGAGATTTTAACCTGCCGAGTACGTTTTGAATTTTGTTCCATATTGGAAAAGTTAGAAGGATTTAAGGATTTGAGCTTTTGGGAAATGAGTATTTCTTGGTCTGTTTTGTCAATGTGATTTTAGTGTTGGATCTTGGTTTAGTTCTTTGAGTAATTGGTGTGACGGATTTGAAGAGCGTTTAAATGATTTGGTATTTTAACCGAGATGGAGTTAAATTTTTACTAATTTTGGTTTTGGGTGGGAATTGTTGTCTTGGGTTTTGGGTTGATTCGAAATGAGTTTGAAATCGCTTGTATCTTTTCAAAGTTGAGTTATGCGTTTCTGTGCTTTCAATTTGCTCAAGCGTTCTTGTTTCGAAAGTTGGGGAGTGTTTCAATGGTACCAGTGTTTAGAGAGTTGAAAGTATTTGAGTATTTAAAATTATGATAGAGTCTGGTTGCGAGTTTGATTTTAAAGGTTTTATGAGTTTGATTTTAAACTGAGGAACTTGGCTTCGATTTAAAAGGAATTTATTAAAGTTTCGTCTTTCTGAAAAGTGTGCTTTGGTTTTGAAAATCAGATTGAGGAAGGTTTCTGTAACGACGAAGTTTAGATGGTTAGTTGGTGCTCGAGTGGCTAAGAATAGTAGTTGGAAATTTGAGGTGGGTTGGAGGAGTGAGGTCCTTGTAGACTTTGGTTGAGCTAGGTAGAATGCTTAAAGGGTGTAAGGTTTTAGCCGAGTGTGTTAGCTAAGTAACTTTCTTGCTTTATTGAGTTGTGTGTTTTGGTTGTGGTCTTGTTTCATGTTGTGCCTTAAGTGTTCGGCTGTGCGTGTGAATTTGGTGGAAATCCGAGTTCGTGTAAGTAAAGTGTGTTAGGAGGTGTGTGTGTTACTAAAACCGTTAAGAAAGAGTTTCGGGTAGTGGTGTGAGCCTTGAACTGCTGCGTTTTGACTGTGATTCGTGGTTGCATTACTAGGATGAGTCGGGTTGTGATTTCGGGGACGAAATCTTTTGAAGTTGTGGAGAGTTGTAACATCCCGATCCCGAGTCTCCGGTTAGAATTTAAAATTCTTGGTTAAAACTCGTTGCTTAAAGCTTTGAGAATCTTTATTCGGATTTAATTAATTAATTTGAGAGTGTAATTTATTCTGTTGGTGGAATAAATCTTTTATTTCTTTTTGTTTTGTTTTTAATTATTTGGGTTCGAGTTCTAAAATAGTAGGTCGAATCATTTGGTCGAACCAATTGGCCCGACCAAAGAGCACTTGGTGTTTCATTAGATTAAGGCTTAAGCCTTGTTGATTTAATGGAAGGGAGGGGCTGCCCACCACCCCGTTCACGAAATGGAACTTGGGCCTAAGGCCCATTGGCTATTTGAGTTGGCTGTACGGAATTAGAAGAGAAGGGGGGGAAGTTCCGACTTTGGGAACTGTGCAGTTTCTATTGGGGAAATCGAAAAGAAAGAGGGAGGCAGCGCAGAAAACGAAATAGAGACGGCGGCTGTGTTTTTGGGGCACAGAGATCGACGGTGGCACCGGCTTGGGACGAAGGAGAGCCAGAGTTCGTTGGCGACGGCGGCTTGAGGATCGAGGGAAGAAGCAGCGGCATTTCCACCGAGCTCCAGGAACTTTGGGGACGGAGCGTTGGCGTCGGAAAGCGGCGCAGGTGGTCGGAGTGGTTGCCGGCGGCCATGGGCTGTTCGGGGAAGGTGATGGACAATTTTGGCAAGATTAGAAGTACGATGAGCAAGGAGCAGTTTTCAGAAAGATAAGTGATCATTTGGTAATTCCTGTTCTTCTGTGGGTCTGTTGAGAAATTTGGTACTAAGGATCTGTTTGCCAGGGAGATAATTGTTAATTTAGAGTTTCGGCCTTATCTCCTTTGTTAGAGCTCGGATTGACGCACCGTCAGGACCGGTGGAACCAGGAAGACAAGACGGACGTTCTAGCACAAAATTCAGGGGGTTCTTTTAGGCTAAGGTGAGGGTTTAGCGTACGATAGGTAGTATTGGTCGATGTGAGGAGTTGCAACCTTGACTTAGATGAATATAGGTTTTGCATGGAATTGAAAGAGAGTAAAAGGGGAAACTGTTCTGCATTGGATTGTTATGTAAATTGTGATGTTTGATGATTGTGGTGTGAATGTTGATTGATACATTGATTGATAATTGTTGGCTGTTGTGATGTGGTTGGATTGGGGAACTGATTAACGATGATGTTAAATGGATCAGACTTAGTAATGAGCGTAGGAGGTATGAGACGTGATTCTTGTAAACTGTATCTATACCTTGTGCTGACAGTTGTGGTTGCAGGAGGGTGGTCCTGCCAATGTGGGGTCGCCCTTTAAATGGTGAACAGGTGGATGGCCCTGCCAATGTGGGGTCCTCCAATGAAGGATGAACAGGAGGGTAACCCTAAGACTCACGACATGGCTATCCCTGTACTTGCAGGTGGGGGTGGCCGGTGAGCTAGCCGTTTACCCTTAAACTGTGTGTGTAGTGTGGAATGATTGGATGAAGTGTCATGTGATTATAAATGTGTGAATGGATTAGATGATGTTATTTGATATTGGATTGAGATGATGTTACGTGGTGATTTGGATGGATTGATGTTACGTGCATTGGTAGAATTGATGCTAGGTGCCGTTTTGAGTGGAATTGATGATGTGTGTGAAGGTGGTTGTTAATGTGTTTAGGGTTGTAGACTTATGACTTCGAATTGGCTAATAGAATTGGTAAGGGGATTTGTACATGGAATGGTAATGTGGAATTGTGTTGTGGACTTGGATTGTGGAATTATGTGGTGAACTGGAATTGTGGATTTGTAATATGGAATTGAATTGTTGATGTGTGTGATTGATGTAGTTATGTTTAATGAAATTTAATTGATAGAACCGGAAGGAGCCAACGTTACCCCAACCGAAATACCATTGTGTTAGAGTCCGATTCACTGGGGTGAATCCTATGACAGGGAGTCATAGTGGTTGAAATCTCCGTTGAGGAAGGATCCCGATGGGATGCGTCGTGATAGCTCCGTGGAGGAAGGATCCCTTAGGGGATGCGTCGTGTTATCTCCCTACGGGGAAAGATCCTACGGGATATGGATGATGTGATGGCCGGCGGGTAGCGGGGGAACAACTCCTTATGGCGCCTAATTAACTCACCTAGTTAAATGAATTATGAACTGTCGTGCGTGTGTTGTGTTGGATTTGATTGCGAGCTGAAATGTGATGTGTTGAGTGTGTATATGTGATGTGTGATATGTGTTGATGATGTGTTATGCAATGTGTTGTGAACTAGGTTGGATTGATCTATGAATTGAGTTGTGTAATGTGATAAGTTGTGGGATAGATGTGATAGGTTGATGATTATGATGATGATATGAATTGTGAATGGTTAGTTTGGAGTTATGCACTTGAATGGTGACATGGACTGCTTAGAGATGTCTAATAGCTCACTTAATGTGTGTGACTGTTGTGGGTGTAGAAATGCTAGCTATGATCTTGAGTGGTATTGTGATGTGATGTCGAGATGTGTGAATTATGATTCTCTATTATTCATGAATGTTATCGTGGATGGTAAGTGTTGAATTGAGAACGGCACCTATGTGATCACTTAAACTGTTTCTAGGGAAATAAAATATGGTATGAATGTGTCTGGTTCCATTGTGGTTGTGTGTGCGGAGTTTGGAACCGCTCTTTCAGGCTAGGTTCGGCGCATAGTTAAACCCAGTGGGTTCACTCAATTTCAATAGGAAATTGACCCCCCTCCAGTTCCTCTTTTCAGGTTCGCGTGGTTAGAGTGAGTGAGTTAAAGTTCAGGAGTTTCCTTGTGTGTCGAGTGTCAGTGTGTTGTTGGCGTGGAGGAGATTCTTGAAGGCTTGGACCAGGAGTTGACCATGTTTTGATTTTGTTGGCTACTTTGGGATTGGGTTATTTTGTATCGATTGATTTGAACTTCGGGATTGTAAAGGAATTTTGGTTCGAATTGTATCTTTGTAACAAGTTTTGGATTTTGAATAATGGAGGCGCTTCCGACTTACGCTTGTTTTAAGTTTTAATTCGATTCCAATGTTGTTTTCCCTTCTACTTTTTTTTCTATTGTATCTTCGAGTGATGTTCAAACCGGTTCGACCATGGATTCAACCCGGGTCGGTTCGGGATGGATGTTACACCAGTTAGTGTAGTAGCCAGGTGGTTTTCCAGTAAGCCACCTCTTAGCAGCGCCTTTTAGAGAGAACGGGAAGGCTCTCAGACAAAGGGTGTTTTTGTCGAGGTTTCCGTTCTTAAAAGTACTGCAGAGATCAAGGAAGTCTGCAAGATGAGTGCACGGATTGTCTAGAGGCCTGCCTTCAAACTGTAAATCCCTAGAGATCATAGTCAAGAATGGAATCTTGATCTCATAGTCAGGATCTCCTTCTATGCGTGGAACGGCAATGGCAGATCGAACGCTAGTCGCGCTCGGCTTGTTATAGTCTGCTAGACTCTTATGTGCAGGTGGTGGTGGCGGCGGTTGATCGCCATTTGGAGGTGGTAATCTATCGTCCATGGTGGGAGATGGAGGTGGTGAAAGTGACTCGGTGTATGAAGCGGATGAAGATGACGGTATAGGTGAAGATGGAGATGAGGAACTCTCCTTCGGTTCCTCGATCTTGATCGGAGTGATGAATGGATTGGATATGCCTTTCTTCAGAATCTGTGATCGTAGAGGTGGAGCAGAACTGTCTGGTCTCTCTGCACTCCTAGCCTGTTCGGTTTGAGAGCGAGTCCAAGGACGGTGAGGCATACACCTGTAAACCTACAGATAACAAAGACAAACAAAACCAGTGTAAAATCGAAGTGGATGGAAAGGTGAAAGATGGAAAGTAGAAGAATAAATTGCCAGTCTTCTTTCGAACAATCAAAAGAAGTCCCCGGCAACGGCGCCAATTTGGTGAACGCCCGGTCGTTGGTCGGGATTCAACCAAATAAAAACTACTAATGCTAAGAAAAAGCGTATAGCAGATCGTATTCTGAGGGTCTCTATGATTGGTTACTTCAGAACTAGCAAAATACTCGAAGGAAAACACGTTGTGCGTGGTGTGAGTTCCACGACTTCTACTTCTAAGAAATGCAGAAAAATTAAAAAGATTAAACTAAAGCAGATTGGGAATTAATTCGACGTTCTAAAGTAAGGCGAGCGTTCGCTTCTATTCTTAGCTTAACTAGAATCTAATCTAGGTGATCAATCCAGACAAGAAACACGAACAAAGAAGAATGAATCAAACATGAAAAAGAACTGATTGAATTTCGAATCTAATCACCGCCGATCCGTGACCGCTTTAAAGCCCTGGGTCACTTAGGGTTCATCTAGTCTAAGCTCTAACGAGATTAGCTACTCATGATTATTACAAAAGAAACAAAGATAAAGAGAGAGTTCATCATTCAAAGGAAGAACATAAAAGAATCTGAAAAACCTAATTTAGACGACTCTGACAGACTTCGATCTTCGGTAGATAACACTCCTAGCTCCGGTTCTCCGAGATGGAAGGGATGGCGTCACGATCTCTATCCGGCTCTTCGAACTCCAACTCTTCGCTCCAGAACTTGAGAGGATTCTGATTCGAAAAAGTTGTGTTTTTCCAATTATGATTGTATATTGTGATTGTATATTATGATTATTTCTTTTTTGGGCCGCCGGGTTAAGTATTTATACTTAACCCTAACTGATCCGGATTCCTCTTATTATTTTCGCCGAAATTCTTAAGGAATTTTCGGCGAAAATTCCTTTGTGAATGGGAGTGCTTTCTCTGCCTTGTATTTTCGGTCCGAAGAGCACAATATTTTCGCCGAAGTCATTCTTCACTTGGCACCCGTTGATTTGCACTATCGTTTTCGCCGAAGACATAAGCTCATTTTCGCCGAAGGTGCAAGTGTGAATGGGCAGATTTTCGGTTTGACTTGATCGGCTCCTTGGATCGATTCCGGTTTGATTCCTCGAGGTTCCAACGCCTTAGACACGTCCATGGCTACTCTATTCGACGGCAAAAACCTGTGCTAACATAAAAACACTAGAAAACCATCAAATAGACCCGAAACGGGCCAAGGTAACACAAATGGCACGAGATAGGGCAATCGATTGAATATTCGTTATTCTACCCTAAAACCATGTCTTAAGCAAGGAAATGTCGCTTAAATGAGGCTGATAATCACGTCAAATCGAGTGTCATCAAATACCCCACACTTAAGCTTTTGCTTGTCCTCAAGCAAACTGAATATAAATGCTCATGTTCATAAATGATAAGATCGATTAAATTGGAGCTCAATCAAACACAATGAATTATTAGACAGATCGATCCTAGAACAAGAAACCTAACATGCATACAGATCAGCCAAACTACCTGGTCTCACTAATAAACTGCACACGACAAGTAATTAGCAACCAATTATGCACGAATTTGACCTGACCGACCAGACTCCTCACACAGGATATATATAGTACAATGGGAACTCTCACTCTCTGTGTTTAAGGACGTGTTTATGCTCTCGATCATTTTCTGTTACCGAATTCTGTCATAGGTTTGCATTTCGACCACATCTCCACCACTGTGACAACACGAGTATCTAGTCAAGAAGGACTTCCCTGATAGGACCGTAATGAATACTACACTACTCGGGTTTATAATGAGATGGATGATGGGAATGAATGATGATGGCTTTGTGCGGTGTTGCTTTCGACTAACTTCCCTCGAATCTAGCCTATGGCTTCCTACCGTCTAACCAAACACGGGTGGAATAATGAACGCTCGTCCTATGATACCCTCAAGCAACCTAGCACTTATTCTTTTTCTTTACACAATTTTTTCTTTTCTTTTGAACTTTTTCTTTTGACTTCGTTCTTCCATTTGTAGGGAGAAGAACGTTTTATTGAACAACACTTTGAAACTTTTCTTATTTTTTTGATTTTTCTGCTTCTCTTTTTTCTGAAGCTTGCTTCTTTTCTTACTTTACTTTTTTTTTCTTTTCTTTTGTGCCGATTTTCTTTTAGTTGCTAGAGGGGTTTACACGTCTGGACATATTAGCTAAGACCACCTGTTTAATGGCTATAGGCAGGTTACCACAAACCGACTTCCGGTAGGTCAATCTAGAACTACAACCACAGGGGATCAATGGGGAATGAAAGAAATGGGAAATGGCTGTAATGTATTATCAAACCGAAAGAACAGGCCAAGCTCAAGGGTCTAAACCTAGTGGATTTATCGTTTGGTAGGCTATCTGGCTTAGTAGCTGAATCTAGGTGCCCCTATCCTTCTAGAACTCGTGTCATCGTGTGGTCTCGAGTAGGTCTCATGCAAATTCTAACTCATTCAAGTAAACAGAAAACCACTCAGAAAGAATTAAAATTGCAAGTTACGTGCAATGGATCAAAAGCTCACAGTTGGTTTGCTAGTCGGATTCGGTCATTTTCATGCAATCAAGGCTACAAACTACAAGTGTGATTTTAAAATTCTGTTCTGACCAGGCAATTTAGCATCAAAGTATACAAGTTGGTTCTCAAGTTCTAGGTTAAGCAGTCTAAGCATCATTATGAAGGGTTGAACAACAACTTAACATCAAAAATCAACAACTGAGCCATTCTAATGCTAGAGAGACTGGAATGGAATCACGAGGCACGCATAAAACACAATCAAGGGCAATCAGGTTCATGCAAGGTTCTCTAGCATTCTACCCCACACTTAAATCACACTGTGTCCTCACAGTGAAGGGACTAGAGTTCAGAGTGAAGTAGAAGAACCTGGATCGAGATGATTGGCGTAGTGGATGAGCACAAATCCTCGGAGCGGAGGGAATCTACCCAAGCGAAGCAAAGGGAATCTCCCTACTGCCTACAAAACAAAAACAAATAAAACATAAAAAGGAAACCGAGACAAGTTCCCCGGATCCACACAGAAAAAAGTTGGACCGAAATCCGAAAATAATAAATAAAAAGAAGACACCAGAAAAGGAATACAACCCGATCACTGCTGGTCCGGTGAGCCGGGAGGTGGAAAGTGGAGAAATTCGCCGAGCTGGCGTTGCCACGCCATCTGTGCCTCATATCGCCGGTCGGCGCGGCGCATATGTTGCTGCATAATAGTCCATCGCGCCTCTTGAGTGGCGTTGTCGGTGATGCGCCACTCCTGCAGTCGCTCGTACAATTCCCCAACATCCGCGGGGTGCGGTCGGTGCTGAGGGTGAAACGCCGAGTATGGATCTGGAATGTGCGGCGGAGACTGGTGAGCATACCATGCCTGATGGTGTGGCGAGGGCATATAATCTTGGAATTCTGGTGGCGGTTGCGGCTGCTGCTCCTCAGCATCATCTTCTTCCTCCGACTCGACCAGAGGCTGGAGTGGAGGATCAGCTGCTACATGGGGACTGAGGTCCAGCTCTAGGTCATACTCGACCGCCAAATCTCCTCCAACGGTCCTAACTTGGTGTTGTGGAATGTGCGGGCCATACTCATGGCTGATGCCGAAGGAGATGATGAGTTGTCCTATGAAGTTGCCCCCCAAGAGTCTGCGAGGTGGCGTCTTCCTCCTGGTCTTCTGGCGGAAGATGCGAGCCAGTACCCGGCCGGGGTGTAGAGGGTAGCTCTCTCGGATGGCTCGGAGAAGCATGAGCTCCTCCTTGAGGATATGGTGGCGGTCCTTATCTAGAACATATAAAAGTGACCTACGCCAAACCATATGAATAAATTTATAGTGCGGGTGGGAGAGAGACTTAACTGAGTTGTTCGTCCAGAGGCGATCGCCAGGTACGCCTGTCATGTGGCTCCAGAGCGCGTGGTACTCCTCGTTGTTATCATCTTCGCCCCAACCGAGATGATGATCGTGATAGTGCTCGTAGGGGATGCCGAGATGAGCGGCAAACTTACCCCAGCCGGTGCTAAGGCGTCATGCACGTTCCGGTGGTAGTCCTCGTCATGCTCCTGGAGTGACTCCATGGAAAGAGGGCGCACGTCAGCTCCCCGGACGTGCTCGAGCTTCTGGAAACACTCAAAATAGAAGTCTGGTAGACGAGCTATGGTGCGGTGGTATCCAGCTTGGCGGGGGAGTGCAGGTGGTGGACCCAGAACAGCAGGTGTGACGGGAGCGGCAGCTCCTGAGCTCGAGGCGCCATCAAGTCGCGCCTTAGTCCTGCGCTCATAAGTGGTGTCCCTAAAACCAGAATGAAACCAGATTAGTCAACCAAAACCTTACCCCACACTTAGTAGAAAAACTCAATTTCACAAAGAAATGAGGGAAACTAAGTGGGGTAAGCAAAGCGGAGTAACCGGTAATCATAGACAGTAAAATACATACTTAGGAACAGCCAGAATCGGATAAGCACAATCAGAGTTCAAAAAGTCAAACCGACATTTAGAAAGTCAACATTTAGCATAGTGAACCTTAATCATGGCAAGACTATCATAACTTGGAGAATGACGGTAAAATATGATTTCACATGGCAAGCACTATAATATGAACGAGAATGAGCACATCAGACAGCCAAATGATCACAACAATTCAAAGTCAAACCGACATTTCTCACAAAAGTCAACATTACAAAGAATTAATCTTATGCATAGCAACATATGATCAAATGATATGGAAATTAAGCACGGAACTCCCTAAACATCCTAGAACAGTTATATAAGTTCAGTTAATCCTAGTTCACACGAAAACAGTCGGCACGCAAAACGAGGCAAACCGAAAAGTCAACTGAAAGTCAACCCCAACGAAATTCAGCAATCTATATGTCAAAAGATTCGTATTGAAAATCTCTACAACTTACCTTGAAGTCATGATTGCTAAAAATGAACGAGTTGAGAGGAATCGGTGAAAAAACGTTGAATACTAGGTTTTCGGTGAACTGGAGCTGCAAAGCTCCGATTCGGCTGTCCTAGGGCTCGTTGGGATCGGAAAAGGGTGGGGAAGGGAGCGGCGGCAGCGGGTTACGGCGGCGATGGCGGTTTAAAAGAAGTGGTGGTCGGCGGCGATTTTAAAACGAATAGGGGAGGTTTTCGGGTGCTTTGGTTCGAAAATGAGTGAAGGAGAGAGAGGAACGAAAACCGGATTTTAAAGGAATAGTTGGGTGATTTTCAAAATTATTTTCGGCGAAATAAAAAGGGTGGTTTCGCAGAAAATATCAGTTAAAATGGACTGCCGGATTTTTGAAGGTGGTTTCGCCGAAAACAAGAACACGGTTTCGCCGAAAATTTCATTTAAAATGGTTTCGCCGAAAACAAGAGACTTTTCGAACCGAAAACAATGAACAGGGAGATTGAGTTCGAAAATCGAAAATCGATTTCGCCGAAAACAAGGGTGGTTTCGCCAAAAATTTTGAACTGTTCGGGTTTTTAAATATTTTCGCAAATCTGGTCAACTTAAGAAAATCACAGTTAAATCCACAAAAATCAGAACGACCTCAATCAACTTGCTACTGACTCTATGACACACAGAATCTACACGAAAAATAATAAATCAAACAAACTGACACTTTTGGCTCCCCCGAACCGACTCTAAAATACCAAGTTCAACAAAAAAAAATTAAAACAGACTCCAGCCGTAGGTTGCCTCCCACGAAGCGCTCTTTTATTAACGTCCTTGAGCTGGACGATACCTGGACAGTATTAGGAGACATCCCAACTTAGATTCTCCTTCATGCTCGCGTCGGAGTTCATGAAGTACAGCTTCGGGACTTCTCCGGTAAGCGTGAATCTCTTCCCGTTTGCATGTAATAGCTTGGTACGTCCGTCGGGAAGGTGATCAACGAACTTGAACGGTCCGAACAGCTCTCTGGAGAGATCATCCTTCTTGAGTGTGACGATGGAAGGAATGAGGACTGTCGGCTTCTTCTTTTCTTTAATCTTCGGCTTGGTATCACCAGGATCGGTGATCGTTAGTACTTCCTTAGGAGATGCTTTCGGCTTCTCCCTCCATACTTGTTCCGGCGCCGGTTTCTCGGAACGAAATGGTGGTGCAGCTGGCTCGGTGGAAGACGGCGGAATTTTTGGTCTCCAGACCATTTGTGTCTTCGTTTTCTTGTTCTTTCCTCGAGGTCTGCTCGGTGGTTTAGAAGAGGCTTGCAGTTCCTTCTTCTTCTTCTTATGCGGCTTCTGAACGACAGGTTTCTGCTTCTTCTCAATGACCTGTTTAATATCTGCAGCAACAACTGATCTAGAGACACTAGAAGAAGCATTAGTAACGGAGTTGACCGGAGTCAACCCCACCGTTTCAACAGCTAGGCAGTGAGATTCTTCATTCCTAGAGTCATATTTCATGCCATCTTTAAAACGGAACGTTTTCGTTTCTTTACCGACTCTTAGAGTTAATGATCCGTTGGGAACGTTAATATTCATTCCAGTAGTAGCCATGAAAGGTCGACCTATGAGGATAGTAGCATCATCTGTACTAGTATCCATAATCACATAATCAGCTAAGAACGTGAACGGACCACATTTTGTGACAACGTCTTTAATCTCTCTCGTAGGGTTTTAAGCGATCTATCAGCAAAGACGAGTTGCATACTAGGTGGTTCAAGTTCTCCTAGGTTTAACTTTTCATATAGACTCACAAGCATAACATTAACAGATGCTCCTAGATCAACTAAGCAACGTTCAATCTCAACATCATTAATGACCAAAGGCAAAGTAAATGAACCAGGATCAGATAACTTAGCTGGATATGGAGAAACAGGTTTCTTAACACGGATGTCAGGATATCCTTCCTTGTTCCCCTTCATGCTAGTCTCGATCCTTGCATTTGGCAGCAATGCTCTAGGAAAAGGAGGTTTCACGACGTACGGTGCAAGAGGATGATCTTCCTCCTTAGGCGCCGGTTCCAGTTCTTCTTCTTCCTCTTCTTCCGGAGTTTCAGCGATCCTGCGCAAAACAGAACAAGCATCAGCAATTAGGTTTGGAAGTTTTCGAGCAGTTACCATTTTAGCCTGTTCTTTTCTCGGATTCGGCTCTGTCTGGCTTGGAAGCTGGCCAAATGGTCGACCAGATGCTAGCATGCTCGAGATGTTGTTCACGGCTTGCTCAATTCTTTGTCCAGATGCTATCTGTTCTTGATTGAGAAGAGCTTGAGCTTTGAACTAACTGTCATGATCATCGAGTCTTGTGATGATCTGGCTGAGCTTCTTATCCAGGTCACTGACATTGTTCTCTCTTTGATGCTGCTGCCCTGGATAGGTATTGTTGAGATATTGATTCTGGCGATTGCCAGGAGCAGTTCCATAATTACCCGGATTGCGATGCGGCGGTTGGTAGACACCTGCCGGTGGATGGTTAGGCTTCTGATCCTGAGCTGGACCAGCCGGGCGGTTATTCTGGTTCTGGTTAGCGCCAGCATTGTAGGGAGGTCTGTCTTGATTGTTCCCTTGCTGTCTGAAGTTACGATAACCAGCATAACCATTCTGATTATTGACGAAGCCTTGTTGGATGAAATTTACCTCTTCGGCAGACCAGACTTCTGCCTTACCAAAATTCTGACAACGGCCTCTGTTATGTGAGCAAGCTCCACACCACTCGCAATCAGCAACATAGACAGAAGCTGCCGGCGGCTTGATCGGTGTGGTAGACTTCTTCAAATGCTTCTCTACCTCTGCCTTGATTGTAGCTTCGAGATCTAGCTTGCTCCTTGATCCTTCAGATTGTCGCTCCCAGTTCCTTGACTTGGAGGCACAGTTTGCGAAGTGAAGAACAGCAGCTTCAGGAGTGAGTGTAGTGCAATCCCCTTCAGCTAGAGAATTGACCCACTTGGCAGATTCTTCTCGAAGTCCATGAGAGAAGATTTCAGCTAACTGCCTCTGCTCGAATCCATGATGAGGGCAGGTGTAGAGAAGTTCTTGGAATCGATTCCAAGTATCATATAAGCTTTCCCCTTCTTTCTGGGAGAATCTGGCGATGCTGTCCTTGATGGCGGTTGTTCTGGCCGGAGGGAAGTATTCTTCAAAGAAGTCCTGAGCCAGAGTATCCCAGTTAGTGTAATAGCCAGGTGGTTTACCAGTAAGCCACCTCTTAGCAGCGCCTTTTAGAGAGAACGGAAAGGCTCTCAGACAAAGAGTGTTTTTGTCGAGGTTTCCGCTCTTGAAAGTATTACAGAGATCAAGGAAGTCTGCAAGATGAGTGCACGGATTGTCTAGGGGCCTGCCTTCAAACTGTAAATCCCTAGAGATCATCGTCAAGAATGGAATCTTGATCTCATAGTCAGGATCTCCTTCAATGCATGGAACGGCAATGGCAGATCGAACGCTAGTCGCACTCGGCTTGTTATAGTCTGCTAGACTCTTCTGTGCAGGTGGTGGCGGTGGTGGTAATCTATCGTCCATGGTGGGAGATGGAGGAGGTGAGAGTGACTCGGTGTATGAAGCGGATGAAGATGGTACAGGTGAAGATGGAGATGAGGAACTCTCCTTCGGTTCCTCGATCTTGATCGGGGTGATGAATGGATTGGATCTGCCTTTCTTCAGAATCTGTGATCGTAGAGGTGTAGCTGAACTGCCTGGTCTCTCTGTACTCTTGGCCTGTTCGGTTTGAGAGCGAGTCCAAGGACGGTGAGGCATACACCTGTAAACCTACAGATAACAAAGACAAACAAAACCAGTGTAAAATCAAAGTGGGTGTGATGACACTCGATTTGACGTGATTATCAGCCTCATTTAAGCGACATTTCTTTGCTTAAGACATGGTTTTTAGGGTAGAATAACGAATATTCAATCGATTGCCCTATCTCGTGCCATTTGTGTTACCTTGGCCCATTTCGGGTCTATTTGATGGTTTTCTAGTGTTTTTATGTTAGCACAGGTTTTTGCCGTCAAATAGAGTAGCCATGGACGTGTCTAAGGCGTTGGAACCTCGAGGAATCAAACCGGAATCGATCCAAGGAGCTGATCAAGTCAAACCGAAAATCTGCCCATTCACACTTGCATCTTCGGCGAAAATGAGCTTATGTCTTCGGCGAAAATAATAGTGCAAACCAGCTGATGCCGAGTCAAAGAATATTTTCGGCGAAATCGACTAACTCTTCGGACCGAAAATACAAGGCAGAGAGATCACGGCCATTTACACAAGGATTTTCGCCAAAAATATCCATATGTTTTCGGCAAAAATATCAGGCTAATCCGGATCAGTTAGGGTTAAGTATAAATACTTAACCCGGCGGCCCAAAGAAGGAGACAATCATAATTCGCAAAATATAACTTTTCGAATCAGAATTCTCTCAAGTTCTGGAGCGAAGAGTTGGACTTCGAAGAGCCGGATAGAGATCGTGACGCCATCCCTTCCATCTCGGAGAACCGGAGCTAGGAGTGTAACTTACCGAAGATCGAAGTCTGCCAGAGTCGTCTAAATTAGGTTTTTTCAGATTCTTTTCTGTTCTTCCTTTGAATGATGAACTCTTTCCTTGTCTTTGTTTCTTTTGTAATAATCATGAGTAGCTAAACCCTTCAGAGCTTAGACTAGATGAACCCTAAGTGACCCAGGGCTTTAAAGCGGTCACGGATCGGCGGTGATTAGATTCGAAATTCAATCAGTTCTTTTTCATGTTTGATTCGTTCTTCATTGTTCATGTTTCTTGTCTGGATTGATCACCTAGATTAGATTCTGGTTAAGCTAAGGATAGAAGCGAACGCTCGCCTTACTTTAGAACATCAAATTGAGCAATTAACCTTATAATTGGAGTGTGCCTTTCGTAGGAACCGGTTAGGGTTAATTCACTGCAAGAGTAACTCATTAATCACTAGTAATCACAAAAATTAATTAAGTCATTACGAGAGGCGATCGTACCCGGGCGGCTAGTTAATCTTGGTAGTTAGAACGGATAGAGCGAACGTTCGCCGGTCTTAAACCTAAGGGTAAGGAGTTATGGTGGTGTCTTAGTAATTAATTGAATGAGAATCGAAATCCGCTGATCTGTTGATTGCCAATGCTCTGGGGAACGAAGGGGGATTCAAAGTCTAAGTTCGTCTGTCATCCTTGTTTTCAAACCCTAATTATCAATCTGCTTTAGTTTAATCTTTTTAATTTTTTGCATTTCTTAGAAATAGAAGTCGTGGAACTCACACCACGCACAACGTGTTTACCTTTGAGTATTTTGCTAGTTCTGAAGTAACCAATCATAGAAAGCCCTCGGAATACGATCTGCTATACGCTTTTTTTTAGCATTAGTAGTTTTTATTTGGTTGAATCGTCCGCATAACAACGATCGGGCGGGGTCACCAAATTGGCGCCGTTGCCGGGGACTTCTTTTGATTGTTCGAAAGAAGAACTGGCAATTTATTCTTCTATTTTCCATCTTTCATTTTTCCACCCACTTCGATTTTACGCCGGTATGTTGCTTTGTTGCTTGTAGGTTGTTCTACAGGTTCATGAACCGCTCGATCGCTCATTCTCAGTTCAAGCCGGGCAATTCTGCTCCGCCGAAGAAACCGCGAGCTCAAAGCAAGTCATAACCACACCGCCTACACCACCTATCCCTCAAAAGATTGAGGAGTTGAAGGAGAACTCCTCATCTTCATCCGCTTGATCCACTACTTCAGATTCACCACCACCTTCTCCTCCCCATACTAGTTGCTCAGCGCACCGTGGCGGATTACTGTAGACCAAGTGCAGCTCACCTCCGAGCTAGCGTCGTCGTGCCGCACAACGATGACGACCCTGATTATGATATCACAACCTTCGTCCTGAACATGGTCACTAAGAATCTTCGATTCGAAGGGAAGCTGCAAGAAAACCCCCGCACACATTTGGCGAACTTCCTTGACATGTGCGAGACGTTTAAAAAAGAAAATCTCAACAAGAACAATCTTTGCTTGCGGTCATTCCCATTCTCTCTTAAAAGCAACGCCAAGGTATGGCTCAGCTCGAAACCACCTAGCTACTACACTGACTGGGATCATCTAGCTCAAGACTTCATAGAAGAATACTATCCCCCTTCAAGAACTACATTCTACAAGGATAGCATCGCTAGGTTCTCTCAGAAGGAAGGAGTAAGCTTATACAATGCTTGGAACGACTTCCAAACGCTTTTATCTGAATGCCCTCATCACGGATTCAACCAGGGGCAGCTAGCTGAAATCTTTGCCCAAGGGATGAATGAAGAAACAGCTGAATGGGTCAACATCTTAGCTGATGGCGAATGCACAACACTTGAACCAGAAGCTGCTCTACTTCACTTTGCGGACTGCGCATCTAAGTCCAGAAATAGGGAAAGACAGTTTGGAGCAGCCAAGAGTCAACCAAGCAGCGAAGATCAGATTAAAATCGCGGTACAGAAACAAATGGAAGAGATCCTTGGTACAACTAATAACTGGCCTAACAAGGAAGTCAACTTCATTGATCACAGCTTCACCAGGGATCAAAGAGGCTACTCCGACTACCGTCAGTTCAGAACACCTCCTCAACAACGGGAAGGCTTCTATGAGCGTCCTCCCTACAACTTCCAACTCGACTAGAGCCGAAATCAATACATGGACAATGGTTATCAAGATCCTTCCAGATTGCCCAGAGTACAGCAGCCTCCGAATTTTATATCTGAGGACAATTGGGAGAGGAGAATAGCCAGGAAGTTTGATCTAATTACAGCAAGACTTGATGATCAAGAGGAAAGATTTAGAGTGCAAGATGCTCTTAACAAAGGGCAGATCGCACAAGGACAGAGAATAGAGGATATGATAAATAAAATTGCTAGTGCGATGGCTCGTCTTCCCATTTTCAGTCAGGCTCCGTCTCCAGATAACTCCACCGTGAAGAACGAGCACGCTAAGGCCGTAACAACCAGGGGCAGTGAGCAGACCAGCCCGTCTGAGAAGGAAGAAATTCCCATTTCTAATGAGGGAGAGTGCTCGGCTATCATCCCTCGACCACCACCCATACCTATTCCAGCTAAGTGCCCCGACCCTGGTCCTTTTACTTTACCTTTGAGCATTAATGACATTGAAATCGAGCGTAGCATAATTGACCTAGGTGCTTCTATAAATGCCATGCCTATGTGTTTATATAAGAAACTGAACCTAGGGGAATTACAACCTGCCAACATGAATTTAATGTTCGCTGACAAAACTCTAAGAGAACCTAGAGGAATGATCCAGGATGTAATCACTTGCTGTGGCCCGTTCCGGTTTTTCGTTGATTATATAGTTATGGATACCCAAGAGACATATTCTACCCTTCTCTTGGGTCGGCCATTCATGGCGACTGCCGGAATTAATGTCAATGTTCCCAATGGCTCTCTAACTGTAAGGGTTGGGAAGGATACTGTAACATTCCGTCTCAAGGACGGGATGAAATACATTCCTAAGGGAGAATTAAATTGTTTATCTGTAGAGATTGTGGAGTTGGCCTCGGTCAACTTCATTTCTAATATTTCTTCCAGTGTCTCTAGATCAGTTGATATTAAACAGGTCATTAAGAAGAAGCAGAAACCTGTCGTTCAGAAGCCGCCTAAGAAGAAGAAGAAGGAACTGCAAGCCTCTTCTAAACCACCGAGCAGACCTCGAGGAAAGAACAAGAAGACGAAGACCGAAATGGTCTGGAGACCAAAAATTCCATCATCTTCCATCGAGCCAGCTGCACCATCTACTAGTTCCGAGAAACCGGCACCGGAACAAGTATGGAAGGAGAAGCTGAAAGCGTCTCCTAAGGAAGTACTAACGATCACCGATCCTGGTGATAACAAGCCGAAGAAGAAAGAAAAAGAGAAACCGACAGTCCTCATTCCTTCCATCGTCACACTCAAGAAGGATGATCTCTCTAGAGAGCTGTTCGGACCATTCAAGTTCGTTGATCATCTTCCCGACGGACGTACCAAGCTTTTGCATGCGAACGGGAAAGAGATTCACGCTTACAGGAGAAGTCCCGAAGCTGTACTTCATGAACTCCGACGCGAGCGTGAAGGAGAATCTAAGTTGGGATGTCTCCTAATACCGTCCAGGTATCGTCCAGCTCAAGGACGTTAATAAAAGAGCGCTTCGTGGGAGGCAACCCACGGCTGGAGTCTGTTTTAATTTTTGTTGAACTTGGTATATTAGAGTCGGTTCGGGGGAGCCAAAAGTGTCAGTTTGCTTGATTTATTATTTTTCATGTATATTCTGCATGTCATAGAGTCAGTTGCAAGTTGATTGAGGTCATTCCGATTTTTGTGGATTTAACTGTGATTTTCTGAAGTTAGCCGATTTACGAAAATATTTAAAACCCAAACAGTTCAAATTTTCGGCGAAACCACCCTGTTTTCGGCGAAACTGATTTTCAATTTTTGAACTCAATCTCCCTGTTCACTGTTTTCGGTTTGAAAAGTTTTTGTTTTCGGCGAAACCATTTTAACTGATATTTTCGGCGAAACCGTGCTATTGTTTTCGGCGAAACCGCCTTCACAAATCCGGCAGTCCATTTTAACTGATATTTTCGGCGAAACCACCCTCCTATTTTCGCCAAAAATAATTTTGAAAATCACCCAATATTTCCTTTAAAATCCGGCTTAACTCCCTCTCTCTCCTTCACTCATTTTCGTTCATACCACCGAAAACCCCCTCCCCTATCTTTTTAAAACAATCGCCGACCACCCCCCCTCTTTCAACCCGCCGTCGCCGACCGCTGCCGCTCCCTTCCCTTCCCTTTTCCGATCCCAATGAGCCCTAGAACGTCCAAATCGGAGCTTTGCAGCTCCAGTTCTCCGAAACCCCAGTTTTCAAGTTTTTCACCGATTCCTCTCATCTCGTTCATTTTTAGCAATCATGACTTCAAGGTAAGTTGTATAACTTTTTGATACGAATCTTTTGACATATGGATTGCTGAATTTCGTCGGGGTTGACTTTTCGGTTTGCCTCGTTTTGCGTGCCGACTGTTTCGTGTGAACTAGGATTAACTGAACTTATAGAACTGTTCTAGGATGCTTAGGGAGTTCCGTGCTTAATTTCCATATCATTTGATCATATGTTGCTATGCATACGATTAATTCCTTGTTAAGTTGACTTTTGTGAGAAATGTCGGTTTGACTTTGAACTGCTGTGATCGTTTGGCTGTCCGATGTGTTCATTCTCGTTCATATTATCGAGCTGCCATTTGAAATCATATTTTACCGTCATTCTCCACGTTATGATAGTCTTGCCATGATTAGGGTTCAGTATGCTTAAATGTTGACTTCCAAACTGTCGGTTTGACTTTTTGAACTCTGATTGTGCTTATCCGATTCTGGCTGTTCCTAAGTATGTATTTTACTGTCTATGATTACCGGTTACTCCGCTTTGCTTGCCCCACTTAGTTTCCCTCATTTCTTTGTGAAATCGAGTTTTTATACTAAGTGTGGGGTAAGGTTTTGGTTGACTAATCTGGTTTCATTCTGGTTCTAGGAACACCACTTATGAGCGCTGGACTAAGGCGCGACTTGATGGCGCCTCGAGCTCAGGAGCTGCCGCTCCCGTCACACCTGCTGTTCTGGGTCCACCACCTGCTCTACCCTGCCATGCTGGATATCATCCCACCATCGTCCGTCTACCGGATTTCTATTTTGAGTGCTTCCAGAAGATTCAGCACGTTCGGGGAGCTGACGTGCGCCCTCTTCTCCATGGAGTCCCTGCACGATCATGATGAGGACTACCACCGAAACGTGCATGACGCCTTAGCACCGGCTGGTCTCCTCGAGCTGACCACCATCGCCGCCGAGTTCCCAGACATTGCCCTCCAGGAGTTCTGGGCAACCTTTGATCTGGATGAGCACAAGAGGAAGCAACGCCAGAAGGTGATCACCTTCTATCTTGGTGGGGTGTACAGGCAGCTCACCTACGATGAGTTTGCCGCTCATCTCGGCATCCCCTATGAGCACTATCACGATCATCACCTAGGTTGGGGCGAAGATGATGACGACGAGGAGTACAACGCGCTCTGGAGCCACATGACAGGCGTGCCTGGCGATCGCCTCGGGACGAACAACTCAGTTACGTCTCTCTCTCACCCGCTCTATAAATTTATTCATATGGTTTGGCGGAGGTCGCTTTTATATGTTCCAGATAAAGACCGCCACCATATCCTCAAGGAGGAGCTCATGCTTCTCCGAGCCATCCGAGAGAGCTACCCTCTCCACCCCGGCTGGGTACTGGCTCGCATCTTCCGCCAGAAGACCAGGAGGAAGACGCCACCTCGCAGACTCTTGGGGGGCAACTTCATAGGACAGCTCATCATCTCCTTCGGCATCAGCCATGAGTATGGCCCGCACATTCCACGACACCCAGTTCGGACCGTTGGAGGAGACTTGGCGGTTGAGTACGACTTAGAACTCGACCTCAATCCCCATGTAGCAGCTGATCCTCCACTACAGCCTGTGGTCGAGTCAGAGGAAGAAGATGATGCTGAGGAGCAGCAGCCGCAGCCGCCGCCTGAGTTTCATGATTATATACCCTCGCCACACCATCAGGCAGGGTACATCCACCAGTCGCCGCCGCACATCCCCGAGCCATATCCGGCGCATACTCAACAGCCACAACACCACCCCGCGGATGTTGGAGAGTTATACGAGCGACTGCAGGAGTGGCACATCACCGACAACGCCACTCAAGAGGCGCGATGGACTATTATGCAGCAATATATGTGCCGCGCCGACCGGCGATATGAGACACAGATGGCGTGGCAACGCCAGCTCGGCGAATTTCTCCACTTTCCACCTCCCGGCTCACCGGACCAGCAGTGATCGGGTTGTATTCCTTTTCTGGTGTCTTCTTTTTATTTATTCTTTTCGGATTTCGGTCCAACTTTTTTCTGTGTGGATCCGGGACACTTGTCCCGGTTTCCTTTTTATGTTTCATTTGTTTTTGTTTTGTAGGCAATCGGTAGACTCCCGTTGCTTCCGTTTTGTTACACTTCCCTCCGCTCTCAGGATCCGTGCTTACCCTCTGAAATCAACCGTCCTCATCCAGGTTCTTACATTCCACTCTGAACTCTAGAATTAGTCCTGTGAGGACACAGTCCGATTTAAGTGTGGGGTAGGATGCTAGAGAACCTTGCATGAACTTGATTGCCCTTGATTGTGTTTTATGTGTGCCTCGTGATTCCATTCCAGTCTCTCTAGCATTAGAATGGCTCAGTTCTTGATTTTTTATGTTAAGTTGTTGTTCAAACTTTCATAATGATGATTAGACTGCTTAACCTAGAACTTGAGAACCAACTTGTATGCTTTGATGCTAAATTGCCTGGTCAGAACAGAATTTTAAAATCACACTTGTAGTTTGTAGCCATGATTGCATGAAAATGACCGAATCCGACTAGCAAACCAACTGTGAGCTTTTGATCCATTGCACGTAACTTGCAATTTTAAATTCTTTCTGAGTGGTTTCTGTTTACTTGAATGAGTTAGAATTTGCATGAGACCTACTCGAGACCACACGATGACACGAGTTCTAGAAGGATAGCGGCACCTAGATTCAGCTACTAAGCCAGATAGCCTACCAAACGATAAATCCACTAGGTTTAGACCCTTGAGCTTGGCCTGTTCTTTCGGTTCGATAATACATTACAGCCATTTCCCATTTCTTTCATTCCCCGTTGATCCCTTGTGGTTGTAGTTCTAGATTGACCTACCGGAAGTCGGTTTGTGGTAACCTGCCTATAGCCATTAAACAGGTGGTCTTAGCTAATATGTCCAGACGTGTAAACCCCTCTAGCAACTAAAAGAAAATCGGCACAAAAGAAAAAAAAATATAGAAAGAAAGAAAAGAAGCAAGCTTCAGAAAAAAAAAAAGAGAGAAGCAGAAAAATCAGAAAATAAGAAAAGTTCAAAGTGTAGTTCAATAAAACGTTCTTCTCCCTACAAATGGAAGAACGAAGTCAAAAGAAAAGTTGAAAAGAAAAAAAGAAAAAAATCGTGTAAAGAAAAAGAATAAGTGCTAGGTTGCTTGAGGGTATCATAGGACGAGCGTTCATTATTCCACCCGTGTTTGGTTAGACGGTAGGAAGCCATAGATTAGATTCGAGGGAAGTTAGTCGAAAGCTACACCGCACCAAAGTCATCATCATTCATCCCCATCATCCATCTCATTATAAACTCGAGTAGTGTAGTATTCATTACGGTCCTAGCAGGGAAGTCCTTCTTGACTAGATACTCGTGTTGTCACAGTGGTGGAGATGTGGTCGAAATGCAAACATATGACAGAATTCGGTAACAGAAAATGATCAAGTGCAGAAACACGTCCCTAAACACAGAGAGTGAGAGTTCCCATTGTACTATATACATCCTGTGTGAGGAGTCTGGTCGGTCAGGTCAAATTCGTGCATAATTGGTTGCTAATTACTTGTCGTGTGCAGTTTATTAGTGAGACCAGGTAGTTTGGCTGATCTATATGCATGTTAGGTTTCTTGTTCTAGGATCGATCTGTCTAATAATTCATTGTGTTTGGTTGAACTCCAATTTAATCGATCTTATGATTTATGAACATGAGCATTTCTATTCAGTTTGCTTGAGGAGTGGGGTATTTGATGACACTCGATTTGACGTGATTATCAGCCTCATTTAAGCGACATTTCTTTTCTTAAGACATGGTTTTTAGGGTAGAATAACGAATATTCAATCGATTGCCCTATCTCGTGCCATTTGTGTTACCTTGGCCCGTTTCGGGTCTATTTGATGGTTTTCTAGTGTTTTTATGTTAGCACAGGTTTTTGCCGTCAAATAGAGTAGCCATGGACGTGTCTAAGGCGTTGGAACCTCGAGGAATCAAACCGGAATCGATCCAAGGAGCCGATCAAGTCAAACCAAAAATCTGCCCATTCACACTTGCATCTTCGGCGAAAATGAGCTTATGTCTTCGGCGAAAATAATAGTGCAAACCAGCTGATGCCGAGTCAAAGAATATTTTCGGCGAAATCGATTAACTCTTCGGACCGAAAATACAAGGCAGAGAGATCACGGCCATTTACACAAGGATTTTCGCCGAAAATATCCCTATGTTTTCGGTGAAAATATCAGGCTAATCCGGATCAGTTAGGGTTAATTATAAATACTTAACCCGGCGGCCCAAAGAAGGAGACAATCATAATTCGCAAAATACAACTTTTTGAATCAGAATTCTCTCAAGTTCTGGAGCGCAGAGTTGGACTTCGAAGAGCCGGATAGAGATCGTGACGCCATCCCTTCCATCTCGGAGAACCAGAGCTAGGAGTGTAACTTACCGAAGATCGAAGTCTGCCAGAGTCGTCTAAATTAGGTTTTTTCAGATTCTTTTCTGTTCTTCCTTTGAATGATGAACTCTTTCCTTGTCTTTGTTTCTTTTGTAATAATCATGAGTAGCTAAACCCTTCAGAGCTTAGACTAGATGAACCCTAAGTGACCCAGGGCTTTAAAGCGGTCACGGATTGGCGGTGATTAGATTCGAAATTCAATCAGTTCTTTTTCATGTTTGATTCGTTCTTCATTGTTCATGTTTCTTTTCTGGATTGATCACCTAGATTAGATTCTGGTTAAGCTAAGGATAGAAGCGAACGCTCGCCTTACTTTAGAACATCGAATTGAGCAATTAACCTTATAATTGGAGTGTGCCTTTCGTAGGAACCGATTAGGGTTAATTCACTGCAAGAGTAACTCATTAATCACTAGTAATCACACCAATTAATTAAGTCGTTGCGAGAGGCGACCGTACCCGGGCGGCTAGTTAATCTTGGTAGTTAGAACGGATAGAGCGAACGTTCGCCGGTCTTAAACCTAAGGGTAAGGAGTTATGGTGGTGTCTTAGTAATTGATTGAATGAGAATCGAAATCCGCTGATCTGTTGATTGCCAATGCTCTGGGGAACGAAGGGGGATTCAAAGTCTAAGTTCGTCTGTCATCCTTGTTTTCAAACCCTAATTCTCAATCTGCTTTAGTTTAATCTTTTTAATTTTTCTGCATTTCTTAGAAATAGAAGTCGTGGAACTCACACCACGCACAACGTGTTTACCTTTGAGTATTTTGCTAGTTCTGAAGTAACCAATCATAGAAAGCCCTCGGAATACGATCTGCTATAACGCTTTTTTTTAGCATTAGTAGTTTTTATTTGGTTGAATCGTCCGCATAACAACGACCGGGCGGGGTCACCAGGGTGGAAAAATGAAAGATGGAAAATAGAAGAATAAATTGCCAGTTCTTCTTTCGAACAATCAAAAGAAGTCCCCGGCAACGGCGCCAATTTGGTGAACCGCCCGGTCGTTGTTCGGACGGGTTCAGCCAAATAAAAACTACTAATGCTAAGAAAAAGCGTATAGCAGATCGTATTCCAAGGGCTTTCTATGATTGGTTACTTCAGAACTAGCAAAATACTCGAAGGAAAACACGTTGTGCGTGGTGTGAGTTCCACGACTTCTATTTCTAAGAAATGCAGAAAAATTAAAACAAATTAAACTAAAACAGATTGGGAATTAGGGTTTGAAAACAAGGATGACAGACGAACTTAGACTTTGAATCCCCTTTCGTTCCCCAAAGCATTGGCAATCAACAGATCAGCGGATTTCGATTCTCATTCAATCAATTACTAAGACACCACCATAACTCCTTACCCTTAGGTTTAAGACCGGCGAACGTTCGCTCTATCCGTTCTAACTACCAAGATTAACTAGCCGCCCGGGTACGGTCGCCTCTCGCAATGACTTAATTAATTGGTGTAATTACTAATGATTAATGAGTTACTCTTGCAGTGAATTAACCCTAACCGGTTCCTACGAAAGGCACACTCCAATTATAAGGTTAATTGTTTAATTTGATGTTCTAAAGTAAGGCGAGCGTTCGCTTCTATCCTTAGCTTAACCAGAATCTAATCTAGGTGATCAATCCAGACAAGAAACACGAACAAAGAAGAACGAATCAAACATGAAAAAGAACTGATTGAATTTCGAATCTAATCACCGCCGATCCGTGACCGCTTTAAAGCCCTGGGTCACTTAGGGTTCATCTAGTCTATGCTCTAACGAGATTAGCTACTCATGATTATTACAAAAGAAACAAAGATAAAGAGAGAGTTCATCATTCAAAGGAAGAACAGAAAAGAATCTGAAAAACCTAATTTAGACGACTCTGACAGACTTCGATCTTCGGTAGATAACACTCCTAGCTCCGGTTCTCCGAGATGGAAGGGATGGCGTCACGATCTCTATCCGGCTCTTCGAACTCCAACTCTTCGCTCCAGAACTTGAGAGGATTCTGATTCGAAAAAGTTGTGTTTTTCCAATTATGATTGTATATTGTGATTGTATATTATGATTATTTCTTTTTTGGGCCGCCGGGTTAAGTATTCATACTTAACCCTAACTGATCTGGATTCCTCTTATTATTTTCGCCGAAATTCTTAAGGAATTTTCGGCGAAAATTCCTTTGTGAATGGGAGTGCTTTCTCTGCCTTGTATTTTCGGTCCGAAGAGCACAATGTTTTCGCCGAAGTCATTCTTCACTTGGCACCCGTTGATTTGCACTATCGTTTTCGTCGAAGACATAAGCTCATTTTCGCCGAAGGTGCAAGTGTGAATGGGCAGATTTTCGGTTTGACTTGATCGGCTCCTTGGATCGATTCCGGTTTGATTCCTCGAGGTTCCAATGCCTTAGACACGTCCATGGCTACTCTATTCGACGGCAAAAACCTGTGCTAACATAAAAACACTAGAAAACCATCAAATAGACCCGAAACGGGCCAAGGTAACACAAATGGCACGAGATAGGGCAATCGATTGAATATTCGTTATTCTACCCTAAAAACCATGTCTTAAGCAAGGAAATGTCGCTTAAATGAGGCTGATAATCACGTCAAATCGAGTGTCATCAAGCGACTTAACTGAGTTATGGTCCCTGAGGCGATCACCGGGCACTCCAGTCATGTGGCTCCAGAGTGCATGGTACTCCTCGTCGTCGTCATCGTCGTCCTCCCAGCCGAAGTGATGACCATGGTAGTGCTCATGGGGAATACCGGGGCGAGCGGCAAACTCTTCATATGTGAGTTCCCTGTGCACCCCGCCTAGATAGAAGGTGACAACCTTCTTGTGCTGCCTCCTCTTGTGCTCGTCCAGCTCAAATGTCGCCCAAAACTCATAGAGAGCGATGTCCGAGAAGTCGGCGGCGAGCGTGGTCAGCTCCAGCAAGCCGGAATGGGTCAGTGCATCGAGCACGTTTCGGTACCAGTCATCATCGTGGTCCGAGAGCGACTCCATGGACAGGGGGCGAACATTAGCTCCAGGGGTGTTCTCGAACCGCTGGTAGCGTTCAAAGTAGTGCTGGGGTAGGCTAGCAACGGTGCGGTGGTACCCCCCACGGTCAGGGAAAGCTGGTGGAGGGCCCTGAACGGCGGGTGTGACGGGAGCAGTAACTCGGGAGCTCGAGGCGCCATCAAGTCGTGCCTTGGTCCTGTGCTCATAAGTGGTGTTCCTAAAACCAGAATGAAACCAGATTAGTCAAACTAAAGCCCTACCCCACACTTAGTAGAAAAACTCAATTTCATAAAGAAATGAGGAAAACCGAGTGGGGGTAAGCAAAATAGATTAACCGGTAATCACAAACAATAAAACACATGCTTAGGAACAGCCAGAAGGGAATTAGCACAATCAGAGTTCAGAAGTCAAACCGACATTCAAAAAGTCAACATAATAGAACAGTGAACCCAAATCATGGCAAGACTATCACAAAGCGGAGAATGACGGTATAATATGATCTCAGATGGCAAACACAATAATCTGCACGAGAATGAACACATAAGGCAACCAAATGATCAAAAACAGTTCATGGTCAAACCGACATTTCTCACAAGTCAACATCACAAAAAATCAATCTTATGCATAGCAACACACGATCAAACGATATGAAAATTAAGCACGATACTCCCTAAGCATGCTAGAACAGTTCAACAAGTTCAGCTAACCTAGTTCACACGAAATCAGTCGGCACGCAAATCGAGGCAAACCGAAAAGTCAATCAAAAGTCAACCCCGACGAAATTCAACAATCAATATGTCAAAAGATTCGTAATGAAAAGTTCTACGACTTACCTTGAAGCCATGGATGCTAAAAACGAACGGATTGGGAGAAATTGGTGAAAAATCGAAGGTTTTCGGGTTTGGGTGAACTAGAGCTGTAGAGCTCCGATTCGGCTGTTCTAGGCCTTAAAATGATCGGAAATAGGAAGGGAAGGGAGCGGTGGTGGTCGGCGGCGGCGACGAAAATGAGGGGGGGGGCGGCGGCGGTTTTCAAAAAACAGGGGAAGTTTTGGGGAAATTTTGAAAATAGAAAGTGAGGAGAGAGAAAGGGTTGAACCGGAGTTTGAAGTGAAAATTTGTTGATTTTCAAACGGATTTTCGGCGAAAATATGTGCAAGTTTTCGCCGAAAATTTTAGTGAAAAAGTACTGCCGGTTTTCAAGGATATTTTCGCCAAAAATGTTGAATAGTTTTTGCCGAAAATTTGTGTTCAAAATGTCTGGAAAACTCAGTGGAATTTCAAAGGTATTTTCGCTGAAAATAGGGTGCATTTTCGCCAAAAATTTTGACCTGTACGATTGAAAATATTTTCGCAAACCCGACAATCTTCAAAAAATCACAGTTAAATCCACAAAAATCGGAACAACCTCAAACGACTTGCAAACGACACTACGACACATAGAATACACACGAAAAATAAGAAATCAGATAAACTGACACTTTTGGCTCCCTCGAACCGACTCTAAAACACTAAGGTTGACACAAATGAAAAACTGACTCCTGTCGTGGGTTGCCTCCCACGAAGCGCTCTTTTATTAACGTCCTTGAGCTGGACGATACCTGGATGGTATTAGGAGACATCACAACTCAGATTCTCCTTAATGCTAGCATCGGAGTTCATAAAGTAGAGCTTCGGGGCTTCTCCAGTGAGCATGAATTTTTTCCCGTTCGCGTGTAAGAGCTTGGTACGTCCGTCGGGAAGGTGGTCAGTGATCTTGAATGGTCCGAACAGTTCTGTCAAGGGATCATCTTCCACAAGGAAGACAGTGGATGGAATGAGAACGATCGGCTCCTTCTTTTCTTTAATCTCCGGCTTGATATCACCAAGATCGGTTCGTCAGTATTTCCTTAGGAGATGCTTTTGGCTTCTCCTTCCATACTTGTTCCGGCACCTGTAGCTTGGAACGAATGGGCGGTGTAGCTGGCTCGGTAGAAGGTGGCAGCACAACTGGTCTCCAGACCATGTGAGTCTTCGTCTTCTTGTTCTTTCCCCGAGGTCTGCTAGGTTTTGTGCTCGGTGGCTTAGAAGAGGCTTGCAGTTCCTTCTTCTTTGACGGTTTCTTAGGAACAGGAGGATCTGGTTTCTTCTTAGTAACCTGTTCAGCACCTGCAGTAATAACAGATCTAGGCACACTAGAAGAGACATCAGTGATGAAGTTGACCGAGGCCAACTCCACAGTTTCTACAGTTAAACAATGTAATTCTCCCTTAGGAGTGTATTTCATATTGTCCTTGAGACGGAATGTTGCAGTATCCTTTCCAACCCTTAACGTTAACGAACCATTTGGAACATTAATGTTAATGCCGGCTGTCGCCATGAACGGTCGACCTAGGATAAGGGTAGAATATGTCTCTTGAGTATCCATCACTACATAATCAGCGAAAAAACGGAAAGGGCCACAACAAGTGATTACATCCTTGATTATTCCTCTAGGTTCTTTTAAAGTTTTGTCAGCGAACACTAAATGCATGCTAGCAGGTTGTAGTTCACCTAGGTTCAGTTTCTTATATAAACACATAGGCATAACATTGATAGATGCGCCTAGATCAACCAAACTACACTCAATTTCGATGCCATTAATGATTATAGGTAACGAAAAGGGCCAGGGTCGGGGCACTTAGCTGGAATAGGTATGGGATATGATCGAGAATCAAAAGCTAAGCATTCTCCCGTAGAGGGAGTGGAAAGTGCTTCCTTCTTTTTCTCCATGCTGTTTTGCTCGATGCTCCTGGTTGTGATGACTTTCGCATGCTCGTTCTTCATGGTGGAGTTGTTTTGAGACGGTGCCTGTTTTAAGAGAGGAAGGTTGGCCAACATGTTAGCAACTTTATTTACCATGCTCTCTATTCTCTGTCCTTGTGCGATCTGTCCTTGGTTAAAAGTATCTTGGGCTTTAAACCTTTCTTCGTGATCATCGAGCCTTGCCGCAATCAGATCAAACTTCTGGGCTAGTTTTCTCTCCCAAATGTTCTCAGACGTAAAATTCTGAGGTTGTTGTGCTCCGGTGAATCTGGGAGGATCTTGATAACTATTGTCACAGCATTGATTCTGACTCCGGTTGAGTCCAAAGTTGTAAGGAGGACGCTCACGGAAGCTTCCCTGTTGTTGAGGAGGTGTTCTGAACTGACGGTAGTCGGGATGGCCTCTTTGATCATTGGTGAAGCCTTGATCAATGAAATTCACTTCATCTTTGGACCAATTATTAGCTATACCGAAGATCTCCTTCATATGTTTATGTACTTCAATCTTAATCTGATCTTCACTGCTTGGTTGGCTCTTGGTTGCTCCAAACTGTCTCTCCCAATTTCTGGACTTAGATGCGCAGTCTTCAAAGTGAAGAAGAGCAGCTTCTGGTCCGAGTGTTGTGCAGTTGCCATTAGCTAAAGTGTTGACCCATTCAGCGTTTCTTCATTCATACCTTGGGCAAAGATTTCGGCTAGCTGTCCCTGGCTAAACCCATGATGAGGGCATTCAGAGAGAAGCTCTTGGAATTCGTTCTAAGCATCGTATAAGCTTACTCCTTCCTTCTGAGAGAATCTAGCGATGCTATCCTTGTAGAATGTCATTCTCGAAGGGGGATAGTAGTCCTCTATGAAGTCCTGAGCTAGATTATCCCAGTCAGTGTAGTGGCCAGGTGGTTTCGAGCTGAGCCATATCTTGGCATTGCCTTTAAGAGAGAATGGGAATACTCGTAAGCAAGATTGTTCTTACCGAGATTCCCGCTCTTAAACGTCTCGCACATGGCTAGGAAGTTTGCCAAATGTGTGCAGGGGTTTTCTTGCGGCTTCCCTTCGAATTGAAGATCCCTAGAGACCATGTTTAGGAAGGAAATTGTGATCTCATAGTCAGGGTCGTCATCGTTGTGCGGCACAACAATGCTAGGTCGAAAGTTATCCGCACTTGGTCTACAGTAATCCGCCATGGTGCGTTCAGCAGCCTCTACGGGAGGAGAAGGTGGTGGTGAATCTGAAGTAGTGGATGGAGCGGATGAAGATGAGGAGTTCTCCTTCAACTCCTCAATCTTAGTAGGGATAGGTGAAGTAGGCGGAGGGATTATGACTTGCTTCTGAGCTCGCGGTTTCTTCGGCGGAGTAGAATTACCAGGCTTAACTGAGAATGAGCGATCGAGCGGTTCATAAACCTGTAGAACAACCTACAAGCAACAAAAGCAAACATACCAGCGTAAAATCGAAGTGTGATGAAAAGGGGAAAGGTGGAAAGTAGAAGAATAAAATGCCAGTTCTTCTTTCAAACAATCAAAAGAAGTTCCCCGGCAACGGCGCCAATTTGGTGAGCCTCGGATCGTTGTGCGGGTTCAACCAAATAACTACTAAGCTACAAAAAGCTAGGGTAGATCGTATTCCACGGGTCTTCTATGATCGACTACTCAAATAAGCTAGCAAATTACTCGGATGCAAACACTTCGTGCGTGGTGTGAGTTCCACGACTTCTAATTCTAAGAAATGCAGAGAAATTAAAAATTGAAACTAAGAAAAGATTGGAAATTAGGGTTGAAAACAGAGATGACAGACGAACTTAGACTTTGAATCCCCCTTCGTTCCCAGAGCATTGGCAATCAACAGATCAGCGGATTTCGATTCTCATTCAATCAATTACTAAGACACCACCATAACTCCTGACCCTTAGGTTTAAGACCGGCGAACGTTCGCTCTATTCGTTCTAGCTACCAAGATTAATTAGTCGCCCGGGTACGGTCGCCTCTCGCAACGACTTAACTTAACTGGTGGAATTACTAACGATTTATGAGTTACTCTTGCAGTGGATTAACCCTAACGGGTTCCTACGAAAGGCACGCTCCAATTATAAGGTTAATTGTTCAATTCGATGTTTTAAAGTAAGGCGAGCGTTCGCTTCTATCCTTAGCTTAACAAGAATCTAATCTAGGTGATCAATCCATACAAGAAACATGAACAATGAAGAACAAATCAAACATGAAAGAGAAACTGATTGAACTTCAAATCTAATCACCGTCGATCCGTGACCGCTTTAAAGCCCTGGGTCACTTAGGGTTCATCTAGTCTAAGCTCTAAGAGTTTAGCTACTCATGTTTATCACAAAAGAATCAAAGACAAAGAAAGAGTTCATCATCCAGAGGAATAACGGAAAAGAATCTGAAAAACCTAATTAAGACGACTCTGGCAGACTTCGATCTTCGGTAAACTGCAATCCTAGCTCCGAGTCTTCGAGATGGAAGGGATGGCGTCACGATCTCTTTCCGGCTCTTCGAACTCTAACTCTTCGCTCCAGAACTTGAGAGAATTCTCAAGTTGTTGGTATTAGCTGGTGTATTATGGTATATTCTTTATTGGGCCGCCGGTTAAGTATTTATAGTTAAGATTTTAACTGATATTTTCGCCGAAAATACTGAAGGATTTTCGGCGAAAATTCCTTTGAAAAAGGGGATGACCGCCGGCTGTTTCTTCTGTATTTTTCGGACCAAATGTTTTCGGCGAAAATGACTTCTTGAATGCACTGCCGATTTGTTCACTGATTTTCGCCGAAAATCCTAGGTATTTTCGCCGAAAATTCCTTTGTAAATGGGAGCAGGATTTGGTTCGGTTTGATTGACTCCTTGGATCGATTCCGGTGCGATTCCTCGAGGTTCCAACGCCTTAGACACGTCCTTGGCTACTTTATTTGATGGCAAAAACCTATGCTAACATAAAAACACTAGAAAACCATCAAATAGACCCGAAACGAGCCAAAGTAACACAAATGGCACGAGATAGGGCAATTGATTGAATATTCGCTATTCTACCCTAAAACCCATGTCTTAAGCAAGGAAATGTCGCTTAAATGAGGCTGATAATCACGTCAAATCGAGTGTCATCACCTACCAAACGTAAATCCATTAGGTTTAAACCCTTGAGCTTGGCCTGTTCTTTCGGTTCGATAATACATTACAGCCATTTCCCATTCTTTCATTTCCCCGTTGATCCCTTGTGGATGTAGTTCTAGATTGACCTACCGGAAGTCGGTTTGTGGTAACCTGCCTATAGCAATTCAACAGGTGGTCTTAGCTATTATGTCCAGACGTGTAAACCCCTCTAGCAACTAAAAGAAAGAATCGGCACAAAAGAAAAAAATAGAAAAAGAAGAAAAGAAGCAAGTTTCGAAAAAATGAAAAGAAGAAAACTCAGAAAAGCCAAAAAGGTTTCAAGTTTTTAGTTCAATAAAACGTTCTTCTCCCTACAAATGGAAGAACGAAGTCAAAAGATAAGTTGAAAAGAAAAAAATGTGTAGAGAAAAATAATAAAGTGCTAGGTTGCTTGAGGGTATCATAGGACGAGCGTTCACTATTCCACCCGTGTCTGGTTAGACGGTAGGAAGCCATAGATTAGATTCGAGGAAAGTTAGTCAAAAGCCACCGCACAAAGCCATCATCATACATTCCCATCATCCATCGCATCATAAACCCAAGTAGTGTAGAATTTGTTACAGTCCTAGCAGGGAAGTCCTTCTTGACTAGTTACTCGTGTTGTCACAGTGGTGGAGATGTGGTCAAATTGCAAACTTATGACAGAATTCAGTAACAGAAAATGATTGAGAGCAGAAACACGTCCCTAAACACAGAGAGTGAGAGTTTCCATTGTACTAAATATTTTCCCTGTGTGAGGAGTCTGGTCGGTCAGGTCAAATTCGTGCATAATTGGTTACGATTACTTGTCGTGTGCAGTTTATTAGTGAGACCAGGTATTTTGGCTGATCTGTATGCATGTTAGGTTTCTTGTTCTAGGATCTATCTGTCTAATAATTCATTGTGTTTGATTGAACTCCAATTTAATAAATCATATCATTTGTGAACATGAGCGTTTCTATTCAGTTTGCTTGAGGACAAGCAAAAGCTTAAGTGTGGGGTATTTTGATGACACTCTATTTGACGTGATTATCAACCTCATTTAAGTGACATTTCCTTGCTTAAGACATGGTTTTTAGGGTATAATAACGAATATTCAATCAATCACCCTATCTCGTGCCATTTGTGTTACCTTGGCCTGTTTCGGGTCTATTTGATGGTTTTCTAGTGTTTTTATGTTAGCACAGGTTTTTGCCGTCAAATAAAGTAGCCAAGGACGTGTCTAAGACGTTGGAACCTCGAGGAATTGCACCGGAATCGATCCCAGGAGTCAATCGAGTCGAACCAAAGTCTGCCCCGGTTTACACTAAAGTTTTCGCCGAAAATCCCTTCGTGTTTTCGGCGAAAATCCCAGCACAAATCGACTGATGCTCATCAAAGGAAGTTTTCGGCGAAAACCCTAAGTTTTCGACGAGAACAATTGATCTGAAAATCACAGAGAAAAGCAGCAGGCGGACCATCCATTTACACTAAGATTTTCGGCAAAAATTCCTTATGATTTTTGGCAAAATATCAGTTAAAATCCGGCGGTATTAGGGTTAAGTATAAATACTTAACCGGCGGCCCTAAATTAAATATACCTCATAATAATCAAAAACACCAACTAATACCGAACTTCAGAATTCTCTCAAGTTCTGAAGCGGAGAGTTTAGAGTTCGAAGAGCCGGAAAGAGATCGTGACGCCATCCCTTCCATCTCGAAGTCTCGGAGCTAGGATTGCAGTCTACCGAAGATCGAAGTCTGCCAGAGTCGTCTTAATTAGGTTTTTCATATTCTTTTTTGTTCTTCCTCTGGATGATGAACTCTTTCTTTGTCTTTGATTCTTTTGTGATAAACATGAGTAGCTAAACTCTTAGAGCTTAGACTAGATGAACCCTAAGTGACCCAGGGCTTTAAAGCGGTCACGGATCGGCGGTGATTAGATTCAAAGTTCAATCAATTTCTCTTTCATGTTTGATTTGTTCTTCATCGTTCATGTTTCTTGTCTGGATTGATCACCTAGATTAGATTCTTGTTAAGCTAAGGATAGAAGCGAATGCTCGCCTTACTTTAAAACATCAAATTGAACAATTAACCTTATAATTTGAGCGTGCCTTTCGTAGGAACCGGTTAGGGTTAATCCACTGCAAGAGTAACTCATAAATCGTTAGTAATTCCACCAGTTAAGTTAAGTCGTTGCAAGAGGCGACCGTACCCGGGCGACTAATTAATCTTGGTAGCTAGAACGGATAGAGCGAACGTTCGCCGGTCTTAAACCTAAGGGTCAGGAGTTATGGTGGTGTCTTAGAATTGATTGAATGAGAATCGAAATCCGCTGATCTGTTGATTGCCAATGCTCTGGGGAACGAAGGGGGATTCAAAGTCTAAGTTCGTCTGTCATCTCTGTTTTAATCAACCAATTTCCAATCTGTTTTAGTTCAATTTTTTAATTTCTCTGCATTTCTTAGAATTAGAAGTCATGGAACTCACACCACGCACGTAGTGTTTAACCTGAGTAATTTGCTAGCTTATTTGAGTAGTCAATCATTAAAAGGCCCGTGGAATACGATCTACCCTAGCTTGTTAGCTTTGTTAGTTTATTTGATTGAGTCGTCAACGACCGGCTCATCAGTGGACCAAATAACAATGTATACATAGAGGGGAGATGAGATTTAGGATTTAGGTCATTTACTAGTAGCTGAGTAGTTGACAGCTGGTGCTGCTGAGTGCTGACTGTGAGTGCCCTGAGAGAGAGTGGAGGGGCTGACTGCTGTGATGGTGCTGCTGCTAGACGATTGGTGAGAGGGTTCCATCGTCGAAGAGGGATTTTGACTATCGAGTACAGAGAGTGAGATGAGAGACTAGAGTGAGAGAGGGGTGTACCTATATGCCATCGACCGTCGTTGACGAGGGGATTTCGGGTGTACCTGTACTCTCAAAGTTTTCACCAAAAACTTCATGAAAAAACAGGAGCAGACTTTGGCGTGGCAGTTCCAGAAAATTATAGCCTATTCTGGGTCAGATTTGGAGAATTGCTTATACCCAATTCAAATATACTTTGATTTTCAGACTTCTACATCAATATGAGAGTGTTTAGAGCGTATTCTATAGTTCTCGAAGAGATTTTGACACGATCTTTCCATCTCGGAGGTGCTCAGAGCTAGGAGTGAAGATTTCTTGAGATTGAAGCTCCGTGGAATCGTCAGAATTAGGTTTTTCAAATTTCGTTGTTCTTCCTTTGTATGATGAATTCTATTATTGTTTTTTATTCTCTTATTTCAAACATGAGTAGATAAACTTGTTAAGCTTAGATTAGATGAACCATAAGTGACACGGGGCTTTAAAGCAGTAACAGATTGGTGGTAATTAGATCTTAATTTAATCAGATTCTTATTCATAATTGGTTTGTTCTTAATCTGTGTTTCTTTTCTAGCTTGATCACCTAGATTAGATTCTTGTTAAAATAAGGATAGTTGGCGAACGTCCGGCTTGGTTTAGAACTTCAAATCAATTAATTAACCTATTCAATGGAATCATGCCTCTCGTACGAACCGAGGGATTGAGCGGCGGCGAAAATGGGCGGTAGCGACGTTGGAAGAGCGGCGGCGATTTTTCAAAAATGGGGGGGGGGTTTCGTTCAAAAATTTGTGGGGAGAGAGAGACAAGAGAACGGGAAAACGAGAGAAAAGGGGAAAAGATTTTTGGATTTTTCTGAATTTTTCAGCGAAAAGAAGTGCAATTTTTAGCCGAAAAGTTTAGTTCAAATCGTCTGCCGAATTTTAAAGTGAGTTTTCGCCGAAAAGTATGAAACTTTTCGCCGAAAATTTTATCAAAAATTGGCCAGAAAACACAGTGGGTTTTAAAGAGGAGTTAAACAAAGGACAAGTTTCGGCGAAAACTTGACCTGCAATTTTTTTGAAACGTTTTTGCAATTCCGGCAAACTTCAGAAAATCAGAACTAATTTGACAAAAATCGAAACAACCTCAAACAACTTGGGATTGAAACGAGGACACACAAACTACACACAAAAAATAAGAAATCATGCAACTGACACTTTTGGCTCCCCCGAACCGACTCTAAAATACTGAGTTCGACATAAATTGAAAAACTGACTCCAGCCGTGGGTTGCCTCCCACGAAGTGCTCTTGATTAGCGTCCTTAAGCTGGACGATACCTGGACGATGTTAGGAGACATCCCAACTCAGGATCTCCTTAACGCTTGCGTCGGAGTTCATGAAGTAGAACTTCGGGGTACCTCCAGTGAGCGTGAATTTCTTCCCGTTGGCATGAATGAGCTTGGTACGTCCATCGGGAAGGTGCCCGACAATCTTGAATGGCCCGGACAGTTCTCTTGAGAGATCATCCCTTGCGAGTGTTACAGTGGAAAGAATGAGAACAATCTGCGTTGTCTTCTCTCTATCCTCCGGGTTCATTTCACCAAGATCTGTGATCTGTGGCGCTTCCTTGGGAGATGCTTTTGGCTTCTCCTTCTTCACTTGTTTCTGCGACGGTGGCTTGAAAGGAATCGGTGGTGCAACTGGCTTGGAAGAGGATGGCGGAGCAACTGGCCTCCAGACCATTTGAGGCTCCTTTTGATTCTTCCTCCTTAGCCTGCCAGGTTCTTTGCTTGGTGGTGATTGAGAAGAAGAGGCTTTCAGTTCCTTCTTCTTCGGCGGCTTTTGTGCCATGGTACCGGTCTTCTACTTGATAATCTATTCAACACCTGTAACAACAGTTGATCTAGAAACACTGGAAGAGATATCAGTAACGGAGTTGACTGAGGTCAACTCCACAGTTTCAACAGCAAGACAGTGAGGTTCTTCCTCCTTAGGAGTATATTTCATACCGTCCTTAAGGCGGAATGTTATCGTTTCCTTACCAGCCCTCAAGGTCAAAGAACCACTCGGAACATTGATTTGCATTCCGGTTGTTGCCATGAAGGGTCGACCTATAAGGATGGTAGAATCTTCCTCTCGAGTATCTATAATCACAAAATCAGCTAGGAAAGTGAAAGGACCACATCTAGTGACAACATCTTTAATCTCTCCTCTAAGCGTTTTCAATGATCTATCAGCAAAAACAAGTTGCATGCTAGTCGGTTTAAGTTCTCCTAGATTCAGTTTTTCGAACAGACTCATAGGCATGACATTTACGGACGCACCTAGATCAACCAAACTACGTTCTACTTCAACATCATTAATGATAAGAGGCAAAGTGAAAGAACCAGGATCGGGGCACTTAGCTGGATATGGCGAGGAAGGCTTCTTGCTACGGATGGTAGGGTATCCTTCTTTGTTTCCCCACATGCCAGTCTCGATCCTTGCGTTAGGTAGCAATGCATTTGGGAAGGGAGGCTTCTCGTAGTATGGAGCAAGAGGAGGATCGTACTCCTTAGGCGCCTCCTTCTTTGCTTCCTTCTTCTCCGGAACTTCAATGGCCCTGTATAAAATAGAAGAAGTATTAGTAGGTGAGTTCGTCGGACTTTGAATAGAAACCATCTTAGCTTGCTCCTTTCTTAGATTCGGCTCGGTTGTTCTTGGTTGAGGAGCGCTTGAGCTTTGAACTGACTATCGTGATCGTCAAGTCTGGTGATGATCTGATTGAGCTTCTTGTCGAGTTCACTATCCTTGTTGTCCTTCTGATGCTGCTGTCCTGTATAAGTGTTGTTCAAATATTGATTCTGGTGATTGCCAGGAGCTGTTCCGTAGTTATCCAGATTTCGGTGCGGCGGCTGGTAGACACCTCCCGTCGGATTGCTTGGCTTTTGATCCTAGGTCGGGCTAGTTGGTCGATTATTCTGATTCTGGCCTTGGTTCTGGTTGGCGCCGACATTGTAGGTAGGTCGATCTTGGAAATTTCCCTGTTGTCTGTAGTTGCGGTAGCCAATATAACCTTGTTGATTGTTGTTGAAGCCTTGAGAAACGAAATTGACTTCTTCGGTAGACCAGACTTCTGCTTTGCCAAAGTTCTGGCATCTGCCTCCATTATGAGCACAAGATCCACACCACTCGCAATCAGCAACATAAACGGAAGCTGCTAGCGGCTTGATAGGTGTAGTAGACTTCTTCAAATGCTTCTCTACCTCTGCTTTGATGGTTGCTTCAAGATCGAGCTTGCTTCTTGATCCTTCTGATTGTCGTTCCCAGTTTCTTTACTTGGAAGCACAGTTCGCGAAATGGAGAAGAGCAGCTTCAGGTGTAAGGGTAGTGCAATCCCCTTCAGCTAGGGAATTGACCCATTTAACATATTCTTCATGAAGCCCTCGAGCGAAGATTTCATCTAATTGTCTCTGCTCGAACCCATGGTGAGGACAGTTGTAGAGAAGTTCTTGGAATTTATTCCAAGTGTCATATAAGCTCGCACCTTCCTTCTGAGAAAATCTAGCGATGCTGTCCTTGAAGGCTGTCATTCTGGAAGGAGGGAAGTACTCTTCGACGAAGTCTTGAGCAAGAGTATCCCAATCTGTGTAGTAACCAGGTGGTTTGCCAGTGAGCCACCTCTTAGCTGTGCCTTTAAGAGAGAATGGGAAAGCTCTCAAGCATAGAATGTTCTTGTAGAGATTCTCATTCTTGAAAGTACCGCAGAGATCGATGAAATCCGCCAGATGCGTGCACGGATTGTCAAGTGGCCTGCCTTCAAATTGTAAATCCCTAGAGATCATAGTCAAGAAAGGAATCTTGATCTCATAGTCAGGATCTCCTTCGATGCGTGGCACGGTGATAGAAGATCGAACGCTAGTCGCGCTCGGCTTGTTGTAGTCAGCTAGATTCTTCGGCACGGCCGGTGGTGGTGGTAATTGATCACCCATCATAGGAGATGGAGGAGGTGAAAGTGATGCGGTTGATGAAGATGAAGATGAAGATGAGGAACTCTCCTTCAGTTCCTCGATCTTAATTGGTGTGAAGGATGGGGGTGGATTGGTTCTGCCTTTCTTCGGAATCTGAGGTCGCTTAAGTGGAGCAAAGCTACCCGGTCTCTCTACACTCTTAGCCCTGTCAGTCTTGGTTAAGGAGCGCGTGAGAGGACGGTGTTGCATAAACCTATAAACAACCTACAAATAACAAAAACAAGCACAACCGGTGTAAAATCGAAGTGGATGGAAATATGAAAGATGGAAAGTAGAAGAATAAAATGCCAGTTCTTCTTTCAAACAATTAAAAGAAGTCCCCGCAACGGCGCCAATTTGATGAATGTTGTAATGCGTGCAGTCAAATAACTACTAAGCTAGAAGCTAAGTAGATCGTATTCCACGGGTCTTCTAATAATCGTCTACTCAAATCTAAAGGCAGATTATTTAGGTTTAACACGTTGTGCGTGGTATGAGTTCCACGACTTCTATTCTAGAAATGCAGGCAAATTAAAAACTAAATTGAAAGACAGATTGAAAGATTGATTGACTTAACAAAGACGACAGACAAGCTTAGACTTCGAATCCCCCTTAGTTCATCAGAGCATTGGCAATCAACAGATCAGCGGATTTCAATTCTCATTCAATCAATTCTAAGACACCACCATAACTCCTGACCCTTAGGTTTAAGACTGGCGAACGTTCGCTCTATCCGATCTAGCTACCAAGATTAATTAGCCGCCCGAGTACGGTCGCTTCTTACGACGACTAAACTAACTGGTGGAATTACTAACGATTTATGAGTTACTCTTGTAGTGGAGTAGCCCTAACTGGTTCCTACGAAAGGCACACTCCAATGAATAAGTTAATTGTTGATTTGATGTTTTAAAGTGAGGCGAGCGTTCGCTTCTATCCTCAGCTTAACAAGAATCTAATCTAGGTGATCAAGCCAGACAAGAAACATAAACAACGAAGAACAAATCAAACATGAAAAAGAAACTAATTGAACTTTGAATCAATCACCGCCGATCCGTGACCGCTTTTAAGCCCTGGGTCACTTAGGGTTCATCTAGTCTAAGCTCTACTAGTTTAGCTACTCATGTTCATAACAGCAGAATCAAAGGCGGAAACAGAGTTCATCATGAAAAGGAAGAACAGATAGAAACTGCAAAACCTAATTAAGACGACTCTGGCAAAGCTTTGCTCTCCGGTAATCTTCACTCCTAGCTCTGAGTCTCCGAGATGAAAAGATGGCGTCACGATCTCTTCCTGGCTCTTCCAACTCTAAACTCTGCTCCCTCAAACTTCTTAAGTCTGGAACTCGTGAAAGTTCTATTATGAAAAGTGTATCCCTTTTATTTTGAGCCGCCGGTTAAGTATTTATACTTAACCCTATCAGCGCTGGATTAGGTCTAGATTTTTCGGCAAAAACTTCAGGAGTTTTCGCCAAAAACTTCTTCAAAAAATGCTGGCTTCCGTAGACTGATCTCCTGTGAGTTTTATGTTTAGAGTTTTCGGCGAGAACTTTGACTTCTCGCTGAAAACTTCTTCTTGAAAGCTATGACGGTTTCTTCTTGAGTTTTCGCCGAAAACTCTAGGTCTTTTCGCCGAAAACTTCTGTGTAAAACGGGGCAGGATTTGTGTTGACTTGATTGACTCCTTGGATTGATTCTGGTGCATCCATCACCTATAAGGTACGATTATTAACACTCAAGGTCGTATTCCTCAAGGGCTCTCTCAAAGACTAATACTCACACTCCTTGTAGACAGTCTAGACATTGAAAACGAGTTGGTTTTATTAAAGAGTTCAAGAACATAAGCAATAAACTAAGCAAGAAAGGTTCAATCAAAGACAAAGGGAGTTCACTTAGAGGATAGTTTCGTCATGCTCAAGAGGGCTAATTGAACAAACACACCAATTAAGATCAAGTTTGCATTCGAATGACCACGCACTTCACTTCTATAGACTCGATACAATTTCGTAGCATCAAATCCCTATCCTAATACCACTCAACTTAGGCTCTCGCTCTCAAGCTAAGTGCAAAAGGATGCATTAAAGGTGTTTGATGAAATGCCAAGACACAAAACCCTCTCTTAGAACTCTATGACCACAAGGCTAGGCACAATACTCTCATATCAATGCTCTAACACTAGGAGATTCACCAAATAGCCTTCAGATACTTAAATGAATGAAAATCCACATGCACACCAAGTGCTCGATAAAATGTCCAAGAGAGAAATCATGTGGCAATGGTTGAAATAAGATGATCTGATCTCTTAGAACACACTCACTTCAATGCCTAGACCTACAATCCATGCAATCCAAGCACTCTCATGCATCAAATCAAGAAAACATGCCATAAAATGGCAATAAGAATAAGTCTAGGAATCATCCTCATACAACCAAGATCAATCATTACAAGTCCTATACAATCAATCCTCTATCATAGCACAACTACTCTATCCATCCAAGATGAACCCTAGAAATCTAGCCACACATGGCCAAAGGAGTAAAGAAAAGAGAAAGAATGGATCCTTGTGATGAAATCTTCAATTCTCCACTTGTAAGCACTTCTCCCAAGGTTTGTTGACTTCAATCCAAACTCCAATGACTTCAATTTGCACCAGAAATGTCTACCAGGGTTGATGGGTGGTGGCTGATTGAGAGTGGAGTGGGAAATGTTCGAAAGTGATCGTCGAATGGTGAATGAATTCCCAAGTCTCAGTGAATCGGTTGCTTCAATAGGATTCGCCGAAAAAGACTCAAGTTCTCAGCGAGAACATTGAAGATCTCGCCAAGAACCTCTTTGAAAAGTTATGAAGAATTCTCGTCGAGCACATTGCAATCATTTCTTCATACATTCTCGGCGAGAACTTGGAAGTTCTCACCGAGAACTTCTTCATAAATGTTGCTGAAGAATTTTGCATTAATCTTGAACTTGCAATGGTCCTATCTCTCTCGTCCTAGCTCCTATTAAGCTCCCGTTTGATCCTATGGAATCCTTGTCACATGTACTACCATGCCATGGCCTGAAAATACACTTAAAACAACTCCAATAGACATAGAATTGGTACTCAAGTGGCCCTCGGGAAACAAAAGTGCAATTTGTGTAAAATGACTCTAAAAGCACACAAACCATGGCACAACAAGACCAAATATGGGAGTTTCTTAGGTCAATCGTAGGCTCAAAGCACGAGTAAAAACATCACATCAAACTCCCATACGACTAACCTGAAGCTTGTCCTCAAGCGAGCATATACTTACACTAACGCACTAACCATTTGAAACAAGCCAAAAGATCTCTAAGTTCGTTGAACCACGTTTTGATAGCCCGAGTTTTAACAAGGTAAAGGATCCCAAAATATAACCAAACAACCCTTAAAACATTTTTTACAACAAAATCAAACTAGTTCTTACTAGACATAAGGCCGAATAACTTGACAAAAAGCGTCGGTTACTGGACGGTTCACTTATTCCTGGAGTCTACACATGAACAGAGGAAAAGAGAGGGGCCCGGTCGACATTGGTCAACCTGATGCCGAGGGGGTAGCACACTCATCCTCACATTTTTAGATTTTGCGACTTTTGCGAAAGGACTCTAGGCTATTACAAATTCTACCCCCTCTTTTTCTTCCCACATCTCACTTTTTCTTTGCTTTTGGTCTTTCTAATATGATAGCGACTTCAAAAAAAAGATTTTTACTAGACTCTTTTGTCTTACCAGTAGGAGCATTGGGAGACCCTTGCAGGTATGGAGCAGCAAGCCCCATTGGGGACCGCATTATCCTAAACCCTGCCCACGCCGGGAAGGGTTAAGAAGGAGAATGTCACATTGAGACTTCCCCTTTGGGGACTAAGCAATGGGCGGGCAACGTATTGCCAGCTCATGGTGGATCTCAACCAAGCGGCTTCTACGCGCGTCTATCATTCGGGTGGACACAAAGGTTTACTCACACATTGGACACCTCACTTTCCTACCCTATGTCCTAGACTCCAGGAAACCTCGACCGACACTGAACACTACACAATATTGGCACCTATCGAAGATAAGAACACTCTATCAAGTTACCAGATTTCATACTTAATAAAAACTAGTTTCAGTCTTGTTGTAAAAAGGTTTAAAAGGCATTTGGAATAAAACCAGTTCACACTTCACATTGAAAACCCCGGCTATCGCGTATGTTCTCACCATACAATCAAGTGGCTTGTCAAACGAATAGAGTTTAAGCGAGTTAAGTATTTAACAAGCAAAAGAGGTGATAGTGGAGCATGTAAAATGATAACAACATGCTAAGGTAGATGAAAAGAAAGACACAATTAAGCATGCTACCTAGCACAAGACATCAAAAATCATAGCAAATCATTATACTTCTACCGGCAAACAATCATACCAAACCTCAAATCCCTCCTACGACTAGAATGAGCATTGTCCTCAATGGAAAAGAGAGAGAGAGAGAGAGTAAGGTAGAACGAGAATACCGCGCGGTGAAGAAGAGCATAGGAGGCAAGAGTGGTGAGAGAGTCCCATGAAGATCATTGGTGAAGAGTGATTCTCAAGTGCTTGCCAAGCGTTATTTCAAAAGACTAAAATAACACAATAACCAAAAAGAGCAAATAAAAGCGATAAATTAAAGATAACATGGGGTGCCTCCCATGAAGCGCTTCTTTAACGTCTCTAGCTAGACGAAGCAAGAGGACAAGCTAAGTAAAACCATCCCAACTCATTACCTCTTTGAAGTCGATTTCGTTACCTTCATATGCAAACGGAACTTGATTTGAATCTTACCAACATCGGGAGGTATGAGCTCGGGTTTCCCGTATGATGAAGTGTGAGCAATGGAGAAGGGGCCAAGCCAGTTGGAGTGGATCCTTTCATCGGGTGATTTTTTAGACTTCTCACCAATTGGCGTGGCTTCCTTGTTCTTCTCGGGTGACTTCTTCACACCTTTCTTCTTAGCCTTAGGTGGTGTCTTTGGAGGCACGGGAGTTGGAACCTCCTTTACTATATCAGTTTTCTCCTACACATCATTAAGCGCAAACAACTCCGCAAGTCTATGACAAACAAGGTTAGTGCCAGCCAAAGCAAACTCATTTGGATTCTTAGGATATGGTGACTAGCATATGACAAAGTGAACTCCATGCCATTAGAACGGTCAAAAATCATGCATTCATTATCAACTCTAAGTGTAAGTATACCACCACAGACATTAATCAAAGCACGAGAGGTCGCTAAGAAAGATCGTCCTAGAATCAAAGGCACATCGGTATCTCCAATTGAATCAAGGATCACAAAATCCACAAGAAATTCAAAAGCACCGACCTTAACCAACACATCTTCGACAATACCACGAGGAGATTTCATGGATTTATCCGCTAATTGAACATTCATTAGGGTTGGTTCTAGTTTCCCTAAGCCTAGCTTCTTAAACATGCAATATGGCATAACATTGATACTAGCACCCAAATCGGCTAAGCCTCTACCTATTGCATGTTCACCAATAGTGCAAGGAATAGTAAAGCTACCTGGATCCTTAAGCTTTTCCGGTGGCCTCTTAGAGAGAATGGCGGAGCATTGCTCGTTGAGCTTTGCCGAAGTTACATCCGCTAGCTTGCGTTTATTGGTGAAGACCTCTTTCATGAACTTCGCATATTGAGGCATCTTGGTGATTGCCTCCCCAAAAGGCATTGTGAATTGCACTTTGTCAAGAAGCTCAACAAACCATTTGAAATCCTTCTCCATGGAATCCGCTTCAAACAAGAGGGTAAGGCGCTTAGGCTTGTACGGAGGCACAACCGGTGCGGGAGGAGAGACCGGAGTAGCACTCGTCGTAGCATCTTGAGAACCAACCTTATTGGTAGTCTAAGGGGCTTCTTTAATCTTGGCTCCCTTATCTATAACTTGAACATTGTCCATGTCATCATCGGAGTCAACATCTTCCACTACAACAAAATCATAATCTAGAGCACTTACCACCTTAGGTGTGGCGTCTTGGATTTGCTTACCACTCCTCAATGTTACTGTCATAAGCTCCTCGGGGCCCTTGGGATTGACCTCGGTGTAGGCGGGTAGACTACCTTTAGGTCTCTCAGAGTATAAGCAGATTTCATACGGAAACAAAATGGGGACGGTGTGAGCTCTGGTGTTGAGTGGTGAGCTGGGTAGTTGTATAGGGGAGCCTGTGTGTTTTGCCAAGCTTTCGGTCTCTTGTGTATATTGTTAATTTAGTGATTAGATTAATTCATTCATCAAAAACAAAATTTGGAAGTGGCAATGGGGCAGACTTGCAAGCTTTTGGTAGTCTTGTCTCTTGTAATACGATGATGACTTCGTAATTGGCGTTGATGGGTTTGTGAATCTGGGATTCAGAACCAGAGTACAAGCAGAGTTCATACGAAAACAAAATGGGGACAGTGTGAGCTCTGGTGTTGAGTGGTGAGCTAGGTAGTTGTATATGGGAGCCTGTGTGTTTTGCTAGGCTTTCGATCTCTTGTGTATATTGTTTATTTAGTGAATAGATTGATTCATTCATCAAAAACAAAATTTGGAAGTGGCAATGGGGCAGACTTGCAAGCTTTGGTAGTGGTATACTGGTATGGGAATAATTAAAGTGAGACGCTACCATTATTCAGACTTTTTGGTGGTGGCATTAGTTTTTCATGATGATGATGATGTAATGATGATATATAATTATAGATGATGTTGATTATTTTGGTAGTTATGTAACACTGTAAAACTAGTTATCAACTAAATAATCATGTTAACTAGTTATTTGATCACGATGTTAATATCTAAAAAAATGTTAACTAATTATCTTAATCACGATGCTAACTAGTTAATTCGATAAGTTATCTAATTAACTAATTTTGATAACTAGTTATCAACTAAAAATCTTGTTGACTAGTTATTTAGTTATGATGTTAACTAGTTAACTCGATAAGTTAACTAATTAATAACTAGTTATCAACTAAAACTCTTGTTAACTAGTTATCTAAATCTTGATTTTTTTTGGTGAAAAAGTAAGGAGGCAATTACATATTATTAATAATCAAACGAGACGTACAACCTCCGACTAAGTCGAATTTAAGCCAATCGGCCAGAGCAGATTTAGGAGAATCAAGGACATGAACACCTAACTGAAGTGACTGACCAAGATTAGCTAAATAGTCTTCTGCAAAATTTGCTTCGCGGTAAATATGGTGAATTGAGACGAGCCACTCTCGAGAGAGAAGCTCTGAGAACTGATTGAGAAGATTGGCGTGCTTGTTGTTCCTGCTTCCTAGATCGGAGAGCATGTCGGCCGCCGCCTTAGAGTTTGTCTGAATCCTTAATTTTCTTATGCCTTTATCCCATGCCAGCTTCACCCCTTCCACGATGCCTCTCAACTCAATACGAATAATGGAGCAGGTACCTAAATTCGTTGCGAAGGCTGAAATCAATCTCCCATCCTCATCACAAATGACTTCGCCAGCTGCAGCTCTATTACTGTTAGTATAAGGAAAACCATAATTACGACGTGGAAATCAATTGAGCCTGTCGAGCCATCAGAGTTCAAGGAAAACCATCCCTCTCCCGCTGGCCACCACCCAATCAATTGAGCCTGCTGAGCTATACTCGGCGCTTCTCGACTCGCTTGAAGGGTCTTCCAGCTCGACGAGTAGAGATGTACCCAGAATTTAACCTGATGACATACCTCACTAACCGTAATGTTCTCAGAGTGGAAAATAAGGTGATTCCTTCTCTTCCATAACACCCAAGCTGTAACTCCAAAAATAAGCTTCAGCTTACCATCATTCAAGCCCCTATTCCACCAATTTGAGAAAGCAGTATTGATAGTGGCAGAATGGGCCATCTCAGGCAGCATTTCACGCCACACCAGATCAGCAAAAGCGCACCGCTTCAGCACATGTTCAACGTTCTCGCACCCATCCTTGCATTCCGGGCACGCCGCATCCGTCGACACATGTCACTTTCGTCTCTCGTCATTAGTCATGAGTTTGTCGTGCATAGATAACCACAAAAACTGCCTAATTTTAGCCGGTCCTTCCTAATGCCACACATTGTTCCAAACATTGCCTTGTTCACTGGTCTTCATATCCTTGATGAACAAATAAGCTGAGTTGACTGTAAATTTGCCACTCGCCTCCAAACCCCATGATATAGTGCTTGCATTCAGCTTGTCGCAAGGCAGCGTCATCCCCATTACCTGTAACACAACAGCCTGAGGTAAGCAGGCAGTCAATTTATTAATATCCCAGCAACCATCATAGGAAACAAAGGAGGAGACTAAGAGAGATGAGTCAACTCCCTGGATATTATTAGCTGAGTTGATGAAAACGTCCCTGCTGTCAAGCCACCTATCCGTCCAAAACCTGTATTTTTGCCATCGTTAATATTGAATTGGATTCCATTTAACGTAGGCTCCCACACCTTAAGCACCCCTCTCCAAAGCGAGGAATGGTCGGAATTACTTCGGAGCGTGAAACCCCTACTCGACCGCACCAGATATTTACTAGACAGAGCCTTCACCCATATCTCGTTAGGCCTAGAAATGATATTCCAAACCACCTTCATGAGGAAGGCCTTGTTTAATTCTCTGGCGCTCCTCAACCCAAGCCCGCCTAACTTTTAGTTTGCACACCGTCTCCCAATTAATGTTATGCATTGTGCGAACCCCCTCAGTTGAGCCCCAAATAAAGTTCCAGATTTTTCTATCAATTTTCTCACAAGTAGAAGTAGGCAAAACCACCGTCTGCATCACATAACACGAAGGGAATTAAGCACCGAAGAAGCAAGAGTGACTCTTCCTGCGAGGGAAAGATTCTCAGCCTTCCCCCGGCAAGGCGAGAGTCCAAACAATCAAGCAGGAAGTCGTAAGTATGCTTAGTAATCCTACCGTGAAGAATTGGCACACCCAGATACTTCCAAGATCCGACGTAGCAGTAATCCCAAGAATATTAACAACCTCAGACACCTTTCTAGTTGGTGTTTCTTCGAGAAAAAAATACGCGACTTAGCCTTACTAATACTTTGACCTGACGCCCCACAAAACCTGTACAAAATGTCAGAGATGACTCTCGCCTGATCAGAGGACGCTTCATTGAATAACATCAGATCATCCGCAAAAAAAAACAGTGGGATAAGGGAGGCCCATTGTCCGCCAAGAAGATCGGAACCTAGTACCCAAACTGAAATGCCGACAGAATCATCCGACTAAGCCTTTCAATGCATAGGGTAAACAGATAAGGAGAGAGGGGGAATCCCTGACGAAGGACTCTAGCCGAGAGGAAGGATCTGAAACAGCCTCCATTCCAGAGAACTTGGAAAGAGGAGGAAGAGATGCAAGCCATAATAACTTCCACCAAGCTGTCCGGGAAGCCAATAAGACAAATTGTATCCCGAACAAACTCCCAACTGATTTTATCATAAGCTTTCACCAAGTCGATCTTGATAACCATAGAGTACTTTTTGCCTTTCCTGATACGAAGGGAGTGAACCACTTCCTGGACTAAGAGAATATTATCAGTGATATGTGTCCCGAATGAAACTAGTTTGAGAATGGTGGGTCAGACCGGGCATAAGATGCTTATTCCTATTCGTCAGACACTTCATAAGAGTCTTATAAGCCACATTACAAAGGCTAATGGCCGGAAGTCGTTGAAGCTTTCCGGGCTCTGCTTCTTCGGGATAAGAGTAATCAAAGTCTCATTAATAGATCGAATGAGCTCTGGAGACTGGAAACAGCGCCCAATAAACTTCGTAAAGCTGCCACCTATCACTTTCCAGCAGTGTTGGAAGAAGATAGGACCAACACCATCCTTCCCTGGCGCTTTCAGGGCACCTATACTCTTAACTGCCAAGTGGACTTCCCCAACCGAAATAGGGCAAACCAAGTTGTCAACCTCTGATCCAGAAATACAGCTTCAGAATCCTGCAAGCTTACAGCTAACGTCCGTCACAGCGCTGTATACTCCTTCAAAATATTTCACAGCCAAATCCATAAGAGAAATCTGATCTTCCACCCAGACACCATTTTCATCCTTCAACCTCTTTATACGGTTGACCGCCCGCCTTTTAAGAGTAGCAAGATGAAAGAACCTGGTGTTCTTATCTCCTTCAACCGCCCATTTCAACCTAGATTTATGCACCCAAAGCGCCTCCTCTTGCCAGAGAACCAGCTAAAGCATAAACCGAATTTCTTCTTCTTCCATTCGATTGGAATCGCTATGATTACCGACCACCACCGTCTCAGCTTTAATCAACAAATCCAGAAGCCTTCTCTTACGCTTGAAAATATTCCCAAAGGTATTGCAGTTCCACTTTTTCAGCTGAAAGGACAGATCCTCGAGCGCATCCAGAAGCTCCAAATCTGCATGTCATTTATTTTTAAGAAAGAAATTAAAGGACGGGTGGGAAATCCAAGCAAAAAGAACCGAAAAGGCTTAGAATTGGTAGGAAACACCTGAGCGGACGGACAAATCAGGATGGGGCGATGATCCAACTTAATCTTATGAAGGTGAGAAACCGCTCGGGAAAGGCTTGAATCCACTGGGCATTCACCAAGGCGCGATCAATACGGCTGAGAAGACCATTTCTGCCCCAAGTGAAGCGTGTCAGAGAGGTCGTAGAGATCAACTGTGTCAATGAATGACTTGCTTCGTCTCCGTTCGAACACAGAACCGCCTCTTTTGTCATCCGCCAAGAGGATAGCATTAAAATCACCAATGACCACCCAAGGATCATTTTGATTCACTGAGAGACGCTTAAGAGCATCCCATAAGAGCACACGTGTCGTAGCCCAGGGGCTGGCGTAGACAGTCGTAAGAAAACAATTAGAGCCATCTTCAAGAGTCACTTTAGCATGAATGAATTGGACCCCGAGCTCCATGGTGTCAATTGTGACAACCAAAGGATCCCAAACAAGCCAAATGCCTCATTTGAACCCCACAGCGTCTGATCTGAAAGACGCTGCAAACCCCAAACTATGGATAACCTCGACAGCTCTTTGGGCGCTAATTTTAGGCTCAACAATCACTGCAATAGAAAACTTAAACAGATTAGCGTATGATTTAAAGGCTGTAATAAACAATTTACTTCCTGCCCCATGGCAATTCCAAGAGAAAATACAACGACATGGAAAACAACAATGATGAAGAGGAACTCCCTTAGAAGACGCAGAAGACAAGGGAAAGGTCTTCAAACTGCCCCATCCAGCATAACAACATCCTGCACAGCTTCCATTTGCATTGTCCTCTCAGAAATAAGAGAATTAATGCTAATACACTCTGTATCCAACACATTAGGAGGCAACGGGGCTTTACTGATTGATCTGCCTGTAACCTTCTTCTTAACCCCACCTGATGCTCCACCACGACCAACAGATGAAAGAGACCGGCTCGGGTCGAGTTTAGACACATAACCGAGGCCTTTTGATGTAGATTGGTTAGAAGCTTGGGCTTGGGCCGGCAGGTTCTCTCCACAAGTATCCATCCCCGTCTCAACCTTTTTATCCGAGTGGGCTTGCGGCCCCACAAACATTCCTGTTGACAGCTAACTCACCCTTGGCCTAGTCCGAGACAGTTTCCCCTCCACACCCTACTAAATTGGAGTTGATATTTTCCTTATCCACCCCCTTAATTGCCTCTACAGCCGCTGCTTGATTGGAGGCCCCAACCACGTTATTCTTTCCTGAACTGACATCCTGAAGATTCTCCCCAATCAAAGCGTCAAATTTGTTACCCATAAAAGGAGCCGATTTAACCAGTTGGCCGGCCGGCTGACCAGTAGTCGCCGGAGGAGCTTTCTTGCTCTTTCTTCCACCTCTCGTCACCTTCATCCAAGGACCAAAGTCCTCCTCAACTTTTGGCCTCTCCTCCTCGAAAGCACTCTTCGGGAACACCGGATTCGTAATAACCGTCTCTGCCGCCTCAACCTCTTCATTCTTACCTAGACACACACCTTGGCCATGTCCGTAGCACCCGCACGTATAACAAATAGTGTGTAGGCCCTCATACTCAATGCGACGAATCCATCTACGCAAGCGATACTTAGAAAGGAGTGGCTTCGAGAGATCCACCTCAACACAGACTCTTGCAAAATTACCTCGTGAACCCTCTAGCGTGGTATGATCCAATCTAACGGTTTTCCCAATCCGATCTCCAATGATCCGGAGGATTGAAGCGTCATAGTATTCAAGAGGGAATCCTGGTAACCTAACCCAGACTCTCAAAGTTGTGATCGGTGAGTCCTCCGGTTTGAAATACGATCGACATTCTTGGATAACCACGTAATGATCCCCCACCATCCAAAGGTCCTCCGAACATGGCACGTTCATAGTCACTGACCGTCTCAAACTTCACCACATAGTATCCCCATCCAACGTTAGAAACCTGAAGGCGCCCCTTCTTCGCCCAAATCTGAGGCAATTTCCGACTCATGAAGGGAAAGGGAAGCTTTTTCCAAGTGTACTGACAATAATCGCGTTGTCAAACTTCCTCCTAACCCTGCGTTTTTCCTCCACCAGAATTCGGATAGTAGCGCAACGTGGATCATCATCGTCCTCTTCACCTTCGGATTCGTCTGAAAAGGCCATTCGAAAATCAGTCCGATCCGATTCCCAAAAATTAGTGACATTATCCTGGAACGAGGTTTCCCCCACCGGCGAAGTGGGTTGACCTTTTTTTGAGGCCTAAATCGCAGCCCTCTGGATGCCAGTCGCATCCTCCATCCTAGCCTTCTTGACTACCTTCAAAGATGAGGATTGGATCCCTGGACCCGACGGCGCCAGAGGTTCAATCATGGACAGCACAGGCACCGAAAACACTGAGAGAGAAAATCCTTTTTTTTGTTGTGTTTCCTAATTGTTTTTATCTTTGTTATCTAAATCTTGATGTTAACTAGTTAACTCGATTAGTTAACTAATGTTGATAATAAGTTATCACCTAAAACTGTTAACTAGTTAACTATGTAAAAATAACATAACTAAGATAACCTGTTAACAAAAAATCTCGTTAAAATTTTGATTATATGATTATTCGTTAACTAGTTATTATGTTAAAATCTGTTAACAAGTTATCAACAAAAAACGTTATTAACTAGTTATCAGTTTAAAAATCATGTTAACTAGTTATCATTAAAAAAATACTGTTAACTAGTTTTTTTTTTTTTTTTGACAAACACTGTTAACTAGTTATCAGCAAAAAAATGTGTTAACTAGTTAACATGCCTTCGACGATAAAATCGTTGGAGTCTTGCCAGAGTTTGGTCAGTCGCCGGAAAATCGTCGGAGTCCCGCCGAAAAAATCGTCGGCGATGACGGCCGGTCACCTGAGAATATTAAGTATTTAATTAAATAAATTATGTATATAAAGTCCTAAATACTCCTAACAATATAAACCATTTGACTGGTCAAAAGGTCAAAAAGTCAAAGGGTGATCTAATTATTGAGAAAAAGGTTGGAAACTTTCTAACCTTTGCAAAAGGTTGGATGCTTATCCTTAGCCAACGAGTTAACAAAGACTAATTAAATTAGTCTGTGGCGGCAAAAATCTACCATTAGGACACCCCAAAGTGTCCTCATATGAGGACACCTCATAGGGCCGTAGGATTTAATCTTACAAATCTGAAGGCCAATATTAATTGGACATAAGGGTAATTTCAATATTTTATTTATTGCAGATTTTTAATTATTGTTTATTAATTTTCGAATTTGCAGTTACATTGCTGATTTTTTATTCCTTTTCTGCTCCTTTTTTTGCTCCATTTAATTTATGATTAAATTAATTATCTTTTTTAATTACTTCTTCATCTTCTTCTCTATGCTCGGCGGTTTTTGTTGTGTATCTCCGGTGGTTTTTATTTGAGATTAGTTTCTAACACTTTTTTGTGGAAATTGTTTCAAATCAGTTCCTCTTTTATCTTTTCGGAACAGTTCCTCTTTTATTATTTCGAAACAGTGATCCATTTTAAAAGTAATGAAACGTGTTGAAAATCGAATTTGTTCCTTATTACCAATTCGGAACACAGGAAATCATAAAACATTGAATCAAATTGAAAATGAAACAATAATATCAAATATCTGTTCCATAAGTAACTATATGGAACAATACATATATCTGTTCCATAAGTAACTAGTTAATAACGTTTTTTGTTGATAACTTGTTTTGACCATGAGGTTTCCCCCACCGGCGAAGTGGGTTGACCTTTTTTTGAGGCCTAAATCGCAGCCCTCTGGATGCCAGTCGCATCCTCCATCCTAGCCTTCTTGACTACCTTCAAAGATGAGGATTGGATCCCTGGACCGACGGCGCCAGAGGTTCAATCATGGACAGCACAGGCACCGAAAACACTGAGAGAGAAAATCCTTTTTTTTGTTGTGTTTCCTAATTGTTTTTATCTTTGTTATCTAAATCTTGATGTTAACTAGTTAACTCGATTAGTTAACTAATGTTGATAATAAGTTATCACCTAAAACTGTTAACTAGTTAACTATGTAAAAATAACATAACTAAGATAACCTGTTAGCAAAAAATCTCGTTAAAATTTTGATTATATGATTATTCGTTAACTAGTTATTAGGTTAAAATCTGTTAACAAGTTATCAACAAAAAACGTTATTAACTAGTTACTTATGGAACAGATATTTGATATTATTGTTTCATATAGTTACTTATGGTCAAAACGGAACATGATCCGATAAAATTACCATATTCCTGAATCGTCAAACTTCTACAACTTTGTACTAATTCCGTTAAAAAGAACCACATACATAACAAATAGTCCAAATTTCCCAAGTTGGAACTTTTCTTAAACAATGAAATTATACCCACCCGTAACAAAACCTACTTCGTCATTTTACAACTTTGTTCCTAGATTATCATAATAAAACCTAATCCGATAAGATTAACATGTTCCTAAATCGTAAAAAAGGAACCACCTACTTCGTCATTTTACAACTTTATTCCTAAATTATCATAATGGAATCTAATCCGATAAGATTAATATGTTCCTAAATCGTCAAAAAGGAACCACATGCATAACAATTCATCCAAAATTTTCAAGCTGGAAACAATCAGAACAAAACAACACCTGCTTTACAGAAATATTAGAAGAAGGAGAAGGAGATGATTGTGATGATAGTGGAAGAATCAGAACAAAACAACACCAAATCGGAACAAAATAAAGAAATAGTAGAAGAAGGAGATGATTGTGATGATAGTGTTTTATCTATCTGCTTGTTTTAATAATAATAAATATGACAATATGCGTTCCTAATTTCCTAGATCCGGCGCGGTGGAGTTTTGGATTGTTACCGCTGCCACCAAGGGAGGGACTGGATCATTGACGCCGCCACCAGGGAAGGGACTGGATCATTGCCACCACCATTAGGGGAAAGAATATCGGCGAGAGACTCCATGATTTTGACTCCACGATGTAATCTCAGACCTCCTTCAATAGATTCGTCAATGGAGTTTTCTGGCAACTAGGAACCGGCACTAAATCAAAAGGGTTGGTGTGTGGGGTGCGACGTCTAAGACGTTGTTGGCGTGTGGCGATGCGACAGCAGTTGCAGGGTGAGGCGGCAGCAAAGATAGATCAGAAGAAGAGAGTTTGAGAGACATGAGTGGCGGCTAGGGTTTTTTTTTATGTTTGGAGTGAATGTTCCACAAACCCTAATAATTTAAATAGGTACCCAAAATTACTAATTTGTCCAATTTATTATAAACCGTTAGATCTAGTTCCTAATCTAATGGTTCTTAGTAGTGTCCTTATATGAGGACACTAATAAATGTCCTAATAATAGTAGATCCCGTCTGTGGCAACTCGAGAATAACATGAGAATATAACATAGCATTGAAAAGATGAAATGAGCTCAAACATATTAGTCGATTAACACTGCATTCTGAACCTCTTAAAAGTAAACTACATTCTGAGTTCTGAGTTCGTACAGGCTGAAGAAGAATTAGAGGGGACAAAATATTAGCAACTAGAACAAACAAGTCCCCTCCCCATGAGAGACGGTATAATGTTATAATTCATTCACGTCTTAAGAAGAAGAAGAAGCCTCAAGTACTCGGGTTCTGTATTCTCCCAATGCCCATATTGGAAATATGTCCCTGTAAGCTGCATAAGTTATCATACAGTTCTTATTGAAAACTCCCATGATTTCCTGCATCATTTCGGACGTATTGTATCATTAGTACAAAGCCTATATAACCAAGTTTAGCAGGGTACATGATTTTTCAAGGTCATTTATTTAATTTATGAAACGTGCATGTATCCATCCATGGATCCGAATTAAGATGTCATTCCAACCGCATGCAAAAAAGAGCCACACCATTAGATAACAGAATGCATCATTCTTACCTGCTGTGGAAAATCTCCGTTCTCCATTTGAGAATTAATCAAAAATCTGGCTGCTCTGTGTATGGGTGTTGGGTCTCTCTCAGCCTGCCCAACCAAACCAGAAAAGAAAATGAGGCAAACAATCAGTGGTGAGTCTCAATAACTGAAACCAAAGGGGTATCAACTGGAAGAGAAAACAAAGCTGATTAAAGTTTAAAAAAATTCATTATATAAATCATTGAAAAGGGGGTTCACCTGGCCAGCAGCAATGAGTGCCAACATCGCCCATCCAGTATTTACGACGTGGCCCTTATCACCTTCAAGATTGTGGTATACCTGTATATCAAGAGACCACGGACATCATCTTACAAATTGTCCAAGAACCAGTCTAATCGTTGGACTGTTGCAGGTTACAAGGTTTGAAGTTCTGTCAACAATTTTCTTAATACTGCAAGCCAGCAAAGAAACATACAAAGTGTTGATGTCCAGGTCTCTCCAAAACCAATCCTATAACTAGAGTAAATCCTACTTGAGCCAATATCTAGTTTTCAGATTTCAAATACTGGTGAGGTAAATAATGGATGTAGATAGAGAGAATTAAAGGGCATTAACATCAAGACAACCAACACCAGTTGAAATCCTTGACGTGAATCAAGTCAACTAGTCGAAAGCACATTTGTATTCTCATGAAGATTAAAAAAAATTGCCACGTGGATGGCCTCTAAACTTACCAAGTGGTCAACATTATATATCATTTACCGTGTGTAGTGTATTGAAATTCAGAAAGTGATAACACTTAGTTTTTTTTGGAAAAAAAGCACTTTGTTTGTAGGCCAAATGAAACACAATGAGAGCATTGTGTCATAGTGGGGAATTACTAACAAGTACAGTGCAATGGGCACATAAGACACTAACCTTGGTTTGACATGAAAGATAGCTCTCCCCCCATCCACCCGAAGGACACTGCTTTGACAACAGAAAGTTGCATGCTTTCCGAATGCTAGAGCTGTTACTGAAGTTCTTTCCACTAGCGACCAACCCTTTTATGCCAAACCATGTACCGTAGGTAAAGCAAACGGACCAAGAGCCATACCTGTGAAACAATGTATGGTTTTCAGTATATATAACCCAACCCAGTGTTCTTAAATAATTGCAAGACAACCAGATTATTAAACCAATAATTCATGAATGTAGAAGACTAATAAGTGAAAATAAACAGGTTTAATCATAGTTACAAACCATGAGCCATCTGCAGCCTGTATCGATTCAATGAATGCAACAGCCTTTTTGATACAACTGTCCACTTCTGCTGTCCGATGTCCAGGATAAATTTTCTTAAATGGTATTAAAGCTTGAATTGCAGCTGAAGTACATTCAACATAACTACAGAAACGTTACAGCTATTAACAGAGTGATAAGTTTAACAGTATTGAAAAGATGAAACTGATTAAACTCTGATCATATCTTACGGGTAATCAATAACGATGTCACCAAAGGTTTCAGCTGGGTTGATCAACTAACATTGCCAAAGAGAAAATACGTCAAATACAAGAAACAAGGTCATGAAATACTGAAAATAAAATTTCAATCATGTGGTGATATATGGTTTCACCAAAATGGTACATAAATTAGATTTTGTGCAACCTTACAAGTTACAATCACAGTTGACTAAAGAGGTTTCAAACCAATAAATGGAACCCCTCTAATAGTCCTTAGGAATACGAAAATCAAACCTCAAACAGTAAACCTCCACACTTGACAAGCATATAGTAGAAAGCATCAAACATCAATTTCAAATGTGATACAATAACTTCTTGACAACTATTTTATCACCTGGCAAAAAAAACCTTGTAGATACATTTGTACAGAATGCTATTGTCTAAAGTCTTGCCAGTGTACAGGTATGTCGATGCATGCACAGTATCACATGAAATTAATCACTGAATCGAGTATTGCACTAGAACACACTGAGACCATGACTAAAACCTTATACAATTTCTTGGGTTAGTAACAAAATTTCCATTCAAAGTTACAGCAGCACGACATCCATAGAAACTTATACTGAAACAAGAAGTATACCAGGACGAAACATAAATTGAAGACAGGTTTAGTAAAGAAAGAGGATGATAATGTAGCACAAGCATAAAAAATTAGAAGAACGCATTAGCTTTTCTGGTATAAAGGCCCACACAATTGCTAATCTAGTAAGGCAAGATGATAAAGGTAACAGATCTAGCCACTAAATTAAGATAAAATAAATGATTCCAAGAAACATGCAGAAGAGACTACCTCCATCCAGCTATAGGATCTTGTGAGTTCATATGTCGCAAAGCTACCATCAGCATTCTACACAAGGCACAGGGAAAACATACAGTTATAAAAGGAACTTCCACCTGACACAATGATATCATGCCCAAAAAACTCATGGTAAGAAGTTAGAAGAGTAAGATATGCGACTGTTTATTACCTCGTTGTTCAACTTTATTCTTGATTAATTAAAATCAGCAGTATACAAGAAATATATTGGAAGGAAGAATCTTGTTATTCCAGTTCTAACTAGCAAATGCATATCCTTGTTATATAATCACCATGCACTCAAAAGTCAACACTATCAATTATATCAAATAGCAAACAATGTGTGATTTGTTTATGAAGGACAAGTTAAAGTAGGGTTTGAATGGTTACAATTCCACGAAGTGTTATTATCTTTGTTTTCCCTTTGTTTTAAGTTTCCCGTTAACGAAAGAACTTGCTATTTGATTGAGCACCAATTGAAGGGCCAACTGAAGTTCACTCTCAGGCACAGCACAATTAGCACACAGACTAATAATTTGCTACAAAGTTGAATCAGTTATCAGGTGTTATAACAAACTCAGCAGCAAATGCAAAGTACAGATAGGCAATTCAAAAGGTACCTGTAATGAAAAAATCACATTTACAGCATCATAGTATCGCTGTGCGTCAAGTGGTTCTCCAACAAGCTGTGAGGGAATTTGTGATAATAAAAGAGCTGCCTGGATTGGATGGCAGCATATTAGTTACAGCAAAAAGGTAAAAAAAGAACACCTTCAAATGCTTTAAACATTACTTTCAATCCCTCAGCTGTGCAGTCTGAGATAGGCCATCCATGGTCAGCAGTTGAGAAAGGCCATGCACCCTTAGAAATGTGTCTATACCAATAATCAAGATCTCCAGGGCAATCGTCCAAGACCTTGAACGCAGAAGATACGTCAAATAAGGTAGAAATATTATATTATTGGATTTTTTAATTAACACTTCAACTGAAGCAAGCTACAAACAGACACGAAAACCCTTCCACGGAAATTTTCCATCTTTAGTTGTCGGAGGATTACCTGTGAGTTCTTTACGTATGTGTGTGCCTTTTTAAGAGTTGAACCATATTCCTCAATAAGGTTGGTTGAGATAATTGCTTGAACAGCAAAAGCAGTGTCCCATAATTGACTCCCATTATACCCCTGCAATTTGTAATTCGACCATCAAATAATTTATATATTGCCACGATAACTAGTGTATATCATGTTAGTTATTCTGGCAACAGAGTCTAGATGGGTGTGCCTATAACAAAATGGAAACACACCTTCACTGAAACTCTACATGTTAGCCATTAAAATTTTATATAGGACTGACTATGAAAATAAACTACTTATTTGCTAGGCAAATGATTTCTCTCCAGCAGCGACTACCAGATATCAATTATACACACGTGGGGAAAAGAAGTTGCGGCAAAATAGTTTGAGGCAAACACCTGCATTTTCATTCCATCCTCAGCAACCCAAAGGTAATCATGTATCCTTGGAAGATGCAGTTTAAAGGCTTCTGAGTTTGGGTCCTCCACCCAGCAACAAAGCATATTTAAAACCTACATATAAAAATTCAAAGTCAAATGAAAGAACTGAAAATACTTCTATGCATCAACCAAACACTAGTTGTACCTACTGCAGATGAGTGGGTAGCTGATACATTTAACCATTAACTATTTTGTGTCACAAATCATCAGGGAAAGATAATCAATATGAAAAATAATGGGTCAAATACTTAAGTAGTCCTGAAACTTTGGCGCATGTTACAAACTCGTTCCGAAACTTCATTTTATTGCAGACTCGTCCCATTAGTACTAACTCCGTTATAATGCGGTCCCATTTGCCACGTCATTCGATCCACATCATTTAAAAATAATAAAATAATAGTTTTGGCCCAAATCAGTCCAAATCTTCTAATCAAACCTGTCAACTTAACTTAACTCAAACCAAATTAGGTTTCGTTCAAACCCACCCCAAACCATTGGCCTCCATGGATCTTCGGCTTGGCCGAACAGTGAACGGCGATGACGAAGAAGACTGACGGCTTCAACACTGGCTACTGTTTCATCTCGGCGGTGGACATAGAAGTGATGGCGACGATGAAGGATTTGACGGAGGAGACGGCGGATCTGACAACGAAGGCTTCGGGGCGAGATAGCGGCGGCCGGCGATCGAGATCGATGACGTCAACAACAGTGGTAACGGCGGCGCAGCTCGGCCAGGAAGAGGCCATCGGCGTCGGATCTGGACGAACTTGATAGAAAGCCCTCAGACAAGAACGCGAGTCGGTGAAGGATTCCACGGAAGGTTGGCCGATGGGGATGAAGAGTGAGATGATTGTGCCGGAGATTGGGGAAGGAAGAGGTGAAGGATTCCACGAAAGGTTAACTGAAGGGTTTTGATTGATTGAGACGCCGCTAGTAACCCTGTGTAATTGAAGGGTCATCGCCATTCACTGTTCGGCCAAGCCGGAGATCCATGGAGGCCAATGGTTTGGGGTGGGTTTGAATGAAACCTGATTTGGTTTGAGTTAAGTTAAGTTGATAGGTTTTGATTAGAAGATTTGGACCGATTTGGGCCAAAATTATTATTTTATTATTTTTAAATGATGTGGACCGAATGACGTGGCAAATGGGACCACAGTGTAACTTAGTTAGTACTAATAGGACGAGTCTGCAACAAAATGAAATTTCAGGATGAGTTTGTAACATGCTCCAAAGTTTCGGGACTACTTAAGTATTTGACCCGAAAAATAATTGCATAACCCTAATAGGAAAAAAAACATTAGAGCTAAATTGCAGCATGTTTCAAAATCATTCATAGTTGCCAAGTAAGTACATTTGCAGTTATCTTAAGGAGAAAAAGAGTTTAAAATGTACACCTTATTTACAGGGCCTATGCAAATGTAACGGGTGTTTTCATCTTCATAGTGTATGTGCTCTAGTGTAGTCCGAAGTGCCTTTTCTCTCAACTTCTTTCCAGGCCAAGCCATTAGAATAGGTTCCACAAAGTTGTGAAGGGTTCCCCACAGAAGATCTTGAATTAAAGAGTGTGGGTAGTATAGATCCTCCTGTGAAACAATCAGAACTAGCAAGTCAAGATACATCCATTCAAATAATCCAATTACAGAATGAACACAATGATCAAAGAAGTCACAGAATTGTGAGAAAAAAGTTCCTAAATGTACCACAACAGCATCAAGCAATAGGAATTTTATGAAAAAACCAAGTGCTGGTATGAACTTGTATTATAACTGGGGAAATTCTTTTCATATAATGACTGGGGAAAGTTAAATTACAACTGGAACGAACTCTATTTTTCAACAAATTTCTGAGTGAAGCATCTCTCCGTCAGTTTCTCAAAATTACTTTGGCTGTTAGAAATTGAAGCCACCAAAATGATAATAGCATTGAAGTCCAATGGCCAGGCTAAGTAAATAACAGTACATAACTGCATATAATAATCACATCGTTCAAGTTAAGATCTTTGCAACTCTATAACATTAATATCAAGCAGGAGATCCCGTTGAATGGGTAAATATAATTACTTTATTATATGCCTTGTCCAAAGTCCTATCAAGAAAAGGAATGCCTTTCCGTAAGGCCAATCTAATGCACTGACAAAACCAAGAAGGACGAACTTGTAATAGATATCTAGATCCCGAGGAAAATTGGAAGAGGAACAATGAATGTCAATGGGAAGACTAATTCAGCCAAGACTACAAAGCCTATTATCAGAAACTAACCGAGTCTGACATCCTTGAAGGACAATATATTACAAAATATGCTTTTGTGAACACTAATTCATTCCATTACTTGTCAGCACAAATGCAAGACAATTATTTTGTATTGCCGTGATAAATAACAGGAAAATTTCACACGTCACCAGAAACAAAAACAAACAGAAGATACTGAACACATAAAACCAGCAAAAACAAGTTTATAAGACACGAAGAATGCTAAGTAACAACATAAACGGACTAAAACTTGGCATAAATTCTGAAGAACTAGTTGGATATCATCCCAGCTACTCACTGCAAGGATTTACAAGAGAAGTAGCACATACAAAAACTGTCATACTGGAATAAATACAAAACTTTATACCAAATTAACTGACCTTTGCACACTCATTCCGCACTCGATTCCAGTCAATTTCATCATATGGGACAATGAAAAGCTCCTTTCTCAATGACAATACTGTAGGGGTGATGGGGCCAACGAACCTCTTCCCATATAAATAAGACATAGGTAAGTAGACCATCCGGCAATGACACCACATCCTTCCTGCACACCGGGTGAAACAATTTGTTCTATTTTATATGTGACAGAAGACAAGATGATATTAATCATGTTAATCATGCTGTGAACTAAATGAAATTCATACAAATGTGCTCCTTGTCAATTCAAACACATGTTCTTCCTAAACGGTGTCACCACACATTCTCTAGCATGGAGCTATGTGCTAGAAAATTCCCATGAAATAATGCTCATTCTAACATTCCTACAATGAAGATAGAATAGCAGACTGACATTGCAAACCAAAAACGAACTGACCATTAAAATTGATGATTAAAGAAGAATGACATTGCATTTTCATAATCAGAAATTTTGGTAGCATTGGGCCAGTAACTATTTCTGTTCAAAGTTAGAATGTTTTAATTGAAACCAGTTTGTCATAATTCAACAGGATCTTTGCAGAACCTCCCCTCTTCGCCCTTCCCCAAAACCGAAAAAAGAGACTAGAACTGCTGGATTCTATGCAAGTCTCACCTTAAAAGTATGCTGACACCCTATTTAAAGACAAACTGACAACACTTTGGCACAATTTCACAGCGGAAGTCTACTAGCAAATACAAAAGTTTACATTACAGCACACTGGAGATTTATCAACATGGTGGCATCATAAAGACAGAAAAGTAGATAATACCTGGATGGATTGGGAGCATATAAGGAAGGAGCCAAATCTCAGGGCGTAGGGGATTATTGCCAGACCACTCAAATACTCCAAGTACCTGTCCAGACAAGCAGCAGAGCATCACAAAACAAAATTACAGAAAGTGGTCACTCAACGCACTGTTCAAATGAACACGCTCAAGTTCGTTACAGAACTGAAAGCCAAAATTTCCCCCAGGAGGTAGTTGCAGTAGCTCCACCATGTTTCAAGATCCAGTAGCGTCCTTTTTCCATGGCTCCTTCTCCATCATTAGCTTCCTCACCGAGCAAGCGTAATGTGACATAACTTAAAACACTTCCAAACATGGTGCTAGGCCCTTCAATATGTAAGCCCCAGCCACCGTCTTCATTCTGCAATAAAATATCCATCCAATACAAAAGAATTGAGCCCTAAAACCAAGGTGGAAAAAAGAGGTATAAACTGCAATGTTGATATAGTCAGGCAGAAATTTCATGCCTGATGATTGTAAAGGTAACGGCACATTTCATGCTTGTGTTCTTCTGACAGAACTGCATTCATTGCACCAGTGACATACAAAGCAATAACCTGATCCATTGCAAAAGCAGAAAAAACTTGGGCTGTCAGTAGAAGACATCGTAACCAATAACCACATAAGCAAGAACAGCACCATACCAAACCAGGCATGGGAAACATAGGACCTCCATAATCTCCCGGCCAGTGTCCATCGTGAGCCTGTATAGTTGAATAGTAATCTAAAGCCCTTCGTAAAGTCGTGGTCACTGCCTCCTCGGTAACATCTTCATTCTCTCCTAGTTTAACTTGAGGTAACACACGTTCCAACGGATTCTCCTTGGAAAACTGCAGTCAGCAAAACGAAGTTTAAACTAAACTATTTGGTGTCGTACTTTACAATTCAAACACATCCTCCTCCACTCCACTGTTAGAAAACATTGACAATCAGACGGAAGATCTACCTAGAGTAAAGAGGAAGGAGAAGAGGGAAACCTGAATGCGCATAAGGAGATCGGCAGTGTGCTTATTTTCTAATCGATTCTTGGAGAAATCTTGACGAGCTTGCTTAATCGTCGAGAGCTCCTCGGGAGATCCGAGCTCTGGATCGAACTCCCAGACTTGCCTTCCTACATGATTGTTAGTAGTCCTGAGCCATGGATTCCCTCCCTCCGCTATCTTCAACTTCCACATTACTCTATTTCTTTGTCCACGCCGCGATAATTCGCCGGATACTGACAGAAAACAGAAGCCGTCGATGGCCGGAAGCCGGAATCTATGAATCAGAAACAGAGCAGGAAAGCAGAAGCAACAGAAATGTGGAGAGGGTGAAATGCGAGGAGTACCTGGGAGTGAAGAGAGGGGAAAGCTGGATCAGTGCGTGCGTGTGCGTCAGTACTCAGTAGTAGGGAGAAAAGATGAGCTAGAGAAGCAGTCTTTTGTGTGTGTTGGTGTGCGAATTTTGTGTGTGTTGTTTGTTTGCTTTGAGGCCAAAACAGAGAGAAGAAGATTTGCAGAGAAATAGCGGAAGAAGAGAATTTGTACTTTGTTGGCGTTTTTTTATTTATTATTATTGGCTAAAAGGAGGAGGAGAGAGAAAGTCAACAGACTGGACCTTTCTTCTCTTTAGTCAGACAGATATAAAGTAGATTACAGACGCAGGGGAACGGAAAAAGGGAAACAAACAAACAACAACCCATTTTTATAATTAATTTATTTCAGTAATAAAGAAAAAGAAGCTTCCTTTTATTAATTTGGATTTTGCAGTTTTGATTTTTATTTTCTTTCCAGGTGGTGGTGGTTGCCATAAAATCCAAAACTATAAAAGGGAAATGCTGAGGTGGCTGATTTGGTCCCTCTGGATATCTTCTCTCTCCATTCTCGGGAAAAAAAATATATTAAAAATAAAACTGATTATGGTCGAACATTGGTGGTCTGCCAATAATTCCCTACCCCTAGGGATGGAAGTTGGCCCGTCGGGTAGTGGGTACCCGCGAGCCCGACCCATTTCTTAATGGGTAGTGGGTACCCATTACCTGAATGGGTTCGGGTTACGGGATGGCTTTTGAGACATATGGTACTTACTACCTGAATGGGTAATACCCGTGGGTACCCATTAAGCCCGTTTAGCCCGAACTATTAAATTTATTATTATTATTATTAAAAATAAAATCTCTAACTAAAATACTAAATCCAATAATTTCTCGCATCTAAATGTCTGAAAAATAAAATCTGATTTACCATGAATCCCTAAGGCCGGGCTCGTCTCTCTTCTCAGTCATAACCTGTTTTTTTTTTTTTTAGGAAAATGTCAAGCTCATATTATTAATGGTTCAAGTTCGTACACATATTGACAAGTGTACATTCGAGCCAACTCGGAGGGGCATATCCACCAAAAGGTGATGCAAAAGAAAATGATCGTTGAGCAAGCTCATGAGCGACCTGATTCCTATCCCTCCTAACCTTACCAATCTCAAAATAACTCTGCAAAGCAAGCAACTCTCGACAACGCTTGATAATATGGCCAAACTCCGTGTCGTCCAAGGTGTAGCTCCTCACTGCTGCCGCTACATCCTCCGAATCGACCTCAAACTGAGTCGGGCCTAGTCCATTAGCTGCTGCCCACTCAAGCGCATCAAGTAACGCCAGTGCTTCCCCTTCACGAATCTCCAGCATGCCTCGTTGCCACCCTGTCCTGTAGGCCACAAGCGTTCCTGCATGATCTCTGAGAGTCACTCCCCAACCCCACATACGTTGTTGCACTCGGAACGCCACATCAACATTGCATTTCAGCTTTGCTACCGGTGGCGGGTGCCATTTTCCACACCTCCGTGGGGCTGGCTGCATCGGGGCTGGCTCCTGGGATCCTTTAGCTTCGCCACCCTCCAGTCCTGCAACACCGTCAAGCCCGCTTCCACTACAAGTTGCGTGGGTCTGAATTTCTTGCTCCACACTCTCTGATTTCGTTCACCCCATAAGATCCACAACATCATGGCCCACACCTCTTTCTTGTGCTCATCCAATGTCGTCAAGCTCTTCACAGCCGCTTCCTGGAAACTGACGCCTCTGAGCACCTCCTCCATCGCCCTTTACAAACCCACCAGACTCCAGACTGCTTTGGCAATATCACACTCAACAAAAAGGTGGTGTTCCTCCTCACTGCAGTATTACAAAGGCCGCACTCACCCGGTACATTCATGTGACGTCTTATGAGGACCGAACGAAGAGGCAAAGCACCCCTACACAATCTCCAAATGAAATGCCGCACCTTCACTGGTATGCGCAACTTCCAAACCTCCCTCCATGCTCCGACAGTCACAAGATAGTTACGATCCACCATTTGTTCCATGTACATTTTATACACAGATTTAACTGTAATTTGCTATAATGTCAAATTATGGAGTCCGCACCGCCTCCTACAACCGACGTGACACTAAGGACCGCCGCCACATCCTCCTCAGAGTGCAGCTCCTCCAATAACTCCTCATCCCATAAGCGCGTTCCTGGAATCCAGAGATCTGCCACACACAAGTTCTCAAGCCCCGTTGTTGGCGATTCAATCCGCAGCCTACCATCTCGCTTGAGCCAGGGTTCAGACCAAACCCCTATCGACCTCCCCTCACCAACACGCCACCGATAGCCAAGTCGAATGAGCTCCTGACATTTCCATATACCGTTCCACGCAAAACTCGGATTACCCCCTAAGGTAGCCGATAAAAAATCCTCCTTTGGAAAATATTTGGCTTTGAAGACCCTTGTGACAAGTGTATATGGTTTTGTCAAAAAATTCCATCCCTGCTTACCTACCATGGCCATGTTAAAGGCATGCAAATACTTAAAACCCAACCCGCTATCATCCTTCTTCATACACAGCTTCTCCCACCGCATCCACGTGATACCTTGCCCTCCAGTACTCTTTGTGCCCCACCAAAAAGAATTGAGCATTCGCTCAATCTCCGTGATCATCGTACCTGGCAGCATAAACACTTCATGCAATACGTTGGAATAGCTTGGAGGACCGACTTAATCAACACCTCTTTACCTCCCTTAGATAACATGCGACCCTTCCATGGCTGAATCCTCTCCCACACTCATTCCTTAATATACTGAAGCGTTTCGCGCTTGTTTCGTCCAACAAACGATGGCATGCCCAAGTACTTCCCCCGATCAAACGGCTGATATACTCTTTCTATAATTCTATAATTCTATTGTTGAATGTTGCTGTTGTAGTGTTGTAATGTTGTTGGGAATTTGGGATTTCTATTTCATCATCATTTTGGTCAAGGCGTTATTGGATTTTATCACTTTGTCAAGGCGTTTTCACTTTTCAAACAAAGTGGCTGGTGCAGTTTGGTTAGTGCAATTAGTTGGAACTTGGAAGGTGTTTAATTTATTTAATAATGGAATTCATCAAGTAATTGAAATTAATTAATTAATCAAAGTAATTTTTAATTATATATATTTTTTGATAGTGGGTTTTAATGGGTTTAATGGTACCCCGACCCGATTCCATTATCATTAATGGTACCCACTACCCGAACGAGTTCGGGTTACGGGATGAGTTTCGAGGCTAATGGGTACCCACTACCCGTTCCTTAATGGGTATGGGTACCCGAGCCCGCCCCATTAGCCAGCCCTACCTACCCCCTGAGATTATGTCCACCGAATCCTCCTTGACATAATCAAATACCAGCCATTGAATCCTCCTTGATTCAATTAAAAATAATTGATTATGTTCTATGAACCCTAACTGATATAATCAAATACCAGCAAATTATATAAAATTAAAAAATAAGGTTACGCTCTGGTGATGCGGCATAATCAATTATGTGGCGACGTGGCACCGTGTTATTGGTTGGGAAAATTAAGTGAAAAAAATATAATTTTAGTTCCCAAATGAACTTACATTACGTCATCTATTAAATAAAACATAGTTTAACCTTAATAAATAATAAATTAATAATTTTTTCGTTAATTTCCGACGTAGACCAACCTTCTCGTCGTAGCCGTCATTCATTTTGCCGACCCACCTTCCTCACTCTTCTTCTTCTTCGTCGTCATTCACTCCGCCAAATCCTTTTCTTCTTCTCGTAAAACAATTTTCTCTCCCCTTCTATTTTTTTCTTCTTGATTATTATGATTTATAACTTTAAACTCAATTCTCCACCATATCCACTGGATAGATTTTACACGAAAATTAAGGGTTTGTCCTATTTAGTGTCGCTAAAATAGAAGTGGCCAGACTTGACATAAACCGAAAAGGTTTGGCAAAATTTGTGTATAACTTTGTGCTTTTTTTATTCTGTTGCTCAAGAATTTTTACACATTATTATCTTGCCACATTCCAGTAAACAAATTGATATTTCGTAGAATTCTTTTTGACACTTGGAAATTTACAGTTTATGGGTTAATTTTTGGTTTTTTTTTTTGTAAAGACCTTAATTTTCTATCAGATTAAGTTTCTATTTCTCTCTGTTTCCTATCATAGTTGTCCGACTTTGAAAGCTTGGAAACAATGCAATCTGAAGTACTATTTTTTTTAAACAAACTGCATGTATTATTAATGCCTCAAATTGCAAACGTCACGTAAAGTGTTACAAAGCCAATTCGGAGTCTCTGATCCTACAACAAGATCAGCCGAGATTATTGATTGTCGTGCCACCACATGAGCAACCGTATTCCCACTCCTCCGAACAAAAACCACCTTCATATGTGGTTGTCCTCTCAACATCGACCTTCCCTTTTCAATAATATTTCCAAATTCGGTCGAGTCCTGCACCGTACCTTCAATAGCTTGCTGAACCACCTGGCAATCGGTTTCAAAGATAACTCGCGTGATCCCGAGCAACCTCGTCCACTCCATAGCTGCAATGAGAGCAATGGCTTCACACTCCTTGGCCGGCGGACATCCCTGCATCGTCTCCATTTTATACCCCACAAGCTCCCCATTCTCATCCCTGATTACCGCTCCCACACCAAACTTATTTTGTTCCTGGAAAGTAGCTGCGTCACAGTTGACTTTCACGAAAGTCGGCGCCGGTGCATGCCACCCCGAGCATTGGGTTGCTCCCTGCATCTGCGGCCCTCGTCTCCGCTCCACTGCACTCTCATCAATCGTGATTGCTTCAAAAGCCGATTTCTAAAAAACCTCTTTCGGCTGTGAAACCGATTACCAACCCGATTATTCCCTCTTCCCAATCCCGCATGTTACTGCTGCCAATACGTCAATTTTCTCCTCTACCACTCCGATCACTTCACATCACCAATTACGCCATCTACACCTCACACTCTCCTCATCGCACCAGCTCCTCAACATTAGCAATTTCCAGCACCTTCTTGCCCCTCACATCTGAAAAGATGGTTACTGTGTTTCTACTATCCTTCATTCACAACAACACAATCTCCATCTCAATGCCCCTGCCATTAAGTGCTTGTCGTAGTAGACACTTTGCATCTTCTCCATAACAAAGTCCTTTTATGGGGATCTTGCAGTGCCACAATAAATTCCATTCCCCCTCCACACTTAATTTGCCTCCTTTCTTTTCATCTCACACAGCCCTTCATATTCTTTTACCGAATATTGCCATCTCTCTTCTGTAACCTCTCTCGTTTAAAAAAGAATTACCAAACCCTCTAAGACAGCGAAATCATAAAAACCAAACGAGCGCTACGCTTAATTACAATAATTCATAAATGCCTTGGCCAAGGACCTTGAAAATAAACCTTAATAAAACTTGAAGACTTTTATAAAACTTTAATTCATAACAGCTAACTCGTTAACTGAGCCCGAAAACCCTTGGATAAAAATTAACTTGAAAAAATCTCGAGAATACATAAAAAAACATTTGTCTCAATCAAGGTCTTACATCACTGCACCACTCCACATACCGAATCGATCCTCAAGCTCAACTACCCCAAGTATTCTCTGCAAAACTGGTGGGCTTCGGGTCAGTCCTCTATCATCAGAATTCCGCTAAAAAACATAACGCGATATTCAAGAATTTAACTAAGCAAACCATGATATCCAAATCGGCATAAATCGCAGACTTCCGGATATGATCTTTCCTTGGAACGAACATTTTGTCAAAACCAAGACTTTACCGTCTTAATTCCAGTAGTAAGGGAGTCCCCGGGACTACTTAAATCCAACGCAACCTTAGGATATCATAACTTTAAAACGTGTAAAAGAAAAACCGTGTACATAATAGTTCTGGACAATCAACAAACAACCGTTAGTCCGAACATATCACATATTTACTTCTCAAACATCCATACCAATTCAAAACAACAGCCCATCTCCATGTTCAAGTTTCCTAGGAGATTTATAGCGCCAAGGATTATCCAACACCTCCGCCGCATCACATCAACCCAGACGATCCACTGGAGCCTTCCAGAAGAGAATACATTCCGCAGCCATCCATAAAAGGATACCTCCACGAAGGAGAAATCAACAACCTTGGCAACCCACCAAGGATTCCCCAGTGAATCAGACTCAACACAACCATATCTCGTGGGTAGTGTGGCTCCTTCCAATTCTATATCATATCACCTACACAACACATACAATCCAGATTACTAATCAATCCATCCACATTATCTCATCACTACATAATTCCAACACAATCCGAATCATTCGGTAATCCCACATCACGACAATCAACAACGACAATTCACCATGGCAATCATACACAACCAAGCACAGAATAACTAAGGACTGATTTTAAATAAATTCGTAAATACAACCAACAAGGCATGTCATAAAAATAACTAGCAATGACAAGATTTTACCCCCTTTAACCAACCCACCTATAAACCGAGTCGGATGATCTGTCGATCGGTTCTGGGACTTGAATCGTACGGAAAAAGGAGTTTAACGGACGTTCGTAACCTCCGGATCAATCTGTACTAACTGAAAAGTTAGTTTGGGCCAAAACTGTCAAAGACTGGAAGTTAAGTGACTGAATTGTCACACGGGAAAAGCTACTGGGCAAAAATACCAAAGGAAGGGAAGGGATGACCGATTTGCAACTTACAGTCGGGATAGGGACCAAATTGGCATATTTTCCAATCGTATGAACCCTAATTTCCACCGATTGGTTTTTCCTTCGATTCTCCCTAACCAGGGATCCAAACTTGAAATTGAAAGAGGGAAAATGATCGTGAGGATGAGACGAATCGAATAGTACCAACCATTCGGTTCGATTCATCCTAAATAGCTCCAACACTTAGCTCGCCGGAGTCTCGTCGGACAAAAGAGGAATTTTGATTCTGGGAATTCCCGTTCAGTTCTTGCACGGTGGAAGGCTTTATATAGCCTCCACGAATCGAGTCGTGCCAAAATTAATGACCGACACAAGATAATTTTGTTAAATCGATCCTTTAAACCTTTGAAATAATCGGCCGGAGTTGGTGGATTCCAGCTCGATTTCTTAGACGCTTCTCGATCACATCCTATTCGGATTTCCATCACGAATCTTTTCCCACGTTTTGGTGGGGAAAAGGTGTCCGGCTGCTAAGACTAAGTGGCCTTTGGAGCCTTGGAAGTGTCGCCGGCGAAGCAGGACGCGGCGGAGCTCGAAACAGGGGAGCGGCGGCGTGGAGTTCCGGCGCTGACCGCGACCGTTGACCGAACGGCGCCGTTTCAGCGACTGGTACGGAAAAAATTAAAGGAAATGTTTGCTGATTGGGGGATTCGAACCCCGGTCCTCTGGGTCCGGGTTTGATCCCTTGACCAGCTGTTTCCTTGGTCCGACCGGCTAATTTCCTGGTTTTGAACCGACTGGTTCTTGGTTAATTCAATAATCAGGTTAACCAGCTGGTTTTTAACCGGATTTAATTCCTTTCTCAAAATCGATTCTTCCAACAACCAAATCGATTTAACCCTTTTAGCCTCGATTAATTTAATCGCTAATTTACGATTAAATCTTAACTTATGAGAGTTCAACCTTTTTAATAAAATTTTAATTTTCCGATTCCGAAATTCGGGATGTTACAGCTTCCTTTCCAAATCAACCGATCCACCTCTTTCCTCTTTGGCGCCTGAAGCTTCAAGATAGCCACAACATCTCTTTCTTCAAAAAGCATGCTAATCATCTCCTCGTCCCATCTATGTTCATTCGGGTACACAAAATCACACACCTTCCAACCCTCGAGCTCCTCATCCTTCTCGGTTTGGACACGACAATCCCCCTCTTCTCTAAGCCATGGCTCATTCCAAACTGAAATGCACCTACCATTTCCAACCACCCACCTGTACCTGTTCCTGACAACCACCTGGGAAGACCTAACACTTTTCCACACATAGCTTGGGGAAGTACCCTCATCCGCTATTAAGAAGTCCCCTTTGGATAGTATTTAGCTTTGTAAACTCGAGATAACAAAGTATTAGGGTCAGAAAGAAGCTTCCAACCTTGTTTTCCCAGCATCGCCTGGTTGAATTCAAGTAGATTTCGGAATCCCAACCCCCCCCGCACCTCTTTTCGCACACACAACCTTTCCCATCGCATCCACGCAATCCCACCTCCTCCTCTTCCCTTCGTCCCCCACCAAAAACTATTAATCATCCTTTCAATCTCCATCGCCACCGTCTTCGTCAATAAGAAAACGTTCATATAATAAACCGGTAACGACTGCACCACGGCTTTGATCAACACTTCTTTGCCGGCCATTGAAATTTTCTTATCACGCCAGGTTTGTAGCCGCCACCAAATTCTATCCTTAAGCTGTGCAAAACCACCCGCTTATTCTTCCCAACACAAGACGGCAACCCCAAATATCTCCCAGTGTCAAGTGGATTGAAAATCCCCAAAATAGCTGAAATGCCATCCCGCAGCACCTGGCAATTGTTTGAGCTGAAAAGAATACCTGACTTCTGGTAGTTAACAAGCTGTCCTGAAGCTTGCGCATACGTTTCAAGTATACTTTAAGCTTCCTCGCCTCAGGGATCTCTTCTTTCACGAAAAAGAAATTGTCATCCGCGAAAAGCAGATGATTTATCTTTGGAGCGTTCCGTGCCGCACTCACCCCGTGGATCTCCCCCCTCCTAGCCGCATGTCTCAGAAGAGACGACAACCCTTCTGCACAAATAATAAAAAGAAACGGTGAAAGCGGACATCCTTGCCCGAGTCCCCTTGTCGGCTCAATAGGTCCCACCAACTCCGAGTTAACCATCACATCGTACTTCACAGACTTAACACACATCATCATCCATCGAATCCACCTCTCACCAAATCTCATCTTCCGCAGAACTGCTTCCAGATAAGTCCACTCCACTCTGTCGTACGCTTTCGAGATATCAATCTTCACTGTCACCTCCCCGACCTTTGCTCTACCCTCTTCGCCGCATACTGTGGAGGGTCTCAAAAGCCACCGTAATGTTATCAATAATTGACCGCCCCTTCACAAAAGCTGACTGTTCTGGCGATATTAGCTTCGCCACCACTCCTCGAAGTCTGTTCGCCAGCACTTTTGCCACCAGCCTGTACAACACGTTACACAACGAAATCGGCCTCCAGTCCTTTAAGGTTTACGGATTATCGCCTTTCGGCAGCAGCACAATGTTGGTGAGTTGTACATCTGTCGGAAATTCGCCTCGCTCCAACCATTCCCGACCTGCATCAAAGACATCATCACCAATAAGCTCCCAAAAATGCTGATAAAAATCCGGGTTAAAGCCATCCGGGCCCGAGGCTTTATCTGCATTCATAGAAAAAAGGGCGCTCCGAAATTCCTCCTTCGTAAAAGGTTCTTGCAGATTGTTCCTGTCCTCCACCGAGATAAAATCGTCAATCACATTAGTTACAGGTACAGGATTGCTGCCATTGGCAGCAAAAATATTTGTGAAATAATGTCGCACCACCTCGCCAATTTCCTCCGTGTCTGTCACCTTCCTGCCATCATCCCTAATCAGGTATTCCAGCTTTTTATGCTTTCTTCTACCCGTGGCCATTGCATGAAAGAATTTTGTGTTCATGTCTCCACTCTTCAACCAAAACTGTTTTGCTCGTTGCCTCCAGAAGTCTTCCTCCTCTTGTAACAGCCGTATCAGCTCCTCCTTCACCACCACAGTTTCTGCGGCTGCTACCTCACCGTCCACATCTCTGAGCTCCATCAGCCTTTTATTTTTCTCTTTAATAGCATCTCGAAAACGTTTAGCCCTTTCCTTACCCCACACGCCGAGCACCTCCGCACAATGAGCAAGCTTAACCATCACATTCCTCTCACCTGAATCTACCCAATCTTGCTCCACTAGAGGCTTTAAACCCGGGTCCTCCCGCCAATGATTCTCAAACCTGAATTGCCATCTCCGTCGCCTTTGCACGCCTCCATCCGTATTAAGAATGATTGGTGAATGATCGGACGTAGCCGCAATCAGATTCTGCAACTGCGCTTCCGGGAATAACTCCTGCCACTTAGCGTTGACCATCGTACGATCCAACCTTCCCTCCACCCCATGTGGCTTCCCTTTAGCTCTCGCCCATGTAAACGGGTAACCAATCAACGGCAAGTCCACCAAATTACAATCGTCAACCGCCGACCTGAATCCGTCAATAAGCACTTGCGGTCTCGGGTTCGACCCCTTTCTTTCACTCGCCGCCAGCAAATCATTAAAGTCACCCATCACACACCATGGTACATGCTGCGGCATTGCAAGATTCCTTAGCATATCCCACGACTGCTGCCTCCTATTACCTTTCAAGAAACCGTAAAAACCCGTAAACCGAAACTCTCTCCCTTGCCCATCGACTACGTCAACATTAATGAAATTTTTATTAAAATTTACCAACGTCACCTGAACACTATCCCTCCACAGCAGCCCTAGTCCCCCACTCCGACCTTCCACATCGACCACCACACACCCATCAAACTTCAGCTTCACGCTAATTTCCTCCAATTTTTGTCTCGCAACTAATGTCTCGGAGAGGAACACTAGCTCGGCCTTATGAGCTTTGACGAGCTCACATAACATCTGAACTGAGCGAGGTTGGCCAAGCCCCCGATAGTTCCACGCTAGGGAGATCATGATGGTGGGAAGACCGAGCCTACTCGATCTGCCAGAGACGCGTTTTTTGGACCGTGCCCATCCTTTTTAGGTGATTTGGTCGGCTTTCCTTCAGTAAACGAAACTCCTTCCATATTCTCTGTCTCCTGTGCTCCCCTCCTTCTCTTTCGTTGCTCTTCATTAATATCCATAGCATTTTGCTCGTCCGCTACTGCCTTCGCGCCATACGCTATGGGTATATGTTGAATCTCTGTACTACCCCCGAGATTCCCAAGCAGTTCTACAACATTCTTCGGCAGCACCCTATCTTCCTTCACCACTCCTCGACCACCTACCAACTTCCCCCTGCCCTCTTATACCACTTCCTCCCTCTGAATCCTTGCTATCCCGGCTTGATAACCACCTCTCCCCTTCCCGACCCTTCGCCTTCCTCGGTGGAGCTCGGAGCTCTTTATCCCACATACGCACAATCTTGTCTTCCGGTACTCGAAACAAAACCTCGCAACATTTGTCTGTATGCCCCATCTTTCCGCAAATGTAACAAAAATCGGGAAGTCTTTCATATTGAAACTTACATGTTACAGTTTCACCACCCGCCTTTCGCACCTTCTTCTCACGTTTCAGAGGCAACCTGACGTCTATTCTCACCCTCACTCTCATGTATGATTCCAGCCCCATAAAAATATTATTTACGTCATACTCGAGAAAACTCCCCACATAGTCTCCAGAGCCTTCCCCACGGTTGCCGAAAACAAGCTCACCGGCAGGTTAGTAACGTGGATCCAGAAATCCACGTAACGTAGGTCCACTGTCGTCGGTGTTTCTCCACTCTTCAGCTCCCGCAGCACTAGCAAGTTCTGGTTGAACGACCATGGCCCCAAATCAACCACCCGTCGGAGGTCGACGGTATGGTTAAAACGTAGCAGCACCATACGATTTCCCAAATCTTCTATTTCCATCCGCCTACCAGGTCTCCATATGCTGGCCATCGTATTTTGGAATGCCGGAAAATTGAACCGCTTATCTGTCAACAGGAACCCCACCACACACAGATCATAGGTCTCCACCGCCGCCACATCGGACACTTCCTCGAAGACAAGCTCCTCTTCATCATCCGAAATAGTTAACAGTGCCACTTGTTCCTCCATACCTTTATCAATCAGCACGCAGATCGGAAAATCGATAATTGATTCACACCATCCGCCGCACTTTCCAGGAAAAAACCCTAACAAAAACCAAGAATGTGTACGTAAAACCCTAAGAAAAGGGAGAGCTCTCACAAAACAGGAGAGAGAAAAAACAACGTGACTGAATTGTGTTTTAATCTGAAGTACTGTTAGGTGCTCATCATTAAGATAGAAAACATAGTTCCTAAATGTCTAAAAATGAACAGAATATTCAGTTTTATACCTTCAAATAGCCGAAATCAGATAATGTCACAAGAAAGTCAACTACCATTCTTCAAATAACAAAATCTGTAAATTAAATGAGTAGCCAATTGTTCCAAAATTTATCCACAAAAGATAGTTTCCAAATATCTGAAAAAGGAACAAAATATTTAGTCTTCTACCTTCCGATATGCAAAATCCGAAAATATCAAATGAAAATCAACTACCATTCTGCAAAAAAAAAAAAAAAAGAACAATGAACTACCCCAATAATTCAAATGAAACACTATTGAAATCTATCCCTTAAGAGATTCTCAAACTACAACTCTTTTCTTCACAACATCCACCAATTTGTTATTATCAGACGTGAGCAACTTTAGACTGATTGAATCATAGTGCTTGCAAGCCTCGATCAGATTGAGCAGGTAAATCTCACATTCATTTGTCCCCTTCCGCTCAAGGACTTCCTCCATGCTATACTACCACTGATAATCCATCAATTCATCGGGACCTACATTTGTCTGGAAGTATGCAATTGTGTGTTTCACAACCCTATCGCGTTAGGCTGCCACTTCGTATCCAATCCATCTGGATATTTGTTGTCCAAAATTCATAGCACTTGTCTCGCCTATTCACCACAAACATGTTGTAATGTCTGTTATCATATATTGGAAAGAAAATCTACTCAATCACTTTATAATATTAATACAATTATTTATAAATAAAATCACAAATGAACCAAATATATAGCAATATATGATAACACTTACAAATTCAGCTTCCATCAGTGCTTCTTTTACATCAAGAGTGTCCAATAAGACATTCAAATAACTATCGTATCACATATGTTCTTCTTGAAGGCTAGCATGTATACACAGCTGCGTTCAGATGAAGTAAAAAATCATATCAACCAACAATAAGATTAAGTCAATATTCATTCACATTTTGTATATTCTCGCTAAAATGGGATCTATCGACCAAATATTATCATAACCAACATACCGTCTTGTTTAAACTGCACAAACATCTTCTTGGCATGCCTCTATATGCTATCATTTTTCGTAGATTCAATATGTGAGTGTACTCATCAACCATTGATGTGCACACTTTCTCGTCATAGGTCAATGTTGCCATATGAAGGCGAATCAAGCTAATATCTATGGAAGTCCTTGTTCATAAATGTTCACCTCTATCAATAGAAGGTAAACAACATGTACATTTATAAATTTGTAATCGTAATAAAATCACATTTTGTAATTAGAAAAGAATTAAGCTTACTCGGGAAATTTTTATTTCGAGCATAGTCAATCATAATCCGCTTAAAAGGGTTGATAGTACTCGTTGGTGGTTTAGGATCACTTTCCCCATTTGAGAATTTGTACTTTGTTGGCGTTTTTTTATTTATTATCATTCCGCATCGGCTGGTAATGTCGGCCCCTTCACCTCAACAATGACGATTAATGTAACTCAATACACTAAATAAACCAAATCTGAATTTATAAATATGGAAATACATAACGAATTCCACAAACCAATTTACTAGTGTGAATGGTTCGTCAACCCCAAGATCGAATTGTGGTGTCATACGGGGTGAAGTCCAAACATTCTTCTCGACTACAAGAGTTTTTGGAGTTCCAGGATCCTAAGAAATTCAAAACAAAAGTATAAGTTACAATGAATCCAGTGTCAATGATGATTGTTGTTCCATATCCATACACATGAAACATAGTTAATCCGATCGATATAATCATTCATTTCCACAAATACATCCAACCACAACCGATAAACAACTCAAACCGAATTTTAATTAACAAAAAAATTCTCAAATAAAACGGGAATAAACACTAACTTGTACTGTAGGAGAAGTGACTCATGCCCGAACCTATTGGATTCCCTTCACGAGGAATTGATTTGCGTTGTTCCATATAATAACCATTTGAGCCTCATCACTCTTCATTTTTCCTTTCTCCACCTTCATGAACCTTCTCTTTTCGAAGTTGGAACTTGGCCAATATAGTTAGACATGTTTGGAGTTTGTTAGTGCAGTCAGGATCACTGTGGGTGGCCTGGATTGCAAAATATAGACTGAAGCACATATAGATTTTTGGGATGTTAAGCCTACTACTGGCTCTTGGCACTGGTTTATGCTGCTGAAGTTGAGGCAGAAGATTAAACAGTTTATTAGTAGAGATGGTGATGGTGATGGTGATTTGACCTGGAATGGTAAATACATGCCTAAATACAAGCTTAGAACTGTTTGGGATACTATAAGGCAGGTGGAGAGTGTTGTTCCTTGGCATGGAGCAGTTTGGGGGGCTACTGTATTCGTAAGCGCTCTTATGTTTCCTGGATTATTGTGACCAATAGGATTAATACGAAGGACAAGGTTGCTAGATGGAATGATGTAGTTGACATGAAATGTGTGTTGTGCTGCTTGGCTAATGAAACAAGAGAACATGTTTTCACTAACTGTTGCTTCTCCAGAGAGGTGGTGGTGGTGAAGGAAGTGATCCCTAGGCTACATAATATGAACTGGGACACAATTAGAGCTGGCAAAATGCTGACCCGGCCCGATAAACCCGCCCGGCCCAGCCCGACCCGTGGCCCGATTGACCAAAAAGTCAACAATCCAACCCGCAGCCCGATGAACCCGCAACCCGATGAACCCGCGACCCGACTAACCCGCGACCCGATTAACCCGCAACCCGACTAACCCGCAACCCGACTAACCCGCAACCCGGCTAACCCGTAACCCGACGAACCCGTAACCCGACTAACCCGCAACCCGCCCGCCCGACCCGAATAACCCGATTGTCACACAATTCATAATATTCAGTGCTTCAAATATCAACATTATGTCATTATTGAAGATATAAAAAATTTAATCTACTTCTGACTTCACCAAGTTTATTTCCAAAATAATTAAAATCAATTATATATAACATTGACAATCATAGTTGTAAATACTTCCATATACCTGAACGAGCACGACTGCTCTGCACCATATGTCCATATCCATGTTTTTAAGTTCTTTCACCAATTAGCAATACAAGCAACTAATATAGTATGCAACACTACATAATTCGACACCAAACATTCATAATTCATAGAATAATCCAAAAGTCAAGTTTCAAACCTGTTGATATATAGAAACACAATACTGATGAACATTAAAGTTTAAACCACTCATCCATACTTCAACCTTCAAACCAAAATTATAAAGAAAAAGTGTTATAACAAAATATTCATTCTGCATTGTCAACACTCAACAACAATGAATCCTGCAGCAACCAGAAACTAGAATGCATCTATGCAAGACTCACGTCTTCTCCATCAGTAACACTTAGCACCATCAGTAACAGTGTTAAAAATCTTAAGAACGTTGACTATATTTGTCATCTAACATAAAATCAAAACGTTTGGTCTAAAAATGTCATAAAAAGAAAGTCGCTAGATTTGATACTTTTTTGAAAGAATTGACTAAATTTATAAATGAGTCCAATGTTAAACCCTCCTAGACCTTAAAAGCTAAAGTATATTCAATTTCATTTCATTTATTATAAGTATATTTAATTTATAAAAATGAATTATTATTTTTAATATATGAACAACTGCTACAATCCTTAAGAGTTAAGCCTACTCGCGATTAAAAATTTAATATATTTTTAAATTATTTATCACATAAAAAAATTTACATAAAATTTTGCAAATTGTAGTTGAGAGTTGAGACTAGTAAGTAATAACCCGTGGGCAACCCGAGACCCGCCCGACCCGCGACCGATGAACCCGCGACCCGATGAACCCGCGACCCGGCGAACTCGCGACCCGGCGAACCCGCGACCCGGCGAACCCGCGACCCGGCGAACCCGCGACCCGACGAACCCGCAACCCGACAAACCCGCAACCCGACAAACCCGCAACCCGACTAACCCGACCCGTGGCCCGCCCAGCCCGCCCGTTTGACAGCTCTAGACACAATGATCAGTTAAGTACAAAAAATATGATCACTCTCAATCACGCAAGTCATGTTCCCCCAAACAACAATTGGAACACAGGTGATGAAATTGTTCCAAACAGCCATTTTGGGAACAAAGCTACACATAAGGAATTGGTTTTATTTTATACGAATAAGGAACATCAATGAAAAGTAGTATTCCATAAGCCATACTCACCGCAACAACTAAATGAACACAAACTTCAGAATAATAAGCCTTTTTTCCCTCATACTATGCAAAGTTAACAAGCATGCCCCTCTACAATTTTTTATTTGAATAAACCCCTCTACTTAACACTTTTAACAAATGTACCCTCCATTAAATTTTTCGTCTATTTTCTATCTATTATGCTGATTGTGCATGCTACATCAGACTATTTGTTCATGTGGCTTCTGAAGTAAAGTTTCAGTTTTAAAAAAAAAAAAACTAAAAATCTAAGACTTTAGAAATAAAGGGTTAATACATATTTTTTGCCCTCATTTCCCTTATTCTTCTTTTTGTACACATCACCTCTACAAATTTCTTAATATCTCAGCATCCATGCGTACAAAATAGCTTATTGGGTATGCCCAGTCAACAAATTTAACGAAAATGGATGAAAAAGTTAACGGAATGACACATTTGTTAGAAGTGTAAAAGTAAAGGGGTTTAATTTCTATTGAGAAATAGTAGAAGTGTATGTTTGTTAACTTTGCATAGTAGATGGGAAAAAAGGTTTATTAACCCTTAAATATACTTCTCACAGATGTATTATCTAATTTATTCCATAAATGAAACAATATTTAACCATACATATGAACTGACATAATTTGAATCATGAGTAAAACGTATGACGTTGTTAATATGAATCATGAGTAAAATGTATGACGTTATTAATAACAAACGAGAACTACAACTTAATGAAATTAATAGGATTTTTATAATTAAAAAACAGCAACTTTGACGATTTCTTTTTAAAAAGCACCATATTTTCGAAACCCCAAATCTATTACAATTTTCAACAACCCTAATGTTGTTAAGCCAAGTTTGGAATTTTTTGGATGGAAGTGACTGAATCTCTATTTTCCCGGTCACTGTGGCTGCCAAATGTTTTGACTAATTAATTTAAGAGAATAAAAAAAACTCCTTTAATTTTCACCTCATTCCTTTTCTATCGCCTCTTCGTTTCTTCTTTTTCTCTAGAATTGCTACCGTCGGACAGGTCCAAGGCCGCTGGACCATCTCCCCTGCCTCCACTTCTTCCGCTGAGGAGAGCTTGGTCACTACCCTCGCCACCGAACAAATCTAGACCGTCACTTCGACCGATGTCGTTTTACCCAAGCCCCAATTCCAAGGAGAGGTAAACCCCAGACTCAATCCGATTCAGATCTGATGCTAATTCAATTTGTTCATGTTCTGGGATTGTAGAAGTTGAAGGCAATATGGGATTGGTTCAAGGAGGTAGCTAAGTGGATGAAGTTCATACTATTGTGAAGATGGTGGAGGCGGATATGGTGGTTCTGAATCTGCTTAAGTATGGTGAAATGAATGGATGATGCAGAGACGTTGGAGCAGTACTGGTAACCGGATTCATCATAGCCACAATGTTATGGTAGTCGGGTGCGGTTCCACTTGACCCGGCTCGAACTCCCTCATGTTGTGATAAAACCCGGATGTCACTCTCCGATGACTCAATCTCACTCCCTTCACCTTCCAAGTGGTTCCCGAAGAAATACAAAATGGTCATCGTGTCGGATTGCCTTACAGGAGGAGGCTGAAATTGAGGACCCGGAATTTCTGGCTCGGATAGCAGAGATTGAAATTGAAGGAGTCGATTAGGATGGTGCCGAGTGGGAGAGGATGAGAAAGGAGTTTAGAGGTTGTTAGCGAAGGCGAGTTTAGGTTGAGTGAGTTGGATTTGGTGAGTCAGCTCGGAGGGGAACTCATGGTGTTGGAAAAGAGAGATTGTGACGCCCATTGACATGAGGGTGAAGTTGAGGATTGGTATGTGGACAGAGGATGGGCATACAATGAATGCCACGTCATTTGGGGAGAGGGAAAGGGTATAGCCTTTTTAAAGATGGTTAGGGATCGGATCTGGCGGAGGAAGGAAATCGTAGGTGAGGACATCATCAGTGGCGGCATCGACGATGAAGGTGGCGGAGGAGAGGTCGGAGACGGTAGGGTGACCGGAGGAGATCGGAAGGGGGTGAAAATAGGGTTAGATGATTTTAATTCGTTACTTTTTAAATGGAATAGTTAGCAATACCACATGGCAGCCATCGTGGTTGGGAAAATAGCGATTCAGTCACTTTTATACAAAAATTCCAAAATGGGCTTAACGGCGTTAGGGCTGTCGAAAATTGGGACAGATTTGGGGTTTCGAAAAGATGGTATTTTTTTAAAAAAAAATCGTCAAAGTTGCTACATTTTAATTATAACAACGCAAATTAATACTATACAACAATACTAGCTTGTGGCCCGCGCTTTGCAGCGGGCAACATACCTTTTTTTAGGAAGAAAGAAAATCAATTACATGAAAATTAATAGAGTCTCCGACTCTCTCATAAGGTCATACTGATCCTAGTATTTAATTATGCTATCCGTACACTTTACTGTGTGCGTTCCCAAGTCAATTCTATGGCCCTTATTCGCCAGTACGTCCGCGAAATGGTTTGTCTCTCTATAGATGTGTTTTAAAATAACCTTCCAATTCCTCTCCAACAGTCTTCTATACTGACAAACAATTGTTGTATGTTGGTGGTCCAAGTACGTGGTCGTTGATAAGAGCTTAACTGCACATATGAAGTCGATTTGCATTTCAAGAACTCTCAACCCAACATTTCAAGCTCTCTCTATGCTTATGACAATGCTTGTGAGTTATGCACATGTTATTGAACATGTTCCAAGATTAGTCATGAAGGCATCTACAGTCTGTGCCTTCTAGTCTCTTAGAACTCTTCAATAGCTAAAACCTCATAAAATACTATTAAAAAATGAGACGTGATTAAAGATCGACTATATTAGAGATTGATTAAGGATGAAAAACTTAAATGGAAAAGAGAGTCTAAAGTTAAACTAAATGTAGTGAATCTTACTACATATTAAAAAAAAATGTAGTAAAAAAATGTTATGGAAGAATTAATTAAAAATAACAGCAAATAATTTTAGTATTTTTATTTTAAATTTTAATGCATTTTTTATTTTTAGCCCATGGGAATTTCTATTTAAAGTATTTGAATGGTTTATGACTGATAATGGATCTCAATATCTTAGTGTTTGTAAATATTGCCTATAGTTAGAGTTGCACCTTTTGCTTTTTATGTAAGGTTGTGTGTAGTACTTATTTTTGTTTATGTGTTTCTTTTGTGAACATGTTTCATACCAATTGTAGCTTGAAATTTTTCGAGATCATGTACTTGGATTTGATTTGATTTGATGTTTGTAGGTTGACCTTTCCTATGTTGTTGGCATGTATTTTATAATTTATTTCTATTTTTTACATTGATTGTTAGATGATTTTTTTTTTTTTTGTGTTGTTATTTAATTATTAACATATCATGAATTTCTAAGTAACAAAAAAATTTAAAATTTAAAATATAGTTTTTTTAATAAAGTACAATTATTGTAATACTTTTTTATCCAGGTAATTATTGATAATGCAAACTCGATCAATGCTCATGTTTAATTAAAATCACGTGGACCGTATAAAATTAAATAAAATATGGAAAATGATGATTAAATTCCTAATGAACATGGTAAGAAATGTAATTTTATAAAATATAGTTTATTCCTATAAGTTTATGTTCATTTGTGGAATGATTATATATAAAAGGTTAGACTGTCCAAATAGGAAATGTGAACATAATATTTACGATAAAATCAATAATCATAAATTATTTCATGAGAAATACAAACCAAAAACTTATATACTCCATTAAATAGTTTATGAATAAAGAAAACTCAGTTTTTGTTTGCAAAATAAATTCTATTTATCTAAATTGGAGAGAATAAAAATATCATGAAACCCGATAGATATTTATCATAGGCATTATTTTAATGAAATGTGAAAAAATAGGTCATTACAAAATTAGAGAATGTTGATTGTGCTGATCTATGTTGGTGGATGTTGGTTCTTCGTTATTTATCATGTCTCGCTAGATTAGTTATTCATTTATTATTCACAACGAACTTTGAACACGTGATGTAGAATTTGGGTTCTCAAACCCGTACAATGTTGTTGTGTGTGATGCATTCAAACTAAACCCTCATCTATATTTTCTAATGGCCGGTCTCCAACTATTTATCCTAATGATCAACTCATTTTAATTAATTATGGTGATATAAAAGAATAGACAACTCATTGAATTATTTCATATATTTGTGGCTCGTAACTTCTCAAGAGAAAAAGAAATTTTATAAATTTGGGAGAGAGAAAATCTTGTTGTGGCCAAGAGAGTTGTGGAAGTGAAATTATGATAATTTTGTCATTTTGGCCATAACACGTAAAATAGAGTGAAAATGAACATTTCTTTTATGAAAATAAAGTGAAATTGTGATTGGTTAATAAGAATTTTCTTTTATGGTTCATTTCACACTCGTGAGATCCGGGGGTTCAAGAGGGACCACCACGGCTCCTCTCATCTCGAGAATCCATATAGTCCTTATCAGTGTATGGAGAAGAAGTTCTTATAGAATTCTTCGTAGAATTGACAAACATTAAGCATAAGGTTTAATATTAATTAATTATTCTCCTTAATGTTTCAGAAATTATGCGTAGAAAGGAAAAATGTAATAAAGCATAATTCTTTGATAGACCACTTTTTTAACAATAAGAATTATGTGGCGTAAAAAAACAGTGAGAATTTTTTTCATTAATCGTCCAAATCAAATAAACGTTTGAAATAATCTCTTATCTAATTGGGTGGATAAAATTACACTTTTAACTATAAGAATTTATGTGAATTTGAAGAATATCCTTGCTATTTGACATTAAAATATATAGTGATGGTGTAACTGAAAATAAATGAAAGTATCCATAAAAAAAAAATTAAGAAAGTCATAAAAAATTATTTAAAACAAAAAACGAATGATCTAAAAAACTGTAAAGAAAAGTTTAAGAAAATTGTTAAAATATTGATGATCTAAAAATCCTGAACGTGGGAATAAAAAAATGATAAAGGTTATTTATTTATTTACTAATTATATGTATAATTGATTTAAATAATAATTAATTAATGTAAAATTGGTATTAGTTGATTAGCTGCATTTAAGAAGAGAAGAAATAAAATGGTGCTCTTTTATATTTACTTATATAATATAATAGATAGATAATAGATAATATATACATTATGTATATTATAGATGTATTTTAGTATTAAAGTAATAATAAATATTTTCTATTAGTTCTAGGTCTACAGTTTTCATAGTAATCTCCATTTTCTTTATCTACCTCATTTTAATTATTTTTTGTCTTACCTCTATTATTATATATTAATATATATTTAGGATGATAGTGATGATTATTGAAATTTAAAAAACTTATTTATGATAATGAATGTGTTCTCATAGGAGAACATTTATATAGAAAACTGATTGACAAATAGTTTAACTGATTTGTATTGTAGAATTATAGAATAGACCGTTTCTCCCTTTATAGTCAATGAAACATTTTTTTTACTATTATAACCCATGTTTGAACCCTCTTTTAATAAAATTGAAGTTACTTTGTGTATTATTTCAAATTACATTTTAAATTATGGATAATTTAATTCTTATATATAAGTTCGTTAAAATTCTCATTCTCATTTAGTTTTGACGATAATGGTTGGCTTAAGAACTTATAAATCATAGTTGTAAAAAGAGATTGATTATATGTATCGTAGATATTGGATACATATATAGATTATCATATAAAATAATGTTTTTAAATTGTTGGTCTAGTGGTTAAAGTCTTTAACTTTTTAACTTTTTTTTAATTAAAAATTTCCGTTTTGATATGAATCATTTAGAATAAGCTTTTAATAATATTCATACAGTCACAAATTAATAAAATAAAATGAAGATAAGATATTTGATTGATTGAAAATGAAAAATGCGTATGATTATTTTATAGAGTAAACCTGAAAATTAAAAATATTTTTTATGAAAGAATAATTAATTTTATTGAAATACTAAAATTATGTAGGGATGTACACTTCGCGTTTTTTAAATAAGAGAAAACAAAAGAAAAATGTTATTTTGAAAGGAGAGATAATCCTAAGATTATGGAACATAAAGAAACTGTTTTCATTTTTTATTAATTTTGCAAAAAACGTGGCTGTGTTCCATTGCATTATTTTATTTATTTATATTGTTTTTATTATTGACCAAATTTAATATTAAATTTTATATTAATTAATTACTTAATGGAGATTGGTAGAATTCCTACACTCAAGGAGAAGAAGGATAAAAGGGGGTCTCTTTTATATTTGCTTATATATATACTAGCTTTTTAAATAGTCTCTCAGATAGTATAGTTCATACCGTACCGATACTCATCATTTTTTGGTTATAATCATAACAAAAAAAATCAGTTTAAGGTTTTAAATTTACATAATTTATCATTTTTCAAGTACTCAAACATTATAAAACACTAATAAACCATAGTAAAATTATATATTACTCAAATATTTTGTTATATCTATGAAAAGGTAAAATACTTAGATATTATAAGCATAAAAATTTTTATCATAAAAACATTTTTAAAGGAATTCAATTGGCTGGTTGAGGTTCATTTTATACACTTTTCATACTCTACTCAAACCCACACGTAATGCTTTTTGGGGTTCACCCATAGCCTAAAAATACTCGATTAACTCAAATTATATCATATTTGACTGGTTCTAGTTAGGACGGATAACCGTGATTATGGTATAATTGCCATGTTTACAAAGTAGCCAATTATCGTTAATTTTTTTTAATATTAATAAATTTAATATTGAATGTTGCGACGGGTTATTATGTATACACACTCATTATAGATGCATGAGTAAATTAATGATTTCACTTATTCTGAAATCATAAGATTATGATAAAATGGTAGAACTTAAACCTTCTACTACTATTCATGTAATCACGTTTGGACAAAGATTGTTGGTTAAATTTCATGATCATCATTGGTGATTTTATAATAGTGAATAACCTATGTTAGTGAAACAATGTCATAAAATATAAAATTCACTCATGTATAAAGACACCTGCATATATGGAGAATTATTAGAAAATCACTTTCCAGTGTCTATTTATTCTCTCCGGACAACATTGCCTTTTATTTCTTTGTTATGTTATAATTCAAATAATAATAATAATATTTTATCAAGATACCTTTACAATAATTCAAGGGTCATTTTTCTTTTGTCTTTTGAGGTTTTGAAAAATCATGTATTTAATGAAAATTATGGTTTTGTAGTGTCTTTGAGTATATGTTTTTTTATTAAAAATTTTTGTTTAAAATTTGAGTTTTTAGTAGGTCTCCTAAAAAATGAAAAAATCAAAACTCGAGAAACAGAAGAAAGACAATTGACAAACAATAATATTTAAATATGATTGATTAACTAAAAATTTAAAAAAAAAATGGTGAAGAGAGAAAAGAAAATAAATTAAGAAAACATAGTTAACTAAATGAGGTTGCATATCTTGGCATGATTGGATAGTGAATGCAAAAAATGTGTAGTGAATATCTTATTTTACATAATTATATTTTTTACACACTTGACTCACCTATGTAACATTGATTCATTTGAAATGTTAATTAACATTGTTGATAAATACATGTAATTTATTCATATTCCTAAAAATGCATTTGAGAATGATGTATTCTCGAATAGTGTTTTATCTGATGAAATTAGGAAACTCATCATTCATTCTTGATGACATGTTTCAAATAAATCATTCTATTGAATGAATACACTTTCGAAAGATGCATTATCGAAAATGACTAATTTTATAATAAAATCAATATTTTTTAATTCAAGACTATGCTAGATATGATTTATAATTTTAGGTGCTAAAAATATCAATTATCGTTCTTTTGTAAATTAAAATGTTGGAGATGCCTATTGAAGTGTACTTAAATGGCTTTACTTATTTTGGTTGATATAAAAGTATAGAACTTTATATTAAAAATTGTGCAGGCAAGATAAAAGAATGTTAAAAATTATTATATACTCTAAATGATAAGATAAAAAACAGTGGGATTTTTTTTTAAAATGTGAACGTGGGAGTTAGTTTATTTGAAAATCATATTTATTTGTGTTAGTTGTTATTGGAAAAAAATTGTAAAAATAAAAGAGAAAATAAAAATTCTTTATTGGTAGAATTCCTACACTTAAGGAGAGGAGGAATAAAAGAGCGGTCTTTTATATTCCTATATATATTATAATAGATAATAGATACCAAAACATGGGGTTGGTTAATTAAATGATCACTAAACTTTGACCAAATAACCCGGTGGTCACTGTTCTTCAAAAAATTTCTTAGCACTCACACAACTTTGGCCGATTATCCTAGCAGTCACTACCATCTACGGACATCCAATTTTCCATCCATCTGCATATGTGGCGATGCCATCAAAGCAGCCACATCATCTAAACCAAACCTCAAATCCAAACCTGAACACCCACCCTAATTACCAAACCAAATCAACCCAAATCAACTTTTTCCTCTTCCCTCCTTCTCTTTCCTCATCCTTCCTCTTCCTCTTCCTCTCCTCCATCAGAACCTCCATTTATCAACAGTCTCCTTGCTGAACTTCTTCTCGTGCTGCTGAAACGATTCAAAGTGTGATGAAGGTTTTTCTTCTTCTTCGTGTTGTTGTTGGGAGGATCGTTTGGAGAAGAAGAGAATTGTCAAGGGGAGGATGAATGCGAGGGGTGAGAAAGACCAGATCCACCATATTTGCTACTCCATTGAAGCTCTGAATTCAGACAGAAAAGAAGTCTGCTGAATTTCTGGGTTTGAGGGAAGTCAGTTGCTTGATCTGACAAGGAAAGGAAACAGTTGCAGGTGTGAAGAAAAGCATCTGGGTTAAATGGTGGAGTCGTATAGTCGTATTAGGGGCCGTCTGCGTTCCAAACAAACATCAATTGCTACAGTAAAACGGCAGCTCTATGTAACTTCATGCCTCTACTTTAGCATGGCGAGTCACCGGTTGGGATTTCGAGTCCGCGTGGCTACAAGAGAGACATCGGGAGGCAGAGAGTGAGGGACGTACTTCAGATCCACCGCCCTCACGCTGGTTGCAGATCTCGTTGGTGCTCGTTATTCGTGCTCGTTGTTCGAGAAGGGTTGCAGATCTGCTTCCTCTTCCCTCCTTCGTGCTCGTTGTTCGAGAGGTGTCTACCAGGGTTCGGCGGCGGCACGGCGGCTGCAACGAGGGCGGCGACACGATGGCGGCGGCGAGGCGGCGACACGACGGCGGCGGCGAGGCGGCGACACGACGGCGGCGGCGAGGCGGCGACACGACGGCGGCGGCGAGGCGGCGGCGCGGCGGTGGTAGGGAGTGAGGGCGGTGGATCTGAAGGTTGTGATGGAGGAGAGGAAGAGGAAGGGTGAGGAAAGAGAAGGATAGAAGAGGAAAAAGTTGATTTGGGTTGATTTGGTTTGGTAATTAGGGTGGATGTTTAGGTTTGGGTTTGGGGTTTAGTTTAGATGATGTGGCTGCTTTGATGGCATCGCCACATATGCAGATAGATGGAAAATTGGATGTCCGTAGACGTAGTGACTGCTAGGATAATCAGCCAAAGTAGTGTGAGTGCTAAGAAATTTTTTGAAGAACAGTGACCACCGGGTTATTTGGTCAAAGTTTAGTGATTATTTAAGTAACCAACCCCCAAAACATGCAATACCTATCATGGGCATTGGTTGCTTCACGTTCTCTTACTTTAGCCCGTGTTCGATTACTCGAACTTCCAATTTCAGGTTGACGCTTGGGAACTGAAGATGGTGGCAGATTCCCTTTGTCAACAGGTGGGATTCGATATGAGATTACAAAATCAGAATAGTCAGACTGTGTTTCTTCATCAGCAGATTGTGCTCTTTCGTCTTCATTAATCTACATTGATCATACAAAAAAGAAGAACACTAATCCGAACAAACGAAATTTACTTAGGGGTCGTTTGGTATAGGGGAAATCCAACTGTGTTTCTTGGAAACTCTGTATTCTGAGATATCCTTGTTTGTTTACTGTCTAATGCAGCTGGAGTTTTGTATTTCAGATACCCAGAGTTTCTTATTGTCTCCAGAATGTGTATTCTGACAATTTCTACTTTTATCAGAAATTATGACTTCCCCCAAATAGAATAATGGGACCCACTGTCTTCCCCTCCTATTTTCTTTACCAAATATACATACCAAACAATGTTGATGGGCCCGAGTTGAATCCGCCCTCGCGCATGACCAGGGCGGTCCTCCGTCCGCCTCGGCCAAAATATCACCTGTCATGTCTACAGGAAGCCACTGCCCATTACTGTTGACGAGACTCGCTGCGGCCCACTCAGAGCAGGACACGTGGACCCTGCCAGACCAATGGGACCTATAAATAACAGGATCCCCCATTCAGAAGGGCAGGACAGACCCGGGACCATACGCCTGATACTACAAGCTTTCACGCTGTACGCTAAAGGTTATCGGTTCCGCCTACACAAAAAGGGCTCTCGCCCGGTACTTCTCTGTAACCCATTCTCCCTACATTATCCCCATACTTGTCATCCTACATATACTAACCCCTTGCACGTCCGCCTTGCAAGGTACCATCCGCCGAGACACTACGAGGACGGATTCATTGCCTAAACCTCCAAAGAACCACAGTATTGATCCACCGGTCCAACTGGGCGGATCAATTGGCGCGCCAGATAGGGGACAGCTAAACGTTTTGTTCCCAAAAGACAAACAGCATGCAGAATTTGGAGGAAAATCCCACGAGTGGAGTCCCCACGGAAACGCTCGTCACCCCGGCCAAACAAATCATATCGGCGGGTGTCCCCGAGATCCTCGTCTTTCCGTAGACCCACCCTTGGGAACGGCTACACAAACACCCCATCCAATCCGCCCTCTAGGCCTTGGATTACTACGAGGGGAGTCCCACATCCCCCCTCCGTTGGAAGATAGAACGGCGGCTGATCCCGCTGCTGGGGACCTAGCGGCACAGGTAGCCGATCTACAAAGACAGAACGCTGAAATGGCAGTGATGATGAAGTTCCTGGTGGCCAAAGCAACCCCCGGAAATCGCACCGAGGGCTCGTCCGGCGGACTGGCAACCGGCATGGCGGACTCGGACGAAATGTACCGACTGTTCCTCCCTCGCCACCAGTCAGGCCCAAGGCAACTCGCCATGCGGCAGCCTCTGGACAAGAGTCTCCTCAGCTTTCCTCCCCCACAAGGATTCGTGCCACCAGCAATCAAGGCGTACGACGGAACTGGGGATCCCGACCAGCATCTGTTAACATTCACCATTGCCATGCAGATGTTCACGGCCCCGGACGCTACCTACTGTCGTACGTTCTCTGGAACGTTAACTGGAGCGGCACTAACCTGGTATGGAGGTTTGGCAGAAGGAATCATAAAGAATTGGGAAGATTTCTGCCAACTCTTTCTACACAAGTTCTCAAACCAAAAGGAGGCGGGACGCAACTTGTCCGCCTTCTGGAACTTGAGACAGCACCGGTCAGAGACTCTTCGGCAGTACTACGAGAAGTGGGCCAAGGCGGTCGCAGCGGTGCCCAACCTCGCACTGGACATTGTGCTCCACCACATCCAAACCACCACGCTTAGCACCGAGCTGGTGAAGGACTTGGTCCGGAGAAAGCCGAAAACCCAACCGAGTTGGAGACATGTATCCTCAGTGTGCTGAAGTGGAAGAGAATGTCGCCATGATACAGGGCGGGTACGGGCGCTCAAGCGATCAGAACAGAGAAAGGATACCAAGGGCGAAAAGAGAAACGCCCAGACGACAGAAGAGACAACCGCCCTCACGGAGAGGGAAGATCGGAACAAGGGTACACCCCCCTGTCGGAATCAAGGCGAAGGCTATGTACGTCCTCCAAGAAAAGAAAGGAGGATTGCGGTGGCCGGCCCCGTTACCCAAAGCGGCATTGAAAAGGGGGAACCCAAATGAGTATTGCGAGTTTCATGGGCAGAAGGGGCACGACACGGAGGACTGCCGGGAACTCCGCAGTGAGATTGAGCGAGCCATAAAGAATGGTGACCTCAAGGAATTCATCATAAGTAACCGAAGGAGAAAAGAGCGGGAACGCTCAGAATCACCAAGACAAAGAGAAAAGGAAAGGATAGAGACACCCCCTCCGAAGGCGGGTAGGCACACGCCCCCCAGAAAGGCGAGTGTTTTCGACAGAATAACGGATGAGGAAAGTCCGGGTACCCAAAAGGAGGGCGGAAAGCCCAGATACAAGAAAACATGCAGCATGATTTTGGGAGGAGAGGAGGATACGCCCCCGAACAGAAGGGTCGTTGGCGAATGTTCCATGGTCAGACAGTCGGATAGAGAGCCGCCATTGACGTTCACATCGGCAGATTTGCGCGGGGGAAGTCCCAGCACCCAAGCGATGGTGATCCGTGTCATCATTGAAGACACTCTAGTAGAGCGGGTGCTAGTGGACGAGGGCAGTTCGGCGGATATACTCTCAGCCGATGCTTTCAGCAGAATGGGACTAGACCCCACCCTACTCAAGCGTTCTAAGATCATGCTGACTGGCTTCGCGGGAAATGACGTACCTGTACTGGGCGTGATCACCTTACCCATCACATTGGGGGACGACGATCACCAGGAAACAAAGCACATAAAATTTTACGTCACCAACTGCAATTCGGCGTATAACATAATAATGGGGCGGCCCAGTTTGGCCGCTTTCGAGGCAGTTTCCTCCACAGTCCATCAAGTCATGAAGTTCCCTACGGCGAGAGGAATCGGAGTAGCATGGGGAAACACTCCATTAGCACGAAAATGCTATAGGGTGGCTCTCAAGAAAGAAGAGGCATGTTTTTCAGTGGATACTAGGGACGACGCGTATGTCCGCCCAGAATCCGCGGAGGCGGATACAGAAGTCCCACTGTATCCTGGTAATCCTGAGAGGGTAGTACGGCTGTCCGCTCATATGCCGGTCCCAGACCGAGACCGCACAATGGCACTGCTGAGAGAGTATGCTGATTTGTTCGCATGGAAACCCCAGGATATGCCTGGGCTGGACCCCGCGATCATGCAGCACCACCTAGCTGTGAGAGCAGACGCCCGCCCCGTGTCGCAAAAGAAGCGGACAGTAAATTGGACAAGAAAACAAGCGGTCCAAGAGGAAATAACCAAACTGTTGGAAGCAGGCTTCATCAGGGAAGTCCAGTACCCGACGTGGCTGTCAAATGTAGTTATGGTGGGCAAGGCGGATGGAAGCTGGCGGATGTGCATAGATTTTACCAACCTCAATGACGCCTGTCCCAAGGACCCATATCCGCTGCCCAATATCGACCAACTGGTGGATGCCACAGCAAACCATGAGACGTTGTCTTTCTTAGACATGTTCTCGGGATATCACCAGATCCCTTTGGCAAAGGCGGACCAAGAAAAAACGTCATTCTCGACGCCCTTCGGCAATTACTGCTACAATGTGATGCCGTTTGGCCTAAAAAACGCCGGAGCGACGTACCAGAGGATGATTGACAGAGTTTTTCAAGATCAGCTGGGTCACCACATGGAAGCATACGTAGATGACCTGCTGGTTAAGACCAAGGCGGGTGATGACCACCTGGGAGACCTTCGGAAAACCTTCGACACCTTGAAGGCGTTCCAACTTCGCTTGAATCCGAAGAAGTGCGTCTTCGGCGCCTCTTCAGGGAAGTTTTTGGGATTCATGATCACCAGGCGGGGAATTGAGGCGAACCCCAAAAAGATAGAAGCTATCATACAGACACCACCCCCTAAGACGGTGAGAGATGTCAAAACGTTGACGGGGCGGTTAGCGGCAATGAACAGATTCATCCCGAAGTCCGCCGAGAGGCAGGCGCCATTTTTCGCCATTCTGAAGGCGGCGGCCAAGTTCTCATGGACGGAAGAGTGTTCTACGGCTTTTGAGGAACTCAAAGCATTCCTCACCACTCCGCTGACGCTAGCAGCCCCGGTTCCCGGAGATGAGCTATACCTGTACGTCGCCATCGCGGCTACAGCTGTCAGCTCAGTTCTCGTGAAGCGGATGGACAAGGAAGAACGCCCGGTCTTCTACACGAGCAAGTCGTTAGTAGATGCCGAAACCAGGTATTCACCACTGGAGAAGTCAGCCTACGCGGTGATTATCGCCTCCAGGAAGCTGCGCCCATACTTCCATGCTCACACAATTCACGTTGTGACGAACTTACCACTCAAGACAGCTCTCAGGTCCATGGGAGTGGCAGGGCGCATGTCCAAATGGGCGGTAGAGCTCAGCGAATATGACGTACACTTCCAACCACGGACAGCCATCAAGGCACAGGCTCTGGCTGATTTTGTGGTCGAAGGATGTGTCCGGGCGGACGGACGCCCGGATGATTACTGGGAGCTCTACGTGGATGGGGCATCAAGCAAGAACGGAGCGGGGGCGGGTATAGTGTTAAAAAGCCCCCAGGGAGTCCTACACGAAACCGCCCTCCGTTTCAACAGGCCACGAACCAACAATGCGGCGGAGTACGGGGCGATCATTGCAGGGCTCAGAATGGCCAAAACCATGGGAGTATCCCATCTCAAAGTTTTCTCCGACTCCGCCATTGTGGTCAACCAGCTCAGCGGGGTGTACGAGGTCCGGGAGGAAACTCTGGCCCCGTACAACGATCAAGCCAAGATCGCCCTCAAGGGTTTTGAAACAACGGAGATCCATCAGGTGGCAAGGGAAGACAACGCCCACGCTGACGCTCTCTCCAAGCTCGCTACCGCTCTCAATTTCGAAGAGGACAGGATGATCACCGTGGAGAAAGAAAGAGAAGGTGAGTGTATGGCCGTCGATGCCCAGACAAGCGTAACACCGCCCACAGCGCCACTCCCGGATTGGCGTGCGCCAGTACGGACTTTTATTGAAACGGACGCCCTCCCGACGGACCGAGCACTGGCTACCAAGATTCGTAGAAGAGCGGCAAGATGTGTTTTGCTGGATGGCGAAATGTATCGTAAGTCCTCGGCAGGGCCATACTTGCGATGCTTAAGTGATGAGGAGGCTTCTTTCACTTTGAGAGAAATCCACCAAGGCGTATGCGGGATGCATATAGGCGCCAAAAGCCTGGAAAAGAATATATTATTGGAGGGGTACTATTGGCCAACAATCCGCCGAGACTCGGAAGAGCTGGTCAAGCGATGCCACAAGTGTCAGCTATTCGCTAACACGCACCACCTGCCCTCCACCGCTCTCCAGCCGATAGTTTCACCATGGCCGTTCGCCTTCTGGGGAATGGATTTGCTAGGACCGTTCCCAGAAGCGGTGGGCAAGAGAAAGTATATCATCGTGGCGGTAGATTACTTCACTAAGTGGGTTGAAGCCGAAGCTCTTGCCTCCATCACGGCATATCAGGTGCAGAAGTTCGTGCTGAAAAACATCATCACTCGCTTCAGCCTTCCTCTGGGATTTGTCTGCGATCACGGCACTCAGTTTGATTGCACGGCGTTCCTTGACTTTTGTGAAGATTTCAAAATCATGGTTCGCTTGGCGTCTGTAGCATATCCCCAGGCGAACGGGCAGGCGGAAGCCATCAATAAACTCATCTTGCAGGGATTGAAGAAGAGAGTGGATGCGGCGAAGGGAAAATGGGTCGATGAGTTGCCCAACATCCTATGGGCGCACAGGACTTCGTACAAAACAGCCACAGATGAAACCCCTTACACCCTGGTATATGGAACCGAAGCAGTCCTACCCGTGGAGGTTAATCTGCCTAGCCTTAGGATTCAGCATTTCAACCACGCCAGCAATGATGCAGGCTTACATCATAATCTGGACATGTTAGAAGAACGAAGGGAGGATGCAGCTATCCGCCTGGTAGCTGAAAAGGAACAATTGGCACGGCGGTACAACGCTCATCTTCGCCCTCATCACCTGGAAGAAGGTGACTGGGTAGTTCGAAAGGTTTTCCGGCCGGTCCCCCAACAGGGCAAACTAAACGCCAATTGGGAAGGGCCATACAAGGTCCGTGAAGTGATCGGTCCAAGTACCTTTAAACTCGAACGCCCTACCGGAGAACCCATACACAAGACATGGAACGCCATGCACTTGCGGAAGTACAGTGCCGAGGAAGACGATGTCTAGCTCACTGCTACCTTCCGTCCGTTTCTTGACTTTTGAAAACAGCCTACTAAGGGCGTGTATGTAAGGAAAGGAAGACTAGTGCACTAAAGATATATATATATATATATATATGATATTATGTATATCAATGGACAAGTCCTACTAAAAGCATGGCCGGTTTCGAGTTCCCCCTGGGCGGAACTTAACCCCTGTGCCAAGTTCGGGTTCCCCAAGGTGGAACCCAACGTACCTCTTCGAATTCGGATTCCCCAGGGCGGAAACCAATTCGTCATCGTTCGGGTTCCCCAGGGCGGAACCCAACTTTCCCCCAAGTTCGGATTCCCCAAGGCGAAATCCGTCCCTGATACCCAGGGCCGATTCCTCAGGGCGGAATTTAACTTGTTCGGGTTCCCCAAGGCGGAACCCAACATACCTCTTCGAATTCGGATTCCCCAGGGCGGAAACCAATTCGTCATCGTTCGGGTTCCCCAGGGCGGAACCCAACTTTCCTCCAAGCTCGGATTCCCCAGGGCGGAATCTAGTTCATCAGCGTTCAAGTTCCCTAAGGCGGAACCCAACACTTCGTTGAGTTCAGTTTTCCCCAGGGCGGAATCTAATTCATCATCATTCGGGTTCCCCAAGGCGGAACCCAGCATTTCCTCAGGTTCGGATTCCCCAGGGCGGAATCCTACACTTCGTTGTCCAGTTTTCCCAAAGGGAAACCTACCTCAGTAATCATGCCAGTTCACCTCAAAAGAAGAGCTCCACCCGTTTCGGTCACCGGCAACAGCGTCGGCAACAAGTTAGAACTCGCCCCCCATGGCCAGGGCGGTACTTCACTCCAAGGCGTTCGAAGCAGTTCCATAGTATCGCCTCGAGCCTCTTACGGCCTCGAGACCATACTGGGGGCAATTGATGGGCCCTTGAGTTGTATCCGCCCTCGCACATGATAAAGGCAGTCCATCACTCTAAGGCGTTCGAAGCAGTTCCATAGTATCGCCTCGAGCCTCTTACGGCCTCGAGACCATACTGGGGGCAATTGATGGGCCCGAGTTGAATCCGCCCTCGCGCATGACCAGGGCGGTCCTCCGTCCGCCTCGGCCAAAATATCACCTGTCATGTCTACAGGAAGCCACTGCCCATTACTGTTGACGAGACTCGCTGCGGCCCACTCAGAGCAGGACACGTGGACCCTGCCAGACCAATGGGACCTATAAATAACAGGATCCCCCATTCAGAAGGGCAGGACAGACCCGGGACCATACGCCTGATACTACAAGCTTTCACGTTGTACGCTAAAGGTTATCGGTTCCGCCCACACAAAAAGGGCTCTCGCCCGGTACTTCTCTGTAACCCATTCTCCCTACATTATCCCCATACTTGTCATCCTACATATACTAACCCCTTGCACGTCCGCCTTGCAAGGTACCATCCGCCGAGACACTACGAGGACGGATTCATTGCCTAAACCTCCAAAGAACCACAATATTGATCCACCGGTCCAACTGGGCGGATCAAATGTAATTTAACATCCTCCAACTTTTAACAAACACTTTTCCACCATTCCCCTATTTTCATATTTCCTCTAATTCTCAATTCCCTATACCAAACGACCCCTTAATGGTTTCTTAACAACATATTAAAAGAAGGAAACCACAAACCTGAGGTTGGCGGATTTTAACTGTTTTACTCAATGTTGTTAGGACCAGACCGATCATCGAACTGGTCCAACGAAAGGTTTGATGGTTTAAGGTTCGACCGTAATCAAACCGGTAAACCATTGTAAAAAACCGGTCACTATTATTTTAAATGTTTATATTTAATATCTATTTAACTATAACTTATTTACTCAGATGTAATAAAATTTGTTTTTATATATCATTTTATTATCTACAATCTAGGTACTAAAAGATAATAAAACTTACCATACGAATATATGATTGAGCAAACCCTAGATCTAAAATTGGAACTGCCATTTCTCTCCCAAATCACAATCCACAAGCCTTTTTTCTTCTTCCTCTCCATCTTCCCAAACACAATCACTGAATATAATGTCAACATCTAAAAATGCTATGTTCCACAATCACTCAAATGGAACTAGGTTACATAAATAGCAAATTGGAACAGTTCATTCTACCCAAACACAGTACATGTTCTTTGAACTGTAGATTTTAACCGACCAACACCCATGAAACTAAAAAATCAACTCCGAACCTGGGATGTGGTGGCTCGCATCCTAGAACCAGACTTCCTTTCCAAACTCTGAGTGGCAACTGAAGGCATAGTTGCAGATCCAATATACATAATAAAACTTCAAAATATAAAAATAAAAATTCATCCTAAATATTCAGCGGAAAATTTAATTATACTTGAGTTCCAATTTCATATCAGAGCTACTCGGTCAACATTTGATACATAATAAAACCCCTCCCTAATTCGTTGATATGTTCCGACAAAACCAAATTGGAACAAAGTTTCAATTTCAACAATTAGGACTTGTTCTAAAAGACTATAAATATTACCATAACAGAGCTTTGATAAAACAACAAAAGACAGAGTTGACAACGCGGGGGTTCGAATCTCAAATCTGAAACACTTTTTTTGAAAGGAAAAAGTCACAAGAACCAAAAAAGTATGAGAAACAAGAAAAGGAAGCATGAAAATCAAAATCAAGAATCGTCAGCTCTTCAAAGTTCCAGAAACCCCAAACCTTATTGTTTAGTCTTTGCATGTTATGTCCTAATGGTAGTAGACTCCATCTCTTTATAACTAGTGTCATTTAAAAGTTCAAATTTGCTAATATGATGGAGAATATATATAACTCTGATTCGACATAATATAGTTTCAAATTGTTAGAAATTTTTTACAAAATTCCAAAACAAAGTAATCAACAAGAAAAGCCGTACAAACAGAATAATAAATCAAATCGTGAACGTGGATAAATTAACTATCTTTGTCTTTGAAGTTTTATTTTCTCTCTATTCTGGATTGCAAGCTTCCCAAGGTAAACAGAAGAATGGAACTAGAGAAATACTCAAATACTCTTTTATTGGGTATCAAACAAAACAACTAGTAGAGAGGAGAAATATTGAGTCGAAGATATGTTTAGCCCAACTATCTGACCTGGTTTTTAATAGCTGAGCTTTCAACCAGTATCATGGTCATGGTAAAGGTTGACTCTGAGTGTGCATATCGTAAAACTAACACTCGATTGAATTCCACAAATATCCACTTCTAACCATTCTCCAAAAACCTAATCAAAATTCAAACATCTCCACAACCAATAGATCAATCAATTAAAATCAAAACAACAAACAAGAAAGAAAACCTACATCTTTTAACTTCTGGAAAATAACAATTTTCTCCCCCTCTACTTTGCCGACTTAACAAATAACCTCTTTATACTATATATATAAATTGATCTTTTTACCCCCTCGTACTTCGATCACTTTGTTTGGGTCTTTCCGTTCCAACTACCATCTTCTTAACATTAAATATGGACACATCGACAGGAAAGATACTAGAGGTAGGGGATGAAGAGTTGGTTAGAGAGGTAAATTAAGTAGGTATCTCGAGAAGTATGGTGAAATACGAAAGAGTTTTAAAACCACATGTTTTATTCATCATTTTCATCATATCTAATTATATATATTTATATTCTCAATTAAAAAATGCTTAGTAAGCTAATACATGGTTATTGGAGCTAACATGGTGTACTGAATGCGTATAAATTAAAGTCATGAAGACGAAAGTTGAAACGGAAGGACCCAAACAACAAAGTGGTCAAAATTAGAGAAAGTAAAATAAGTGATTTATAGTGTAAGGGGGCTATATGTTAAGTTGGTAAAATAGAAGGGCCAGAGTGTTATTTTCCCTTTAATCTTCTATATAAAAATTATGGGAAAATAGCACTTTACCCCGACCCCTCTACTTTGCCAACTTAACAGATCCCCCTACACTATAAACCGCTTTTGTATCCCTCCTACTTCGATCAATTTGTTGTTTAGGGTCCTCCCATTACATTTTTTTTGTCTTTGTGGCGTTAATTGATGTGCATTCAGTACACCATATTAGCTCCAATAATCATGTATTGGTTTACTAAGAGGGTTTTAATTGGAAATATAAATATATATAATTAGATAGGATGAAATCGACGAATAAAATGTTTCAATTATATAATTTGTTGTTTCGGGAGGGCTTGAGAAGTTTTTAGAGTCTTTTTTGATTATCGATTGCAATGTTGCAAATTGATCTTGCTTCATTGATAAATAAAATCAATCTATTCATAAAAAAGATGGACGAATAAAATGTTTGGTTTTAAAACTCATTGTATTTCACCATACTCTTCGTGATACTTCCTCAATTTACCTTCCTAACCAACTCTTTGTCTCCTACCTCTGATATCTCTCTTCGACAGTTTATGGATGCGTCCAAATTTAATGTTAAGAAGATGAAAGTTGGAACTGAAAGACCCAAACGGCAAATTAGTTGAAGTAGGAGAGGTAAAAATAACGATTTATAGTGTAGGGGCTATATGTTAAGTTGTCAAAGTAGAGGAGGCCAATGTGCTATTTTCCCAAGAAATTATTCAAGCGGGAGAATGGAGACAATGACGCTTACGTCCTCCTCCTCTCTCTCTCTCACTAAGTCTGCCGCCCTAGTAAATCGCATGCAACCTCGCCACGTACGTACCTGAGTTCCATCTCTGTTTGTTTCTCCCTCTTCCCATCTCCCAAACTCAAAATGGATCCCCTCTTCACCATTCCTCTTCCTCCTCTCATCGGAAACCATGAAACTCGACAGTCTAATAGCATCGGCGGCGATAAACTTCGGCCTCGCCTTCACAATCCTCTTCCTCTTCTCCATCCTCAAGAAACAGCCTTCCAATTCTCTCATTTACTATGCCCGACCTCTCTCCGTCTCCGCCGCCGCTCTTCCCTCGTTTCCTCAATCAATTTCCATCTACCGCTTCCTTCCCTCCCTTTCCTGGATCCGTAACGCTTTCCATCTCTCCGAGGACCAGATTCTTCAGATTCATGGCCTAGACGTCCTCGTCTTGTTCCGTCTATTCAAATTCGGAATCAATTTCTTCGGATTTTCGTCTCTTCTCGGCCTGGCTGTGCTCGTCCCTGTCAATTACGGCGGCCACGAGGATGATGCTTCCAAAATCCGACATTACATGGATCCTTTCTCCATCTCTAATGTACCTACTGGTTCCAATAGGTATTTGATTTTAGGGGCCATGATTTCTACCTACTGTAATGTGTATGTATGTATGTATGTATATTCGATTGCATTTGAATTTTGATTTCGATGAGTTTTTTTCTTACCGAGATTTCTGCTTTTTGTTTGTTGAGTGTGTGTGTGTAGGCTGTGGGTGCATTTCACTTGCTTGTGGCTCATTTCCATCTATGGATTATTCCTACTTTATAAGGTGGGATTTCCCTTACTGTTTCCAACTAGTTGTACTTTCTATTATTCAAAATCTGAAATTAACAAATGGGTGACTTAGCTTGCTTGCTGCATGATTTAATGTTCAGGAATATGGTATGATCTTGAATAAAAGGGTCCATCGACTACGAATATTAAGGCCTCAACCTGAGCAGTTTACTGTTCTTGTTAGACGAGTTCCTTATTGCTCTGAGCATGGGGCTTATGGCTGTGCTGTTGATCACTTCTTCTCCAAGTATTATCCTCACAGTTACTGTTCCTGTCAAATGCTTTATGATGCCAAGGAAATACGTAAAATTCAGGTACGGTGCTTTTCCCTTCTACTGTTCAATATTAGACTGCTGAAATTTGTATGATGAAATGATTGGCATAGAAATTAGCTTTATGGGTATAAGTGACCAAGTCTGCTTCCTTTCAACAATTATCTTTTGTATCTTTGCCCAAGTCTGCAATTACTTTCAGAATATGTGAAGTATTTTGATTCAGATCAATCCTTCTTTTTTGTGACTTATGATTGCACAGAAGCAGGCAAATCACATTTCAGATAAGATTAAGAGATTGAGAGACAAGTCGACAATCAGGAAAAGAGGGAAAGCTAGCTTGCTTCCACATGTGTCTGAAGAACATGAGAAAATTACACAGCATGAGGAAAAGCTGGAAGAACTGCACAATCAGATTCGTGAGTTGCGGAGTAAAGATGTGCTGAGTGGAAAGGTGAATAAAAAATGGACACTCACATGCTTCTACTTTGCCTATGCACTGTTGCTTTTTTTTTTGGAATGTGACTTTTTGCATGACTTGAGATGAAGAAGGTCCATCTGCTACGAAATAGTTGTGCAGTCCTAAGACTGTATTACGATGTTGTTGACAAATGTGTAATGAGCTGTCCCAGGATCAAAGAGCCATTATACTATCAGATATGAGAAATAGAAAAACAACTGATTATGTTTTCACTTCCCCAGGAGTTACCTGTCGCCTTTGCAACATTCAAGAATCGCAGGAGTGCTTCATTGGCTGCTCAGTCTCAGCAGCACTCACATCCATTACTGTGGGTTACTGAGAGGGCTCCTGAACCAAGGAATGTCTCATGGAGAAGTCTGGCAATTCCACTCCGCATGTTGCCATTTATCAAAGTAGCTGTGGTCGTCTTGGCAACCCTACTTACCCTTTTCTTTGCAGTCATAGTGACTGGTGTTCAAGGAATAGCCAAATTTGAGAAGTTAAAGAAATGGTTTCCTCCAGCCATGGCTGTTGGGCTGATGTAAGTTCTGTTTTTCTATTGTTGGCCACTTTTAACACTACTAATTCAGCCATAGTTTTGTAGAACAATCTCACTTATTTGACTCTCCATTAGCCCAGGATTGAGCTCTATCTTGACGGGGTATCTCCCAAGTGCTGTCCTCAAAGGATGTGAATATCTTATCCCGTTTGCAATGCTTGGCATGTCTAAAATGGGCGGATCCATCTCAAAAAGCAAGGAAGAGATAAAAGCTTGCAACATGGTCTTCTATTTTCTGGTGGGAAATGTGTTCTTCCTGAGCTTAATATCAGGTTCCTTGCTTGATGAGATTGGAGAGTCGTTCAGTCATCCTAGCAATTTCCCTAGTCACCTTGCAAGTGCTGTTTCTGCTCAGGCAAGCAACTTCTTCCAGCCTACTCTAAATGTTAACTGCAACTCATTGTATCCTTACAATCATTTTGTGATGCTTATATAGTATCTGCAGAAGGATGATGCTAATCCTACTACTTCTTTCAGGCTGATTTCTTTGTGACATACATTTTAACGGATGGGCTGTCTGGATTTTCTTTGGAGATCCTTCAGCCTGCCTTACTTACATGGGATGCCATAGTGTTGCACACATGGGGTAGAGGGAAGGAGGAGAATCCATATCTCTTCTCATTACCATTTTTCAGAGTCATCCCTTCAGTCTCCCTCTCTATACTCATTGGTGTTGTCTATGCTATCATTGCTCCGCTGCTGCTTCCGTTCCTTGTCGGGTACTTCTGCCTTGGCTATGTCGTCTACATGAATCAGGTTTGAGTTTGGAAACAACAAAGGGTTCCTCCATTACTTTTTTGTTTTCAAATCTTCAATCCACTTACCTCTGTTTTCGGACTGAGAATGTGTCTCTATTTATCAGATTCAAGATGTGTACGAGACTAGCTATGAAACATGTGGGCAGTTTTGGCCGTACATTCATCACTATATAATTGTCGGAATAGCTCTGATGCAAGTCACTATGATTGGTCTCTTTGGTCTGAAATCCAAACCTGCAGCTTCAATAGCAACCATCCCACTCTTGGTGCTTACTTTAATTTTCAATGAATACTGCAAGCTGCGTTTTCTTCCCACTTTTCGCCATAATCCTGTCCAGGTACCTGCTTGCACCAGTTCCATACCTAGTTAGAGATCTACTGTGTCAATATCACGTTGAATCCATCATCTAACTGGTGCTATCTGTGGATGTCAGGATGCTGCCGAACTTGACGAGTTAGACCAGAAGAATGGCGAGTTAGAAACCAACTACCAAAACGCTAGCACCGCCTATGAGCAACCAAGTTTGCGCGCAGTGAACACCGTCACACCAGAGCCAAGTTACACAGCGCCATCTGTGTGATTACAATCATCTGATCCACGGTCACCTTATAAAACTCACGACGACATTTGCCCTTATCTAAGTTCAGTCTGGTAGGAAGTTAGCGACTCAAGAGTACCAACTCGACTATATGTGGTTGAATATATTAATTAGTTATAGTGATGTGGAAATTCACCACCTCGATGTACAGATTTGTTGATGTTCATCTGGATTTTGAGAGACGAGCCCCAAAATTTTGCCCAAGTTAGTATACAATTATACAATAAAGTGAACTAAATAGCTGTTATGCCAATCCTGTTGCTGATTAAATAAAATTACAACAAAATGATGATAGTTAAGTTAATGATGCACCGGTGGCCCCCAGCAGCACCCTTCATAGTTAGTATGAAACACCAGCTGCTATTCAGCAAATTAAAATGACTAATTGTTGCAACTAACAAAGGATTGCTGAACACTCTTGATCACCACAACACACAAATGTCACTGTTAAGAATCAAACAGATTATAAACATTGTGTTTTACAATGGCTTTCTGTTGCCGGCTCTAGCACATTTGGTTGGTTGTTACGAACGAATTGTAATCAGCTGGGTTAGCCGCGAAGGGACGCTCGAGGAACAGTTGGTAGTGATAGGTCATCCTCACCCTGCCAGTCGACAAAAAAAAAAAAAGAGATCAGTCACTTGATTGCGAAGATGCTTGTTGGGTTTGGTATTGCAGTTCGGCTCGTTTTATATTTTTGCAAGTAAATGAACCATCTTTACAGTTCTTGGTGGATAAATGATAATGATGAACAAGATCGGACACCCATTTTCTGTTTTGCAAACACTGGTTTCACCTCATGCTTGAGGCGTAGTGAGAAATTGAATAAAGAAGCCATAAGATCAGATGTTCACCTGGGGTCTGCAGCATGGCCCATGGGTGCTGAAGGCAGGTTCAATTCTGCATCCAGATCTGATTCCTTATCAGGTTGCAAATACGACGGCACACCTTCACCTTCAGTATCAAATCCCATGTCTGCCTCCAATGCATCAAGTTCTGCAACAAAGAATTGATACAGATGGGACAGAATTACAGGAAGCATTAACTCAGAATCAACTACATTATATTATTTACCCGGCAGGCTACACTACGACACTACAGGGACAGCTGAGAACTTACTAACTCGTTATTCTTACAGCCCATAATATTCAAATTGGCTTTTCACAATATAGCTAGGATGGAGACACTGTCCGGCTGTCCGCAACAAGTAATGAGTTCAGAAGAGATACAGAAGTGATAATGTGGACTGTTAATCTATAAGGACCAACATTTTTGCTAGATTGTCTGTACAGTAGTTCATCAAATCAGAGAGGCAAGGTATTTGACTTACCACCCATGAGTTCATCCTCATCAATATCATCGGGAACATTATAACTTCTACCCAATGTCTCTTGGATTTCACTACTAACTTCCATCAGGTCCATCATCTCATCTTGCAAGTTCTACACAGAACAGAACCAATCAGTTAAGGATGTGTATTGCCAAAACAACAAAGCACTGATCAAATGTATGACTGGGGCATGTAACAGTTAACTGCTTACATCAATATCTTGAATTTTAACAGTTTTCATCATCCCTTTCAACTCCTTGTTCGCAGATTTCAGAGCTGACATCTGATGGGAACAACAAATCAAAAACAGCGTACAGAAAACAAGTCAATAGTCATTCAAAATGAGCACTAGACCTTTGCATAATCTCAGTGTGGTATAAGAGCCTGCAAAATCAGTTGAACAAATGAAATTCAATTAATGAAAGGGTGTTGAAACATACAGTTTGCTGTGCATCTTTAATACCCTCAGCAGCAAAAGCAACTTGGTCAAGGTTAAAAGTTTGGTTGTAAAGCATGTCACGCTGACCCTCGTACCTGTCCAACATAATCGCAGATGAATAAATAATTGTTGTTGAACAAAAAAGGTTAGCAAGACAAGTGATACGATATAGGTTTACGATAACGATAGCAGATAATGTACTTCACAATCCCTCAGTACTAGGAGCTAATATGAAATCAACTGAATTTCAACAATGCTCAACATAGTGTTAATCAATAAGAGAAGAAGAAAAGAGGAAGCGAAATCGGTTGTGCTTACATCCGCTTCTGCTTAAGAACCCTCATGGCACGTGCTTTAACAGCCTCCTGAGCAGGGCCAGGTCGTGTTTTCTTAATCTGTTCTTTGTATTTGTTGAGTTCAGCATCCAGCTTTTTTATCTTCTCCTCTACAGTATCTCCCCTTTTATTGATCTGGGAGAGAGGAAACGTCGTCATCCATTTTAATTAATTCCCCAGTACACAACTACAATGCAAGCCAACAGGACAACCAACCAGAAAAATCAACAAACTTAAAAGACCAAAATCATGGGGAAGCTGTTCAATGAGATCCTGAATCATGAAAACTTTTAACTGTTTCCCTTAAAAGTTCAGGCATTAAACAAAAGTAAGGAAATGTTCCATGAACATCAATAAACCCTAAATTCAAAACACGAGTAACGAAGCTCGAATACTGATAAGAAGGGTTCAACTCTACGCAATTCTGAACTAAGCATATCACAGGTAGGTAAGGGAAAAGAGAAAGAACCCTATCGGAGGCATCGGAGACAGAAGGAGGAGGATCTTTGTTCTTCTTGGAGCCGAAGATTCTTTGCATCTTTGATGTAGCTGCTGCGATCGGAAGATGATTGGATTGAGATGGAGAGTCAAATTGGATAAAATTAGTGAGTAAAGGTAACAGATTGGATTGGAGGAAGAAAGGCAAGAGCTTGGAACGCGGGAGAGGTCAAAAGTCCAGACAGTAAGTTTGCAGTTTGCCCGATAAGTACCTCTTCGAAAATAAAGAAAATAGTTATTGCAATTTTTGGGTTATTTGCGGAAAGGAATTGATAGGAGTAGACTTATCTTGTACACATGTACACATATTTATCGACGTATACACAAGTTCCTTACGTATTTTTTGTGCACATGTACAGTAGTCAGACACGTACCTCGACTTTGCTCTGACCACCGTACTTTGCTGATTAACTTGGAGGCAATGTCTCAAAGCAATAAAACAGCTCGACTTTCTGGCTCCTTGGCTTACCCATGACGATTTCCCCGAGTTCTTCAAGCCTCATGGAATTCGAGCATTGAGATTAAGCACAATCTTGCTAATCTAATTGTTACCCTCGAGAATTGGAATCACATCGTGTTTTGCAATATTGAACAATGCAAAAATGCCCTCATTGGGCATCTCGAGGAACTCGAGCAAGCCATCCTAGTTAACCCATCTGCTGTTGTCGCTAAGTGTGAAGCAGAAACTCGGAGAAATCTTGAGAGAATATTGTGAGAAGAGGAGATGTTATAGGTTCAAAAGGCCATAATGAATTGGATCAACGACGGGGACCGTAATACCAAATATTTCCACACTATAACCCTTAAGCTTGACGTGCCAACAAGATTCTTTTGCTTGGGATCGGCGAGCAAGATGACTTGAAACGACTTGCGATTTCTTACTTCCACAGTCTATTTTAAGAAGACGAATCACCTCGGGGCTCGGACTAAGTTCCCATATTTAATGAATAAAACTAATCCCAATTCTCCATCACTCATTCAAAACGAGTGCTAAGTCAATTTTTTCACAATTTCATGTTGTAAACAATCTTTTTTTTCCTTATGTTTGCTTAACTTTTTATAGGTAAAAAATTATCTGATGTCACGAACTTTTCGTTATTACGGGCGTATATACGATCGTATTGCCTATGTTTTAGGCGTTATCACCTATTGGAGGTTGAGTTCGGGCGTAATGCTGTCAATTTTCTAGCATTTTCGTCCAAAAATATTAAGTGACCTAGTGTAGCACGCTGATGTGGTTGTTTTAGTGCACACATGGCCATTTCAAACCAGCCAACTCATGATTTTAGATTACAACCACCAACCAATCCTATCCGTTTTGAATCACCCACCACCTTTCCATTTCCCTGCACACACGCTCTCTCCCTCTATCTCGTTCACCGCCCGAAACCAAACTCTGAAATGTTCACCGAAGAGGAATAATGAATTGATTATCCCATCTTGAGTTCCCTTTCCAACCGAACTTAATCTCCGTCGGAGCTAGTTGCCTCAGAAATCTGTCGTCGTTGAAGCAACAACACGGTCATTAATCTCCACCGTCTCCCTTTCTTCTCTTACATTCTCGAGAATCATTGCAGTACATAAACTATCAGATCTCATGCAAGAAGCAAACACTATGAAATTGAAATATGATTCAGCAAGATCCGTTCTTCTTTCTTCTTACCTCAATTCATCAAAATGCTTAGTAGTTTTCATAGTTTGCTTGTGATCGTCGATCCTTGCAAATGCAGATCTACTAACTGTTAGGTCGGATCGGTAGTGTTGTAGACCTCCTATCTAATTGGTTTCTGTCGGATCTGGAGAGCTCCCCCAATTCTCTGGTTTCTAATCGATTGCAGCAAGCTTGTCCACAACTAAAGAACATCCTTCTGCTGGATTCAGAAGGCAACCTCGTCGCCGTTAAGTACTACAACAACACTGATTGGCCGATGGACGCGGCTAAGGAGACCTTCGAGAAGCTGCTATTCTCCAAGACAAGGAAGACGATTGGGTTGGAAGGGAACTGAAGGTGGATGAACGAAAAGATGGGAAAATCGATTCATTCTTCCTTGCTTGGTGAACGTTTCGGAGTTTGGTTTCGGGAGATAGAGAGCGCGTGTGCATAGAAACGAAAAAGGTGGTGGGTATTTCGAAACAGATAGGGTTGGTTGGGTGGTTGTAATCTGAAATCATGAGTTGACCAGTTCAAAATAGCCACGTATGCACTAAAACAGCCATATCAGCTTGCTACGACAGGTCACTTAACATTCTTGGACGGAAACGCTATAAAATTGACAACCTCCAATAGGTGATGACGCCTGAAACATAGACAATACGTCGTACATACGCCAGTAATAACCGAAAAATTCGTTACATCGGAGGTTTTTTTTTTGCCACTTATATATTTGACGACATAAAATTTGATTGACTGTGTAAACTAGAAGGAAATGAAATCGAAATACCAAGTACAAAGTTACCACCAGTTGACCCATTCATTCAAATGCGAAGCTTCCAACTTCACATTCATTCATTACAGTCATCTTCTCCCAACAACAATCATTCATTGTTCGCCGCCCTTTTCTTTTCCAATCGAATCCGACACCACAAAGTTTCCATCTTTTTTGGCTCAACTTTCCGTGGAAGTTCTTTCCCTTTATTTTAATATCCCAAACTCCAATCGGAAAGATCAGCATACGTAATCCAAAACAAAAGTTGTTTCTTGCCTTCCATTTGTCCTCATCTCGTCTCCTTCCTCACTGTTCAGGACTCGATCCTCCTCAACTTTATGAGTTTCAGCTCGTTTCATCTTCTGGGTCCGATGATATTTAACTCTCTCTCCCCGCCTACAACCTGTTTGTTGATTTGCCTCAACCAGAGATAGCATATTTCTAACTGGCAGGAGACATGGTTTCTGAAATTCCAATTGCAGCATCAGATGGTGACATTGTCTCCGAGTTTCAGCTCCTTGTTGACAAATTCGACCCAGTCCTCGTTGCAATTGGGAATAGCCAGTCAGAGGTGGGTATGGAACCGGTTCGAGAGGCTATTCAGTCACTCCAGAGAGAGATTGGAAATGCTAAGAGCTTGATCACGAGTAGTGGGTCAAGATCGGCCATACTCACAAAGCAAGTTGATGAAATGACTCAAGTTCTAGGCAGGTCTTTAGGCCTTGTCTTGTTTGCGGGGTTTGATCTTCCTGTAGAAATTAAAGAGGGTATTGCTGTACTTCATAGAGAGGTAATGCACCGCAAGTTTGCTACAAGTTTGAGTTCTAGTCCTACCCATAGTCATATGAGTTCATCTGTTGCTAATCCTAGTCCAAAGTCAAGTCAAGAATCCAGTGCTTTCATCAACGAATTCGGATCAGAAATTGTGGAGCAAGGCGCTACTCTTAGTACTGAGGATGTTGCCTTGCAGCTCAAGTATGGAGATGATGAACATTTCCTGCTTGCGCTTTTGGGGCTGCAAAACTTGATCAGGGATGAAGTGGTGGATAGAGAGTGGATTGACGATGAAGGTATTCTTGTAATCTTGTTCAACCGGTTAGGTTCAACCAAGGTTGGAAATCGATTGGCTACTATTCAAACCATGAGAAGCCTTGCTCTGAAGTATCCTGAAATCAAGGTGATTCAAATTATGAAATTGCTGATTTTGGCAAATGAGATTCTCAAGTAACCTTTATTTTGATTTTTTTTTCTTTTTATCTTAGCTTACATTCTCTGATAGTCTGCAGGACAGAATAGGAGATGCTGGAAATTTGCAATTGCTCGTGAAATCATTGATGAGGAATGTGGATGAATGTAGGGAAGCTGTGGGATTATTGCTTGAACTCTCTAAAGTTTCATCAGTGAGGCGAAGGATCGGAAAAGTTCAGGGATGTATTGTCTTGTTAGTTGCCACGCTGAATAGGGATGATCCAGTGGCTTCTTCTGATGCAGCCAAGCTGTTGGAATCATTGTCAAGTAATGTGCAAAATGCCCTTCACATGGCCGAGGCAGGCTACTTCAAAGCCTTGGTGCACCACCTGAAAGAAGGTAGGTTTTAATTGCTTCTTTCTATTACAGGATCTAATGGTGGGTATTTTAGGTGATTGACATGAATCAATAGTCTTTGTTGTGGCAGGTTCAGATATGAGTAAGATTCTCATGGCAACATCCCTTTCTAGAATGGAACTCACAGATCAAACCAGGTCTTCCATCGGGGGAGATGGAGCAATTGAGCCCTTAGTGAAGATGTTCAAGACTGGGAAGTTTGAAGCCAAGTTGTCTGCTTTAAATGCGTTGCACAATTTGTCACGGCTGGAAGATAATGTACATCGTTTGATCAGTTCAGGAATTGTAGTATCTTTGCTTCAGCTACTCTTCTCAGTGACTTCTGTGCTCATGTCCCTCCGGGAACCGGCTTCTGCTATATTAGCTACGATTGCTGAATCTGAGTCCATCCTGGTCAACCAGGATATTGCTCAGCAAATGCTTTCTCTGTTGAATCTATCAAGTCCAGTGATTCAGTGTCACCTCCTAAAAGCCCTAAAAAACATAGCTTCCCACTCCGGTGCCTCTAATGTTCGGGAAAAGATGAAAGAAAATGGTGCCATCCACCTTCTGTTGCCATTCCTGACTGAAACAAACATCCATATAAGAGCTGCTGCTTTGAACTTTCTTTGTACTCTCTCTCAAGATTCTGCAGAAGATTTAATGGAACATCTAGGAGAATACCACCTTGGCACCATTATCAATCTTATCTCATCATCAGGATTAGATACCGAAAAGGCTGTTGCAATAGGGATACTGAGCAATATCCCTGCTGGTGACAAGAAAGCTACTGAAATCCTTAGAAAGTATAATTTGCTGCCAATTCTCATCTCATTGACAAGTTCCTCCAGTGGATCAGAACAATTAGCAGAGAGCATCGCAGGAGTGTTCATTCGGTTTACGATGCCTTCTGATAAGAAACTGCAGCTTCTCGCAGCTGAACTGGGACTAATCCCTTTGCTTGTGAAGCTGCTGTCAAGTGGTTCGTCAGTGGCAAAGCAACGAGCTGCAACTTCACTAGCACAGTTATCCCAAAACACATTAGTTCTTAGCAGGTCCAGAATATCAAAGTGGAAATGCATGCCTCCATCTGGAGATGCAGTCTGCAAAGTCCACGATGGTATATGCTCGATCAAGAGGACATTTTGCTTGGTGAAGGCATGCGCCATTCCTCCATTGATCCAGATACTGATGGAAAAGGGAGAGACGGAAGTAGAAGCTGTTGCTGCAGTACTCAGTTGTCTTGCAACAATTGTTCAGGACGAGACATGGGAGAAGGGAAGCAGCTGCATTGCAGAAATGTCAGGTGTTCAGGGGATAGTTAGAGCATTGGAATGCAAGGATGCAAAGGCTCAGGAGAAAGCGTTGTGGATTTTGGAGAGGATATTCAGGAACGAGGCATTCAGGGCGGAATATGGTGGGAGTGCTCAGGTGATGCTTATTGATCTTGCACAGAATGGTGATCCCAGGTTGAAATCCGCCATTGGTAAAGTATTGGCACAGCTTGAGCTACTGCAATTCCAGTCTAGCTATTTCTGATTGATTTTTTGTTTTGTCAGTGTGGGTTTTCTCTTTGATTCTTTGCCTCTCTTACAGTTCCAATGTTGATTACATAATTACAGGGAACTGATACAGAAAGAAACATACTTTTAGTGTCACCACTCTACTCCAATTGCCTTGAATTGAAATTCTCAATTCAATGCCAAGAAGAGTGTTGGAAGCTAAAAGTATAGTTATACCTTTCTTCCGTTTCTGTCAAGGCTTTGTGCATAATTTTTACCATTTGGGTTGATTAATATTTGTGGGAAAACAGAGATATAATTTATCTTTTACAATTTTACTGCATTATTATCATGCGTTCTATTTGCTTAGGATGGATCTTTCTATACAGTTAATTTCTGGTGTGGTGCGGCCAATAGTTGGACAAAACGAGTTTTTAAAGCTTGGTTCGTCAAGTCACATGACTCATTAATGTTTGGTTAAATTGTCACAAGTTTCGGTAGCCTTTGGATCGGAGTTTGATAAACTATTTATAGGTTTTTTAAGAATTCTAGACAAATTTTCACAAGTCCCATTAACATTCAATCGAGAATTTATTTTGATCATCTTTGAGTTTTCGAGTTCCAATAGCCTCTAGATCAAAATATGCTTGGGATCGTTTGGTATAGGGGAAATTCAACTGTGTTTTTTGGAAACTCTGTATTCTGAGATATCCTTGTTTGTTTACTGTCTAATGGAGCTGGGGTTTTGTATGTCAGATACCCAGAGTTTCTTATTGTCTCCAGAATGTGTATTCTGACAATTTCTACTTTTATCAGCAATTATGACTTCCCCCAAATAGAATAATGGAGCCTACTGTCTTCCCCTCCTATTTTCTTTACCAAATATACATATCAAACAATGTAATTTAACAATCTCCAACTTTTAACAAACACTTTTCCACCATTCTCCTATTTTCATACTAGTATTTTTTCGGCCCGTTGGTCGACTTCATTCAGTATAATTAGTAAATGAAGAATAATTATGTAAATAAGTAAATTCAGAATTGTGTTTAGCCAAATGAAAACCAACTAAAAATTTTGAATCAAAAGATTGAATTCAAACTAAAAACTCAAGGGTCAAAATTTATACATTTTAGTAACATCATCAAGTCATTTTCTATTTACTTAGCTTAGTAGCTCTCGTATAAAATAATATTTTATTTTAATATAGTAAAATGTGATGGAAAAAAATAAGTGGCCCTACAGAGAGCATTATTAAAGAGTTTACCAAAATCAAAAAAGTTTTCGACTAAGTGATGTTGGTCGAGGCAAATGAAAATTGCATGTTTTGTACGTGTATTATTATATATCTTATTCATAAAAAAGTTTGTATTTATTTTCTATTTAAACATTATATTATTATGGTTACCCTACTTTTTATTAAGTGTTCTAGTCGATTTATTATATTATTATTATTATTATTATATTTGGGTATGTATTATATTCATCAATTAAATATTATAAATTTTTTTACTAAATAGTAATGGATAAATAATAATAATTAAAAAATATTTATAATAGAATAAAAAAAAACTAATTATCATTAAAATTATCTGCTAAAAAAATAGTTTATTTTAAGTTCAAAAATAAAAATAAAATTTCTTAAACTTCTCAGCGCTTCAAAGATATTAAAATTTTATTTATTAATTTCTAAGGGTAAGCTTTAATCTAAGGGAGCGGATCAGGATCCAAGAAAATCCTGGTTTGGAAAGTTCCAAACCTTACTACAACCATTAGATCTAGTTGACCCTTTGACTAATCTAATGGTCCAGATTTGTTAGGGGTATTTAGGACTTTACACAAATCATTTAATTATTATATTTAATTTAAATATTTAATTATTACTTTTATTTTAAATATTTATATCTCTGTTACTGTTTTATGTTGCAGTCATCGGACTTCGCCGACGGTTGCCGGTCGCCGGCGACTTTTCCGGCGACTTTTCCGGTGACTTTTCCGACGACTTTTTCGGTGATTTTTTCGACGATTTTTTTTGCGACTTTTCCGGTGAGGACAAGTTAACTAGTTAACTTGATTTTTATTATTAACTTGTTAGCATGTTTTTTTTATTGATAACTAGTTAACTTGGGTTTTTACAGTTAACTAGTTAGTTAACATGTTTTCCGACGACTTTTCCGGCGAGGACAAGTTAACTAGTTAACCTGATTTTTACTAATACCTTTGTTAGCATGATTTTTTAATTGAACTAGTTAACCAACCGAGTTAACTAGTTACCCAACCGAGTTAACTAGTTAACCAACCGAGTTAAATAGTTACCACCAAAATTTCCGTTAACCAATCGAGTTAACTAGTTACCAAGTCGATACTAGTTATCTGATTGAGTTAACTAGTTACCCAATCAAGTTAACTAGTTATCTAATTGAGTTAACAAGTTATCTACTCGAGCTAATTAATTAACTTGTCGAGTTAACTAGATAACTTGTAGTTAACCTGATTTTTACTAATAACTTGTTAGCATGATTTTTTGTTGATAACTAGTTAACCAACCGAGTTAACTAGTTATCAAAATTAATCAATTATTGTTTGTAATTAGTTAACTAATTAACATTATGATTTAGATAACTAATCGAGTTAACTAGTTAACAATCACGTTAACTAGTTAACTTCTCGAATTTAGTTATCCAATTATCTAATAGAGTTAACTAGTTAGTTAACAAGTTATCTAACTCGTGTTAACTAGTTAACCAATTGAGTTAACTAGTTAACTTATAATCAAATATTCTAAATTTTCCTAAATAAGCGACCAACATGAAGATATCGCAACAGAGTAAAACAAACAACAAAAACAAGAACCACCAATTCTGTTGTCCACAGCCAACCAAATGAAACAGCCTGCAAGATTGTGAATTTTTAATAATTACTAAACAATAATCCAATTTTGTGTAACTATAAATCAATCACTTAACTTAAATAAAGTGAAAACCAATACTTTAACTTAATTGAATGACAAGTCAGTCACTCTTCTTCCTCACCAATCCACCCTCCATTGTCGACCACCAACATCTCTCAAAGGGACGAGATGCTTACTTGGCCTACATCTCTGAAGGAATCGGAGATCTACAAGACTGGGAAGCCGCCATGAAATTCCAGAGGATGAACGGCTCCCTCTTTAACTCACCCTCCGCCACCGCTGCCTCTCTCATTCACCTTCGCGGCGACGCCGGTTCACTTCGCTACCTCCGGTCAGTCGTCGGCACCAGCGATGGGAATAATGTTCCAGGTTCGTATTAGATGTTGGAATATGATTGATCGGTTTAATCGTTGCTCTTTTTGACCGTTTCAATTTGAGCAATTAGGGTTTCTGATTCGGTAGATCGAAACAAAAAAATTGTGCAGTGCCTGCGATTTATCCCTACGGAATACATACTCGGCTCTGCCTAATTGACGCGGTTGACCAGTTGGGAATCGGTCGTCATTTTCGGGAAGAAATTAATCTGGCACTGGACGAGATTTACAGGGAAGAAATTAATCTGGCACTGAACGAGATTTACAGAAGTTGGGAGGAGGGAGATGAAGAAATTTTCCTAGATTGCACAACTTGCGCCATGGCATTTCGATTACTCAGAATCAATGGATACCCTGTATCTCCAGGCAACTCTACCCTGTTTTTAGTTGGCGATGATCGGAACTGGAACGGCGGCGGCGAACATGGGCTGGGAAATTAGGATTTAGGGTTTTTTTTTCTTTTCAAATTGATGATTTTGCCCCTCCGTGTTTTAGGTTTGGAACTTTCCAAACTTTAATTCCTGGACGCAGATCCTTTGCCCTCATATAATATGTATATTATTATTGGCCCGTTGGTCGAATTAATACAATACCAAAAAATATATACTATTAAATAGAATGTTATAATAAATTTAAGGATATTTTAAATATTAATTAAGTTTTATTACATACTAAAATAAAATAGATCCACTTATGACCATTAAAAATTATAAAGGAGAAATGACAAAAACAATCATACCTATTGTTCAAACAAATTTTCAATTGAGTGATGTCCTCGAAACCAATATGACTTCCAAGAATTTGTTACATAATATTTAATTAATTACAAAGGAGATGCATGCCTCATGTTACCTATTAATTTAATTAATCCTAAAGGCTTACAAAAAAAAAAAGTCTATTTAACACAAATAAAAAATTAATAACAACTCATTTGAAGCATTTGCAAACAAACAAAGTCAAGACTAAAGAAACCATCATTTGTCTAAAAACAGTATGTTCGAGTGTAGTTCAACATTAAAAAAATAAAGCCTCATTTGACACGTTAAAAGAATATAGAAGTAAAGATCATTAAATCCTAATCCTCAAATACTACATCATAAACTCTAATCTTAAATCGTACGTCAAACTCTAAATTTGACCATAAGTCCAAATTAAAAAACCATAAACCCCAATAATAAACTTGAATCCCCTAACACTATTTCCTAATCCTTCAACACTAAACTACATTCCTCAAACTCTAATATTTAAACACAGATATGACGAAATTTTAGTGCTAGGGTACCGGTACCCCGTGTGTACTGGAGAGTTTTCCCGTTATATATATATATAACACACACTTAGATTTCATGAATAAGCTAAAGTCAAACTAACTCAGCTCGATCAATAATCTGAACTGGCAAAAGTTATTGACATGCAACCCGCTTTACTTAATATCTCATGATTCATGCCCTTATTACCTCACTTACCATTGCTCTTACTAAGAATTCTTGATAGTTTTCGACCTGTTGGCCAATTCGAGATTCTTTCTCACTTCACTATTGACAACCTAAATAAATGAACTGAATAAATAATTGCCAATATGTTCCTTAGTTATTTGAACCAAAGAACAATAATGAAATTATATATCTAAGTATCATGTATTTTTAAATATATATGACGAACGAATTATTGTTCTTATGATTTTGAGGCACATGAACTCACTTAATTCTTAAAAGTTTTCTACATGTCTCGAGTTACACGAATGTTCAAACTATATTCCAACCCGTGTCATGAACAAAATCCACTATGAGTTATGGAGCAATACATATTAATTACTTTAAACGCTCGATGTATCTTTAAACATTTAACTTTAAAAAGCTGGAAAATAAACCATTCTAACTTAATTTTTATTTGAATGGAACAATATATACATAATATATTATTTACTTCAAAATCATGATGTATATTTATACATTTAACATGAGAATACTTGAAAATAAAATATTCTAACTAAATTTTATATTTGATGTATTATTTATTTCAAAGTCATTGTACCATCTTGATCATATTATATTAATATGAGAAATCAAATTTATAATGTTGATGATCCTCTTAGTGGATTGATTAACATCTTGATCATATTATTTTTATATGAATTATTTTATATTATAGAATTATAACACTCATAACATAAAATAATTTAGTTAAAATATGATTGAATATGCTTTGAAATTGAAACAGTTTTGGACAATTTTTTTTGATGAAGTACCATATATTAGATCGATTTAGGATTGATTTAATTTTAAAATTTTCATTGATTTAATATGTTGAATGAATCGTATATTAGGCCCGTTGACGATGTGGAGAACAAATTTATTGCATGTGTTTGGAAAATTTTTGTGTATAGTAGATTGTAAAATTATCAAAGTGTGTATTAAGGGGGTGATATATGGTCTCTTAAGGGAAGGGTCTTGGGCGGGGAGAAGATTGTTGAAGATTCGTCCCACTCTAGCATTTTATATATTTGTTAACTCTGCTTCCACAATTGTGTTAGGATGGGATGACTTATGAGAAGGTTTGGATTACCACTATCTGGGATTCTAAATAGCTCATATATATGCCTACCCACATCGGGCGGGCCAATATCTAGTTAGTATTTTAAGGTTACACAGAAACTTCATCACCTCCATGTCACGGATAACCTGAAGATCCATTCAACGAGGTAAACACAATCAAGTTCCTCAGACTCTAATTAAAACAGCGTACAACAAAACCCTCAAACATCACACTGCCATCTTCTCCAATTCAATCTGTCGTGAAAATCCAACAACAGAAGAAAGTTGCATCGGAATCCATGTAACAAGAACCATATATCATACAGCCTCGTGTTTCTCTGTGAATAATAGAAATGGTAGGCTTTGATGAACTACTCTTCCTTTGCAATATCTGTCTCGCTTACCGCAGCTTCTTCACTCATTGTAACATCATTGCTCTCTGGCTTCATATTATCGACATCTACTCCCGCCTTACCTTCTTCACCTTGTGTACTTGGAACTTCAACTGCAACACGAATGTCACCGCCACTGGGGTTTGTTTTGTCTAAGACGCTTTGCTGGTCTGCAGATTCCGAGCCCTGCTTTGCATCCTCAGAGATTGTCGCACCATCAGTGCTGGTGACTAGGTCTGTGTCTGGATTATCCTGACCAGAATCCGCATGATCTGCCTGCTTTGCATCCTCAGAGATCGTTACAACTGTAGTACTGGCAACTGGTTCTGCATCTGGATTACCCTGACCAGAAGCTGCATGATCAGACGAGCTTAAAACACCACCATTTGGATTTTCTCTGTCCGAATCAATATCCATAGTGGATTTAGAATCTGCAGGGTTTTCTTCGGGAGCATGATCTGCAGGGGCTGCACCCATAGACATTGGCTCAGAACTTTCTGTATTTGGCATGGCAGCTTGATCACTAGCAACCTCAGCAGCCAATTCAATTTCACGACTCCTAGCGGCAACCTCCTCTTGTTTGGCTTGTTCTCTGTAATGATTGGCAAGCAGTTGCATCCTTTCTAACTCAGATGCAAGATCTCCATAACGCCTTTGAAGAGTTTTCTCCAGTTCCTTCTGTTTCTGCACCTCCTCCCAGAGACCATTGATTCTATGTGCTGCAGCAAATTGCTCTTGCTTTTGTAATGCTTGGAAACATTCCAATTCCGTTCTAGCAGTGTCTATTTGCTTTAAGATTGACTCAATCGGCGGCATAAGCTGCCTTTCTGCACGTATCTGGTCATTAAGAATACCAATTATTTTAGCACACAGAAATACCATTTAAGCACTCGGGTGCCTAATTTGACATGTATTAACAAAAACAAAACACAAAGAACATGTCCAAATCACACACAATCACATTTAGGTTAAAGCAACTATGGTTTCTCACCCAAACACAGACACAACAAATAGCTACATACTTCTGCTAGCCATCTGCAAATGGGAAAACATGCATTACAGGAGAAGCAGGTCATCATAATTAGGGCAACATCAGAACACCTGGATACTGGAGAAAACATGCACTAATGTAGGTTAAATTCCTTTATAAGTGGCATGGTGGAAAATGTATGGAGGAAGCTGTCCACACTTACAAAAGATGGCTACTAGGATCCTCTTATTGACCTCAAGTTCTTCCGGTTGTGAGAGAAACTAGAGTGCTTTTGAGTCGGTTAGTCTCTAATTATCTATACTTTGATATTCACTCTCCTATTGCAATACGTTATACATATAAAGCTTCTGGTGAACTTTGTAGATACACACCAAGAGAAGGAATATGCTTACAACAAGTCGTCTGAATCAACTAGTGTACATTCAGCTTAACTCTAAATTGATGTCAAAGAAGAAGAGGATTAAAGAAAGGAAGAATGTTGATATTCTTCAGAGTGCTGATGCAACTGAAGCACAAGGATTCCTAGTTGAGGGAGGGGACGATAGTACATTGCATGTGTTCAGGAATGATGAGGATTGGGTCCAGTGTCAAGTGTGACATGGGGTGTGCTTGATGATGCAATTGGAGCTAGAGAACAACTTGAACTCCGTAGGAGTGCAAGAGTGAGAGAGCTTCAAGATGAAGAATTTGAGTTTGAAGAAGAGGATGAGGATAGAGAGTCGGAGGACATTGAGTTCGAGGATGACGAAGATGACGTGGTTGCTGAGCAAACTTATATGGATGATGACGAGTGATCGATATGGGATGGCTAATTGAAGCTACCATTGCCTTTATGGCTTATCTTTATCTCATCATGTTTTTATGCTTGTTTCTCTATTTAAACATTAGAATTTGAACCTTGTTTACCTTGAATATGTGAACTACTATGTTGGATGTTAACTATTAAGTATGAAGTAAGGTACTGTAATTTTTTTCTTAAAATTTTAATATTTTATCAATATTGGTAAAAATGCCTAGGCTTGCCTAGGCGAGCTAGGCGCTAGGCGGAGCTTCACCGCCTACCTAGCGCCTAGCGCCTTCTTGAACCTATAATTAGGGAAACATCAGAACACCTGGATACTGGAGAAAGGGTGCACAAATGTCCAGAAACACCATCATGCTACTGAGATTAAAGCAGTCGTAATTATTGAACAGCTATCAAAAAGGAGAAATCTCATCTTCACCTATCTTTTTCTATTTCCTCAGTTCCTCTAGAACTTAGTCAACTTTCACATAAGATTCTTGCAACTATAAATTGCATGCAGTGCAACACAACCATAATCTCATTATATATCTGTTCTACACTTCTACTGCATTTGTGAGTTTCCGTGACTTTATACAAATGAGCAAATACGGTATATAACCAATTTGTATAGGTCTCCTCTCTCACCTCATTCCCAATTTCTATTGAGGGTACAAACAGACAGCCAGATGAGAAATCAATGTAGGGACCATGGACCTTCAGTTATTTCTAGATTAAGTTTAAATTAACAACAAACCTCACTTACAAGTCAACATGAAAAAGCATCCTAAACTGTCAAAGCACATTCTATGATGGGCCGAAAGACCAAAAATCAACAGGGGAGTTCTAATGCTGGAAGTCAGTGAAGAACTGAAGATCATAATATGGACTATGGCAGGAATTTAGAGGTGTCTCGTACCTGATAACCTTGTGTCAAAACATTGACCTTCTTTTCAAGGCGTAATGCTTTCTCCCTTTCACCCTCTAACCTTGTCTTGACATTCTCAAATTCATACTGCAAAGCAGCTAATTTCTCTACATTTCCAGCAACACTGGAGAGACCATAGGCAGCTCGAGTAGGAAAGTACATCAAATCATTCAGGCAAGTCTTGTGTGCATCAACAAATTCTTCAAGAGACTCATCTTCATGTCCCATAGCCACACGTACATGTTGAGCCTCTTCCCTAATCAAAGATTCAGCCTGCAATAGTACAAACATCAAACAACAATTCAACCAAAGCAACGGCATAACTCCAGCCAATAAAAAGTTAAAAACTGGGTTGACAAACAATATTGAAGGGATGAAAACACTACAGATACGATATGCAGCAGCACTAATATGATAAGAACGTTGCTTGATTTGGGCTTCACTCTACATAAGTTGTCTATAAAGAAAAAAGAAGCCAAAGACACTCATTCTAAGAAGCAAAAAATATCACAATATAGTTATGCTTGGTCTAAGACAAGGTACCATCAAAATCAAACAACTATATCTGGTCTGCCAACCCTAAATGCAGAAACCAATAGAAAGACAAAGATTCAATGTACATAAAAAGAGTTGTATACCTCTTTCAGCTCATCTTCTTCAAAGTCCTCTATTACTGGGATAAAATCAGCAGTACCATTTGCTGAACGCTTGGTACCTTTCTTCTTCTCCTTGCTTGGTTTCTCTTCAAGTGGGTATTTTGCATTATCATGCTCCAATAATTTCAAAAGCTCCTTTCTAACAAATTCATCAGCTTGTTCAATTACCGTTGGAGGAACAAAAGAACTCTTGTCTCCATCAGATCTCAGCAAAGAACTTCTAATCAATTCCAAAGAAGCAGCAGGCGGCCTTGGGAGCTCCCTTTGCAGTACTTTTGATCTCTTCCTAAGTAATGCCTGGAGCCGTGCTTCCTCCTCAGCCTTTTCTCTGGCCATTCTATCAGACATATCCTCTTCAATCTTCTCTTCTGGTTCTTCAGAATCTTCTGGAGGTGGTTGCACAACAATCTGGTATTCATTCCTGGGCTGTGGCAAATTACTAAGGCCAGTTCGCAAGTTCTCCCTCAGATCAGCTTGTTTTCTTCGCTCAAGCTTACCACTATCATGCATATCCATGTCTTCATTTATGTGGAGTTCATCCCTAATGGGTGTCCCTTTTGGAGTCATAGCAAAGGAGTACCCATCACGTGATGGTGTCATGCCAATTCTAGGAGTAACGCCAGCTCTTCCTGGAGTCATTGAAGGAGTCATTGATGGAGTCATCGAAGGAGTCAACATTGGATTTGGAGTTTGGATTTCCCGTTTCTTTGGAGTCACCCCAGAGAAATCTGAGGGATGCAACTCTGGATTATCCCCCCCTAACAATGGTGTCTGTGACTCTCTCAGCCGAGCGAGGTTTTCAGCCTCCATCATTATGGCATCACCCTTACCAGCAGGAGTTCTCTGTGGGGTACGCAGCGGGGTCATTCCCTGATGTGGTGTCTGGGCATAGTTTGCAAGAAGTGCCCGTGTTGCACCACTCCCTCCTGTAAGTTCCTCGCTCTCAGCAATGAGATCACTAGCATATCCCATTTTAGCAATCTCCTCCAATTCGTGATCAGAAATCTGTGGTGCAGGAAGCATCAACTTTGACCTCCTCCTAACTGTCTCAGGATCATTAAGCTTGTTGGCTTGCAGGATGGCTGAAGGAGCATCCTGCCTCTGGCAATTTTATTCTTCGCTATGTCTTGCTTTCTCAACTGTGCTTCTATATCAACCCTTCGTTTTCCTTCAAGTTCTTCTATGGTAGTTGGAAACATTGGCTGTTCTACCGTTCTATCTTCATCAGTAACATCATAAAAGCCAGGGGGAGGCCTCTTCTCAAAGGGAATTTCTGAATTATAGTCAATTCCCTTCCTTTTCCTCCTCCTCTGCCTCGCATCAATACCAGCAGCTTTAAGTTCTCTTCTTTTCTGTAAGGAAGCAAGCCTCCTAGCCTCTTCAAGCTGTTTTTCTCTAGCTTTTCTCTTTGCCTTCTTTCCTCTAGTGTTAGCTAACCTAGCTCGTGCTTCAGAAAGCATTTCCTTCTCATCCTCATCCATGTCAACAGGGTCTGGACGTGCTGGCTTAGATTCAGGATTGGGATCAATTTCTCCAGGTCGCAACTTGCGCGGGTCGTCACTAGGTTCGTAGTTATCATCCTTGACACAGGCTGCATCAAGGAGCTTCTCATAGCGTTCAAGACACTGAGAAGGAGTACGCCCGACTATTGGTGCAATTGTTCTCCACTGGGTGGGCATGAGCTTAGCAAGATGCAGCAGTTTTTCATCCTCTTCCCTCGTCCATTCAGTCTACAGTAACAAAATTGACCTAAAATCAGTCTCACGTACAGTAGCAGCATCACTACACACATTAACTACTTCTAAACCTAGAATCCGTTTTAAACCACCTTTCAGCAATTAAAACCCATTTACATCCAAGCGCAGGTAAAAGTTAGAGAAGAACTAGAGTACCTTTTTTATTGAAGGGTCGAGCCACTCATACCAGCGAGCCTTACACTGCTTGGCAGATTTGCGAACGAGAAGCGAAGAAATTCGAGCCCACTGGTTCTTGCCGTACTTCATAACCGCGGCCTTGAGGATCTCATCCTCGGTGTTTTTCCAAACACCTCCCTTGATCATAATCCTCATCTTGACGCACTATTTGTGAACGAAACCAGCTCGAGGCTCAAAGGAAGAAGAAGAAGAAGAAGAAGAAGACTAAGAAACAAAGAAAGCGATTGGTGGAAATCCGAAGCGAATCCGACGGAGTAATGTCAGAGCCGCGAAAACCTTAGCCTCCGGCAAGAAGGTGCAGATATAGACCCCGATTTAACCAAGTTTCCCCTCTCCGTTTTGGCCGAGTAGTAGCTGAAAATGAAAAACCCTCGGACTCTGATTCATTTTCACCGTGATGCTCAATCGCTATAATATATATAAGGGTTTGTTTTTTTTTTTTTTTACAGTGAAAACCTTAGTGCATTCTCATTGAATACCTAAAACCGGTTACAAAGAAGAGACCCAATCCCCTTGAAGGAGACCTAGTCTGGCATTTTTTGCAATCCAATCAGCTTTTACATTATCCTTACGAGGACAGAAAAGGAAAAAGATATCATTCCTATCGATGACCATTTCACAAATCTGATCCAAGTAACCGAGACATTCCCATGGCCACTTCCGCTTTGATCCTTTGATCGCAAATATGAGTTCTTGGCAGTCAGAGAAAATGTGGTATGAACCACCTGTCTGGAGAGAACAAGCTAACTTGGTTGCTTCTAGTAACGCTTTAGCTTCAGAAACAATAGGAGAATTGCCAAAAAACGTCCCCGCTTTTCCTTCAATAACATGTCCGGCGGAGTTGGAAACAACCACTCCGTAAGCCGCCTTCTGGGAATCGTGTATAAATGATCCATCGCAGTGTATAGTCAGGGACTGTATACCTGGCGGTGGGCACATAGAAGAGGAAAAAGGCTTCGAGGACGTAAACCAGCCGAAGCTGTCGAGGTCCTACTGGTGCTCCAATCCTGTATATCTTGGTCAATGCTTGATATAATATGGTCATCGATTGGGTAGGATCCTCTAAAGTGGTGTTCGTTTCTTGCTTTCCACAAATTCCAACACAACGCCACAACTTTTGGAATAAAAACAAGCCCCTGGTCTTCCTTCTTAAAATCTGTAAACCAGGTAAAGAAAGAGCTTTGAGCAGATAAAGGAGTAGTATTGGGTAGGATCCTGTTCCACAGGCGGGTAGGCACAATACAAGAGAACAGGCAGTGATGGAGAGATTCATCATGATTAAGGCACACCCCACAGTTTGGTGATGCCGTGCAATGCCGATGGAAAAGGTTAACTTTTGTGGCTAGAGCGTTATTGCAGCACCTCCAAATGAAATAGATAATGTTCGGGGTAGATTGAGAGCCCAAATCCATTTCCAGCTACTAGACGCATCAGTGTGGTTTTGTATATGCGAGGTTTGTGCTGCATTCTCTCTGCTGGCGTGGTACGCAGATTTGACCGAAAAAACTCCTGTTCTGTCGAACTTCCATTTCCATTCATCTTTCATCCCCGACGGTCCAGTTGGGATTTGGCAGATCAACTCTGTTTGGTACCGTGGACAGTATTGCGAAATCATTTGTCTATCCCATTCTCTTGTTCCTTGTTTGATCCAATCGGCAGCAACTTCAAAGGGCCCCGTATCAATGTTAACCGTCATAGGTGGTAACTGTGGTATCCAAGGATCCGTTCCAATTTGAATGGTCTCCCCATCCCCCATTGCCTTGAAAGCTCCCATTTGGAGGACATGCCGCGCTTGGAGGAGGCTCGACCAAATCCACGAATGTCTAGCGTGTTTTTTAGCGTTCATGAATCCCGTTTTTTTGAAGTAGAGGCTTTTAAGTAGCATCCTGATTCGAAAGAAGTCTCCAAGCTTGTTTGGCTAAAAGGGCCATGTTGAAATGGTAAAAATCTTGAAACCCAAGTCCGCCCTCCGATTTTGGTGTACTCAAAATATTCGCATTTGCCCAGTGTATTGATCTTTTTTGGAGCGAACCTGACCAGAAAAATTGTCTGAGAATTGAGTTCATTCGGTTGATCAAACCTTTCGATAGGGCGAAAAGGCTCATAATATAACTTGGAATAGCTTGTATCACTTATTTTAGCAGAACTTCCTTCCCCGCGTGGGAGAGCATCCTGCTTTTCCAGGATTGAGCTTTCACAAACATTCTATCAATAAGGAACGCGAATGTTTCTTTTTTTTATCTTCCCCACTCTGTTGGGACCCCTAGATACGTAGGGTGGGCATTTTGCTCGGAAATTCCAATGGATGAACATATCTCTCTTTTTTCTTGTTCTGATAGGTTAGCGCTGAAGAAGATGGCTGATTTTTCGTTGTTCACCTATTGACCTGTCAATTCCCCATACGATTTGATATTCTGGATGATTCTATTTGCTTCTTCTGTTGTGGCTTGACCAAAAAGTATGGTATCGTCCGCAAAAAGGCAGTGGGATAGCAGAGGTCCTCGAGGAGTTAATCTAATACCTTTGGTTAATCCTCTCTCAATGGATCCTTCGATAATGTGTGAAAGCGCATTTGACATCAAAATAAAGAGGAAAGGGGAAAGAGGATCCCCCTGTCTAATTCCTCTTGTTGGATTGAAAAAACCGGTAGACCGACCGTTGAGGAGAATATCAAATCTGACTGTACGTATACAACTGTCAATCCAATTGCACCAAAGATCATTAAAACCATATGCTTTCAGGATCAGTGTTAGACTATCCCAGTCAACCAGGTCATAGGCTTTCCGCATATCCAGCTTTAAGCACATGTCTTTCCTTCTTCCCCTTGTCCTAATTCTGAAATGGTGAAGAACCTCATGCACGATAATGATGTTGTCTTGAATGCTTCGTCCTTCAATGAATGCTGCTTGGTTTTCTGCAATCATCCCTGGTAGCCATTTCTTTAGACGTGTTGACATGATTTTTGTAATAATTTTGTACCGAAAATTGCAACAGCTGATAGGTCTGAACTCTGATATTTTTGTTGGATTAAGCATTTTTGGGATGAGAACAATGTGAGTGTCGTTCCACCCGTCCGACATCACAGCATCTGTGAAAAACTTTTTAACCTCCGTACACACTTGTCGCCCAATTAAATCCCAATGCTTTCTATAGAAGTGGCCATTAAAGCCATCCGGCCCCGGTGATTGTGCTGCCCCTAGAGTGAAAACCGATGATCGTATTTCCTCGTCTGTTGCTTGCGAAGATAATCTGTCATTTATGGTAGGAGTGACCAGCTGTGGGAGAGACGCCAGAATGCCTGAGGGATCCGCAGTCGGCCGAGCCCTGAAAAGGTCAGTGAAAAATTCTTTGACATGATTTTTTAAATGATTAGGGGATGATGTCCACTCGTCCTCCGAAATCCTTAATCTCGCAATGTGGTTTCTTTGTTTCTTGTGCACTGTCGACGTATGGAAGAAGGCTGTGTTGCTGTCTGCTTCTAGAGCTGGGCATTGACTTTCCAAATTTCCTCCAAATCAGATTTCTTCGTTCTTTCTTCCTCCGCTATCTCTGTCGATCTTGGTAGAGTCTGTATTATAGCAATTCGGTCTTTCAAAATCTGCTCCCTTCTAACCCTATCTCTCCGATCTCTTTTAGCCCAACTATGTAATTCACTTCTGCAATTTGTTAAGTTTGTCTCTGTCGAAGCTACGAAATCCCACAAATCATGGACAATTTGGTTTGATATGGGATTTGAAATCCACTTTTCATCAAAGCGAAATGGAGGAGCCGAAGAGTGATGGCAGTGGTGAAGATCAAGCCTTAGTGGAGCATGATCTGAACCTATTATAGTTTCATGAAATAGGATTGCATCCTCGTAAGCCATTCTCCATCCATGATTAGCTAGACATCTGTCGATTCTACTTACGATTTCATCCTCCTCTTCTTGATAGTTGGTCCATGTGAATGGATTGCCTTGGAACCCAATATCGATTAGGCCATTATCGTTAATGAAATTGCGAAAAGGCTCCATCGACGAGATAGAAGCGGGGTTACCGCCTTTCTTTTCATGTACATTAGTGATAGCATTGAAATCGCCTATCACTATCCATGGTTCATCGGTTACATGTCGGAGACTTATTTCTTCCCAAAACGCCCTTCTACAAATAGGATCGTTTGGTGCATGAACTAAAGTGCAAAAGAAAGGAACATTGTGCGAAATATAAATATGCATATAATAAAAGGAACTCGCGATAATTTGAACGTTTATTTCATTGACCCACCAAAGGGAGAGTCCACCCGCCGTTCCACTGGGTCTTCGTAGTACGCATTCGCATAGTCAAGCTCCATCCTCTTCCTCTCCATGAAATTCCTTTCATTCTTTGTCTCCATGAGAAAGAGAATGCTAGGGCGATACTTACGCGAGAGATCACGCAAGTAATTAATTGTAAGGGGTCGCCCTGCCCCCTACAATTCCATCCTAATATGATCATGGCTGGAGTGGTGGCTTTGGGGTTGCCACCAAATCCCCTGTAACTTCCTTTCCTCTTCGAGTCTCTCCGAGATTATTTCCCCTACCATACGGGGTTGATCTTGTCTCAGCTCTGCCACTTTTGGTCTTTCTAATACACCTTGACTCCATGGCTTCCTTGTTCGAAGGAAATATAGAAAGGGAGCTAATGCTTAGCTCGAAGTTCACAACGCTCACCGTTCTTCTTTTCTTGAACGTGTTGATACCTTCCCTCACAATCTCAGCGCAGACATTTCAATTCCTCCTTGCTGGACTTGCTCCGATTTCCTCTGATTTGCTATCATTCCCAAGTGGGCTTGGGTGTCATTCCAGTAATTAGAAAAATCCGGGCTCCATTGGATGGGTGGGCTGTGAGTTGGAGCTAGGCCCAACAACGAATTCAGACCTAACTCGGCAGCTTTCCCCTTCCTCTCTCTTTCTGCCGCTGCAGCCGCGGATATGTTCTCTTCTTGAACTAAAACTTCTCCTCTTGAGTTTAGGACCTGAGCTGCAGGCCATCCTCACTCTCCCCTTTGGCTTCGATCTTCTTGCAAAGGGGACAAGTCTCCAAACTGGAAACCCGCTGATGAAGGAGCAAGGAGCCTATTGATTGGGCTCCACAAATCAGATACCACCGCTTTCCCTTTTCCACCGCTAGGAGTATTAAAATCTTGAACATTCAGATTGAGATCAAGCCCCGGAATTGAGTCGAGAGAATATAGATTGGCCGAAGCCGCTCCTCTCTATTCAGCTTTGTTCTTCTTGTCTTCGAAGGCTGTCCTACCCAGAGGAGACCCTCTTTCATTCCGATTTGCCTGCCGAGGGGTTTCTTGGTATGAAACGGCTCTCAAAGGAGACCCAGGGCACACATATGAATTTTGAGGTTGCAGGCTTCTTCGTCTCTCTTGTGGTGGAGTTTCGAACCCGGGTGGGGTCTGGTAAATGGAGTGGAGGACATAGGGGATAGTTGCAGGTTGGTTGGGGATTCTTTCTCAAAAGCATACAGTAGGTTGGTCGGTTGAATCGGGGAACTTAGGTTATTTGGGAAAGATATTTCGGGGAAGAGGTTTTGTAGAGTGGGCGTGAATAGCTCCGAAGAAGATGTTCTACTTTGGCTGTCCGGAAGCAGGAGGTTTCCTTGGCCCATAAGGTTCCCCTGCCCCAAAGAATTACCACTCGAGAACGATTGGTTACCCGAGTTGGAAGGACTAGACCCAGGGTTGGAAGAAATTTGGTAACCATATCCTTGGTACCTTAGCATTTGCTCCCTTTCCAGCTCTCCGAATTCATCATCCTCTGACGACGTGTTAGAGCAGACTCCTACCTTTAGAGATGGTTTAAACTCTCCTGAGGGAATGCCAGACATACCCGCCGCCATATCTACCCTTCTTCTTACACAGCCCTCCAGAAGATGACCCAGTCGGCCACAGTACAAACACACCGGCTGGATTCTTTCATATTTGAAAGGTATAATATAGGAGCTGCCATCAACTGTTTGCAGTTCAAACTTTGTTAGCAGGGGGTCTGCAGTTTTGATCTCTACAAACATTCTAACTGCCCTCGCCCATCGATTCTTCTCCATTCCTGCTGGGTCAATCGAGTGAAGTCCATAAAAATAACTATCTGCAATTTGTTTAAGGAGTTCCTCAGACCTGAGTAAAGATGGGATGTCGAGCACATGAATCCATAGAGGGATTGTCTTGAATTCTACTCTATCAGCTCTGTCGCTCTCGTCCCACAGCTTGAAGCTTAGCAGAGAACCCGAAACCACAAGGGGTTGTAGCTCCCATGCCTTTCTTCTTTTCTTGTCCGATTGAAAAGCCAGGACAAACTGATTTGGCTTATTCTCGACCTCCTGCACGTCAACATACCCTAGTTATGGCCAAGCCTTTCTTGTCACAGCAATTATAGCTCCTTTGTGGATGAATTTTGAGGTAAGGCAGTGTCCTATAAGCAGGTGTGGGCAGTGGCTTCCGGTGCTTTCTCCAGGGGAAATGACAAGGCGGTTGCGGAAACCTGAGGATGGATGCGGAGTATCTCTTCTCACATTCAGCTGAGACATCTTGATACAGAGGAAGGTTGTTAGGGTGTGCTCAAGGAAAGCTGTTGTTAGGGTGTGTTCAAGGAAAGCTGTAAGAGTGATATGGTGATTAATTTCTCTAAATCTCTGCTTATAAAAAATTTGCCTTAAGCTTCCTTTCATGGTGCTGTAAATGCTGTAGCACTTGCAAGAAGCAGGATTTTTCCTTCTAATTTGGTTTATGGTTGCTCTTACTGGCAGAGCATCAGGTGCTTCAGAGGAAGTTCTGAGTTGAAATACCATAAATTCTTCTGACACGGATGGAGTTAAGAGCGAACTCCCTTGTGCTTTCCATTTCTTCCTCTTTGAGCAGTGTAAATGCCTTCTTGCTTTCTACTTGGGATTTTCGTCCTACCTTTATTGTCATTACTACTCTTTGTTCTTCTCTTTCTGCTGTCAGACCCGAGTAATGAAGCGCAGCAAATCTTAATACCCAGATCTGGTGGTATCTTCTTTATCTTAAACCTCCTATAGAAGGGCTTCAACTCTCTGTTGTCATAAATGTGCAGCCGTGCAGAGAGCTTTCCTCTAACCTTCTGCAAGTGGGGTGGAATAATTGTTTCCACATAAATGCAGGTGTTCAGCTTTGGATTAATGGGTTTTTGACAAAAGGAGTATCTGTGGGAAAGGGGAGGTGGGAATGTCATAAATGGTTGTTTGGTATTGGAAGGGTAAAGAAGTAGTTAATTGGGCCTTTTGATCATGTTAGATTGGGAAAGAAGCGCTCAATCTCCTCCTTTCTTCATAAGACGCTTGATGCTAGTATTGAAACCTTGTGGTTGAGCAGAACTTCTAGAGAAGTTTGAAAAAGAGTCGTTGGGACTAAAGAGTCGTTGGGACTAGAGAGAAGCCAGAGAAAAGAGAAAGTTCTCTCTCTAGACTTTCACAACCTTTTGTTGTTTTCATGATAAATAAGGGTTTGTTTGGTAATTAGGGTTTGATTGTTTTATTTGTTTTGTGAAAACATATGTGAGTGCTATTTTCAATGCAAAAAAATCCTAGTATGTGACATCAAATATAACGTAATGTCAACTTCAAACACACTCTTTCACGAAATACTTGTTTAGCACAATATATCAAGGCCGAAGTTTGAAATGACATGCCATCTAGTTTGTCCGAAAACATGACGAGATCATTAGGCTGACGGGGACAAAATGCCTTGTTGTCCTAATAGTCGTCCAGGTGTAAGATTTGGGTTGAACACGTCACTCGTTTATAACCTGACGTGTATACATGTCGATTTTTTTTTTACTTTTCGATTTCTACATTGTTATTATTTTGTACATTCTCTCTCTTACATGCATCGAACCTACCCCCCCTGCATGCTCTGAACCCACTTGTTGCTTGAACTGGAAGTTGAATCCACGCTTCGAAGCATTTACCGCTTCTCGAAATTAGTCATCTTCCCAGTTCCTGTTTTCAATGTTCGACGAAGTTCTTCACTCATCTCGTGATCTCTAACCCTTGTTTCGTTTGTATAGTCGAAGAAGAAAGGAGTTTGGCGTCTTTGAAGCAAAAGCAAGTTAAACGATAGAGGATTGGTGGCACAGACTAATGCTAGTAGGAACCTGAAATCAAGTAGAAGTCGAAGAAAGGGAGCTTTCGTTGGAGCAGAAATGGTTGATGTCTCCGATTCCGATGAATGTTATGTGGTCCCCCTCTTCGATTTCGATTCCACTAGACAAAGACAACACATGTTTCCCTTTCTGATAGTTGTGCGATTCCAAAACCCTAAATTCTTCGTCTTTATTCTACGGACGTTGGTGGGTCTGAAATCCTAACCCGACAATATTTTTGGAAGTATATGACTGTGAGTTCCATTATCCTAAAGGGTTTTTTTGGAAGTTATTGATTTTGGAGCTGTGTTATGGTTTGTTTGTTGCCATTAGCGTTTAGGGTTTGATTCCATTCTTCTTTTTTCGAGATGCTTTGTTGCTCATAGTAGCCATGTTTGTCTATTTACAGCAAATATTTTGTATGTGGTTATTCTTTGCAGACTGCTAGACCCGATAGAGTTGGTAGTGCACCATGGAGGCACGATGACGTATACAGACAGAGGTCTCGAATACATGGAGGCACAATGGTTGAAGCAGAAATATACCGTGACTTTATTTGCTATTTCTAGCTGATCAAAATCGCAATTTGGGAATTGAAGTACCATGTCGTGGAGAGAATGTGGTATGTTAAACTCGGGCATATCATTGCTAATGGGCTACATTAGATTAGGAATGGCAGGGATGTCAAATCTTTGGGAAAAGATGCAGTGGAAAGAGTTCCACAATGTACATGGAAATTTGTGAGAATGAGAGTGGGTTTGGGACAATGAAGAAGAAGCTTCAGTTTGGGATGTCAGTCGTGATCTAGAAGCGGATGTTTTGGGTGTTGGAACCTACGAGGGCATCATCTACCTACTGGATGATTCACATCGGACCTCTGACCTAGAGTTCCATAAAGCGATGACCAATCTTGGCTCTTGAATGGCTTTAGGAGGAAGGTTAGGACACAATACAAATGTTCCCGATAGCTTGAGTCATTATTGAAGGGGGAAACCACAACTCATGGGGTTGGTTCATAGATCTGCATAGGGCTGAGTTGAACCTGGCTGGCAGTCATCTCGGACCAGTAAAAGGTACTAATCTATGTGATCATTGTATTTTAATTCATACAAAACATTAGTTAATCATGTTATGCTTATTGACAGGGTTTGGTGGACGTGTTGCAAGTCCAGTTGTCTCTTGTGAAGCATCGTAAGTGTGTCAGAAACGTGTCTGTGAACTGGAAGATCAATCACAAGAGTGCACCTGCCAGGAAAGCCTTATGGGATGCGGTCTACTCCTCCAATGTGCACAAATTCAAAATCCACCTCAATGAGCTCGAACAACTACAAAATTCAGGTGTGGACCCTGGCTGTTTTAATGATTTCAAGATGCATGACTATAAATTTTTTACCATGGCATACGTATCTAGGACCCTTAAATGTGATTCAATCGAAATTAACATTTCTTCTTAAAAAAAATTGAAATGAACATTTACGAGACTTTTAACAGGTGTATTGTAAAATGGAGGGGTCTTAGGATCATCAACATGCTAGAAGGGATTAGGGGATACATGCATGTTGAACCGGTTTGTGAATAAGGTTATGATGTTTGATACGACAAATTAAATGTCATTGTGTCCTAGAGTTGCTGCCAAAATTGAGAGAGGTAAACTGGCTGACAAAAGTTTCATTATAAGACAAACCCTGGACCTTGTATGCGAGTGTGTGCTTGGTGATTCTGGCCACGTTGTGGACATTGAAAGGCGTATTTGCACATGTTGATACTAAGAACTCAGTGAGATTCCTTGTGTGCATGTCATATCTGTGGCATCCTTCCTACGTAAGGATATATACTACTAGGTATACTTGCAATCCTAGCCAACAAGCTTAGAGCAACTAGGGGTACATAGTTTTGCCCCCCCCCCCCCCAATAGCTAGGGTTATGCCTGGTAGCCAGTGGCGGAGCCAGGAAATTGGTCAATGGGGTTCAAAGTTCGTAACATTTAAAAAGTTAACTAAATATTGAAAAGTCAACTAAAAATGAATAACATAATACTTAATATTTCTGCAACAAACAGTAATAACCATCGCAACCACGACAAGATTTCATATTATGAAAACATTGTAAAACACATTCATTTGCTAAACTAGCACACAAATCTTGTTCAATATATGTCACTAAAGCGTCGTTCAACCACTTGTCGTTCATCCGATTTGGAAGATCATTCTCGACATAGTTAAAGTTTATGTTATTTATTGGGAAAATAGCACTTTGCCCCATTCTACTTTGCTAACTTAGCAGATAGCCCCCTATACTATGAATTGCTCTTTTTACCCTCTCCTACTTCAACTAGTTTGTCGTTTGGGTCACTCCTTGTCAACTTCCATCTTCATAACGTTAATTGATGTGCGTTGAGAACACCATGTTAGCTCCAATAGTCATGCATTAGTTTACCAAGCATTTTTTAATCGGGAGTATAAATATACATAATTAGATATGATGAAATCGACGAATAAAATGTGCAGTTTCAAAATCCTTCATATTTCACTATACTCTTCGCGAGACATTTTTGGAAGGACCAAAAAGATAAAGTGGTCGAAGTAGGAAGAGGTAAAAAGAATGATTTATAGTATAGTAGGCTATCTGTTATGTTGACAAGTAGGGGGCAAAGTGTATTTTTATATTTTAAGTTTTAAGGGAAGAGTAGCACACTAGCACTGCAGTAGAATTTTATTTCTGAATATTTATGAGTTCGTTTTTCAAGTTTACAAGTTATTTATATGTTATATAATCATGTAAAATACTTTGTTATATATATCTGTTTGGAGAGTTAAGCAGAAGATTCTGTATGGCATAATGGTTATAAAACTATTTTGTCAAACTAGAGATCTTGAGTTGGAACTGGAGGTACTACATGTATATTTGACAATTCTTGGTAAACAGCCAAGGAGGTTTAGAACCCCTTTTGATTAACTTCCCTCCGCCACTGCTGGTAGCAAAAAAAAGGAGGAAATAACAATTGGAAATTGAGGTTCGTGCAACAAGAAATCGTGTAGGGGTTGTTATGTCCAAACAAGCACTACAAAAAAACAGCTGTTTGACGTCGGTCATACACGCGTTTTAGCGTCGGTCATGACCGACGCCAAAATAAATAGCATCGGTCGGCTAAACCAACGCCAGATTTGGTGACGCTAAACTTTAGCGTCGGTCGTTTGGTCAACCGACGCTAAAACGCGTGCCAAACCGATGCTATAGCATTTCGGTCGAACCACCAACCGGCTCAGTGGTTAGCAAATAGCGTCGGTCGATAAGTCTGATCGACGCTAAATTTCTAGATCGACGCTAAAACGCGGGTGTCTGGTCAACCACGCGTTGACCTGCAGTAGCATTTAGCGTCGATTGTGACCGACGCTATTATAGGTCCGACCGACGCTATTAGAGGTTCCAGTGGGCAGAATTCTGCTTAATTTTTCCGTTTTCTCATACTCTTCTAGTGCCAATACCTGCATAAATTTCCCTGCATACATCAATTTCATTTTCACAATTCACTTTTCCAATCAATAAACATACTGAATAAACATTGTTCTATAAATGTCGAAAACATCCTCCTAAAACATTCTACTAAAACATTGTTCTAACACATGCACCTTAAACATCCCCCTAAAACACCTAAAACACATGCTACCTACTCATCCTCCTCGTCATCGTACGAGTCCATATCTTGGGCATCCATATCTGGGGGCATACTCCATTTTCCCTTAGAAGATGAACCCACCAAATGGCTGAGCCGCTGAACCTCCTCCTCCAGATGGCTCAAGCGCTGAACCTCGTCCTCCAGATGGTTCAAGCGCTGGACCTCTGCCTCCAACACCCTCACTCGATCCTCGACGGGACAATGGTCGAAGACGTGAGTGGTAGTAGCTGAACTACTACCCTGACTCGATCCACCGGCTGCTCCACCACGTCTCCTACTCATATTAACCTGAATAGACAAAGAGAACAAATAATTAGAATTTGACTATTTTAAATTTACATATATTATATACTACATTACATTACCTGGGAGGGGGTCACGCCAGTTCCCATACCGCGAACTCTACCACTGTGCTCCTTCGGATAGACAAGTCCAAGTGCATCGTTCGCAGAAGGAAATGTCGGGACTGTGGGATCACGGGTCAGCTCCAGAATCCGAGGCTGCACATTGATGACACAAATGGGTTACACAAATAGACCAAAGTTAATTAAATAGACACTATTGGAGATTATTTTGTTAGATTGGAATAGGTGATCAAGTACTTACCACATTAGGATCAGTGTAAGTCTGATCCTTCTTTGTGTGAGTAATAGCATACAACTCACCTCTAGTGAAAACAAATTATTATTGATCATAGTGAAAACATACATATTACTAGGAATTAGATTAATCTTGGCAACATACATATTATTATACTAGTTTAATCATGCATATTACAATCAATTAATTTACGTGTAAAAAAAAGGCTAAGAAATGCATACCTTACACCAATGTGAGTGATAAAAAGACAGAAGACAGAACAACTACTCGATACGGGCACTGAGAAAATAATCACAACATATACAATTAGAACTAATCAGAATAACTATTTCAATTCACTACAATGCTAATGACACATACAATCTACAATTCAATACTATTCTAGGAGTCACAGCAATTTCATTTCACTACAATTCTAATAATCACAACATATACAATTCTAATTCTCTACAATCCTAATAATCAGAACATATACAATTCTAATTCTCTACCAAATAAACGAAATTTAAATTACAATCTAGAAATTAAAAAATTAAATAACTTACACCGATACACAGGAGGAGATGTGAAGGAAGCACGGGTGATCAGAACAGCGTCACAGCAGCTCCTAGCTCGAATGCCGGCAATTTCAGAGGATTTCAGAGGATTTGGGAAGTTGAGAGGATTTGAAGCTGTGGGGAGAGGTGCATAATGAGTGCTGACGTTGGGCTGGGGGTATTTATACTTTCGGCATTTAGCGTCGGTCGATGACCGACGCTAAAACGCGTGTCAGCTGACGCCATTTTCTCTTGTTTTAGCGTCGGTCATGACCGACGCTATTCTCTTTCTGCTGACCGACGTCAATTTGACCGTCCGGTCAGCCAAAAATCGAACCAAAACCAGGAAATAGCGTCGGCTCTTTGTCCCATTTTAGCGTCGGTCACCTATCAACCGACGCTAAAACGCGAGGTCAACCTGTTAGCGTCAGTTGTTGACCGACCGACGCTAAATTGCTACGTTTCAATCGACGCTAAAAGGAGTTTTTTTTTGTAATAAAGGTATCGTCATGCATTGTAGGACATGCAAAAAAACCAGGTCATAACTCACGCAAATCTCCAGACGAGGTGCAAGTAAACATTATAGACATAGTTGGCCATACGGTTGAACCTCCCAACGTGATACTAAGGAGAGTAAGAAGAGAAAGAGAATAACATCGTAATGTAGAAGCAACCACTACCATGCGTGTTAAATGTGACAAGTGCAAGGCAGCTAGCCACAATGCAAGAACATGTCCTCTAGCCATTGGCGGAGGTAGTGTATTGAAAGAGGGTTCAACTGAACCCCTTGGATATTTGAAAAAAACTACTAATTATGAATATGTCCATACTTCCATTCGAACTCAGGACTTTAGGAATTAAGAAATTAACAAGTTAACCATTAGATTAGCAACGATATTATGTTTTAGTTTATATGTCTTAAAAATTAGAAACATAAATTTATAATAATTATAACTCTAGTTTGTATGGCTGGTAGGTCGTCAACGTGATACATTCGACCGGTGATCTTTCTCTGATCGGTCTCTAATCTTCGTTGTAGGGATTGTATTTTCATATAACTATTAAGATATGCAAAATTTTAGGCTTAGGAATTGATTTTATGGTTTGATATTTGGACTTAGGGAATAAATTGTTGTCATGTTTATTGTCAATTAGATGAAGAGATTATACTTAGTGATTGCGAAAACCAATTGAATTCATATATTTGTGATATTCCATTCGATAACAGGTTCAAAGACTTGAAAGGGGGTTGACGAGCTAGCAAAAAAAGGTGGAAACAAATAAACACAATTCATTATACCTGTTGCTTATCAAGTTAACACTTATTCTACTTGTTGCAACAATAAGTGTGGAGAAAGCATTTTCATCCGTGAAATTAACAATTTTCCGCATCGACTGAATGATGAGTGGTTGAGCTTCGCTTTAGTGACATATATTGAACAAGATTTGTGTGCTAGTTTGGACAAGAAATGTCTTCTACAATATTTTCAGAATATGAAATTTCGTTGTGGTTCATTGTAAACAATGTGTGATGAGTATTTCTCGTTTATTGTAAGAATCTTAAGTATTATGTTATTCATTTTTAGTTCTATTTCAAGTTTGCTTTTCAAAAAATTAGTTGACTATTTTAATGCTACGAACTTCGAACCCCCTTGAATAGTTTTCTGGCTCCGCCACTGCCTCTAGCAAAGGGTGTGAAGGTACACGTTGCTTCAATGTTTAACTCTGTTATAAGCTCCTTCCAATCACCTTAACTCATACTTATTTTAAGTTCATTGCACAGGTTGTGGTCAACCCAAACACAAATTAGAGAGAACAATAATGAGAAATTCAAACTCCAATGAAAGGTGTTGGGGTATACCAAAATCCAGTAACTGGAAACATTTACTATCGAGAAAGTTCACATTACTGTACATTTCATATTGTCGTAGAAATCCTTAATGCAATGCCTTTTTTGTTTAATTGTTCTGAATTTTGTGTGGGTAACTACGAGGGTTCGAGCAGTAGTGATGACACTAGAATTATCGTGATTATCAGCCCCGATTAAACGATATTTTGTTGCCTGTTGCACATTTTAGGAATAGAATTGTGGATTTCGGTTCATTTGCCCTATTTCCTATCAATTTGGTTACCTTGGCCCGTTTCAGGTCTATTTGATGTGTTTTCTAGTGTCTCTGTGAGTTCACACGTTTTTACCCTCAAATAAGTAGCCGTCGGACGTGTTAGGGATACAATGGAGTTTCGAGGAAGGTATCAACACCATCAGCGAAGTCGAAGAAAGAACCTGAAATCTGCCAGGAGAGAAGTTCTCGGCGAGAACTTCAATGTTCTCGTCGAGAAGGTGCCTAATCAGATGACTATAAAACTCGTCGGAACTTCTGAAAAATATATGAAGAAGTTCTCGGCGAGAACTTCAATATTCTCGCCGAGAACATTGTGAAAAAACACCTAAAATTCTCATCGAGATTCTGGAAATATTTGTGAAGAAGTTCTCGGCAAGATTATATTCTTGTTAGAATAAAGGATAGTGGTGAACTTTCACCTTGTTTTAGAACATTCACCTGACCAATAGGGGCCGTTTATGGTTAACCCATTTCAAGAGTAGCTCATAGAATCAATTCAGGTGCACCAGTCAATTATCCGTTGCAGAAGCGAACGCACAGATGAATAATTGATTTTGGTAGCGAATTCAATAGTAGCGAACGTTCGTGGACTTATACCTAAGGGTAAGGAGCTACGACGGTGATTAAGAACTCAATGAAAGTCTGAAGTCTGCCGGTTATGTGATTGCCAATGCCTTGGTGATCTTAAGGGGATTCTAGTCTAAGCTCTTGTCTCATTAATTCAACCCAAATCAATCAAACAATCTGTTAGCTTTAATTAGTTATTTCTTTCTTTGCATGTTAAGTAGTATACATTTGTGGAACTCACACCACACAATCTGTTAAAACCAGAATAGTTGTTAATTCCTTTGAGTAAACGTGAAGAAGAAAACCCATGGAATACGATCTATCCTACTTTTGTGGGTTAGTATTTGAACCGTTTGTTTACATCCTATCAAGCAGCCCTAAACGAGGAGTAAATCCATATCCTCACTGCCCACCCTACTATCGACAACCAGGGGCGAAACCAGGATCCAAACATGCACTGAGCCGAAATCGAAACAAGAAATTTTATCTCTATATATATTGCGCTAGATATATTTTTTGGTTCTCAGTATGCGATGTTATTTGACACTAATTCATCGCGGCCAACATCTTTTCTAAAATTATTAGTATTCGTCTTGACCAAATGAAAATAGTAATTTCCACCGACAATTTTTTATTTATTTGAATAATTTATCATCAATATTACATTCTTACTCATTCATTCATGACTCACAATAAAATGATCAGCTTACTGAACCATCTACACATGTTGATGAGATATTACTAAAAGATAAGGGTATAGCCGTATAGTTAATATGATTGAGTCTATTAACTATATTAGGTTTTCTTAACAACACAAAGTTTTTAAAAATAGATTTGGTTTTCAAATCGTCCAATTAATATAACATTGAGCCTAATTTAAAATTTGCATTGAGCCGGGTTCGAAAAAATCTCAAATTTACACTCGATTTCAACGTTCGGGTCTGAAAGTGGGGTGAGCCGGGACTCGACCCAGCTCCCCCTAGTTCCGTCACTGTCGACAACACAATCGAGTCTGGAAGAATGACTTTCCACGACTGCTTTGATAAGTAGCAGCAACAATGAATGTTTAGAGGGGATTTGTGCTGCTATATGCACCCACGACCATGATTGTTGTGGTATTTTCATATGTTACTTGAAATGAACAAAGATGTAAGAGGATTTTGGAAGAATCTAGTAGTTATCATGGATTGGAAATCTCTATTTAGTGTATCACCCCAAAAACAAGTGGATGGATCTACCTCATCAAATTCTTATGGGGTCGTTTGGTAACAGAATTTTGATATTGATATCAGCAGATATCATGATATTCGAGTTATCACCGTTTTTTTGTACCACATATCAAGATATTTGTGGGAGGGGGGGGGAGTGATATCAATATCACTCCACACATATTCCACTCCCCCTAGAATATGTGGGAAGTGATATTGATATCATTTCTTCGAGATACTTTTGCCCCTCACTTTAATACCAAATTACACTGCCACTCATTACTTTACTCACCCACTTCTTCTCTCTCACCTGCTAAGGGCCATTTCAACGATTTTGTTAGGGTCTTCTCTTCGACTTCAGAGATCCATAGAAGGAAGTTTAGGTCGACGACTTCGAGTTCAGCACCGCTGCAAATCGTTGGTAAGTTATCTCTGACTACTCCGATTCCATTAATAATCCGTTCATACCATTTTAATTTCTCGTCTTCACCCATGTTCTCGACCTATGGCTGTCCATCAAACAAATGAACCCTAATCTCGATTCCATTCAATCTCTTGCAGGGTTGTAATCGCAGCTCATACACAGGCTGACCGTTAACCCTAAACCCTGAAATCGTAAGTTCATCTCCCTTCAGAATAGCTTTGTCTTCCTGTATGTTTGAATCAAATTCGTGCGTCCGATATAGTTTCTAAATTTGGGTTTCGCTGAATTTGGGTTCTGGATAATTTTTGTTCAGTTCAATCATTCTCTTCGAACATCTATAATGATGAATAATTGTTATTGGGAATATGGGCGACATGAATTAGCCACTTGTATGTGTTCTTAGCTGTTTGTAGGATTCAGACAACACTCATTCGTGAAGGACTATATCAATTATATATATTAGCAATGTTCATCTATAGAATTAGTTCCATATGGCATTGCTATTTTATTGATTATCTGATTTGCCATTAAACTTGTGATTCATTTTAGACATTCATTTTATCAGTTACACTACACGCATTTGATAGTCGTTCTTGGTTTCGGTTTATTGCACAATCCCCCCACCTCAATTGGTTTATGAGTTCATCTTGAATGCTCATCCTGGTATTAATCCTAATAGATTGAGAAATGGCAAGATGACCCACCATTCGGGAAAGACAAAAGGTTATTACGATAGTGATTGCGATGTGTGTTCCAGCTGATGCAAGAGTATGTGGTCTTACTTTCTAAGTTGGCCGTCGCTCATGCTATGATTAAAAAATAGTGGATGTGCAGACCCGATGCAATTAACCTTTCCCCTCCCCCGAGAAGTGTATCGAATAGGATTCTTACACTATGCCACTAAAACCACAAACAAGATGTGTGTGTGAACATGTACCGGATGAGGAAACGGACATTTTGGAAACTATGTCGGCTGTTGAAGGACGAAGGGGTTTAGTAGCACTACAACAGAAAGGTGATTTACTCGCAGCGACCGGGCTGCCTGCCACTAGCTTAGTGGCAGGCGGGGTGGGCTTAGTGGCAGGCAGCCCGGTCGCCTGCGAGTAACAGCAGGCCTGCCAGCTGTTAGTGGCAGGCGCGCCTGCGAGTAACAGCTGCCTGCCAGCGGTTACTCGCAGGCGCGCCTGCCACTAACAGCAGCCTGCCAGCTTTAGTGGCAGGCGTGCCTGCGAGTAACAGCTGCCTGCCAGCGGTTACTCGCAGGCGCGCCTGCCACTAACAGCAGCCTGCCAGCTGTTAGTGGCAGGCGCGCCTGCGACTAACATCAGCCTGCCAGCTGTTAGTGGCAGGCCCGCCTGCCACTAGCAGCACTGCCTGCCACTAAATCCACAAATGACTACCCCCCAAATCAGCTGCCCCTGTCATTTGCGCAACAAATTTTCCTTTCTCCTTCTTCCTTTCTCTGAATTCTACGCGGATTTGAAGTTTCTAAGGTACGAAACTATTATCTAAACTCTCTTCCTTGTTCAATTTCATCTACTTCTTCATGTTTTCTTCTGATTGAACGTCCGCTGTTGTTTGTTTGTCGAAACGGATTAGTGTTACAGATTTCAAGCCAACAGATTCCTGTTACGGTTCATCTTTGCTCGTCGAAACGGATTACAGTCAGTAACTAGGTATTTCCATGGTTTATTAATGTTGTCTTCTGATTTCTGAGTTCTAGTCATTTCAGATTCTCGAACCGAACGAGTTCACCCAGTAATTTGTTGCATGACACTCTATTTTTTTTCCAGGACGCAGCTGTTTACCCATAATCGGTGTTTAGCTCTCGCATTCCCCAGAATCAGTCCAAAGGTTCTGCTTCTCTTGAAAAGCTTGTCACCAATCCCTCAAAGCCAAGGTTACCTACTACTTCAAGTTATGCATTTCAATTAAGTATGATCTCGTTGAATTATATTCATTGTTTTAACTTATTTTGATCTCAATCTGTTTGTAGCAAAATTTCTGTTGTTGGTCTTTGCCGCTTATTCCTCGACTCATTATCCGAGTTATCATTAATTTCCAGGTACGCTACTTTAAGTAAATTAGTTTCCAAGTCCTGAACATGATTATGTAAAAGGTTTGATATGCATGCAACTTGATGATAGATAGAATTTGATTTTAATATAAAGAATATGCACAATTTGAACTACAATTTTTATCAACTTGTATATTAAAACTAAAATTTATGAATTTTAACACAAAAATATATGTTTATTATTAATTAATGTATGTGTACAAAATATATGCATGTAATTGATTATGCTTAAAGGAGTTATGATTTTGAGCATGTAAATTTGTTTATAAACTACGCATGTAAATACCTATTAAGCATTTATATGCAAACTTAACAAAATATTCATTCAATATACAAAATTTAATAAAAAATTTATGCATGTAATTGATTATGCACTTGAAGGAGTTTAACCATGTAAATTTGTCAAAAAAGTATGCATGTAAATATCTACTAAGTAGTTACTATTTAGCATATGCAACCTTAACAAAATATTTAATGAATAAACGATATTAATATTTTACGAAATATATTTAGCAACTTATGTCAAATTAAGTTGGTAAATATAATATTTTAGTATTTAATATAATTAGGAAAACTTAGCTTAAAGCTAAGTTATATAGACTATTATTATTTTGTACATTTTATCATGACTAATAAACAAATCGATACTAATTAACACTCAATATATAGATGGACAAGTCTTGGATTCGAAAGCCGCGACATACTCGTGAGTATTACGCTGGCGTTCAACAATTCCTCGACTTTGCAATCTCCAATGCAGTAGATGGAGTGAACATACTTTGTCCTTGTCCGAAATGCAACTTCAAGAAGTTGATGCCACGGAACGAAGTTAATCAGCATTTGCTAGCAAAGGCGTTTCCCTCGTCATACGATGTATGGAATTTGCATGGAGAGTTAATCACAAATTTTGGTGCCTTCACTGCCATGGTTGGACCGGAACTAGTCGCTCATGAAGAAATAATTCCTCCATTACTAGTTGAGGATATACCAATATCTGAGCCAGACTTGTTTCAGAACATGGTGAATGATGCATTTGAACAACGTCCATCGGATGATCAAGTGCCTCAAACGGGTGATGAACCAATGCCAGATATACCCAACATGCAACCAGATGATGAGTTTTTCCGAGCTTTGCGGGATGGTGAAGTACCATTGTATGATGGTTGTACCAGTTTCACAAGTTGTCGTTCATGATCAACTTATACCACATTAAGTCTTTACACAAGATCAGTGATAAAGCAATGTCGAAGATACTGGAGTTGCTTCACAAGGCTTTTCCTACGGCCAAAATCCCTTCATCCAATTATGAAGCGAAGAAGACAATTAAGAGTCTTGGGTTGTCCTATAACAAGATTGATGCATGTAAGAATGATTGCATATTGTACACTGGAGAAGATAGTGAAGCGAAAGAATGTCGAGTGTGTGGGGTTGCTCGATTCAAGGATGAAGGAAACAGTGCGGGTGAGAAAAAATCAAAGCCTCTACCTGAAAAAATATTTCGGTATTTTCCCTTAATACCTCGGTTGAAGAGGTTGTACATGTGTCCTTACACTGCAGAAGATATGACCTGGCATGCGACAGAAACTAGAACTGATGATGGTATGGGTAGACATCCTAGAGACGCAGATGCATGGAAAAGTTTTAGCGCCAAGTACCCTGATTTTGCGGCTGATCCCCGAAATGTGAGACTTGGGCTTGCAACTGACGGTTTCAATCCATTTGGAACCATGAGCATAAGTCATAGCACTTGGCCGTTTGTGCTAATACCATATAACACTCCACCTTGGTTGTGTATGAAGCAGACAGGCCTTATGTTATCTGGCATTGTTCCTGGTCCTAAGATGCCTGGAAATGACCTAGATTCTTTTTGCAACCACTAATTGAAGAGTTGCAAACATTGTGGATTGGAGTTGAAGCTTATGATTCGGTGAAGAAAGAAACTTTCACATTGAGAGCAGCATTGATCTGGACCATTAGTGATTATCCTGGTTTGTGTAACTTATCAGGATGGAATACACACACTGCACTATCGTGTCCGACATGTATGTATGATGCAGAACCACTTCGACTCAAAGCTTCGGGTAATAAACCATGTTTCATGAGTAGTCGGAGGTTTTTGCCAATGAATCATCGGTTTCGATCACAAAAGTCGAAATTCAATGGAAAGTCGACAAAAGAAATCCACCGAGGTGTTGACTGGGACTAATATTCTGGGACAAGTGGCAAATATTGATATTACATTCGGGAAGACACAACCAAAAGAATCAGGACCAGCACCGCAGTGGAGGAAAAAAAGTATCTTCTTCAACCTTCCTTACTGGGAATTCAATTTGTTGCGTCACAATCTCGATGTGATGCACATCGAGAAAAATGTATGCGACAATATTTTGTTCACATTGATCAATGACAAGAACAAAGAAAAGACCACTTAGCTGCTCGACTGGACATGAAAGAAATGAAGATTAGAAGTCAATTGTGGCCTTTGGAGGATGTAAAACCTGTCCTGCTGCCTCATTCACTTGGATAAGAGGAAAATTGAAGTTGTCCTAAAGTCCCTTAAAGAAATGTCATTTCCAGATGGATATGCTAGCAATATCGCAAGATGTGTGGACCTGAAGAATCGTAAGATGTAGGGTTGAAGAGTCATGATTCGCATATGCTATTACATGATTTGTTACCTCTTGCGATACGCAATGTCTTACCCGTCTCAGTAGCAAGGGTTCTAGTCGAAGTCGGCTCTTGTTTTAAGGAACTGTGCTCTCCCGTGGTCAATATAATAGAGCTTGACAAGCTCCAAGATAGGTTTGTCATAGCTTTATGCCATATGGAGATGATTTTTCCACCGGCCTTTTCACGGTCATGGTGCATCTAGTTTTGCACCTAGTTGATGAAGTTCGACGTGGAGGACCAGTTCAATATCGCTGGATGTACCCAATTGAAAGGTAATTTATTGTTGGTCTACACTCTTTGTCATTGTTGCTAATTAAGAGTGTGCTTGACAAAATTTCCTCTATTTAGGTACTTGGGTAAATTGAAAACTTTTGTTGGCAATAGAGCACATCCTGAAGGTTCAATTGCTGAAGGTTGGCTGACCGAAGAGTTGTTCAACTTTTCATCATTGTATTTTAATGATGATGTTGAGACCAGATACAATCGACCAAAGCGAGTCGCGTTGAGCCAGAAAGTTCAGTCGATGAAAATGCATCAATCCTTGTTTTCGAGAGGGTTCCTAATGGAAACGGAGAATCATTCAAACTCTCACAATTGGAGTGGACTCAAGCGTTTCGTTATGTGTTAGTGAATAGTCCAGCAGCACAACCATTGTTGAGGTATGAATTATTATCATATTCATCCTTTTTACAATGTCGCTGATATTAATTTGAAGCGAAATTCAATGGTTGTTTAGAGAATGTGAAGCAGAAACTAGAAGAGAAATGGGTGGAAGGCGTGCAAATGAAACTGCAATAAATAAAGCTGTGCACAAAAGAATTGTAGGATGGGTCCAAAAAAGGTATTCATTTATGATTCCAAATACTTTCCTTATGCTATTAACAAAATCAGATTCTTAATATAGCATATCATAAACAGATTTTGGACCAATCAGCAAGTCACAGTGATGATTTGATGACACTAGCTAGGGGACCAAACGTGCATGCAAGACGTTTCACTGCTTATGACATCAACGGCTTTCGCTTTCGAACGGTTGATCGGGAGCACGGCAAAAAACTCAAAACAGTGGTGTTGCGGCAAAATTTGGCACTGACAGCGTCTCCAGCTCATCTGATAACAATCCAATACGCAGTGACATCTGGTTCTATGGGAAACTTGTTGATATTGTGGAATTGGATTATTATTCACGAACGATCACATTATCAAGTGCAAGTGGGCTGATACTGTACTCCAACATGGGTGAGGAGAGATGCACTCGGAATAACGATGGTCAACTTCAGTCACTTGCGAGATGTCGGTGACAGAGTTGAAGATGAGCCGTACGTAAGCGCAAGTGATGCACGTATGGTCTTCTACGTGAATGACACACTTGAGCCTGAATGGTGTATACCGGTTCACTGCAAGCCAAGAGATACATACGAGATGGAGAAGAGGAGCTATTTCGCACGAGTGTTGCTTATCGTTAGCTCAACAACAGTTACCTGTAACTGACACCATCCCCGATATGCAAATTGTGGGAAGTGGTGTAATTAATTTTGAGATTGAATAGAATTGTGTGATGTTTGTGTGGTAATGGATTGATTTTGAGATTTTGAGATTGCAAATTATATGAATTATGCAGACATTGAATATAAAGAATTTGTCATTTGGTAATAACAACTTGTCCTATTTCATCTCTTAGTGATGGCTTCTGGTAGTGATGATGGCATGCCTCATTCTCCTACCCGGTCTATCCCTACCCCGACTCCCTTGGTACCGACTCTTCTTCCTCTTCTTCTAGGGAGCGATACACTCATGAGCTTACTATCATCGGTTAGTATTAACAGTTCATAACAATACATCTAATAGTTAGTTGGTAAAATGTCTTTATCCATACTTAGCTTTTGGATTAAAATTGTGCAGATCGAGGGGTCTAACGAAGGTCCTGAAATTCAAGTTCAAAGACCACCGTCGTATCACGAGCGACGGAAACAAGATCGGTTCAACCTGAGCAACATGGGAGCTAAGCCAAGTGACGATTGTTATCATTCATGGGAATGTACGTTGGAGAGTGTTCAAGGATTTGGTCTTACTATCCCATTTATCCAGCCACTTGGAAGCATGTGTCAGAGTCGGTGAAGACTCGTGCCTTCGAGCAGTTCTTTTTGGTAAGATATGAAAAAACTAGCCATTAATTACTGGCTAATTTTGTAATTCAAAATTAAGTACAAGTTCTTGATTTTGTTTCAGGGAAGTTCCACTGCGATACAACCCTCATACCAGCTGCTCGAGCATACTGGGATCACAAAGTCTCATTAGCTTGGCTAGATCGAGGCTTGACGCGTGGAAGGCGAAGAAGAAGTATGCTGCCGAAAACAACCTTCCGTACGAGTGGGTTAAGCAAAACCCCCCCGCAGGCTGTCCAGAAACTGATTGGTTGGCATACATGAGACACGTGGATAGTAAGGAGTTCAAGGTAATACTGCATATTTAACCAAGTTAATGTGAAATCACGTATTTGTTAAATATTGAATCGTTCACATTGTTTTGGTTTAGGATGCGGTTGCAAGAAACAAGGCTAATCGAGCATGCCAAGAAGAAAATCACACTGGAGGGTCCAGACCGTGGGGTCTCTACATAGAGGAGGAGGCGGAGAAGACTGGGCACGACCTTCAAGGGGGGAGATCTTTATCAAGTACTATAGTTGGCCGAATGGAGAACCAAAGAGTGCTCATGCTGGCGCAATAATGGTAAGAAAATTGAATAACCACTATTCTAATAAGTGGAACTTTTAGAGTGTTCACTAATGTTGGTTGGTTTGATTTGAAATTATAGGAGACTATCCGCCAATTGGAGGGGGCCGTGTCTCGACGGAGTGGGGCCCAAATGATGCATTTGCCCAAGCCCTTAACAAGCCAAACACCGAGGGCACGTAAGGATGTTTGGTCGGCATGCTAGTAAGAGTCAGGTAATTATATTTAAACACTAAAACTAGAAATATGATTTAATTGTATTGTTCACCAAGTACTTTTATGTTTTTAGGTCTTGGGACAAGTGCTGAGTCATCTACGTCGGCCACTGGTAGTATCTCTTCCCGGGCCCCCACCAGCTCGTGCTCATGATGCAGCATATGATAAGCTGAACCGGAGCTGGTTGACACTCAGTCAGAGCTAGAGGCCACTCGGTCAGAGCTGACTGCCACACAGGATGGGCTTGCTGATGCTAATCGCAGGCTGGCATCACTGGAGCAGATGATGTCACAATTCCTGAGCCAGTCTCAGACTCAGCCCCAGTCTGCTAGCGGATCTGCTCCAGTTGTGCCTCCAGTTGTGCCTAATGTAGATGATATCTCCCACCTGGTTTGAGGCCCCGGAGGTTGGACCTGATTTTATCCAGCAGCTTGCTATGGTATGTGTACAAAAGTCATAATTACTTATTAATGTTTTTATATCTCTCACACATATCTGTTTTTGTCTGTGTAGAATGGTGGTGGTGGTAACCGTGGTGGTAATGGTGATGGTGCGTACGTGCCATCCTTGGGATATTGTGTAGTTGTTATCTATTTGTACTATTATACTGTATTGTACTGTTTGTTAAATATTGTATTATTGTCGTGCATCATCTGGTACTCTGTGTGTATGAATTATGTATTATTACTATTGTACGATCATTATTTGGATATTTTCGTAATGTTTTTGTTGAATTAATTTGAAATTGTTTTAATTTTGTTATCGTGGCATTTTAATCGGTCCAGCCTAACAAACCCAATCGTCCAGCCTAACAAACCAATTTGGGCAAACCAACCAGCCCAGCCCGCCCAAATCGGCCTACCAAGCCCAACCGCCTGGCCCAGGTAGGGGTAGTGGCAGGCGCCTGCCACTAAGCTCAGTGGCAGGCACAAGTTTGTGGCAGGCGCCTGCCACTAACCACCTGCCTCGAGTAGCATACTCGCAGGCGGGCCTGCCACGTGTTGGGCTTCCTCGCAGCTGCTTTACTCGCAGGCCGCGTCGTGCTTAGTGGCAGGCCCCGCCTGCGAGTAAGCACTGTGTTTAGTGGCAGGCTGCCTGCCACAAAGCACGACGCGGCCTGCCACTAAAACGTCCGGCTGTTGTAGTGTAGAGACTTCTAACATGGCCGCTCATGAGATGTTAGTCATCTTTCTTGTCACGGTTAGTCATAACATCAAGAATCACAAAGCACAGTTCTTGTTCCGATGTTCCGCGGAGACCATTAGTAGGATTTTGAAGTTAGTACTTCTTGCCATCTTGAAGCTAAGCCTGATTCTGTTAGAGAAAGCTAAACCTGTTCCGGCTAACTGTACTGACCATCGGTGGAAGTATTTTAAGGTATGCAATTTCATCATGCGTAGTTAGATCCATCTCGTGAAATGTATGGTATTGATAACATTTTTTCTCGTACAGGTTTCCTTAGGGCTCTAGATGGAACAATGGTATATGTACGTCCCACAGTGGCCACCCAAACAAAGTATCAAAACTGCAAAGGTCAAACAGCCATAAATGTACTTGGGGTGTGCAATACACGAACTGCATTCGTGTATTGCTTGGCGGGGTGATCGGGATCTGCACATGATAGTCGAATACTTAGAGACGCAATGTCAAGGGATAGCTCATTCTGCATTCTTCCAGGTAATAACAAATCCTAAACACTGTCTTCACTATCTGAAAAGGGGTTGTTTCTTTATTCAACGATTACACTGTATAGTTACATATTATTTGTGTGACGATGGGTACACAACGCTCATGGTTTCCTCACTCCTTATCGCGGACAGCGCTACCATCTAGCCGAATGGGGCAAGTATAGACCCCGCACGAAGGAGGAACTGTACAACAAGGGACACTCAAAGGCTCATAATGTTATTGAGTGCGCCTTCGGTGTTCTTAAGATGAGGTTTAGTTTACTACGCGACAGCTCATGGTTCTCCCCAACACGTGTTGGGATGATTGTTAACGCGTATGTCCTTCTACACAACTACATGCGACGGAAAGGTGACCCCGATGTGTTCGACAGTGCATATACGCCACTACCATGTAATGACCCCATTAGGACAACAGATGAAGATGTAATATCCTCGGTGGAGGCGTCAGATGAATAGACACAATTTAGGAACTCCCTAGCGGAGTCAATGTGGGCTAGGCGTGGTGGTGACGGAAACTGACTTACTGTATGCTGAGTCTACATTCGTGAAGTGTGGTGTTCGTAACAGTTCCGATAGAGTGAGCGTTCACGGACTTAGACCTAAGGGTAAGGAGCTGTGACAGTGTCTAAGAACTGAATGAATTAGGATTGAAAGTCGCCGGTTTTGTGATCATCAATGCCTTGGTAATCTTAGGGGGATTCGATCTAAGCTACCGTCTCTTTAATTGAACAAAACCCAATCAATCAATCCGTTTCTTAATTTCAATTTCATTTTCCTTGCATAATAGATTAGAAGTCGTAGAACTCACACCACGCAACTTGATTTTTAAACCTGAATTTTTGCCAGCTTCTTTGAGTAAACAATTTGAAGAAATCCTTGGAATTCGATTTATCCTACTTTTGTGGGATAGTATTTGATACCCTGTTTTACAGCTATCACTTCTTCTCTACACCACATCATCATGCGGCAACGACTTTCCTTCTTCCGACATCCAAGATAAAATCAAAATGGGGAGTAGTGTTGCAGCAATGTAGTTTGACAGCGTACACCTGTGCGGGGAGACCACATTGACAAAGAGCAATAACCCCATATTCAACTGCAAAAGACAAGCACCAATACAAACTGATCAACACCAGTGATAACACATTCCACTGACCCCCCAAATTATGAAACGAACATTACGCTAGAACATCAGCCGACTAGTGGTTACAGAAATGGGGAATTGCAAATGCTTTGTAAGTGGGAAACTTGCAACTAAACCCTAACTACAACAAAGATCGATAAACCTAAACCCAAAGCTAACCACAACAACAAAATTCATTAACCGCCATACAAAATAACCATAATTGCTAGAAGCTTCATGATGACACTCGATTTGACGTGATTATCAGCCCCATTTAAGCAACATTTCATACCCTTTGATGCCATTTTGATGAGTATTTGGTGCATTTGTCGTAACTTTGTGATTATCGGCTCCTAGTGCGTATATTGTCCATTTCTGAGCTATTTTTACCCTTTTTGTGAGCTTTTATGTTGAGCCCCAGGTTACCACATTATAGAGGACTCTCTCACGAGTCCAGCGCTTCAAACGGAGACCAAATCGGAGTTCAAACGGAGCGGGAATGATCGAAACAAGTTGGAAGTCTGCCCAGCTCAAAACGCTGCGTTTTGGAGCTTACACGTCGTGTAAGCTAGATACACTGTGAGCTTACACGCCGTGTAAGCTCCTAGACGGGAAATTTTCAGCTTTTCCAACAAGGAAAGGGTTTTCGGGGTATTAATAGACTTTTCGAAGCCAGATTTGTAAACATTCAATAGAGAGAGATCAGCCACGACTTGAGGAGAGTTGAGAGAGTATTCCGGAGCTATCAGAGAGATCGTGACGCCATCAATCCATCCCGGAAGACGCTCGGAGCTAGGAGTTGAAGATTCTCAAGATCGAAGCTTCACGGATCATCCGAGATTAGGTTTTTCAGATCCTTTTCTGTTCTTCCTCTGTTTAAGATGAATCCTTCTGTCGTCTTTGATTCTTGTTTGTCAGATATGAGTAGCTAAACTTGTAGAGTTTAGATTAGATGAACTCTAAGTGACCCAGGGCTTTAAAAGGTCACGGATCGACGGTAATTAGATTCAAAGTTCAAGCAGTTTCTCTTTGCATGGTTGTTTTGTTCTTGATTATTGTACTCCGTTTCTTGTCTAGTTGACGCCTAGATTAGTTTCGTTGTTCTTGTGTTTCTTTTCTGGTTGATCACCTAGATTAGGTTTGTGTTGAGTTAGGGTTTGTCGCCAGATAGCTTCCCTGCTTTAAAACATTAAAACTTGTCTTTCTTGATCACCTAGATTAGATTCTTGTTAAGTTGAGGATAGAAGCGAACGCTCGCCTCACTTTAGAACATCAATTCAACCAGTTAACCTATTCATTGGAGTGTGCCTTTCGTAGGAACCAGTTAGGGTTAATCCACTGCAAGAGTAACTCATAAATCGTTAGTAATTCCACCAGTTAGTTTAGTCGTTGCGAGAGGCGACCGTACCCGGGCGACTAATTAATCTTGGTAGCTAGATCGGATAGAGTGAACGTTCGCCAGTCTTAAACCTAAGGGTAAGGAGTTATGGTGGTGTATAGAAATTGATTGAATGAGAATTGAAAACCGCTGGTCTTGTGATTGCTGTTGCCTTGGTGATCTAAGGGGGCACTACAACAAAACTGTCGTTTAATAGCAGTTATTAACAGGGGTTCGGTAAACCCCTCCTAAACAGATACCATTTAATAGGGGTTCTGATAACCGCTGTTAAATAGGACACGTTTGACAAGGGTTCTGTAAACCCCTGTTAAATGGCTCCATTTAATAGAGGTTTGTCGTAGCAACCGGACCATGGTATTCTTCAAATAAGATGACTCACTCTCTTCGTGTAAAAAATCTGCACCAAAACCTCAAGACTCCTCCCATGTCTATCCCTTCTCAACTTCTTTCATCTTCGCCATGGCTCCGTACGAGGAAACCTTGCCAGGCCACAAACTCGTCTTCCTCTTCATCCCATTCACCGGAGTTGGTGGCGCTTCCTCTTCTCAAACCTTGGGGCTTTTTAATCGAATGACATCGATCCGAATACTCAAATATTCGTGATCGAGTTCGACGTCTTCGCCAACCAAGAATTCAACTATATCGATGACAACCACATCGGCATAGATCTGAACTCGCTGATCACCTGAAGATTCACGAGTTCGGTCGGGTACTGGCCTGATTCCGGCGGTGGAGGGATTTAAGCCGCTGAAGTTGGATAGTGGCGAGAATGACCAGGTCTGAATTGACTCGAGCGGGGGATCCGGTGGTAATCAATTTTCGATTCTAGATGTGGTGGTTACGGCGTTGAGGATGTCGCTCGTTACGTGTAGCGCGGTGGAGAGAGACGAGTTTTCTTCATCCTCCGCCTCTCTGGATATTAGCTGGCCGATGAAGGTCAAGCACGTGTCGCATGTGACCTTCGATCGCTTTAATGGCTTCCTCGATTTGCCCCGTGAGCTCGAGCTTGAGCTCCCCCGGAAAGTTCCCAGCGATAGGTTCGATTTCTTCCTATAGTCTTTTCTTGTCATTCTCTGTTTGGATTTTGATTGGGAGATTCTCCTTTCCCATAAAAATTGATTGTTCTTATCATCTTATGATTAAGCTCAATTTTTTCCTGTTTGATTCAGATCTCACTATCCATATTGCTACTATGAATTTGATGACTAAATATTAAAATGTTGATTGATAGATCATAATGAATTTGGTTGAGCAACTATAGGTTGATTTTGTTCCTGTGTGTTTTAGGTTTCATTGAATCTGGTTTCTGCATGATCATTGGTTTGTTCCTTTTGTTGCAAATGTGTTTGGATTATCTACAGAATCGATGCAGTGTGCTTATGAAGATAGAGGGAACAGTGTGCCAACGATTCATCTCATGATGCAGAGGTGTTCATACATAGAAGGAGGCCTTAAGGTGAAACCATATGAACTCAATTCACCTTTCTTAATCTGCTTACTTGACAATTTTGCTCAAGGAATTTCATATTGTTCATTGAAAAAGGTGGAAGGAATATTTCTTAGTCGAACTTTAAATTGGAATCTACGGTTGCATATTCAGCTTATGGGGTTGACTTGAATACAAACATTACTTTTCCCAGGACTAATGTCTAAGAGAATATTCATTGATGTAGTTTAGTTGTCTTCTACTCTTTATAAGGTTCTCAGCTTTATGAAATAATTGCTTTTTGTTGAGATGTAACTTTGAAAACGTTATGATGCTAAGACATTGTCACTTGGTTCTTTCTCACCATTGGTTACACTGCTCTCGTTTGAAACCTTCTCCGACGATCAGATCAGTGTTCAGTCCGGTAAGTAATCGATTCATTCTCTAGTCCAGCTGAACAAAAACCCTTTTTTTCGATCTGAACAAAAACCCTAATTCTGGGTTTCTGCATTCTTACCTCTGTTCCTATTCTGCAATTGTGTAATATGTATATTTAACTCTTAACCTAGAAACAAACGTGATGATCAATCAATTAATAAAACTTCATGGAATTGCCTGGTTTTCATATGGTCAAACTAGGATTTGTGGTGATAGAAATCAATTATGTGCCTGGCAAAACATGAAGAATTGAAAGTGGTTGAAGGACTATAACTATCTTCTTCTTCTTCTGTGAAATTTGCTTTCTAGGGTTCCTAATTGAAATAACTTGCTGCAATTTGGCAGGCTCCATGACTTTGTGGATGGAAAACAAGACCCTCTAATGTCATTGTAAGCCTTCATATGAACTCAATCTCATGCTCAGCTTACTTGATAAAGTAAAGTGTAAAGAGTTCCCCTAAATGCATATTAATGATTTTTGTTTCTAGATCTCTGATTGTACAAGACAAACCTATCCAGTCAGCGACGAAGTCTAGAAATAGCGCTAACAGCTTCCATCATCAGAAACATAACCTCTTCAGGTATCACTTCTCACTTTCCAGTTTGCTGTGCTTCTGTTTTCTTTAGAATTTTTAGGTAGTTTCATGTTAAAAGCTACAAGGAACTACAGATCATGTAATTCTTTCTTACTTACCCATTAAGTTATGTTCATCATTGTTGAGATTAGAAAAGATATTAGTAACTTAATTTCTTTTAAAACTGATGATGTTTTCATTAATGCTACATTCTCAGATGTGACAGAGATATGGGTGGAAGGATTAACAAGGTGGACATTAAGCAGGCAATATTGCCAAGTGCTTGAACAAACAGATTATTCTTCCAAAAAAAGAAAAAACAGATTGTCTATAACACATGAGGAAGCACAAGAACATGCTGCTTCAATCATGGAGTTTTTGGATTGAAGAAGATGTGGCTACATTGAGGTAAACCCCTAATCTGATAAATTTTTGCTTCTTTGTAACACCCTTCCGAATCAACCCGAGTAAACCCGTGGTTGAGCCGGTCCTAGGTATTACCGAGTAAAAACAAGGGTAAAAACAGGGAAATTGGCGGTGATCAAAAGACGGTAAAACATGGAAGGCCTCCAAAGAAACGCGAAACTGAAATCCGAGTACAATCCAAACCATCATAAATCCTCCAATCCAACATAAATCAGAAAGTACATGAAAACCCCCCAAAATCCCATAGTCAACTGAAATGACAAAAAGTCAACTCCGCGTAATCCCAGTCTTCACCTCATGGCTTCCGTCCAGAACTTCGCGAAATCAACCTCGAACTCAAACTCCTCAGCCACCTCCACTAGCCACGAGATCCTGAAAGGGGAGAAGTGATCAATTTCCTATTGAAATTGAGTGAACCCACTGGGCCTACCTACACGTTGTCCTACTCTATGGAGCGGTCCCAACTCCGCACAAGACATCCAGCAATGGAACCAAACCCAAACTCCCCCTTTCCATATTTTAATTCCCTAATACAGTCTAGGTGATCACGTTGGTCAGTTCTTGTTCTCAAGCACAATTCATAACAATAGAATCACACAGAATTAATACATCAATCCACGGCACACACAGCATCATCACATCACAATCCATCAACCAAGTCACTACCACAACCACAAGCACACAAACATTCATATTCATATTATCTAGGTGAGTTATTAGGCGCCAAGGAGTTATCCACACCACCACTCGCCGCCATCACATCAACCAGACGCATCCACTAGGGATCCTTCCACGAAGGAGAATACATTCCGACGCATCCATATAGGATCCTTCCACGAAGGAGAAATCAACCAACCTTGGCAACCCAGCCAAGGGATTCACCCCAGTGAATCGGACTCAATCACAACCAGTATTTCGGGTGGGGTAGTGTGGGCTCCTTCCAGTTCTATATTCATATCGTATCACAACTCATACAATTCAGATTACTAATCAATCCATCCACACCATCTCATCATCACATAATTCCAACACAATCCAAATCATTCAACGCCTCCCACGGGACAAATAGTTCAAGGGTAAACGGCTAGCTCACCGGCCACCCCCACCTGCAAATACAGGGGGAAGCCATGTCATGAGTCGTAGGGTTACCCCTGTACACCCTTCATTGGACAGCCCCATATTGCGGAAACCGTCCACCTATCCATCGTGTAAGGGCGATCCCACATTGGCAGGACCACCCTCCTGCAATCCACAACTATCAACTCGGGCAGAACACAGTTACAACATCATATCCCGACCTCCTACACTCGTTACTACCTCCAATCCATTAATCATCAAGGTTTAATATCTCTCCCCATTCATGGCACATAACAAACAGCCCGCTATCATCACGCAATCCATCATATCGACAAGCATACAATGACCAACTTCACAAATGTACAACAATTAATCACATAACAAAATCCCTTTTACTCTCTTCCAATTCATGCAATAACCTAATCCCATCTAAGTCAAATTGAAACTCCTCACATCATCCAAACTACCTACACAACGCTAAGCCCTCACCTGGAAAGATGACGAGACTCTAAAATGACTCCCGAAACCCGAACGGACAGTTCTAACAACTCCAAAGTCGTAGCTCCTCTCCTCCTCACTGACAGCAGCCTACTCCGACCCAGCCAGAACTACGACCAGCGATCTCTTCCTCTCGCCGACACGAACGCGTAGCAGAAACGGATCGTCAATCGGAGCTCTACAACTCCCCGGAATCAAGGATTGACCCAAATGGGTTTTTGGTTTCCTTCAAGTACGGGTTTGGAGAAGTTGGAGAAAATGGAAAGGTGAAGAGGTTTGGGGAAAGATGGAAAAAGTGGTAGAGTGAAGAACTCCTCAAATCTGAGTTTTTAACACTCAGCTGACACATGCACTCAAAGCATCACATGATCAAACATGACACATGGCTCACGTGTCATCAATAGCAACCCAAAGTGTTTTAACTGACCAACTCAAGATTCGAGTCCGAACTTCGATGGGACCTAAGAACTGTTTCAATGCTCAATCACCCGAACTCGAGTTCCAAACGTTTGTTGGGACGGTGAAATCGACCACCTTAAAAGTCTCCACAACTCTTCAAGGATTTGTCCCCGTAACCCTTCAATCCTCCAATACACCAACACACTCAAACCAATTCAAAAAAACAAGCAACCAAAAACAACATCAAGCCCACAAATCATAACCCCCCCAAAATCCCCAAACTTTCCACGAGTCCCAAAACTAGGGATTTTGGGAAAAGTTGGGGATTGATTTCCAGGGGACGAAATCTTGAAGTCTGTGGAGAGATTGTAACATCCCCGCCCAACCAACGGTTTGGAACTCGAGTTCGGGTGATTGAGGCATTGGAAACAGGGTTCTTGAGGTCCATCGAAGTTGGGACGCCGAATTTGAGTTGGGTCGAGTTAAAACACTTTGGGGTGCTATTGATGACACGTGAGCCATGTGTCATGTTTTGAGTGCATAGTTGTCATGGCATTGAGTGTTAAAAACTCAGATTTGAGGAGTTCTTCACTCTTCCACTTTTTCCATCTTTCCCCAAAACCTCTTCTCCTTTCCATTTTCTCCAACTTTCTCCAAACCCGTACTTGAAGGAAACAAAAAAACCCATTTGGGTCAATCTTTGATATCCGGGATGTGTGGGGGGGAGCTTCGATTGACGATCCGTTTTCTTGCTACGCGTCGTGTCGCGAGAGGAAGAGATCGCTGGTCGTAGTTCTGGCGGGGTCGGAGTAGGCTGCTGTCAGTGAGAGGAGAGGAGCATACGACTTGGAGTTGTGAACTTGGCCGTTCGGGTTACGGGAGTCATTTTAGAGTCTCGTCATCTCTCCAGGTGAGGGCTTAGCGTTGTGTAGGTAGTTTGGATGATGTGAGGAGTTTCAATTTGACATTAGATGGGATTAGGTTATTGCATGAATTGGAAGAGAGAAAAATGAGATTTTGTTATGTGATTAATTGTTGTACATTTGTGAAAGTTGGTCGTTGTATGATGTCGATATGATGGATTGCGTGATGATAGCGGGCTGTTTGTTATGTGCCATGAATGTGGAGATATTAACCTTGATGCTTAATGGATTGGAGGGTAGTAACGAGTGTAGGAGGGTCGGATATGATGTTGTAACTGTGTTCTTTGCCCGAGTTGATAGTTGTGGATTGCAAGAGGGTGGTCCTGCCAATGTGGGATCGCCCTTACACGATGGATAGGTGGACGATTCCGCCAATATGGGGCTGTCCAATGAGGGTGTACAGGAGGGTAACCCTAACGATCATGACATGGCTTCCCCTGTACTGCAGGTGGGGGTGGCCGGTGAGCTAGCCGTTTACCCTTGAACTGTTTGTGCGTGGGAGGCGTTGAATGATTTGGATTGTGGTTGGAATTATGTGATGATGAGATGGTGTGGATGATTGATTAGTAATCTGAATTGTATGAGTTGTGATACATGAATATAGAACTGGAAGGAGCCCACACTACCCCACCCGAAGTACTGGTTGTGATTGAGTCCGATTCACTGGGGTGAATCCCTTGGCTGGGTTGCCAGGTTGGTTGATTTCTCCTTCGTGGAAGGATCTTATATGGATGCGTCGGAATGTATCTCCTTCGTGAAGGATCCCTAGTAGATGCGTCTGGTTGATTGATGGTACTGGCGGTGGTGGTGTGGATAACTCCTTGGCGCCTAAATAACTACACCTAGATAATATGAGGATGTTTGTGTGCTTGTGGTTGTGGTAGGACTTGGTTGATGGATGTGATGTGATGATGCTGTGTGTGCGTGGATTGATGTATTAATTCTGTGTGATTCTATTGTTATGAATTGTGCTTGAGAACATGATGACCAACGTGATCACATAGACTGTATTAGGAATTAAAATATGGATGGGGGGTTGGGTTTGGTTCCATTGCTGGATGTCTTGTGCGGAGTTGGGACCGCTCCTAGAGTAGGACAACGTGTAGGTAGGCCCAGTGGGTTCACTCAATTTCAATAGGAAAATTGATCACTTCTCCCCTTTCAGGATCTCGTGGCTAGTGGAGGTGGCTGAGGAGTATTGAGTTCGAGGTTGATTTCGCGAAGTTCTGGACGGAAGCCATGAGAGTGAAGACTGGGATTACGCGTTTTTGGATTTTGGGGGTTTTCATGTACTTTCTGATTTATGTTGGATTGGAGGATTTTATGATGGTTTGGATTGTCTCGGATTTCAGTTTTCGCGTTTCTTGGAGGCCTTCCATGTTTTTACGTCTTTTGATCACCGCCAATTTCCCTGTTTTACCCTTGTTTTTACTCGGTAGTACTTAGGACCGGCTCAGCACGGGTTTACTCGGGTTGATTCGAACGGGTGTTACAAATGGTATCAGAGCCTGGTTAGTTGCTGCTGTGTGGGTGAATTGTCTCTTCTTCTAGAGGAGTAATTAACCTCATAGGGAGAAGAGATGAGCATCGGCACGGGACCAACTTTCTAGGAGTTTTTGCAATCGTTTTAATCGGGTTGGGGAATGGTTTTGAAAGAAAACTGTTTGGAAAATTTGATTATGAGCAGTCAACTGAAATGTTTAATGTCCTCCTGTAGTGAATCCAGTCAAGCAAGGGGAAGTAGGTCCACCGAGAACTCAGGTTTAGAGAAGGAGCCCTCAGATTCCAACCGAGTCTGTTGAAGGGGTGGAACTTTGGAGAGTTTAATGAAGTGGCCGATCCTGAGGTGGCCGAGCAGTGCTTCAGGAATGTGAGTACAAGTTCCTACAATGGGACTTGGGGAGGGGCTGAAGGTGCAGGCAATGACCTTTCTGTTTAAAGGTCATGCTCTGAATTGGTGAAGTCGATGCCGCTAGTGGGGTAGTTCCGCCAGAGATGGAGCTGGATGAGTTTGTTGGGTATTCGCGATCAGTTCTGTCCTGACCTTTGGCGCGAGGAGAAGGCCAAGGAATTCATGAGCTTGGGCAAGGTGAGAAGTCTGTTCTCGCATACTACATAGAGTTTACCTCTCTCTCTAAGTGGTATGACGAGTAGACTAACCGAGAAAAGAAGCTAAATTCAGTAAGTTCATAAATGGGTTGAGGGCCGGAGATTCAGGAGGGAGTCACCACCGCTGATATGGGGAGTTTGGTGGCCGTTAAGGCGGCGGCACTCCAGAGGAGAGGTTGGAGAACAAGAAAAAGGGAAGAGAAGAAGAGAAAGGCGTGGGCTCAGCCTTCTCCTTCAGTCACTAATAGTCATCCGGCTAAGAGGGCCCAGACATTTTTATTCTGGATTCCGAGGTGCGCAGTCTGCCCCACCGAGGGGTGTAAAAGTTTGCTATACCTGTGGGCTCCCGGGTCACGTGATGCTACCTGCCGTAGGTCGGGACTGGTGAGTAGGAGCGGAGCATGGGGAGGGTTGCCGATGTGTGGTATCTATAAGAAGCCACATGTCGGGGAGTGTCTTATGCTAAGGTCAGCTCCGGTGACCTGCACACTTGTGGACAGCCGGCCAAAAGAGTAACGTCTGCTCGAGGAGGGGTACTGCACCAACTCAGTCTGTGGGATCGGTGCAGGGGGCCAAAGACTCCGTCTAGGAGCTATGGAGGCGGAGGTGGCGGCAGTATGGACGAGGGGCTGCGAGTGCTGGCCGAGGAACGGTGCTAATGCCATGCCTGTGGGAACTGGGGGAGACCAAGGGCGGCTGTATGCTCTAAACCAGGGGTGCGGCAGGAATGCTAATGACGTGGTAACCGGTATGATCTCTATCTCAGATCTTTCCGCTTACGCTTTGTTTGATTCGGGTTCTACCCATTCCTGTGTCTGAGAAATGTTTTGAGTAGCTTGGGTGTCGTAGCTGGAAAGTCAGGCGGTAGTTGGGGTGTCAGAACCCTTTGGGGCGTCGGTCCGGGTAGATCGTGTGTGTAGGGGTTGTAAGGTGTTAGTGGGAGGTGTAGAGTTTTGGCGGATTTGGTGGTGCTCCCTTTCAACGAATTCGACGTTATCCTAGGAATGGATTTGGTTGGCTGACATGGGCGTTGCTTGATTGTCGGAAGAAGGGAAGTGTTGCTTCAGGGGGAAAGGTGTTGGCCAGGTGGTGTTCAAGGGTGTTAGAAAGAGGGAACAGCACCATGGGATTAATTTCAGCAATCAAGCTTTCTCTTTGGTCGAAGGGTGTGAGCTCTGTTGGTTCAGGTATCGGTTGAGCAAAGGGGATTGGGAAAGGCCGGTAGCTCGGGATTTGCTGATGTGTTTGAAATTACCTGGGCACCGATCGAGCGTGAGGGGAGTTCAATAGATTTTGGTCCTGGAACTGCCCCAAATCTCTATTCCACCTTTCGCATGGCACCGGGAGTAAAGGAGTTGAAGGAGCAATTGCGGGAAACCCTCCTTGGATAAGGGTTCATCCGCCCAAGTGTATCACCGGGGGGCACCGGTGTTGTTTGGGGAAGAAGGGCTGGGTCGAGGGTGTTTGACTAAGGGGTTGAACAAGGCGACGATCAATATCGACCCCCTTCCAAGGATAGACGATCCTTTTGATCAATTTCGGGGCATGGAAAAAGTGGAAGAGTGAAGAACTCCCAATCTGAGTTTTTAACACTCAAGCAGACCATGCACTCAAAGCATGACACATGCCTCAAAACATACACAGGCTCACTGTCACAAACACCCCCAAAGTGTTTTAACTCGACCCAACCAAATTCGGACGTCCCGAACTTCGATGGACCTCAAGAACCCCCGTTTTCCAATGCCTAATCACCCAACTTTGAGTTCCAAACCGTTTGGGGGGGATGTTACAAGTCTCCAAACTTCAGGATTTCGTCCCCGAAATCATCCCCCCTCCTCCAGGACACGTTTTTGGAAGTACAGCAAGAATTGAGCAATCCAACATCCAATAACCCCCAAAATCCCTAACGACGTCTAACAACCTCCTTCAACCACCCAACTTTTCCCACAAACCAACTCCCCCCACCAGGCCATCACCAACACCTCTAGACCCCCTCGAGACCCTCACCACAACCAAGCAACCACAAGAACACAAAATCAAGGGACTAAAAAAACCTGTAGCAAACTTCCACTAATTCCGGATACCCCCCGCCTCATATCCTCCCTCGGTTTTCCCAATAGCCGACTCCTCTCGTGGGTTTCCCCCTACCACCTTGAGCTGCGAATCTGCTTAATCCAAACCCGAATTGCCATCCCCCAAGGCAACCGGCTTTCCCTCATAAGTCAAATCTTGCTCGTCCCACTTCCTCGGCTGAATCACTGTGCAGGGGCTCCATATACTGCTTAAGCACTCACCCGAAACACGTTTGCATCCTTTCTAACTCCTTCGGCAGTGCCAAAATACCCACCCGGCCCACTTAGCAGAATCTCATAAGGACCATGTATCGAGGTGCCAACTTTCCTTTCCACCAAAAGCTCAGCCCCTTCCATGGCGACACCTTCAAAAAATACCTTCTCCCCAACATCAAAACTCAGCTCCTTTTTCGACCACTCTGCATCGCCTTTTGCCTATCCTGGGCCGCTCTCACTATCCTTATTACCTTAAAGATCGCCCCCTTTGTCAAAAAACCCACAAACTCCCCCCCTTTTTCACCCCCAACCCAAACCCCCCCAAAAACCCCAAAAAGGGCTTTAATCTAGTATTGGGGTAGGGGGAACCCCAAAGGGCTTTCCCTTTTTAATTATCCCCCCCTTTCCCCAAACCCCCTCTTCCCAACCCCGGGGGGCCTTGGAATTTTAGCACCCCCCAACCCCTCCCCAAAATAAAAATCCCAAAAAAACCCCAAAAACCCACTTTCCTTTTTAAACACTTTCCCAAACCCCCCACTTTGGGGGTTAAACCAATGGGGGTAAATGAAACTTTTGTAAAAATCGAAATATTACCCACACCCCCCTCCCCCCTTTTGGTTGGCGAAAACCCACACAAGTCCTTGGTCCACGAATTCCCCCTTTCCAATTTTGGAGGACTGGATAAACCCACCCGAAACTCTATGCTCCGCCTTCCTTTTGCAAACAGACAATCGCCACAAAACGTGCCACTCCTCTTTCCCCCACCACCCAAAAACTCAACTTTAGGCTTTTTAAATCTAGTCATTCCGGGGGGGGTGCAACCGAAAAGTGGGCCTCCCTAATACCCCCCCCCCAACCCCCCCGAATAGCCACTAAAGTACATCTTGAGTTGCTCCTCACATCCTATCATTCACATTGGGTCGGATATAACTTAGCAAGCAAATTCCCACACATTCATCTGCATTTACTCTCAACGCCTAAGATAACTAACTCTTTCCCGATCAATGCATCTGCAACCCATTAGCCTTACCGGGTGGTGTCAATGGTGCAGTCACCTCAAGAGCTCCACAACGCGTCTACCATTGAGTCCTTCGATCTAAGGTCTAAGGCTTATGCGGTCAGATCTTAAACGTCTACCTACGAAGTGCTCCACACTTCAGGAAACCAGCGGTAACCCAAGTCGTGGCGGATGTCACTCATGCCTTCACTGACTGAGCAAAGCAACAATTCCATTTGCATCACACACACCAACCTTGCAGTGAAGCTCACTAAATACCACATATTGCCACCTTCCACCGGCAGGTCACACCGGAGCTGAAGTCAACCGCTTCTTCAACTCTCGAAGCTTTTCTGGCACGCACGTGGGGGGGGGGGGGGGGGGGGGGGGGGGGGGTAGTCAATGGTGCAGTCATAGTCCTTCAAGAGCTCCATCCAACGCCGTTGCCTACCATTCAGCTCCTTCTGATCCATAAGGTGCTTAAGGCTCTTATGGTCGGTCATGATCTTAAACGTCTCACCATACAGATAGTGCCTCCACAACTTCAAGCGAACACCACTGCGGCTAACTCCAAGTCGTGGGTCGGATAGTTCACCTCATGCACTCTAAGCTGACGTGAGGCATAAGCAACAACCTTCCCATTCTGCATCAGCACACACACCCCAACCCTTGCAGTGAAGCATCACTAAATACCACATATTCGCCACCTTCCACCGGCAGGGTCAACACCGGAGCTGAAGTCAACCGCTTCTTCAACTCCTCGAAGCTTTTCTGGCACGCCTCACTCCACTCATACTTTGACTCCTTCCTCAACAACTTATGTAAAGGGGAGGCTATAGTGGAGAATCCTCGACAAACCTTCGATAATAACCAGCCAAACCCAAGAAGCTCCTTAGTTGCGACACATCCTTAGGTGGGGACCAGTTAACCACCGCTTCAATCTTCTTCGGGTCAACCTCCACACCTCTCTTAGAGACCACATGTCCAAGAAACAACACCTCTTCCAACCAAAAGGCACACTTCGAGAACTTGGCAAAAAGTTGCTGCTCCCTCAACTTGTGGAAAACAATCCTCAAATGCTCCGCATGCTCCTTCTCATTCTTGGAATAGATGAGAATATCATCGATGAACACTATCACGAACTTATCCAAATATTCGTGGAAGACCTTGTTCATGAGAGCCATGAACGCGGCGGGAGCATTGGTGAGACCAAACGGCATCACCAGAAACTCATAGTGTCCATAGCGGGTCCTAAAGGCTGTCATTGGCACCGATCTTTCCTCCACCTTCAACTGGTGATAACCCGACCTCAAGTCTATCTTCGAGAACACTTCAGCCCCTTGCAATTGATCGAAGAGATCGTCTATCCTTGGAAGTGGGTAACGATTCTTGATCGTCGCCTTGTTCAACCGCCTATAGTCAATACACATCCGCATCGACCCATCCTTCTTCTTCACAAACAACACCGGTGCCCCCCACGGTGATACACTTGGGCGGATGAACCCCTTATCCAAGAGTTCCTGCAATTGCTCCTTCAACTCCTTTAACTCCGCCGGTGCCATGCGATAAGGTGGAATAGAGATTGGAGCAGTCCCAGGGACCAACTCTATATTGAACTCCACCTCACGCTCGATCGGTGCCCCAGGTAATTCCTCAAACACATCAGCAAACTCCCGAGCTACCGGCACCTTTCCCAACTCCTCCTTCTGCTCAACCGATACCTGAACCAACAGAGCCTCACACCCCTCTCAGACCAAAGAGAAAGCTTGCATTGCTGAAATTAATCCCATAGGTGCTGTCTCCCTCTTTCTAACACCCTTGAACACCACCTGGCCAACACCTTCCACCTGAAGCAACACTTCCTTCTTCCGACAATCAAGCAACGCCCCATGTCTAGCCAACCAATCCATTCCTAGGATAACGTCGAATTCGTTGAAAGGGAGCACCACCAACTCCGCCAAAAACTCTACACCTCCCACTAACACCTTACAACCCCTACACACACGATCTACCCGGACCGACGTCCCCAAAGGAGTTCTGACACCCCAACTACCGCCTAGACTACCAGCTACGACACCCAAGCTACTCAAACATTTCTCAGACACAAATGAATGGGTAGAACCCGAATCAAACAAAGCGTAAGCGGAAAGATCTGAGATAGAGATCATACCGGTTACCACGTCATTAGCATTCTCTGCCGCACCCCTGGTGAGAGCATACAGCCGCCCTTGGTCTCCCCCAGTTCCCACAGGCATGGCATTAGCACCCGTTCCTCGGCCAGCACTCGCAGCCCCTCGTCCCATACTGCCGCCACCTCCGCCTCCATAGCTCCTAGACGGAGCTCTAGGCCCCTGCACCGATCCCACAGACTGAGTTGGTGCAGTACCCCTCCTCGGGCAGACGTTACTCTTATGGCCCGGCTGTCCACAAGTGTAGCAGGTCACCGGAGCTGACCTTAGCATAAGACACTCCCCGACATGTGGCTTCTTACAGATACCACACATCGGCAACCCTCCCGATGCTCCGCTCCTACTCACCAGTCCCGACCTACGGCAGGTAGCACTCACGTGACCCGGGAGCCCACAGGTATAGCAAACTTTCACACCCTCGGTGGGGCAGACTGCGCACCTCGGAATCCAGAATAAGATGTCTGGGCCCTCTTAGCCGGATGACTATTAGTGACTGAAGGAGAAGGCTGAGCCGACGCCTTTCTCTTCTTCTCTTCCTTCTTCTTGTTCTCCAACCTCTCCCTCTGGAGTGCCGCCGCCTTAACGGCCACCAAACTCCCCATATCAGCGGTGGTGACTCCCTCCTGAATCTCCGCCCTCAACCCATTCATGAACTTACTGATGAACTTCTTTTCTCGGTTAGTCCACTCGTCATACCACTTAGAGAGAGAGGTAAACTCTATGTAGTATGCGAGAACAGACTTCTCACCTTGCTCCAAGCTCATGAACCTTGGCCTTCTCCTCGCGCCAAAGGTCAGAACAAAACTGATCGCGAAATACCTCAACAAACTCATCCAGCTCCATCTCTGGCGGAACTACCCGACTCTGCGGCATCGACTTCCACCAATTCAGAGCATGACCTTTAAACAGAAAGGTCATTGCCTGCACCTTCAGCCCCTCCCCAAGTCCCATCTGTAGGAACTTGTACTCACATTCCTGAAGCCACTGCTCGGCCACCTCAGGATCGGCCACTTCCCCATTAAACTCTCCAAAGTTCCACCCCTTCAACAGACTCGGTTGGAATCTGAGGGCTCCTTCTCTAAACCCTGAGTTCCCGGTGGACCTACTTCCCCTTGCTTGACTGGATTCACTACAGGAGGACATTAAACATTTCAGTTGACTGCTCATAATCAAATTTTTCCAAACAGTTTTCTTTCAAAACCATTCCCCAACCCGATTAAAATGATTGCAAAAACCCCTAGAAAGTTGGTCCCGTGCCGATGCTCATCTCTTCTCCCTATGAGGTTAATTACTCCTCTAGAAGAAGAGACAATTCACCCACACAGCAGCAACTAACCAGGCTCTGATACCATTTGTAACACCCGTTCCGAATCAACCCGAGTAAACCCGTGGTTGAGCCGGTCCTAGGTACTACCGAGTAAAAACAAGGGTAAAACAGGGAAATTGGCGGTGATCAAAAGACGGTAAAAACATGGAAGGCCTCCAAAGAAACGCGAAACTGAAATCCGAGTACAATCCAAACCATCATAAATCCTCCAATCCAACATAAATCAGAAAGTACATGAAAACCCCCAAAATCCCATAGTCAACTGAAATGAACAGAAAAGTCAACTCCGCGTAATCCCAGTCTTCACCTCATGGCTTCCGTCCAGAACTTCGCGAAATCAACCTCGAACTCAAACTCCTCAGCCACCTCCACTAGCCACGAGATCCTGAAAGGGGAGAAGGGATCAATTTCCTATTGAAATTGAGTGAACCCACTGGGCCTACCTACACGTTGTCCTACTCTATGCAGCGGTCCCAACTCCGCACAAGACATCCAGCAATGGAACCAAACCCAACCCCCCTTTCCATATTTTAATTCCCTAATACAGTCTAGGTGATCACGTTGGTCAGTTCTTGTTCTCAAGCACAATTCATAACAATAGAATCACACAGAATTAATACATCAATCCACGGCACACACAGCATCATCACATCACATCCATCAACCAAGTCACTACCACAACCACAAGCACACAAACATTCACATTCATATTATCTAGGTGAGTTATTAGGCGCCAAGGAGTTATCCACACCACCACCGCCGGCCATCACATCAACCAGACGCATCCACTAGGGATCCTTCCACGAAGGAGAATACATTCCGACGCATCCATATAGGATCCTTCCACGAAGGAGAAATCAACCAACCTTGGCAACCCAGCCAAGGGATTCACCCCAGTGAATCGGACTCAATCACAACCAGTATTTCGGGTGGGGTAGTGTGGGCTCCTTCCAGTTCTATATTCATATTCGTATCACAACTCATACAATTCAGATTACTAATCAATCCATCCACACCATCTCATCATCACATAATTCCAACACAATCCAAATCATTCAACGCCTCCCACGACACAAACAGTTCAAGGGTAAACGGCTAGCTCACCGGCCACCCCCACCTGCAAGTACAGGGAAGCCATGTCATGAGTCGTAGGGTTACCCTCCTGTACACCCTTCATTGGACAACCCCATATTGGCGGAACCGTCCACCTATCCATCGTGTAAGGGCGATCCCACATTGGCAGGACCACCCTCCTGCAATCCACAACTATCAACTCGGGCAGAACACAGTTACAACATCATATCCCGACCCTCCTACACTCGTTACTACCTCCAATCCATTAAGCATCAAGGTTAATATCTCCCCATTCATGGCACATAACAAACAGCCCGCTATCATCACGCAATCCATCATATCGACAAGCATACAACGACCAACTTTCACAAATGTACAACAATTAATCACATAACAAAATCCCCTTTTACTCTCTTTCAATTCATGCAATAACCTAATCCCATCTAAGTCAAAATTGAAACTCCTCACATCATCCAAACTACCTACACAACGCTAAGCCCTCACCTGGAGAAGATGACGAGACTCTAAAATGACTCCCGAAACCCGAACGGCCAAGTTCTACAACTCCAAAGTCGTAGCTCCTCTCCTCCTCACTGACAGCAGCCTACTCCGACCCAGCCAGAACTACGACCAGTGATCTCTTCCTCTCCCCGACACGAACGCGTAGCAAGAAACGGATCGTCAATCGGAGCTCTACAACTCCCGGAATCAAGGATTGACCCAAATGGGTTTTTGGTTTCCTTCAAGTACGGGTTTGGAGAAAGTTGGAGAAAATGGAAAGGTGAAGAGGTTTGGGGAAAGATGGAAAAAGTGGAAGAGTGAAGAACTCCTCAAATCTGAGTTTTTAACACTCAAGCATGACACATGCACTCAAAGCATGACACATGCACTCAAAACATGACACATGGCTCACGTGTCATCAATAGCACCCCAAAGTGTTTTAACTCGACCCAACTCAAATTCGGACGTCCCGAACTTCGATGGGACCTCAAGAACCCTGTTTCCAATGCCTCAATCACCCGAACTCGAGTTCCAAACCGTTTGGTTGGGCGGGGATGTTACAAGTCTCCACAACTTCAAGGATTTCGTCCCCGAAATCATCCCCAACTCCTCCTAGCGACACGATTTGGAAAGTACAGCAAGAATTGCAGCAATCCAAGCATCCTATTAACCCCAAAATCCCTAACGACGATCTAACAACCCTCCTTCAAACCACCCAACATTCCTACACCAACTCCCCACACCAGGCCATCACCAAACACTCTCTAGACCCCCTCGAGACCCTCACCACAACAAGCAACCACAAGAACAAACATCAAGGGACGTAAAAAACCTGTAGCATAAGCTTCCACTAATTCCGGATACCGCCGCCTCATATCCTCCTCGGTCTCCCAAGTAGCCGACTCACTCTCGTGGTTCCTCCATACCACCTTGAGCTGCGGAATCTGCTTATTCCTCAAAACCCGAACTTGCCTATCCACTATGGCAACCGGCTTCTCCTCATAAGTCAAATCTCGCTCGATCTCCACTTCCTCCGGCTGAATCACATGTGCAGGGTCTCCATGATACTGCTTAAGCATACTCACATGAAACACGTTGTGCATCCTTTCTAACTCCTTCGGCAGTGCCAGCACATACGCCACCGGACCCGACTTAGCTAGAATCTCATAAGGACCAATGTATCGAGGTGCCAACTTTCCTTTCCTACCAAAACGCATCAGCCCCTTCCATGGCGACACCTTCAAAAATACCTTCTCCCCAACATCAAAACTCAGCTCTCTTGTTCGACCATCTGCATACGCCTTTTGCCTATCCTGGGCCGCTCTCAACCTATCCTTAATTACCTTAATACGATCAGCCGTCTCTTGTACAACTTGAGGACCCGACAACACTCTCGCACCTTCTTCATCCCAACACAAAGGCGTCCTACACTTCCTCCCATACAAAGCCTCAAAAGGAGCGGACTTCAAACTACTATGATATGAGTTATTGTAGGCGAACTCAACCAAAGGTAACAATTCCGTCCATGAAGTTTGGAATTCCATCGCACAACTCCTCAATAATTCCTCCAAAGTCAGAATCGTCCTCTCCGATTGCCCATCCGTCTGGGGATGATATGCCGTTGAGAATTTCAGCTTAGTTCCCAACGCCGTATGCAGCCCCTCCCAAAAGTGAGATGTGAAACTCGGATCACGATCAGAGACGATGGACTGAGGAACCCCATGCAACCTTACTACTTCCTTTATATACAGCTTGGCCAACTCCTCCACATTTGGCTTAAACCGAATGGGTATGAAATGAGCAACTTTTGTCAAACGATCGACTATTACCCACACGGCATCCTTCCCCTCTTTGGTTGGCGGAAAACCCGACACGAAGTCCATGGTGATGTCCACGAACTTCCACTCCGGAATTGGTAGAGACTGGAGTAACCCACCCGGAGCTCTATGCTCCGCCTTAGTCTTCTGACAAACCAGACAAGTCGCCATAAAACGTGCCACGTCCTTCTTCATCCCGGCCACCAAAAACAAGATAAAGAGTTTGCATAATTTCTGGATTTTACTTCAATCATATTGTTAGCTGCAATATGACAACCTAATGAAGTAGCAATACTAATCAAAACAACCTTTCCAGGAAGTAGCAGTAACGGTGCTAGACTTGCTGCTAATGGTAGCAATGGAAACCACCAAGAAGTTTCAAAATCCAAGGCAGAAATCTTGTTCGGGGCTTACTGGAGGAGATCATTGTTATTGGTGATCTGGTTCATCATCTGCTTCTCACTTTTTTGGAGAATTCACAGATGATCTTACATAATTTGTTTTCACACTACACTCCTCAAGATGAAGAACTTGGTACAAAATCGATTCAGGAGAATGGGGGTAAAGCTGAGAAAAAAGAGGGAGGGATTCTATGTTCTATGTATTTAAGAAAACTTTAGTTTCGAGTTTCTGTTGTGATTATGTTGAATCAAAGAAATTTTATAAGAGAACTGTATATGATTGATTCATTAGTAATTGATATGTTAGTATGCTTTGTTTATTTAAGAAACTTAGTTTCAAGTGCATCGTCAACATTAGGAATATTGGGTATTAAATAATCTTGGAAAAATAGCTCATTACGTGTATTTTTTATTTTTTTTGTAAAATAGCTTTCGTTTAATAGGGGTTTAAAAACCCTTGCTAAATGGTCCGTTTAGGAGGGGTTTAAAACCCCTGTTAAACGGTCCATTTAGGAGGGGTTTAAAACCCCTGTTAAACGGTTCGTTTAGGAGGGGTTTAAAACCCCTGTTAAACGACTGTTTTACCAGCGGTTTTCCAAACCCCTGTTAAACGACTGTTTCCGTTTAGCAACGGACAAAATAACAGCGATTTTCAAACCGCCGGTAAATGGTTTAACAGGGGTTTAAACCCTGTTAAACGTCATTTCAAACCCCTCCTAAACAACAGGTTTGTTGTAGTGGGGATTCAAAATCTAAGCTTGTCTGTCGTCTATCTAAACCAACCAATCTTTCTATCTTTTAATTTCATTTTAATTTTCCTGCATCTTAGTCTAGAAGTCGTGGAACTCACACCACGCACAACGTGTTTAAATATGAGTAATTTTCCTTCATATTTGAGTAGACGATTAGAAGAAACCCTGTGGAATACGATCTGCTTAGCTTGTTAGCTTGGTAGTATTTGATCACTGTTTTATAGCTCATCAAATTGGCGCCGTTGCCGGGGAATCTTCTATATTATTTGAAAGAAGAGTTGACATTTTATTCTTCTACTTCCCATCTTTCATTTTCCATCACACTTCGATTTTACACCGGTTGTGTTTGTTTTTGTCTTTTGCAGGTTAAGAAAAATTCAGAAGCAAATCACTTCCGATCCACCTTTCCCCTACCGTAGTGGCTGCTCAAAAGAGTCTTGTGGATTACAATAAGCCAAATGCTACTAGTGTTCGGTCTTCTATCTTTGTGCCGCGCAATGAAGACGGTCTCGACTATGAGATCAAGATACCCTTCCTGGAAATGATCTCTAGGGATTTACAGTTTGAAGGAAAGCCGCATGATAATCCATGCACACACTTGGCGGATTTCCTTGCTTTTTGTGAGACTGTTAAGAGTGGGAACCTCGATAAAGATACCTTGCGCTTGCGAGCCTTCCCATTCTCACTCCGAGGCGCCGCAAAGAGATGGCTCACTAGCAAGCCACCCGGTCACTACACCAACTGGGAGGATCTTGCTCAGGAATTCGTAGAGGAATACTTCCCTCCTTCCAGAACAACTGCTTACAGGAAAAACATCTCAAGGTTCAGACAGAAAGAAGGAGTAAGTTTACATGATGCTTGGAACGAATTCCAGGAACTCCTCTACGATTGACCTCATCATGGCTTCACTCAGACGCAACTAGCCGAGATCTTTGCTTGGGGTATGAACGAAGAGTCATCTGAATAGGTTAACTCCTTAGCTGATGGAGACTACACCGCACTCGCACCAGAAGCTCCTCTTCTTCACTTTGCAAACAGCGCATCTAAGTCTAGAAGCTGGGAGAGACAGTTTGGAGCAGCTAAGAGCCAACCAAGCCGTGAAGATCAGATCAAGAGCGAAGTATAGAAAGAAATGAAGAAGATCTTCGGTACAGCAAATAACTGGTCTATAGGGGAAGTGAATTTTATTGATCAAGATCCCCCTGGATTCACCGGAGGACAGCAACCTCAGAATTATACGTTTGAGAATACTTGGGAAATTGAGATAGACAGGAAGCTCGACCTGATCTTGGCAAGACTCGATGACCACGAGGAGAAATTCAAGCTTCAAGCCTTCTTAAATCGAGATCATGAAGATCGAGGTCGACGAGTGGAGAGCGCGGTGAATATCATGGCTAGCTTGCTAGCTAGTATCCCCTTCTTTAATCAATCATCGGTTCAAGACGACTCTACCATCAGGAAGGAGCACGTCAAGGCCATCTCCACAAGAAGCGGTAAGCAATTAGCTGGTCCTGCAGCTCCTGAATCGGCCATAATTCCTGATGTTATAGCCATTGACAAGCCAGAGATCGATGAGGAGGATAAAGAAGAAGAGGAGGAGGTGACTGCCCCGCCTCCCCTAACAAAGACATCACATGCGCCACCTCTTCCTCCATATCAGCCTCAGATTCTGTTTCCTAATGCCGCGCAATCAAAGGAGAAAGATCATGATACCTGGTACAGAAAGTGGTATGGATACTTGAAGAACACAGATATCAAGATACCGGTTACTGATGCTATCCAGATGATACCGGAGGCTGGAAAAGTCGCGAAAGATCTTGCGAAGAACAAGAAGATGGGAGAGTTGTCTTCGTCTCCCTCGAGGAAGAATGCTCCGCGATCCACAGCCAGATGACCGCCATACCTCCCCCAGCTAAGTGTCACGATCCCGGTGCTTTTACTTTGCCATGCACTATTAATGATGTGAAAATTGATCGTAGTTTAATTGATCTAGGTTCTTCCATTAATGTCATGCCTACCTGCTTGTATGAGAAATTGAACCTAGGAGAATTGAAACCGATTAGCATGCATTTAGTGTTTGCCGAAAGATCTGTTAAATTACCTAGGGGATTAATAGAAGATGTGGTTGTCAGTTGTGGTCCCTTCACTATTCTGGCTGATTTCGTTGTTATGGATACCCGAGGGGAATATGTCACTCTTCTTCTAGGCCGACCGTTTATGGCGAGAGCCGGCATTACCATTAATGTCCCGAATAACTTGTTGACATTAAGGGTCGGCAATGATACCATGACATTCCGCCTCAAGGACGGTATGCAAATCCCTGTCAAAGAAGAGGCGCATTGCTTATCTGTTAAAGTTGTGGAGTTGGCTTTGGTCAACTCCGTTACTAACGAAAAATCTAGAGTTTCTGCAGAAATCTTCTTGCCAGGTGTTGGACAGGTCCCTACTCTGAAGAATGAGCTGCCGGCACAAAAGCCAAGAAAGAAGGAAGATCCGACGGCATTCCCCATGAATCTTTAAAAGTTAAGGATCCTGGCGAGACGAAAAAGAAAGGAACAGGAAAGACCAAGAAGGTTTGGGGGCCAGTCATTAAATCGCCTTCTACCGAGCAACCAATGAAGAATGATCCTCTAAAGGACGCTTCTTCGAAAGAACTGTTCAGGCCTTGTAAAAATTCTGGTCATCTTCTCGAAGAACGAACCAAGTTAATTCACGCAAACGGGAAGAAGTTCACACTTGCCGGAGGATGTTTCATGAACTCCGACTCGGGCCTAAGAGAAATCCTGAGTTGGGATGTCTCTTGATCGCCATCCAGGTATTGTCCGGCTCAAGGACGTTAAGCAAGAGCGCTTCGTGGGAGGCAACCCACGGCTGGAGTCATTTTAAATTTATCGAGTCAGTTTTCATTTATTTTGAGTCATTTTGGGAATTTTGTGTCGAGTCGGTTGAGTCTGGATGATAGAAAATAGTCAAAAAAATATATTTTGGGTATTATTTGGGTTGAATATTTTGTTTGTAGGAAGAGGAGTGACCAATTTGCAAGAAATTGGCCAAAATCCGGAACAGAGAACCCAAGGAGAGCTAAAAAAAACACAGTGGGTTTACACAGCCGTGTACCCACCCATGTAAGAGCTTACACGCCGTGTAAGCTATTGCACTACACAGCTTACACGTCGTGTAAGCTCCAAAATACACGGGTAAGTCTCTCTTTTCTTTTCTTTTTCGCGATTTTTTCTCTCTCCTCTCGTTTTTCTCTCCCGAAAACTCCCCCCTCTTCTCCAAATCGCCGACGCCATCCCCACCCCACACACATCACGCCGGTGGAGCTTGGACCACCAGCGTCGGACGTCGCCTCCGCCCATGCTGCAACCGTCCGCCGCGTCAACTGGAGCTCCAAATCCGACGAGTCCAGCAGTCGAGTTCACCAACTCGACCCAACTCGAACCAGCCCTTTCTTCTCATTTTTCCTTCGATTTCTTGAGTTTGAATCGATTTCCAGGTATGTAACTCGACTCCCCTACCTCCTATGATGCCTATATCAGTGATTTCCAGCCTCGATTTTGACTTGCAGGTGTTGAATCGAATTTGTGTTCTTGAGCTCAAGAACCCTAATTTTTCAAAATTGTGGTTTTGTAAAATTGACTTGATATTCATGAAATTGGTGATATAATATGCTTGCATTTTGAATTGGGGGTCATTTCGACTTCGTTTGCCTATCCAATTGTGAAATTTCATAGACTTTCCATACCGATTTTTGTCGAAATTGAGGATTTTTGCTTATGGACGAAATTGGATGAATTTTTGCTGTATGATTGATCTTGTGATGATTATAGACATGTATGCATGCTTGTTCCCGAATATTTATACCTTAATTAGCTCGTATGATGTATTAAGGTACACTTTTTGCATGCCGATTTCATGAGTTGTGATCTTAGCTTGTGTGACTTATATGGCTGAGTTGAACTTGCTTCTAACTTGATTATGACTTAAGTTTGACTTGCATTTGGTTAATTGCTTCCATGATGATCTTTGCCAAGTATGCTTAATGCCTAAATGTTGATCTTGCTAAGTGTGTTTAAGACCTCAATATGTGCTTATAGGATTATGCCTCCACTTGTTGACATCATACTTGCATTCCTTGAACTTGACATATTTGATGTTTGTTGTGGTTGTCGTTCATCAATAATCCCTCTTTGCTCAAGTTCATTCATAGGATTATATTCAAACACTAGAACACTAAACTTGGCATTTATTTGTGTTTGTTATTCATTTTCAGGATGGGAAAATGAGTTGCTTCCTCTTCCTCCGCCCCACCTCCGGCGAAGAAACTGAGAGGAACCGTGAGACGCGACACCCTCCAGGTGGCTTCCCCGCCGGATAACGTCTCCACCACTATCTTCAACTTCCCGAGGGAGGATGATTGGGCAACTTGGATGGTCATACAAAGGAAAGCCATTGGTGCCATGAGCTAGATTGATTGGGAGGCCATGGAGGCGGAAGATTGGGCTGATGGTCTTCGTGCGACACTTAACCGAGCCAGTTTGCTCCCGTTATTCCAGGTCACTGAGCCGGGTACGAGTGGCCAACCAAGGAGCTCCTCTCTACTTTCCGTATGGAGAGTGTGAATGAGAGGATTAATTCTGTCACCACGACCAAGTGCATCTACTTCCGCCTAGGAGGGATCGAGAGGTCTCTCACTCTTGATGAGTTTGCCATCGACCTCGGTTTCTACACTGCGGAAGAGCTAGCTTCAGCTCCACCGACTGCCATCTTTCGCAACACCGAGAGTACTGAGGAGTGTGAGATGTTCTGGCGTGCCGTAGCTCAGTCGGACCCGGCCAAGTATGACTCTAGCGCATCCAAGGCTAGTATGATGGAGAGGCCAATTTATCGATTCTTACAGTTGGTCTTCTGGGAGTCTATTACTCACAGGTTGAACTCTGGCGGTGTCTGTAATGCCAGAGACCTTTTCATGCTGTTGTGCATCGAGGAGGGACGAAAGGTCCATCTTGGCTCTTTGGTGGCCAAGTTATTTCAGCTTCAGCGCGAGCGAGGCACGAGACTTCTTTTGGGTGGCTCCTATGTCACCCGTCTGATTCACAGGTACAACGTGCTCGCTTCATATGGCGCCACCCCGCCTCCATCATCGTATCCCTCAGCTCTGGATCACCGACGATCTTCCTCGGTCCAAGAAGGTCTCTGGCATCCTCGCTCCCCACTGCGATCCTTACATTGAGAAACGTAGAAGATCGACACCAGAGCCAAAGCCGGAAGCGGCCCCAACATACGACTCCAGTGGACTGGAGCGCGAGCTTAGGGAGATGAGAGCAGATTCCGACGCGCGTTGGGAGGCTACTCAGAAGTGGCAACAGGAGTCCGACGAGCGTTTTACCAGCTTCCAGACGCTGCAGCGGCAGATGTACGAGTCCCAGCTCCAGTTCTTTAGGCAGTTCCAGGCTCCAGATGATCGCCAGCACCCTCCGCCCCAGTGATTTCAGGATTTTTCTTTATTTTTCTTAACATCCGGAACTCTGTACTCTTTGTTTTTGTTAGTGTCAGTTTATGTTGTTTTGGGTCTTCGTTGAACCTTTGTGGTCGGTCGAGTCTTTTGTATTCCAACTGCTCTAATCATGTGATGGATCCTCTCTTATAAGGTTTTCAGGTTGTGAACTCGGAATTCTCTATAAATTCTATTCAGAATCACGTCTTTGGCATCTCGCATGCACCACCTCCAGCGCCCTCATGCTCGTATTGCGGTACCCCTATACACTTTTCTTCTCTTTGTGTGGTCCATTGAGGACAATGTCTGATTTAAGTGTGGGGTGGGGATTACATTTCTGAGGGATGTTATTTGTCTGTGGCATTTGTGAGATTTCTCTAGCATAGAATTGCTCAATTCTTGACTCGTGATGTTAAGTTAGTTTTCAATTTTTCATAATGATGCTTAGACTGCTTAACCTAGAACCTGTAATCAACATGCTTGCATCGATGCTAGATTTCCTGGTTAGAACAGAAAAGATTATCACTCTTGTAGTTTTTCACTTTGATTGCATGATAATGACTGAATCTAACTAGCAAACCAACTGTGAGCTTTTGATCCATTGCACATAACTTGCAATTTCAATTCTTTTTGAGTGGTTTTCTGTCTTCTTGAATGAGTTAGAATTTGCATGAGACCTATTCGAGACCACATGATGACACGAGTTCTAGAATGATAGGGGCACCTAGATTCAGCTACTAAGCCAGATAGCCTACCTAACATTAAATCCATTAGGTCTAAACCCTTGAGCTTGGCCTGTTCTTTCGGTTCGATATACATTACAGCCATTCCCCATTCTTTCATTCCCCGTTGATCCCCTGTGGTTGTAGTTCTAGATTAGCCTACCGGAAGTCGGTTTGTGGTAACTTGCCTATAGCCATTAAATAGGTGGTCTTAGCTATTATGTCCAGATGTGTAAACCCCTCTAGCAACTAAAAGAAAGAATCAGCACAAAAGAAAGAAAAAGAAAAAGAGAAAAAATTCGAAAAAAAAACAGAAAAAGTTCAAAGTTTCAAAGTTTATAGTATAGTTCAATAACGTTCTTCTCCCTACATATGGAAGAACAAAGTCAAAAGAAAATGTAAAGAAAAGAAAAGAAAATATGCAAAATAAAGTGCTAGGTTGCTTGAGGGTATCATAGGACGAGCGTACATTATTCCACTCGTGTTTGGTTAGACAGTAGGAAGCCATAAGCTAGATTCGAGGGAAGTTAAATGAAAGATACGCCGCACCAAAGCCATCATCATACATTCCCATCATCCATCTCATTATAAACCCTTGTAGTGTAGAATTCATTACGGTCCTAAGCAGGGAAGTCCTTCTTGACTAGTTACTCTGTTGTCACAGTGGTGGAGATGTGGTCGAATTGCAAACCTATGATAGAATTCAGTGACAGAAAATGATTGAGAACACGTCCCTAAACACAGGGTGCGAGAGTTCCCGTGTACCAAACATTATCTGTGTGAGAAGTCTGGTCGGTTAGGTCAGAGTCGTGCATGATTTGTGTTTGCTACTTGTTGTGTCCAGATAATTAGTGAGACCAGGTTGTTTGGTTGACGTGTAAGCATGTTAGGTCACTTGTTCTAGAAGTAGCAGTTTAATAATTCATTGTGATTGCTTGAACCTTAATTTGATCAATCGTGTCATTTGTGAATCTGAGTGCGTTCTAATAGTTTGCTTGAGGACAAGCAAAAGCTTAAGTGTGGGGTATTTTGATGACACTCGATTTGACGTGATTATCAGCCCCATTTAAGGAACATTTCATACCCTTTGATGCCATTTTGATGAGTATTTGGTGCATTTGTCGTAACTTTGTGATTATCGGCTCCTAGTGCGTACATTGTCCATTTCTTGGCTATTTTTACCCTTTTTTGAGCTTTTATTTTGAGCCCCCAGGTTACCACATTATAGAGGACTCTCTCACGAGTCCAGCGCTTCAAACGGAGACCAAATCGGAGTTCAAACGGAGCTGGAATGATCAAAACAAGTTGGAAGTCTGCCCAGCTCAAAACGCTGCGTTTTTTAGCTTACACGCCGTGTAAGCTAAATACACTGTGAGCTTACACGCCGTGTAAGCTCCCCAGATGGGAAATTTTCAGCTTTTCCAACAAGGAAAGGGTTTTCGGGGGTATTAATAGACTTTTCGAAGCCAGATTTTTAAACATTCAATAGAGAGAGATCAACCACGACTTGAGGAGAGTTGAGAGAGTATTCCGGAGCTATCAGAGAGATCGTGACGCCATCAATCCATCCCGGAAGACGCTCGGAGCTAGGAGTTGAAGATTCTCAAGATCGAAGCTTCACGGATCATCCGAGATTAGGTTTTTCAGATCCTTTTATGTTCTTCCTCTGTTTAAGATGAATCCTTCTGTCGTCTTTGATTCTTGTTTGTCAGATATGAGTAGCTAAACTTGTAGAGTTTAGATTAGATGAACTCTAAGTGACCCAGGGCTTTAAAGCGGTCACGGATCGACGGTAATTAGATTCAAAGTTCAAGCAGTTTCTCTTTGCATGGTTGTTTTGTTCTTGATTGTTGTACTGCTTTTCTTGTCTAGTTGACGCCTAGATTAGTTTCGTTGTTCTTGTGTTTTTTTCTGGTTGATCACCTAGATTAGGTTTCTGTTGAGCTGCTTTAAAACATTAAAACTTGTCTTTCTTGATCACCTAGATTAGATTCTTGTTAAGCTGAGGATATAAGCGAACGCTCACCTCACTTTAGAACATCAATTCAACCAGTTAACCTATTCATTGGAGTGTGCCTTTCGTAGAAACCAGTTAGGGTTAATCCACTGCAAGAGTAACTCATAAATCGTTAGTAATTCCACCAGTTAGTTTAGTCGTTGCGAGAGGCGACCGTACCCGGGCGACTAATTAATCTTGGTAGCTAGATCGGATAGAGCGAACGTTCGCCAGTCCTAAACCTAAGGGTAAGGAGTTATGGTGGTGTATAGAAATTGATTGAATGAGAATTGAAAACCGCTGGTCTTGTGATTGTTGTTGCCTTGGTGATCTAAGGGGGATTCAAAATCTAAGCTTGTCTGTCTAAACCAACCAATCTTTCTGTCTTTTAATTTCATTTTAATTTTCCTGCATCTTAGTCTAGAAGTCGTGGAACTCACACCACGCACAACGTGTTTAAATCTGAGTAATTTGCCTTCATATTTGAGTAGACGATTAGAAGAAACCCTGTGGAATACGATCTGCTTAGCTTGTTAGCTTGGTAGTATTTGATCACTGTTTTACAGCTCATCACTTCACAATTCGTCAGACAAATGAACCCTAATCCGCATCGGACACTAAGCTACTAAAAGTGGAACCGAACTCGTGCAAAACGACTATTATAATCATAAAAACAAACTCGAATTTGATGAGGGAAGGGACAAAGGGAGTGAGTGATGGGTTCGAGTGAGCAAGACTTACCTTTTTGGTGTCAAATCGCTGGCAGGTAACCGATAGCTGCTAGTCCAATTAAGTCTTGGAATGCCTTGTCATGGGGGGGCACTACAGCAATTTTGTTATTTACCGGCGTTTATTTAGACCGCCGATATATTTGAATAATTAATCCCATTTTAATAACTAATCCCACTTATAACTAAGCTGACTTAAGTAAATTTCGCAGAAAAACATCCAACCCTAGCCACCCAATCATTCTATTTTCCCCAGCTCTTCTCTGGTAAACTTCCTCGACTCTCTTTCTGCAACTCTTCTCTGATCGGAATTTCAAAACCTAACGCCGTCCATTTCGACTCTTCTGACTTATCTCTTGACTTATCGTCTCCTCGATTGTCTCATTTGCCGTTTCAGATGCAGTAACAACGAATTGAATCTCGCTTTCTCCGCCGCCCGCCTCCATCGAATCGACATTCACCGCTCCTTCTGCCGTCGTCGTCAACCTTCGCCTCTTCCTCCAGCTTCCTCCAGCGTCGTGGTCCTTCACCCCTTTCACTGGTGTTGTTTATCCTCCAGGTATGTTTTTAGGAAACCTAATTAAGTTTCTATTATACCCTGGCGTTGTATACCCTGCCTCTCCTTGATTATGAGTCTTAGAAGAGAATTAGGGTGTTGGTTTCAGATGGAATTACTGTATTCTTTCAGATTTCTGTTCAGTGATATGTGAAGTTTGAATGTTGTTGCTGTTAAAGTAAAACTTGATATTAAAAAACCGTCGGGAAGTAAGTGAACAGTTGTTGTGGGGGGGGGGGGGGGCTTCTTGTCAATCAGTAGAAGGAGCTGGATGGAGATGCATCTTCGGTTGCCTTCTAGTCAAGGAAGTAGAAGAATCGGCAGAAGAAGAAGCAATGAGAGAAGAGGAAACCATACCTTGAGCAGAGGAGCAGATGGTTGCGTGAACTGAAACCCCAAACCTTGAGGGTATTTTGGCCATTTAAATATCCACCAAGCACAATATAACTGCACCAAACAATGATATTTAAGTAATTGGCTAAACAAATCAATACAATACTAATACCATATTAATATCTCCCTAATCTCAATATCCCAACATATAAGTTTTCCAAACGACCCTTATATAATTATGTATGTGCAATGATGTGACTTTGCCTTGACTTGTTTAGCACAAACAGATAGCTACATATTGTGTACTTAAAAATGGTAATGGGACCAAATCACTTTCAAATTCGATGTTCCTTATCACAATAGCAAGAAAAACAACAACAAAACATACTGAGGCAAGGACATAACCAATTCGACTTTCTAATTTTTCCAGTGTCAGCGTGACTCTGGCTAAAACCGAGGAGGAGGAGGACGATAGCGATAGTTGAGAATGAGAGTGGAGAGTAGCTGGAACGGATTCAGTGGAGAAAGAAGTTAACAGCTGAGTTTAGGGCGAGGAGGGTTGGGAGGATGGAGTTAGGGTTTGACGGATCAACTAGGAGTTAAACCTCAACCCAGGGGCGGAATTAGGGGGAGCCGGGCCGAGCCCTGGCTCACCCCACTTTCAGTTCCGAGCGTTAAATCCAATCGTAAATATGTGATTTTTCGAATCCGGCTCAGTGCAAAATTTAATTTCGACTCCGTGTTATATTAATTTGGCTCAGTTCATTTTTATAATTTCAAACTTAAAAATTAAATATATTACCTTCATATTTTTAAGATAACCTAATATTGTTAATATGCTCAATCATATTAACCATACCCTTCTCTAATACTAATATTCTGTAAACATGCATAGAGAGTTAAGTAAGACCAATACCATTTTCTCTTAACATATGAATGAGTAAGAAAATAATATTTGATGATAAATTATTCAAATTAATAAAAAATCGTCGTGGCACATTTTGATTTTCATTTTGTCAAGAGTTATACTAATAATCTTCACTAAGAAAAAAAATATCAATGAATTAATGACAAATAACATTACATACTTATAAAAGTAAATATTATATATAACGTAATATATATTCTTGTAGTTAACTGTATTATATTATTATTAAAATTTGCTCAAATTTACATTTATGAAAAAATCATCTATATTCCGGCTCAGGGCATCTTTTAATGCTGGTTCCGCCCCTGCGTCAACCTACGTGTCACATTTTCGTTCGAAAATAGACGTCATGTTATTTCAAACTTCGATCCTGATAAGTTGTGCGAAATGAGTATTTCGTAAAAGAGTGTGTCTGAAGCTGGAAAAAAAAAGCTGGAATTACGCTATAGTTGATGTCATACTAGAGTTTTTTTTGCCTATTTTTAATAATAGGTTTGAACTAAAAGATAACAAATAAATTTCTTTATAGTATTTCACTCAAATCAAAGTCTCGTACTAAGGTCATCAACATCCATGCAGTTTATTTGTAATTTCTTATGGCGGTCCCTATTGTCACCTCATCAAGTTTTGCAATTTCACCACTATCAATTTCATTTCATCTACATTCATGCAATTCACTTTCAATTTCTTATGGTGGGACCACTTACTTTTCTAATTCAATTTAAAACATTTATATACCTCCAATAATTTGCCATTATCTATTAAACATGAATTATATATAATAAAGTTGTGAAAGAATCATAAATATTTACTATTATTTTAAAAATATATATTATAAAAATAATAAACATACTAGATAATAACTAACAATTTCATGAAAATAAATATTATTAAAAACATAAATACAGTATTTGAATAATACAAGTACATAAAACATAACTAAATTGCTAAATTAAAAATTAAAAATTAGTATTATATTAATCATTACACTCCTAATCGGTATTTGTATTAGTATGTACAATACATATATTAAATAAAATATATTGATTATAATATAAATTTTATATTAATTTTAACATAAATACATTTAATAATAGTACATACATTTCATACATATAAGAAATCATATATAATTTCGAATATACATAATATTCAAATATATTTGTTATATATTTTATTTTTATTTATTATATATAACATATTATATTAGTTATATATATATAGGTAATTTATATAACTAAAATATTTTAACTAAAGATTGGAAAGTTGGGGTGAATTACTATTATTGAATTTAATCACATCTTCATAATCATTAACGTTACAAATCCCCCAATTGCTTTAGAATTATTTATGGCTTAATACAAATTAACTTAATACATGATAACCCAATTAATTAAGGAGTAGGAAAGAGGATAAATCCATTGCCCCCCTTCAGGTGCCTAACTAAGTCCGATGTAATCCCTAACAAGCGATACTCGTTGGAATAACATTGTTATCATAGCAAGACATGATCTCCGTGAGGATGTAGTTGTTCGTCGCCGGATTCAAGAAGATGAGTTGTTGGGGAGTGCTTGATGAATGAGCCATGTGTTGTTAGTGTTGTGCGGGACAAAACCTGCATTTTGTAGATCCACCATGGGATCGCAGTACTAATAGGCATATAAAGCTTAGTCAAAGTAGACAACTGGTGTATCGCTGAAGTATATGTCGTGGGCGTTATACTCGTGCAACAAAAAATCCCATATTGGAGCGACAGACAAATAGTTGGGTAAGACTAGCTAATAGGACGAGTACGGGTACCCGTACCCATTAAGAAACGAGTAATGGGTAACACAAACGAGATCAGGTCAGGGTACCCACTAAAAAGTAAGACTCTTGTTTTTAAAATTTACCATAATTTCACTCCACTCAATTGTCCACAGTCCATAGATCATGGAATATTATAAATTAACAATACTTCATTAACAAGTCTAATAATATATTTTTATTTATTGAGATCATTCTATCATTCTATCATCTACACATTTCCTTGATTATTCTTGTAAGCTACTAAAGCCGAAAATGAAGTTAGAGATGTTCGTCCTCCTTGCTTCCCTTTCCTTTCCTTCTTCATTGTAGGATTCGGTTAGCAGCTATGTACATACGGTACCCATTTACAATACATAATATATTATTGCATTAGATGTTCAAATATCCCCCGTACATGAGCTACTTCATTTCTCTAATGCAAAAACATATTATATATGAAAATAGCTTTGTATTTCTTGGATGATGAAGAGTCATATTATTACCAACTTCAAGGTCAAAGTGCTGATTCTGATTGGAAACTGTGCCACCGTCTGCAGCTCCCTGGTGGCAAGTACTTGGTCCAATTATTTTGGTCGAAACTATATGCTCACAGCAATGAGCATCATGTTGTTTAAATACAGAAAAAATTATATATAACATATTATTTAATTAAAATATTCAAATCAAATATACATATGTTACTAAAAAAATAAATAAAATACCTAAAAATTAAATCATACGGCTCTATCATTTTTGTGATTTCACCAAACTAATAAAATTTAAATAACTATTTACCAAATTAAATATGTTCCAAAAGTATAAAAAATAGTAATTTTTACCCAGCTTTAGAGCGAATTCACCCAGCTACTATATGTTATTTATCCTTGGGAGTCTGACCAAATTCCTAACCGGTTAAACTAAAATAACTGACCAACTATACCATAGCTGGGCAAATTCGCCCAACAATAGGCGTATCCATATATTATTCCAAAAGCTAATAAACAATGCAGCCTGCAGTAGATTATCACAAAAGCTAAACTCATGTAATTATCCCAAATTATAAAATAATCACTAGACTAGATAATTTCACAAAATTATCATTGAAGTTTTAATTTTGACGTGGTGACGTGTAATGGAAAAAAGGCACTGACATGTCATAAAAATATAATGTTTTATTTATATTTTGATGGTGTGTCATTGGTGACATGGAAAAATGGTCGGAATATGCTGTCGTAATATTTTGGGACCAGTCTGTAATATTTTAAAGTTTCAAGACCACTTTGTAATTCGACCCAAAATTTGAGGATGTATTACTATTAAGTATTTGACCCATTTTGCAATTGCAAATGGAGTGTCACCTCACTTTGCAATTGAGTCAATTTCATGAATGTAGATTTACCTAAGATAGATTAACGAACTGATCTTTTTGTACTTATTCTTTCTGGCGCTATTAAGTTTTCTAACACGATTATATTGACTTGAGTATATTTATTATCAAAATTTCCATGTCAATAAAACAACATAAATTTACAAAAATAAAAAGGTCAAATACACAATGCCCAATGTTTCGGTCAATTGTCAGTTCTAGCCAAAACTTAGCATAGTAAAATTTCTAACCAAAATTAGAATTTCATCTATCATTCCGTTAACTACGTCCAAAATGTTAACGGAAAGTTGACTTGCCAATGAAGCCAGTGATGATGTGGCAAAAAAATTAAATATAAATATTTGTGTTTTTGAACAAAAATAAAATACCTTTTCAAATTAAAAAATATGGCAAAATCTAGAAAAATAATTTTTAAAAAAAAACTCTATCTTCTGCCGTTGGGTGAAAGTTATGCATCTGGTTTCGTTCTTGGATCTTTAAGCAACCCAAAAAGGAACGCGTTGAGATTCTCAGCATCTGAAGCAGGATAGGGCTGTGAGTTGTTTCGTTGAAATATGAATCTGAGTTTTTGAGGGGCTTCTTCTTTTTTGTTATCTTCTTCTAGAATTGCAGCAGATGGGAAGGTTGACTTAAATACACTGGATACCACTGAACTTTTTAAAATAAGTCACCCTGACTACTCAACTATTTTTTGTTCACCGGGTGCCACTAAACTTGAATTAATGTTCGTCGCACGTATACCATTTTGTCCTAAAAATGGATGAAAAACTAACGTGGCGGTTAACGACATTAGCCTAATCAGCATATACCACTAATGTTTGTTGACTGTGCAGAAAATTTAGTTTACAAAAAAATTTAAACGTTGTGTTTTTGTGAAGAATGAAATGAGGGGAATAGACAAAAAATGAATCTTATCATTTTCTATTCTTGTTACTATCTCTTCCACATCTCCAAATCTCTGCCGCTTCCTTGTATGTCATCGAAAGTTGTGCACTTTTTGTTTCTGAGACTATAAGCTTCTGGTTCTGGGCTTGGATTGAGTCGTTATCAGCTTTGACATTTTGATAGCATCATACTATCTTTTGAGGAGATCACAGTCTTTCTCAAGCTGTTTTGTCTTCCATCCAGTTCTCCTGTTCTAGAACCAAATTGCAACTTGGCTTGGTTGAAGTCCAAGAGCTCTAGTGAGTTGCATTTTTCTCTCTGGTTCAAGCTTGTTCCCCAATTTAATAGAGAAGACAAGCAAAATATGACTTTTGCTTCTTTTGGTCTTCTACTTTTCTGTTTCCGTTTTCTTATTTACTTCTTTCTATTGGGCCCTTCTTCACTTACGAGCCCAATACTTTTTCCCATTACTTTCCAGCCATCTTCCTTTTCAATCTTGCAATGAACAGATGTATATATTGCAACAATGAAAGGAACTCAGTAGGGTTTAGGGATTGCAAACTTTCTTTCTTTCAATATGGTATCAGAACACCAAATCATTTCTCTTCATCTTTCTTCTTCATCTTAATATTATATTTTTTCTTTTCTTACAATGTGTCAATAGAAACAGGAACAAACTCTGCCATGACTCATGTCCCAAACAAAAAATATTTGATAACAGATCCTTACTACTTACATGGAGGAGAAAATCCAACAATGTTATTGGTCCCTGAGAAACTTGATGGCACTAATTATGACGATTGGAGCAAATCTATGCTTACTTCTCTTGGTTCAAAGAACAAGACCCCGTTCATTGATGGTAGCTTACCCATGTTGATCTTCACATATCCATTATACCAGCCATGGATTTCCTGCAATACAATAGTTTTGGGTTGGTTGAGGTTGTATGTTATAGACACCATAAAGAAGGAGCATATTGAACTACAAAACTACAGCTGAAGTATGGAAAAATTTGAAGAAGAGGTTCTCTCACTACAAGAAAAATTGGCAATGGTCACGAATTTTTAGTCACGGAATAATAAATCGTGACTAATTAGTCACGGTTCGTAAAAAACTATGACTAATTTGGTCACGGTTCTTAAGAAACTGTGACAAATTAGTCACGATTTCAAAAGAACCATGACTAATTCTCACTCTCTCCTCCACGCTAGCAGTCCGCTTCACACTTCCTCCACCAATCACCACCATCTCCATCTTCTCCCCTAAAACTTCTTCAGCTTCAACCTTCCAACAGCTCCCTCGTCTTCAACCTTCATCCTCTCCACCGCCATCTCCCTCAACCACAACTTCCACCACCATCTCCAAATATATTCTTCGTCCTCCCTTTCTTCATCCTCTTCCCTCTCCAGTTTACAGAATCATGAGGCGGCATATTAGCGGCGACGGATTAGAGGCGACGAATTAGAGTTCCAGATTTGGAGATCCAATCCAAAATCGACACTTCCTTCTTCGTCTCCTTCCTCATCACCACCGGCGGATGAGAAAATCACCTCCATCGACGCCTTCTTCTTCCTCTTCCTTCGTCAACGCCTTCTTCTTCCTCTTCCTTCATCGACGCCTTCTTCTTCCTCTGCCTCCTTCGACGCAGATGCAACAGGAGAATCGGAAACAGAGGATGAGAATTGGAAATAGAGGAGAGGAGAAATCAGAAACAGAGGAGGAGAGCTTAGCTCCGATGACTGGAGAAGATGGAACTTACTCGCCGGCGACTATAGAGTCACCGGAGAAGACAATAGACCAAGAACGAAGGACTGATTTGTTAACTGATGAAGTTTCTGGACAAAGTTGCATAACTATAAAAATGGAGTGACTGATTTGTGTAACGGAAGAAATAAAATTGGGACCTTTTGTTAAGTTTATGAATTAGTTTGCGTAATGGAATAATTTGAGGGTCTGGTTCTAGAATTCGTGGAAATTACAAATTTAGTCAGTGGAAAGTTTATAGCTTACAATTTGGTCATAAATCTTTGTCACGGTTTCACTCTAAACCGTGACTAAGGTTAGTCACGGTTTCAAAGAAACTGTGACTAAACTTAGTCACTGTTTTCCTTCAAACCGTGACAAAGGTTAGTCACAGTTCATTCAAGAACCGTGACTAATCCTTTGTCACGGTTTATAGAAAAAATCATGATGAATTTTGATCAAAATAGTCACGCTTTTAAAATCGTGACTAATTTTTTTAGTCACGGTTAATACCGTGACTAATAGGGCAAAAAAACTGTGACAAATAAGCTGTTTTCTTGTAGTGTCTCAAGGGGTTTAATCCAGATCTCAGAGTTGCAAGAGGAGTTATCCAAACTAAAGCAAGGTACTAGAACAGTTTCTGAGTATTATACACATTTGATTAATGTTTGGAATGAGTTAGTGGGTTATCAACCTATACCTGACTGTAATTGTGGAGGCGAAACACACTTAGACTGCAAGGTTGTTTCCAAGATACTCAACTATCAAGAAACTAATTATATCATTCAGTTTCTCAGAGTTTCAAATGATAATTATAGTCTAGCGAGGACTCAGATCTTGATGAATGATCCTCTCCCTGACCTAGACACAGTTTGTTATCGAGTCACACAACTAGAAAGACAACTAATGGGATATGTTATTCCAACCAAGACAAATGACATTATGTTTATGGCTATGTTAGCCCCTACTCACCAAGCTATAGCAAATGCAACACATGAAGTTGATCACGGAATGGCTTTCTCAACTACAAACCACACAAGGCCTACTGGTATGCAACAAACGGGCAATATAATTTTTATAGAAACAACCAGCGGGTTGTGAGGCCTTATCGACCACAATAGTAGACACAAGGGCAGGGTTATTACAACAACAACAAGAGGAGTACTCTTTTCTGCACCTATTGCAAGTTCACATGGCACACTATGGACCAACGTTATGAGAAAAATGGTTACCCACCTGGTATGTCCATAGGGGAATGATGAACCAACAGTCTAATATGAGCCATGCAGGAGCAACAACATTTGCATCACAATAGAACTTACTTAGTGGCCTTGGAGGACTAAGGTTGACACGGGAACAATACACACAACTCCAAGCTTTTGTTCACCCTAGCATATCAAGTTCCTCAACAAAAAAAAGCATATCAAGTTCTCATTATACCAACAGTGGTTATACACCAACAACTTTGTCTTCTACTGTTGCAAACCCTTCAGGTATGATAGATAAAGTAATTTGGGTGTTGGACACGAGAGCCACATATCACATGATCTATGAGTTGCCTTTATTTTATTCCTACACACCTATTAAGAATGTCTTTATTACATAAAATGGGAAGTTGAATATATAAAATGACGAGTTTTATAACGAAACATGTGACATGGATGGATGAGGTGAAATAAAATGGCGAGTTGGCATTATAATCTGTCAACTTAACGAAATTTATAGACGGAGAGTCAACAAAATTACCAAATCGTTACAACTGTAATAGATTAGTGACATTTTAATTATCTCCTGAAGGTTAATGACCATGTTGTCACAATCTATAGGTTGATGACCAAAATGAATACCAAGCCACAATTTCATGATGAATAGTGTTATACATTTTAGGCAAATTTTCAATTATTACTCGCGTATATACCACCTATTGCATATGTTTGTGGCGTCATCACTTATTGGATTTTGAGTTCTGCGTAGCACGCAGTTTTCAATGATTTTCTTGAGAGCTGGCTAGATGAAGTTAGTTGACTATATAAAATAGTCGAGTTGGCATCTTACGTGGAAATATTGAATAATTTATTAAAATATAAAAATATAAAAATATAAAAAATAGAAATTGTGAAAATTTCTAACAATTCTATAAAAATAAACCACCGCACCATCCATCTCCAGCCGTCCAAACAACCCTCTCTCTCTCTCTCCCCTTGTTGTCTCCCTTTCGCCGATCAGCCTCCGACCAAATCACCAAATGACCACCCTTCACGCCTCCCCTCTATCGTTGATGAAACCCATCTCGACCTCTCCCCTATTCTTCCTCATCACTCCGCAAAACTCCCACTCTTCAACCTCCACTGAACCTTCCCTTCTCCGACCAAACCATCTGACCACTTGCCCCTGTTCGTCGACCATTTCCCCCTGAACCTCAACCCACCCTCGACCCCCGCCTCTACTCTGCCCGACCAAACCATCCATCTAAAACAACCGTCTAAAGGTCATAAACCTTCACCGCCATAAACCCAGCTACCATGCACGAATCGTAAGCGGCGAGATCGTTTAGGTCAGACTTGCAAGTCGGGTCGAACAGGGTCGAACAGAGTATTTGACCCAACTACAGAAACTCAATCCCTAGCTAGTTGACTGAATCCCTAGCTACTGAAATTGGAAGAGTTGAAGCAATAAAAGATAGGGTTAGACATGGAACTGAGCTTAGATTGGAAATCATAGAGGCAAGAATTTGAAGTGGGAAGATATGGGAGATGAAAATTGGGATTTAATTCAATTTAGTCAACTAAATCTCAATTTCTACACGTACTTGACTGCAGAAACCCAATCCCTAGTTCTGCAACATAGGTCTTTGTTGGCTATATGGGCTCGGAGGCCGATTGAGTTAGAACTTTGGAAGGGTTGTGAAGAGTCAGAGAAGGTCGACGGCTGCAGTGGCGAGGAGATGGATTGGGAGGTCTGATGCAGTGTCAAATTGTGGGGGTTTTCTCCGGCATGGATTGGGGTGAGATTAACTTCGAGCGGACGATTTTCCATCATCCGACGAAGGACTGGACAGCGAGGGAAGACACTAATAGAAGGGAGGAGATGTCTTTGATCAAATTGAGCAGCGATTGTAGCGACGAACTAGGAAAATCGTGATGTGGAGGTGGGTGGGGATCTAGGCTGGGGAAGAGGAGGAGATAGAACGGGAGGATAGTGAGGAAGTGAGGAGCTACGGTGAAGGCGAAGGAAGAGAGGGTGGAGATGAGGTGGAAGAGGAGAAGAGCGATGGAAGGGTCGGGAAGAGGGAGAGAGCATGGAGGATTTGATTTTTTTCTGTAAAATAAAATGGAGATGCAGACGAAAAAATAAGGTTGGGTGAGGTGGACGGTAAAAAAATGGCCACGTGTGCAGTAAAAGAGCCACGTCAGCTGTAGTAGCCAGGTCACTCTAACCGTCATGGACGAAATTCCTAAAAACTGACGGCGTATTACGCGGAACTCAATATCCAATAGGTGATGACGCCACAAACATAGGCAATAAGTGGTATATACGTGAGTAATAATTAAAAAGTTGATGACATGTGAGGGTTTTTTTCCCTACATTTTATTAGAAAATAACTACTTTATAGCAAACAGCTCAAAACAGCAGAAAATTCTACAGTGCTGAAGTTTCAGCACAGATTTCCTGCTGAAGTGGCCATCCAACGGCCAAGAACGACCCAAAACATATGTATTAATCCAATGGCTCAGATTATCCGGATGTGGGGTCACTTGGGGAAGGGGAGGAAGGAGGGGTATTTTCATCTTTTCGCGCGAGGTCTGAAAAGTTGTAGAAAAAATTTAATTTATGTCAAATCACAATCTCTCTCTTTGTTTTATTTGGGTTTAGTGATTAAACATATACTTCATTCTAAATTGGTTTTTAATAATTTAAACGTCAAAAGTTTCGTTATTTAACAACGAATCTAACGATAGCACTCTTGCTACAATCTAAGAAGAATAGATAATATAGACATACGAACGTATGTATGGATTAGATTTGTGTATGAACTGTGTTTATTCATACGCCGTATAGACTCGTTGTTAAAAAATCATACCACGTATGAATAAACACAGTCATTATTCACACGCCGTATGAATTTTTTACAACGAATCCATACGAAGTATGAATAATCATAGTTTTACCCAATACTAATTCATACACACGCTTGGTACGCTACGTAAGAATACGAAGTATGAATAATCATATTTTTTTCACAACGTTAATTCATACACACGTCTGGTATGTTTCTATAATAAATACTTACGTCTATGTTAGTTGCCAAAGCCGTGTATAGGTTGTTGTAATTCAGACGTATGCGTATACTTACGTCTCTTTATTCTTATGTCGAACGCACTTTCTTTCATGGTTGAGAAGGCGGTCGTTTCTAATTCCCTTCGTGGGGTCCTCTTGAAGCCGAGCTGCCCAAAACTTACTCACTGTTTATCTGGGGATGATACAGTTATCTTTGGAAAGGCTTCCGTACACGAGGTTGACACTATTATGGGTATCATTAATGGTTATGGGGCCATCCCAGGACAAGAGATCAACACGGCAAAGAGCTCCATCTTCTTCATTGCTAATACCCCAACTGAGCTGAAAAATTCAATCATCGCTCGAGCAAATTTTGATATGCGGGAGACCACTCAAATTACTTAGGAGTCCCAACAGAATGGGGGGGCTCAAAGAGGGAAACCTTCAATTTCCTTATTGAGCGGATGGAAAAGCTTGGAAAAGCCTCATACTCTCCCATGCCGGTAAAATGGTGCTGATCAAAGCGGTCGTCCAAGCAATTCCAACTTACATCATGAGCTTATTCTCCCTTCCAAAAAGAATGATTCGGCGGATGAACTCTCTCCTTAGAAGAATTTTTTTGGTCGGGCTCAATGACTAAGAAGACCATTCACTGGTGTAAAGGCGAGAGATTATGCGACCCTCTCACGGAGGGAGGGCTGGGATTCAAAGAATTCGAGCTCTTCAATAAAGCTCTCCTGGCGCGTTAAGGGTGGAGGATCCTGAACCAACCGGACTCTCTCTGGGTGAGACTTCTGAAGAGCCTTTTTTTTTCCTAGAGGAGACTTCCTCTCCGCCTCTAAGGGTCGACGCCCGTCCTGGATTTGGTCAAGCCTCATTGAGGGTCGCTCGGCCCTCAACCTGGGATGCATTAGAGTTATTGGCAATGGTAGGGATACAGACATCATGACTGATCCATGGATTCCTTCTGCCCCCAATTTCCGTCTTCCTCCTCGCCCGGGTACTAGTCGGACAGTAGAAGAACTTATGGACCTCTTTGATAGAAGCTGGAATGAGGTAGCTATACGTGATATCTACTCCCCGAGTGACTGGGAGGCTATTGCTCGAGTCCCTATAGGGCCTCCTGATCTCGACGATTTATGGCCTGGAGTGCTGAGCAATCAGGCCGTTTCTCGTTGCGCTCTGCGTACCACGTCTTAAGAAGGAATAGAGCTACGTCGACAGTTCAGGTGGACACTGCTACTAAAGCCTGTTGGAAATGGCTCTGGAACCTATCGATTCCTCCGAAGGTTGCCTTCTTCCTTTGGCGAGGGATTAATAATTGTGTGGCCACCAACGTGAACATGTTTGCTCGAAGATGCTCGGGATCTACTACCGTTAGGACACCCCTTAGTGTCCTCATATTAGGACATCCCTTAGAACCATAGGATTAGAGAGTAGATCTAATGGCCTAAATTAAAATGGACAAAATAGTCATTTGAAACTGGTATATATATAGTAAATCATATTAGGGTTTCACAAACCCTAATTCTCTTTACAATCAGCCAAAAAAAATCTCTACCTCTCTACCTTTGCTCGACCCCGCCGCCGTGCTCCAGCCCGCGACCGTCGTGAACCAACCCTTGCTTGACCTCACCACCGCTTTCCAGCCCTGCCGACCGTCATGAACCAACCCTTGCTCGACCCCGCCGCCGCGCTCCAACCCCCGACGACCGTCGTGAACCAACCCTTGGTCGACCCCGCCGCTATGTTCCAACCCACGGCGACCGTCGTGAACCAAATACGGCGGCCAAGATTTCTTCGACGGAAGCCTCATCGACGGCTACAACCTCGATGGAGTTATTTCAGCCGCCGGAGTATTGTTGCAGTTAAGTATATACACACGACTCCCAATACGTGTAAATCGTCATCTGCTCCACTCCCAACACCGGGTAATTAAATCTTTACTTAACTATTTTGTTACCATTCTTTATTTACCTTATATAATGATATATGTCCAAAAGCTGGAAATATTAACGTTAGTGGGATTCTTAAATTCTTAAATGAAATAAGCTTGTTTGATTTCTCTTTGTTGTTTGAAATTTGGAATTGAGTAACAATGTTTCCATTTCAATGATTTGGAATAGGTTCGAAATTTACCTGTTCGTGCTAGTCTCCACAACTCGGTGTTGGATTCAGAATCGACGGAAACACGAAGCTATCACGAGATTGGGTCATGGAAGTTGTTGGGGTCGAGGTTACGAGTTGGAATCGATCGAATGACTGCTTTGTCTTGATTTTGTTATGATTTCCTGTTAGGGTCATGTTCATCTTTAGGACCACGTTGTTCCATTTTGACGATTTGTAGTGTTCCATATAGTTAATTATGGAACATGTATTCGATATTATTATTCCATTTTCAATTTGATTCAAGGTTTTATGATTTTCTGTGTTCCGATTTGGTAAGAAGGAACAAAATCGATTTTAAACACGTTCCATTACTTTTGAAATGGATCACTGTTCCGGAACAATAAAATAAGAACTGTTCCGAAATGATAAAAGAGGAACAATTTCGAAACAATTTCCATAAAAAGTGTTAGAAACTAATCTAAAATAAAAACCACCGGAGATACACAACAAAAACCGGCGAGCATAGAGAAGAAGATGAAGAAGTAATTAAAAAAAGATAATTAATTTAATCATAAATTAAATGGAGCAAAAAAAGGAGCAGAAAAAGGAATAAAAAATCTGCAATGTAACTGCAAATCCGAAAATTAATAAACAATAATTAAAAATCTGCCATAAATAAAATATTGAAATTACCCTTATGTCCAATTAATATAGGCCTTCCGATCTTTAAGATTAAATCCTACGGCTCTAAGAGGTGTCCTCATATGAGGACACTTTGGGGTGTCCTAATGGTAGGATTTCCCGAAGATGCTCCCCCTCCCCTTTCTGCCCGCTCTGTAATCAGGAAGAATCACTCTCTCACTGCTTGTTCTTTTGTGACCATGCGAGAGAGGCTTGGTCTGTTATTTTTCCCTCTCTCTTACCTCGCTTCTGATCTCAAAGTTTGGTTTTTCGCCATGAAGGATTCAATCCCGGCGGGAGAATGGCCTTTGATTGCTGCAGGTTGCTGGTTTATTTGGAAGGCGCGTAACGACTTCATTTTCAACAACATCCGCCCGTCGGTGTTCTCTACCACGACTTCTTGCTTTCGGGAAATTGATCTCTGGAAGACCACTCATGGTTCCACCCCTCACTCCAGTCCAGCTCCCCACCCCCGTTCACTTCTGAATCCACCGCCTAGTATCCTCTCCAAGGGCATTTACTGCGATGGGTCCTTCTTGTATGAGACCCAGGCGGCGGCTTATGGTATCGTTGTTATAAATTCCCATTGGTTTGTCTGTGACGGTAAAGCTGGTACCTCTCTCGTTCACTCACCCATAGCGGCTGAGGCCTTTGCACTCTTGGAAGCGGTCACCCTGGCACACCATTATGGTAACCCCACTACAGTCTTCTCCGATTGCAAGGTCCTAGTCGATATTTTAAACTTGAAGCCCACTCCTTGGTCGTGGGACTGCGCAGCTTGGTTGGCCTTTGCGGCTCGCATTCTCCGTTCCTCTCCGTCGGTTTCAGTTTGTTTTATCCCCCGTTCAAAAAATTCTAAAGCGGACTGGGTAGCTAAAAAGGTAGCTCAGGGCTCCCTTCCAGAGTCCTGGTTGTCATACCTTAATGGACCCAGTCCTCTACTGTAATTTTTTGGCCTTGGTGCTGTGATTGAATGAATGAGAGTTCTCCTTGTCAAAAAAAAGGATAGAGAAAGGGAGGGATATTTTGAAATGAGAGGGAGAAGGGAGGGAAATTTTGAAATGAGAGGGAGAAAGGGAGGGAGATTTTGAAATTATAAATTTTAAATTAATTAAACATACATATACTCTACATGATAAAAGTAAGTTACAAACACAATATTATTCAAACGTATGTGTAAGTATTATATAATAAACACACTCTTATTCAAAGTATACAAGGGAACCACCCAGTTTCACTAATACATATTAAGCTAATTAAGACATATGTATAGCTTTAAATGTGCATATGTAAACAAACACGTGAAACATATGTAGCGGACAACGTATTCATACGTCGTTTCCTTACTAATTCAAACACAATACGTACGCGTCTGGAACATGAAACTAGTTTAAGACGTATGTAACACGTCATTTTCTCAACGTGATGAATGTCGATCCAACTGACCCTGAAAGCTATCGGTCGGCGTTGCATGTCGTGCTCCTGCAAGGGCCATCAACACACTATATTACCATTCAAACATTAAACGCCCCAAAAAATTGAAAAAGAAACCCGTAAGGACCATCAACACACCTATATTTTCGATCTCCGACGTATTCGTTGTCGGAACTTGCATCCCCGACGTCTTCTGAATCCAGACGTGGTTACTAGGTCAAGAAAGAGTGAGGGTAAACCCAAAAACACCATTTATGAAACCAAAACATGTTTATATTACGTTTGTTTCTTATCAACACGTAATACACCCATGTTTGCATATCATCAAACGTATGTAGCAGAAAACGTATGTTTTACTACTACATTTGCTGCTTATCAAAACGTAATACACCCATGTTTGTATTACGTCAAACGTATGTAGCTGACATCGTTCACTTCTACGTTTGTTGCTTATCAACACGTAATACACCCATGTTTGTATTACGTCAAACGAATGTAGCTAACAACTTATGTTTCACTGCTACGTTTGTTGCTTATCAACACGTAATACACTCATGTTTGCATTCAGACATGCATTTTCAAAATGTGTTGTAGCCCGCATATATAGCCCCAAACAAGCACTAAAACACACCCATAAGTACCATCAACCTACCTATATTGTCCGTCTCCGGTGTAGTCGTCGTCGGAACTTGCATATCTAGCGTCTTCTGAATCCATACGTGGTTTCTGGGTCAAGAAAGAGAGGGGGGGAGAAACATGAGAGAGAATGAGAAAGAAATTCAAAAACCAACATTTATGACCACAAACACTCCCTAAAACACACTCATAGTAGCATCAACCTACCTATATTGCCCGTCTCCGGTGTATTTGTCGTTAGAGCTTCCATTTCCGGCGTGTTATGAATTCAAACGTAGCTTACGGGGGGAAGAGGGAGGAAGAAACAAGAGAGAGAATGTGAGGGAATTTCAAATATGAGCATTAATGACCAAAAAACATGTTTATATAGAGGGGATTTTTCTCTTCCTATCAAATCAATACGTAAGTACTGTCAGATGTCTCCCACGTTTGAATTTAATTTTGCTCATTTTACCCCACGTTTGAATTCTCCTATACACCGTGGAATTAGATCGGACGGCTATTAATGGCTTCCGCGCCATTATATAGGGGTGCTGAAAGACAAGTAGGCAAACCGTATACAAACAAACATACAAGACAAGTAATGACGACAAGTAGTTTGTCTTTTCTCCTAGTGTCGTTGTTACTTGTTAGTGAGTTTTTTTCTATTATATCTACAAAGCTAAACCCAGTGGCGGATGCTCAATTCATATAGTCAATACCGACTGATCCCTCACAGTTACATCATTCTAATGGCCACAGATTTCAAGTTCATCCCAATTATCGGTAACCCCAACTGCAGCTCCCTCTAACTCCTGCTTTTCATTCCATTTCTGGTTTCATTCTGCTAACCTTTTGCTCTGCAAGTCGCCAACTTTACTTTGAAAACGGTGTTCTGTGCTATTTCTGTATATATGCTGGGTTTGATTCTGCAGATATCGGGCCTTTACTAGCAAAGAGTGATGACCCTGATATGGGTTCGGACCCTGGTGTGGCTCAAGTTGTTCAACAACTTCACAAGGCTTGTAGAGAAGCTGGCTTCTTCTATGTGGTATCAATTCAATTCCTTCCTTGTCTTTGGAAATTGGAGCCCTTCTTCTATTTGTTTTGATCATATTCAGTTTTCTGCTACTTATCAGAAAGGTCATGGCATACCTGATTCCCTAGTGAAAAAGGTGAATAGTATAGCTCACGAGTTCTTCCAGCTTCCTTACGAAGACAAGTTGAAGATCAAAATGACTACTGGATCTGGATATAGGTTAGGCCCTTTTGTACCAATCTTGTATAGATACTAACCAGGTGTCCACTTGTGATGGGACTCGAGTACAATCGAGATCTAGTTAGCACTTTCTACCACTCGGGCAGGACATCTGGTATATTTGTATGACAGAGAATAATGAATCGCGATCTGTACAATGCAGAGGATATCAGAGAGTTGGGGAGAATGTAACCAAAGGTGTCCCTGACATGCATGAAGCTATTGATGTAAGCTTTCTCCACTTTGCACTCGAAAACTACGAGTTACTAGACTGAAACGCCAGCAAATCTTGTAGTGTTATACAGAGATAAAACCAGGGAGGTATGGAGCTCTTGGCAAGCCAATCGAAGGATGTAACCAGTGGTATGTAACACATACCAAAGAACAAACACACTGATTGTTCGTCTTGTTAATTAATCATCTCGTCGTATCACATACGTTTTTGTTATTTTGTATAGGCCAGAGTATCCACCAAATTACAGAGAACTGATGGAGGAGTACATAAGCAATTGTACACAAGTGTCAAGAAAGATTATGCAAGGAATTGGTTTGGCATTGGGCGGATTACCATCTGCTTTTGAAGGTGATATAGCTGGGGAACCTTTCTGGGTGCTGCGCATCATTGGTTATCCTAGCCTAACTGCAGATGCCAATGGTCATAAGAAACCTGAACATGATGTGGGATGGTAATGCATTTATTATATTGTCACCATTTCATTTTTTTGGGGGTTTGGAAAGTTAAGGCTGAATCGATGTTTCGTTTGTGACCAAAACAACCAAAGCGGAGCTCATACCGACTATGGTACGATTCATTCAATCGTTTCTGCTGGTGTATTTACAAGCTTGTGACATGTTATCCTGTTTTCTTACTCGAATCATGGCTTCATGACAGGATTGTTGACGTTGGTTAATCAGGACGATGATAAACTGCACTTCAGGTATATTAAAGATTCCCTTTCGATCTTCACCTGCAACTTAAGCAGTTTGATTGCTACATATGTATAAGAGAGGAAGCAAGCAAGCATGTTGTTGTATCTTTGTTTTCCAAGGTGAGGAATCTATCTGGAGAGTGGATATCTGCTCCACCAATACCCGGTACATTCGTATGCAACATTGGGGACATGTTGAAGGTATATGCATGTCTGCAACTTTCTTTAAATCGGGATCCTGAATAGCTTTGAGTTGAATCTGCTGTCTGGTTAAAACTGTAGATATGGAGTAATGGCCTGTATGATTCAACTGTGCATCGAGTTGTGAATGACAACGCCAAATATCGAGTTTGTGTGGCTTATTTTTACGAGGTCAGTGAATTGTTTGGTGCCTTCATTTGTGACAGACAATCTAGCAGTGCCATTAAATCATGTTTATTTATCATGATAATGTTTTGCAGACGAATTTCGATGCAACAGTTGAGCCAGTAGGTTTTTGCATAGAGAAGAGTGGTGGTGTAAGGAAGTTGGGGAAAGCTGTGTATGGTGAACATTTGGTTTCTAAAGTTCAAACGAACTTCGTCTGAATGAAGTAATAATAATCATGTTATCTCAAATAAAATAATAAAACAGAGGTAGCAAGGCAAGATTCTCTTTCTTTTGATATCTACTTTGGACTGCAAGATTCTCCTTTCCTACTTCGTTTTGTTTGCAACCGATAACGTTGTCCATGGGTCTGGATGGACAAAATTTAAATTATCCTCATCCTCAAATGGATGGGTATCGGTGAAATTCAAATCTCTTTGCATCTTGATTGCAAAGAGGTTTTTTAGATGAAATTACGATTTTCGGAGCATTAGGGTTTCGAGATAGAACGAAAAACTGCTCAATCGATGAGTTGAAGAGAAGAACTGAATGACTGAAGAAGAAATTGAGTCTGGTCTGTTAAACATAGATGATATAGTGTGGCTAATACAACGTCGTTTCATATTGGGTACCCATCGGGTTGGGTATGGGGAAAATACCTTCAAACCCCTTCCCGGCCGTTAATGGTCTAACTGGGTACCGGGTTTTCTCTTACCGGTCAACTTTACCCAGTCAACGGATAACCCCGCCCAAATAGACCGAATTTTGGGTAGGTGCTCGGTTTCGGGATATTAATTGCCAAGCCTGGGCTGATTTGTGATGTTTTATTTGTCTATTTAATATAATTAGTAAATGATGAACAATCTTGTATAATGATAGATTCAAGGTTATGTTTTGCAAATTGTAAACCAACTAAACTTTTGAATTTATTGATTGAAATTAAACTAAGGGGTCGTTCACTTGAGAGATTTGGATTTAGGTGATTTCAAATCTCTAGAGATTTGAAATAGCTAGAGATTTGAGATTCTCTAGCTATTTCAAAAAGCTATGTTCACTTGGGTGATTTGGTAGAGAATTCTAAAAATATAAAACATAATAATAAATATGCATATTATGAAAGACCAAAATGGCCTCATTCATCATCTCCGTTTTGATATTAGACAAGTTAGTTGGGGTTATTTTCGTAAAGCGAGCCCCAAATCTCTCAAATTCCCCTCAAATCTCTGGTCTTAGTAGAGATTTCAGAAAGCTCCCCAAATCTCTAGGGGCCTGATACTTGCAGTTTTAGCGGTATCAAATAACTAATCTACCAGGGCAGACTAGATCGTATTCAACTCGAGGTTTCTTCTTCTTGACTACTCAAAGAAGCTGGCAATTTATTCAGGTTTGAACACGTAGTCGTGGTGTGAGTTCCACGACTTCTAATCTAATGAAAAAAGGAAAATAAAAGACAGAAAAGTAAAAGGTTGACTAACGAGAAGATAGACGAACTTAGATTTAGAATCCCCCTTAGATCACCAGAGCAACGGCAATCACAAGACCAGCGGTTTTCAATTCTAATTCAATCAATTACTAAGACACCACCATAACTCCTTACCCTTAGGTTTAAGACCGGCGAACGTTCGCTCTATCCGTTCTAACTACCAAGATTAACTAGCCGCCCGGGTACGGTCGCCTCTCGCAACGACTTAATTAACTGGTGCAATTACTAATGATTAGTGAGTTACTCTTGCAGTGGATTAACCCTAACCGGTTCCTACGAAAGGCACGCTCCAATTATAAGGTTAATTGTTCAATTCGATGTTCTAAAGTAAGGCGAGCGTTCACTTCTATCCTTAGCTTAACAAGAATCTAATCTAGGTGATCAATCCAGACAAGAAACATGAACAAGGAAGAACAAATCAAACATGAAAAAGAACTGATTGAATTTCGAATCTAATCACCGCCGATCCGTGACCGCTTTAAAGCCCTGGGTCACTTAGGGTTCATCTAATCTAAGCTCTACAAGTTCAACTACTCATAACGATAACAGAAGAATCAAAGGCAACAAAGGAAATCACCATACAGAGGAAGAACAGATAAGAACTGAAAAACCTAATTCTGACGACTCCGGCGAAGCTTCGATCTCCTGGATCTTCAACTTTAAGCTCCGAGCTCTCCGAGGCGGAAGGATGGCGTCACGATCTCTCCACGGATCTTCGAACTCTCTAAACTCTATCTATCGACCCTAGAGTCGGCTGACTCTCAAAAGTCTGATTTTTGAAAATATGAATAATGATTGATTAATACTGGCTGCCGGCTGCTTCTCTTTAAATAGGTACGCTTTAGGGTTTCCAATACAGCGCCGGATTTGAAGGATATTTTCGGCGAAAATATCAAAACATTTTCGCCGAAATCTTTAGTTAAAATCCCCTGTTTGATTTCTTCTAGGATTTTCGGCGAAAACATAAGGAAGTTTTCGCCGAAAACTTCAGTGTAAATCAGCCTGTGAGTTTCTGAAGGTGATTTTCGCCGAAAACTGTGTAGTATTTTCGGCGAAAATATTGTGCTGGGCAGTTGGATCTTCGGTTCTGAATCCGGGTTGATTTATGGTTCGATTCTGGTTCACTCCTTGAGGTCTTGAATACGTCCGTGGCTACGTAAATGATGGCAAAAATCTGTGCTATCACAAAAACACTAGAAAACCATCAAATTGACCCAAAAAGGGCCAAAGTAACCAAATCGGTAGAAATAGAGTAGTTGAGTGAATATTCGATATTCTACCCCTAAAACCACGTTTCAAGCAAGGAAATGTCGCTTAAATGAGGCTGAAAATCACGTCAAATCGAGTGTCATCAGGGCCCACCTCAAAATCTCTAATCCACCCCAAATACTCCATCTCCAATTGTGAAGTAAACATGAGATTTCGTCCAAATCTCTAGAGCAGAGATTTGAGCCCCAAATCACCCCAAATCTTTCAAGTAAACGACCCCTAAAATTCAATGAGTAAAAATAATTAATATGTTACTTAACTGAGAAAACATATTAAATTAAACTAAAATTAAAAAGTGAGTTGCACATTAAAATATATATTAGTGGGTAAAATTTCAGTACCCCGAGGTATCGATACCCTAGCATATATATATATATTCCAATTAAAAATGCTTAGTTGGCGAAAACATGGCTATTGAAACTGGAGTTTTCACCATAATAAATAAAAAAATTAAACTATGTACCTAAATAAATACCTTTTGAAAGTATGGACAAATCTAGGTATATCCGCCCACGGCATAGGCGAAAACGCCTATGGCTGAGGTGAAAATCGTCCCCGTGACTCTGAAACGATTCATGAGCAGATTCCTGACCGGTTCAGAGCAGACCCGTGACTCTGAAACCCCAATAGGCATTTTTGCATGTACCCTGGGCGTTTTTGCCTAGACTCGGGGCAAAAACACCTATGCTAAATTAATTTCAAGCCCCTATAAATACCTCCATCATTTTGGGTATTATATCATTAAAACAAAACATCAAAATATGACCGACCATAGTAGTTTCCGAGAATTCCGTATCCAAGTGTACTAGGGGGTCGAATCGTCCAGGATTAGAGCGGCTTAGCATACGATGGGGGAGATAACGTTCGTCTCAAGATGACCAGACGAGCCATATATGGGAGCCTGGTCACCACGTTCGGGAGGAGAATGGGGTTTGGCCCGGATCGGATAATCCAGTCATTTGTTTGGAGAATGTCGATATTCATCCAGGGGACTCTGTCTCATTACGTTGCTCGTACCATATCAGATGATATCGGTGTGCAAGTCATCTACGACATAGTTCGCCGTAATCCTAGTGTCGAAGTTGTCCACTTGTACGCCTTGATGGAAGAGGAGTCGTCCCACTTCTCCCAGGCGTCGGGGGTCATGCCAACTCTGAACAAAGAGAAAAGCCAAACATATGATGGATCATACATGGCTACCAGTCGTGTCGGTCCGGAGGAGGAGGAAGTTGATCAGAGGGATTGGCGCGAGATGAATATGTCACCTCCGATGACTCGGAGACGAAAGAAGCCATTGCACGGAGGAAGAAGGAAATCCTAATATCGACGATGACATCGGCCAAACCAACGAGGAAGACGACGACGAAGGTGGGGGAGCCACAGGAGGGAGCGTGGACATCTATGTACCACCGGAACATGCCACGAACGTGGGTGCCGACTGTGACGACATCATGACAATCTCCAACACCTACTCCATGGACAGGCGCTTCCAGTTCCCAACGATGTCGTACTGGTCGGTGGAGATGGAATTCTATCTGGGACGGTCATTCTCTACGAAAGGCTAATTGGTGTCCCTAACGAAGAGCCAAGCAGTCCTCCGCAACTATAAGCACAAGGTCACCACCTCCAACCCGAAGGAATGGGCCATAAATTGCATCGAACTGACGTGTCCGTGGAGGATGCGTTCTACACTTAGCAAGAGATATGACTTCTGGATAATAAGACATCTCAACAACGGCCACATTTATGACCGATCAACGATACTAGGTCCCCACCCGCAGCTCGACGTTACGCTCATCTCAGATGTAGTCATGCACATTGTCCGCAGGAAACCGGGCATGAAGGTGGAGACAGTGGTTGACTGCATTCTGGAGAAGTACCATCGCAACATTTCGTACAGGAAGGTGTGGTTTGGTAAACAACGTGCTGTCCAGAAGCTGTACGGAGACTGGGTGACCTCGTACAACAACATTGAGACAATCTTGAATGCTATTCAACTCACTAACCCCGAGACATGGTACGAGCTTAGAACCAATCTGGCGGGTGATAGAAGGATGTTCAAAAGTGTGTTTTGGCCGTTTGACCCCTGCATAGAGGCCTTCAAGCACTGCGTTGGGATCATGATCGTTGACGGCACATTCCTCACGGGCAAGTATAGGCAAGTGTTGTTGATTGCTAGTACGTTTGATTGACAACATAAGATTGTGCAATTGGCGTACGCCATAGTTGATCAAGAGGACGGCGATAATTGGAAGTGGTTCATGGAGATGCTACAAAAACATGTGACCAACGATATTGTAAGGAAAAAGTAGAAAAAATGAAGTACCTAACTGAGAGAGAAAGATGGATAAGAAGCCTAACCACGAAGTCTGTACACCGGTCTAATGCGTAACGTATATCCTCCAGGCGCATGGCCACGCGCTGTTGATGGCGCTCGATGATAGGTAACCAGCGCACACCACGAGGAACGGAGTCATCCACAGGAGGGTCATGACCGTTTATGTAGCGCTCTGCAATGTGTGGAAATCTCTCCAGGGCTCAGAGCTGGACCAACAATGTGAATCCTCCGATGTCACCAGTCCCCCTCAGACTGCCACCAGTAAAGAAAGCCACCCTCCCCATGACCTTATACAACCATGCGAGAACCGCACTGCCCCAACTATAGGCGGATGCAACCACCCCAATAAGTGGTAGGATGTGCACCAGTATGTGGTCTCTACTCCGGTCAGCTAATAAAACGCCAGCTACAAGAACCCATGTGTACGCCCGTGCGTGGAAGGTAACAACCTCTGTTGTAGCCTCAGCCGGCAAACGATCGAACAACCCCTTAACCCACGAAACTCTAACTGTCGTGCCAGTAATGGCTCTGGGTGGAGGTGCCACGCCCAACCACTGCTTGCATATGTCACGTGTACTGCGATCGTCCAGAGCTGCAAGAATAGGAAGTCCCTTAGTAGGAAGCCCTGTAAGAACCTCCACATCCTCCAATGTGATAGTAGCCTCGCCCTGGACCAGGTGGAAGGTGTTCCTCTCTAGCCGCCACCTCTCAAGCAGTGCCATGACCAGCTCCTTACACGGTATGTGACCTAGTACACGACAAACCCCTCGAAGTCAGCGCCCCTCCAAGAATGACTCCAATGCAGTGAAGAGCTACGCTGGCGCACCTTCAAGGCCTTGCACTCAGCAGGCCTACGCCAAACTAAACCAGTCCTATGCTTGTTCTCCCCCCAGAGGAGAGAAGCATCCCTAGGTTGAGGCTTACTAGCCTCGGGGGGCGCATATCAACTAGTGGCTCATCCCATCCGTAGTAAGCCATATATTGTATAGTAAATTGCTAGGTTAATATACAGAGTAATATGTTTATTTTCCTACAGGTAAAAGTGAACTAGCCTAATTCACACTAGCATGCAAAGGACGAATTTTTAGTCCTACAAACAAAAGTGAACTATCCTAATTCACACTAGCATGCAAAGTCATAATGTCATGCAACAGACAAACAACCTATAATCCATAAACATCCTACATAAACAAGCTAGATACATATTCATAATTCACACTGAAATAAAAATATAAATAATGTATACACTACTTACCTCGTGTAATGGTCTGAAACGAATATCCTCTGCTAGACACGAACGTCCATTGCTTAAAAATCCTACAACGTCAATAGGACGGTGTCAATAAATAATCTCAAACATTTTCAAACTAATTATCTAATCTAACATTTCTAAACTAATTCTCTAACCTGTTGAAATCTGAAGAAGTTTGTTATTTTAACCTTATTTTCATCCCTACAATTATGTGACTAACTGTGCTATCTTTAAAAGATCAAATGACCAAGTTGTTCTTTATTGAAATCATAATGGATTACATTGCGCTGACTTAGCTTCCGAGAAAGGGAAGTCTTCCTTTCTTTGTGCAGGATATAGCAAGATCAAAGGGAATGCAAATTCATATATGGAAGGAGTATAAACTATGGGGAGATTTGCAGCAACGGCTCTGATACCAATTGAAAAGCAAGTAAGGATTAGTATCGGTATGGATTTAAGACTATCAAAGTAAATAGCTATCGATCGATTGAACAGAGGAGAAGAGTGATAGAGAGTTCTTCGCTGGTTAGGGATTCTATCGATCGTATTCGGATTGTGAGTTGCAGAGTAAAGTGTTTCTTCACTTTACTTCTTTTATAATCAAACAGCACAACACTTAAGTGATGTGGGCTTAATGAACTGAGGTGGCCCAATGCCGCTATCACCTGCAGTTCGAACCCAAGAATACCACAGCAGCTACGATTGCAGTTCTTCGTCAACCTGCAAATCCACAAATTTGATTAACACAGTTCTAACAATGCAGAAGTAGGGAGAGAGACTGCACACGATTTTTAACGTGGTTCAACACTAGCTTGAGCTAGGTTTACATCCACGTCTCGAAACAAGCTCTAAAATAAATTTGCTGATTCATGAGTATGAAATGTTTAGGATGAATCCTGATGAGCCTATAAAGAAGATGTATGATAGACTTAGCCTTATTGTGAGCAATTTAAAATCACTAGGGAAGGTTATCACTAAAGCTGAATTAGTTATGAAAATTCTCAGGTCTTTAACCAAAGAATGGATGCCTAAGAAAACAGCTATAGAAGAATCAAAAAATCTTGAAACCTTAAGTCTAGAAGAATTAATAGGTTCACTAATTGCTCACGAATTTGTTTTAAAACAACCAGAGTTTGGTGAAGACTCAAAACCAAAAAGAAACATAGCACTCAAAGCTAGCCATAAAGAAGAATTGATTGAGGAAGATGATAGTTCTGATTCTGAAACTGATATAGCTCTTATGACTAAAAAATTCAGGCAATTCCTAAAACATAAGCAGAATAGGAATAGAGAAAAACTAAGGAATGGACAGAGCTCTAGAAAATCTGGTTCAAAACCTAAAGAAGATTCTAAAAGTGATGAGAAAGACGTGATTACTTGTTTTAGATGTGGTCGACCCGGCCATATTCGTTCTGAGTGTCCTAACAGGAGTCAACACCGACATAAGGCCATGAGGGTCACATGGAGTGACTCCGAGTCAGAGGAAGAAGAGCAAGCTTATATGGCGCAGACAGACCTTGATGGAAACACTGAGGGCAGCTCATCTGATAATGACGTAAATGACTCTGACTTTCCTGATATGACTAGAGACGACATTATTTCTGCATTTGTTGACCTGTCTGATTATTTGCATAATGTTAAGACTAGATACAAACATCTGAAGAAGAAGTATAATGTTGAAAAAAAAGAAAGTACAGAGATAATTAATAATCTTGAATCAGTAAATCAAGACCTGTGCCTGAGACTTGATAACTTGAGTAAAAAACATCATATTAAAAATAAGAATCTAAAAAAACAAGTCAGTATTCTGGAGGAAAGACTATACTATGTTAATATACGAAAAGAAAATGCTCATAAAAAGCATATATATACTGAATTAGATAGGAATGCTTACTATACTACTAGAAATCATTATCAAGTCAAGCAGACAAACTACATACAAAATAATCTAGATAGTAGATGTTTCTTTTGCCAGTCACATGAACACTCTTCTTCTTACTGTACTTTTAACTATATATCAAAAAGAAAGGTGCCCAAGCAAATCTGGGTTCCTAAAAATTTAACTAAGTGTGATTGTGCAGAAACTTCAACCACTAAACAATGAGTGGTACCTTGATAGCGGGTGCTCACACCACATGACTGGAGATGATAGACTGTTCTCATCATTAGAGCTAAAAAGGGGTGGAAAGGTTACTTTTGGAGACAATAAGAAAGGTAGGATCCTTGGTCAAGGATCCATATAGGTTTGGCTCCTAACCCTGTGTTTAACAATGTGCTATTAGTTCAAGATCTTAAGCATAATTTGCTATCTATCAGTCAGTTGTGTGGAAATTTAAATAAAGTCATTTTTGAACCTACATGTTGTAAGATTATTAGGATCTCTGATAACAAGCTTCTTTTCAGTGGTAAAAGTCAAGACAATGTTTATATAATTAATCTAAATGATGCAAGCTCATTTATTGAAAGATGTTTTTCTGCTGTAGACTCTGCTTCTCAATCTGTCTGGCATAGAAAATTAGGACATATTAGCATCTCTAGGATGACCAAACTGAGCTCGTCTAACCTCGTTAGAGGACTCCCTTCTTTAAAAACTTCAAAAGACTTCTTCTGATCATCTTGTGTTCGAGGCAAACAAACAAAATCATCTTTTAAACCTACTTCATTCATTTCTACTAATAAACCACTGCAACTTTTGCACATTGACCTCTTTGGACCAACAAATATATCTAGTTTAGGAGGAAAGAACTTTGCTTTCGTGCTTGTGGATGACTATTCAAGGTTCACCTGGGTCAGGTTTTTAAGTAGAAAAAATGAAAGTTTTTCCTTGTTTAAAAACTTCGTTCTGTTAATTGAATCTTCGTTTCCTTTCAAAATTTCCTCAATCAGAAGTGATCACGGCGGTGAATTCACTTCTGATGAATTTACTGTCTTTTTCCAAGAAAAGGGTATTAGTCATACCTTCTCTGCTCCACGAACTCCCCAACAAAATGGGGTAGTGGAAAGAAAAAACCGCGCTCTTCTTGATTTAGCCAGAACCATGTTACTAGATCATGATACTCCTAAAAAATTTTGGGCTGAGGCTGTAGCCACGGCTTGTTATGTCTTAAATCGAACGTTGATTCGCAAAATTCTAAACAAAACACCTTATGAGCTGTTAAAACAACGCTCTCCAAATCTTAGTTACTTTCATCCATTTGGATGTAGGTGCTTTGTGTTAAACACAAAAGACAATATTGGCAAATTTGATCCCAAATCTTCTGAGGCCATCTTTCTTGGATATTCTGCTAACAGCAAAGCATTTCGTATCTTCAACAAAGCTTCTTTTAAAGTCGAGGAATCAGTTCATATTATTTTTGATGATAATACAAAACCTACGTCAGTTTCTTATGATGAAGAAACTGAATTTCTACCTTCCTCTGTCCCTCCTACTTCCTCTCATACTATTCCAACTGTCTCTCTTATAGAAAATGACCTTCCTCTCGACACCTCTACTTCTACTTCTTCTTCTTCCTCAAACAGTTCGTCAAATCAGCCTAATACTATGATGACTACTGATCTCAGTGGCCCTCAAGCTCTTCCGCATATACAAAAACGACATCCTCCTTCTCTTGTTATAGGAAGTCCCTCGGATAAAATAGTTACTAGGTCAAAACGTTCACTCTTCAATGAACAAGCCATGATCTCCTTAACAGAACCTAAAAACACAAAAGAAGCTCTCAAAGATGAGAACTGGATCATTGCAATGCAAGAAGAACTAAATCAATTCCAACGTTCTCAAGTTTGGGACTTGGTTCCTTGTCCAACAAATAAAACTATCATTGGCACCAAATGGGTTTATCGAAACAAAACCAATGATAAAGGGGTTGTAATTCGCAACAAGGCTCGCCTTGTTGCACAAGGTTATAACCAAGAGGAAGGAATCGACTATGACGAAACCTTTGCTCCCGTTGCTCGAATGGAAGCAATTCGACTTCTCTGTGCCTTTGCTAGTCTAAACCATTTCATTTTATTTCAAATGGATGTTAAGAGCGCGTTTCTAAATGGTTTTATAAAAGAAGAAGTCTATGTCGCTCAACCTCCGGGGTTCGAGGACTCACACTATCCTAATCATGTCTTTCGCCTAAAAAAGGCTTTGTACGGTCTTAAGCAAGCTCCTAGAGCTTGGTATGACAGACTTACACAGTTTCTTACTTCTGATGGCTTCTCTCGGGGACAAGTTGACACTACTCTCTTCATCAAACGAACAAAAACTGACCTTCTTCTGATCCAAATCTATGTCGATGACATAATTTTTGGATCCACAAATAAAGCCCTTTGTTCTGATTTTTGTTCTGCCATGACCAATTCTTTTGAGATGAGTATGATGGGACAGTTACAATTTTTCCTTGGTCTTCAAGTACATCAATGCCGTCAAGGTATTTTTATACATCAAACAAAATATATCAAATCCCTACTTGAAAAGTTTGACTTCACTAATATGAAACCTGCCAGTACTCCTATGGCCACTACAACAAAACTTGACACAGATTTGTCTGGTATTGGTGTTGATAACACTCAATTTCGAGGAATGATTGGATCCTTGCTATATCTTACATCTAGTAGACCTGATATTCTCTACAGTGTTTGCTTGTGCGCTCGTTTCCAAGCCAACCCTAAACAGTCTCATCTTTCGGCTGTAAAGCGTATCTTTCGTTATCTAAAGGGAACCTCTAGTCTAGGCATTTGGTATCCTTCTTCTTCAGATTCCCAACTCATTGGTTATAGTGATGCTGACTTTGCTGGGAGTCTAATTGATAGAAAAAGCACTTCTGGTGGCTGTCATTTCCTAGGACATTCCTTAGTATCTTGGTCTAGCAAAAAGCAAACATCAATCGCTCTTTCGACTGCTGAAGCTGAGTACATTGCCGCGGGCAGTTCATGTACTCAGCTACTATGGCTTAGATCCCAGCTCGAAGATTATGGAGTCTCCCTTTCCACAATTCCGCTTTTATGTGATAATACGAGTGCTATAAATATGTCCAAAAATCCAGTACAACACTCTCGTACTAAACACATCGAGATAAAATACCACTTTCTCTGTGAGCTTGTTCAAACTAGGATAATTGATATACATTTTGTCCCTACCGATGAACAATTGGCAGATGTGTTCACTAAACCTCTAAAAGAGGAAAGATTCAATTATATCATCGGTGAACTAGGGATGATTGATCATTCTCAAATCCCGTCCTCTCAATAAATTATATCTCATGAATCTGTTATTTCCTTTTTAGACAGGTTCTTATATTCACAGATTCCTCTTTCCTGTGTTCTTCTCTTTTATTTCCTCCTTTAACTAGTCCTTCTGTATTCTCTTCATTGCCAGTCCTTAGAATCAATCGTTTCCATTTCCGGTTGATTATTCACCTTCCTTTTTCTGCCTTCTATTTTGCTTTAAATAGGCTGTTTATCGAACAGTCTCGTCTCACCTCGTCTCTAAACTCTCAGTCTTCACTAAAGCGTTCTATCTTCTCTATGGCGGCCTTCCTGAACTCGGCTCGTTATGTTGGCGACATTCACCCTTCCCCTGAAGCTTATCGTCGCCATATTCATCACTTTCGCCGTTAAGCCATCATTCCCACCTATGTGTTTCGCTATGAAGGATTCGACAAATACAATATCCAAGTCCAGAAAGTAATCAACAGTCTTGGTTGGATGAACGCGCTTCCTGCCTATCCTCAATCATACTGTCCGGAGCCTGTCCGGCTGTTCTATTCCAATCTTCAAGTTTCTCAATCTAATCCTCTAAGACTTCAAACTCTGGTTAATGGTATTGCATTTACTATCTCTCCTGAGTTCCTAGCTTTTATAATTCCAATGGAATTGTATGGTCTAATCATGGCAGATAATTATGATCTGATTGAACATGGGTTCAATCATATCTCGGCGCTTCAATCCCATCTGGCTATCCTGCCTTTTGAGAATCCTGTCCACATCTCTTCCAAGTGCTTGCCCGATCATATGAGGGTTATGCACTTCCTCATCACCCGCCACTTTCTGCCTCGATCAACCGCTAGAGATGAGCTCACGCCGCTGGATATATAGATACTCTACAATGCATGTATCACACAGCATCCAATCAGCCTCCCACATCTCATCATACGGGCAATGCAGGCTGCGGCCTCCACTCGCTTTGTTGGTGATCTACCATTTGCTGGTCTTATTACTCGCATGTTGGACTTTCTTGGCATTGATATTTCTCAGCAGCTTCGCATCTACAAGATCATCACTCTTCGCCCTCAATCCATTCTGCGTAAGATTGGATCTCAGAAAGCTCCCACAAAAGGCCTGCTTGATATAGCCAAAGGGGGAGAACCACCAGAATACTGTTGTGCAGCTGGTGAAGTTGGACACAAACTGGAGCTTCTCATTCACTCGATTGGGGAGTTTGGCAGCTGGGAGTTTGATAACAAGGATCTTCAAGAAGCATCTCTCAAGAACAAAATCATCCGTCTTCTCAAAATCCTTCGCCAACGAGGAGACTGGGATTTTGATAACATAGAAGAACTTGACCTAGGAGCCTCTGAAACTGCAAAAGAAACGAAAAGAGAACTCCTGGAGTTAGTTGATAAGAACAATGCTCTGGAGAACTGTTCGGATTATGAGAGTGATCCAGAACCAGATTTTTGAAAATGCATCTGTTGTTTTGTTTTAAATAAGCTGTTCATCAGCATTAGCATAAGTCGTGTTGAGTTCTTTCTGTCTTCACTTTTCTGTGTCTCTTTTGTTTTGGATTGCCTGTCTTTGTTTTGAGTTTCTTAGTAATGAATCGAGTCTAAAGAGTTCTCCAGTTTCGTTCACTTGAAATGTTATCATAAAACAACATCGCGTTAAAGATCTTAATTAATACTGGATTAAGGGGGGAGTTTATCGAAAATAAGGTTGGCAATATCAAGCTTAGGGGGAGATTGTTGAAATCTGAAGAAGTTTGTTATTTTAACCTTATTTTCATCCCTACAATTATGTGACTAACTGTGCTATCTTTAAAAGATCAAATGACCAAGTTGTTCTTTATTGAAATCATAATGGATTACATTGCACTGACTTAGCTTCCGAGAAAGGGAAGTCTTCCTTTCTTTGTGCAGGATATAGCAAGATCAAAGGGAATGCAAATTCATATATGGAAGGAGTATAAACTATAGGGAGATTTGCAGCAACAGCTACATGGCTGTTGAAAGCATTTAAATAGCAAAGGAAGCAAAACAGAACACAACTTTCGGAGAGCTGATACTAGTGATTGTATAAGCTGAAAGTAGTGTCACTCATAGAAGGATAGGTTCTGTGAGGTTTCGTGATTGTGAAAGTCCTGTGTGTGGTGTGTACCTCAGGCGGTGTAATTCAAAGCTCTGGATCAGGAGCTTTGTCGTTGAAATCTATCAAGTGACTCTCTCGAGCTTGTCTCGAGACGTGGATGTAAACCTAGCTCAAGCTAGTGTTGAACCACGTTAAAAATCGTGTGCAGTGTCTCTCCCTACTTCTCCATTGTTAGAACTGTGTTAATCAAATTTGTTGATTTGCAGGTTGACGAAGAACTGCAATCGCAGCTGCTGTGGTATTCTTGGGTTCGAGCTGCAGGTGATAGCGGTATTGGGCCGCCTTAGTTCATTAAGCCCACATCACTTAAGTGTTGTGTTGTTTGATTATAAAAGAAGTAAAGTGAAGAAACACTTTACTCTGCAACTCACAATCCGAATACGATCGATAGAATCCCTAACCAGCGAAGAACTCTCTATCACTCTTCTCCTCTGTTCAATCGATCGATAGCTATTTACTTTGATAGTTTTAAATACATACCGATACTAATCCTTACTTGCTTTTCATAACCTACCATTCTTAAACTAATTCTCTAACCTAAATCATAAACTAATTCTCTAACCTAAATCATAAACTAATTCTCTAACCTAACGTTCCTAAACTAATTCTCTAACCTTAAATCCTAAACTAATTCTCTAGCCTAAAAAAACTAATTATCTAATCAAGCATTTCTAAACTAATTGTCTAACCTAAATCCTAAACTAATTCTCTAACCTAACATTTCTAAACTAATTATCTAACCTAATCCTAAACTATTTAAATTCTCTACTCTACGAAAAATACAATAAAAACAAGAAAGGAGAGGATGGACTTACCTTGGAAAGGGGAGTTGAGAGAAGGGAGTGGGAATGCAAAATGGGGGGATGGTGGGGTTTTATAGAAGTCCTGGCGTTTTCGCCCAATCAAATTAATTTGCCCAGGCCACAGGCGAAACCGCCTCAACCATAAGCAAAAATGCCTAAGCCCATTCGCCGCATTTACTTAGTTAGTTAGTTAGTGACTAGCCTTAAATCAATGTTTCCGCCTCAGCCATAGGCGAAATCGCCTAGGCCATGGGCGAAAACGCCTAAGACATGGGCGGATATACCCATAATTGTACATAGTTTGAAAAGGTATTTATTTAGGTACATAGTTTGATTTTATTTATTATGGTGAAAACTCCATTGAAACACTACAAAAAAATACATATGGCGTCGGTTAGACCAGGTTTTTAGCGTCGGTCAGAGCCGACGCTAAAAACATGTTGCGTCGGTCGATCCAACCGACGCGAATAACGGCGACGCTAAATTATAGCATCGGTCGAAACAGTAACCGACGCTAAATGTTCTGACCAACCGACGCAATATTCGCCCAGCCACCCACTGGTTGGTTAGTCGGTTGGGTGGGTTTAGTTTTTTGTTTTCATTTTTTATATTCGTTTTTAATTGGGTTGATTACCCAAATCATCACCGAACTATGGCCGAATAACCCGCCAGTGACCGATGTTTGAAAAATTACCCAGTCATTACCTAACTTTGGACGTTTATCCCATCAGTCACTGCCGTCAACGGACATCCAAAATTTTGTTAGTTTGCTTACGTGGCGATGACAAGTCAATTGCCACGTCATTTAAAGTTGCCACCTCATATTCTATCTACCCAAAATTAATCCAAGCACTTGACCCAATTACCCACCCGACCTAATTAACCAAACCAGATGGGGTATTTTTTTGGTTTAGGGTTGTCTTCAACCCACTCTGAAACTCCATCTGGACACCAGACCCATCACCACGCCGCCGCCACAGCTCCATCGCCGCCGAACTCCATCTCCCGTCCGACCACCGCCCATTCTTCCTTCTTCGGACTGACCCCACCGACCTCCATCCCATCTTCAACCTTCGGCTTCTCTCACTCTCTCTGACCCCGACTCACCACAACCACACCTTCCCACAAGTTCTCTCACTCTCTACAGGTACAATCCAGTGGGTGCTACAAGCAGCAAGGCAGAGCAAGGACGACCATTTGTCGCCGGCGAGGAGGGAGTAGAGAGGGACAGCGGAGTCGAGAGCCTGGTCGACGGAATTGGCCTTCTGGAGCATGTAAGACTTGAAATCGAAGGAGAGCTTGGGATTGAGGTCGGGGACTTGGATCTGGATCTGGTGAAAAAGGTATTAAGGAGGGGAATGGACAAGGTATTAAGAGGAGGAGTTAGGGATTGGGATTTGGATCTGGATGTGGTGAAAAAGATTGATGATGAATGAACCCAGCAACCTAGATAAACAGAGGATTTTGGCTTCTGATGTTGCTGGTACACAAACGGAAACGAGGGGCGGCGGCGGCGGCGGCGCGGCGGCGGCGGCGGCGACGGCGGTGGCGGCGGCGGCGGGGTGGGGCGGCGGTGGCGGCGGGTGGCGGCGGGCGGCGAGTGGCGGGGTGGCGAGGGAGCGGCTGAGGGGGTGGGGCGAGGGGGGGGAGGTGGGCGGCGGGTTTGGGTGTGGTGGTGATGGGTTGAGTGGCGGTTTGGGTGTGGTGTTGATGAGTTTGAGTGGAGGAGTGGAGGTGTGAGGGAGGAGGGGAAAAGACAGGGAGATGGGTGAGTTCATGAACTCGATGGGTACACCAATGGTTATTATGGGTAATGATGATAGGGAAAATCTGCACTTCACAAAGTTTAGTGACATGGCACCTGTGGCATGTCCCTTCAGCAACAACTATGGTTTTGGATGTCGTTGCGGCAGTGATGATGGGATAAGTCCAAAGTTTAGGTAATGATGGTAATTTTTCAAATTCGGTCACTGGGGGTTTTTGGCCATAGTTCGTGATGATTTAGGTAATCAACCTTTAATTTTGTTGTTATTTTCATTTATCTTGTTTTATTTTTTTTTTTCAGATCTGGGTTTTCCAAGATTGGATTTTTTAGATCTGTGTTAGAAATAATGGCGGACGATGGTAGGGGAAAGTTGGCGGCGGACGACGGTGGGGAAAGTTGGCGGCGGACGAGGAGGAGGTGACGATGTTGGTGGGGAAAGTCGGCGGCGGACGAGTGTGTTTCCAGATCTTCCAGATCTGCGATGGCGGTGGAAAGTCGACGGCGGATGAGGGGGAGGTGACGATGTCGGCGGATGAGGGGGAGGTGACGATTTGGAGGGAGGGGCGGCGGCGGGGTGATGTGAGGGAGGGGCGGCGGTGGGGTGATGTGAGGGAGGGGCGGCGGTGGTGGTGTTTGGAGGGAGGGGCGGCGGTGGGGTGATGTGAGGGAGGGGCGGCGGTGGTGGTGTTTGGAGGGAGGGGCGGCGGTGGGGTGATTTGGAGGGAGGGGCGGCGGCGGGGTGATGTGAGGGAGGGGTGGTGGTGGTGGTGTTGTGAGGGAGGGGCGGCGGTGGAGTGATGTGAGGGAGGGGCGGTGGTGGGGTGATGTGAGGGAGGGGCGGCGGTGGTGTGTTTGGAGGGAGGGGCGGATGTGGTGGTGTTTGGAGTTGAGAGGATGAGGGTTTGAGAGGTTTTTAAGAGAGGTGGGAGAGTTTCAGGAGAGAGAGGAGAAGATTGAGAGAGGTGAGAAGGATTTTAGGGTTAGGGTGGCTACTGAGAGGTTTAAATAGGTATGTGTATTTAGCGTCGGTCGATGACGACGACCGACGCTAAAGCTGGTTTTGGGTAAGGGCTTTGTTTCTGACCCTAAACCAGATTTAGCGTCGTGTATTTAGCGTCGGTCGACAGGCGACCGACGCTAAACGTCGGTCAAACGCGAGTCAATGTTTTAGCGTCGGGCGTTTGTCCAACCGACGCTAAATACTTTCGTGACGACCGACGCTAAATACTTCTTTTTTTGTAGTGAAACTGTCGTAGTGTGCTGAATGTACATCAATTAACGCTGACGAAAGTTGGGACAGAAAGAGCTAAAAGACGAAGTGGCTAAAGTAAAAGGGGGGTGAAAAGAACGATTTAGCATGGGGCTACTTGTAAGTTGACAAAGTAGACGGGGAAGTGCTATTTCCCCATATCTAAATACGACATAATTTTGAAAAGCTCTTGTAAATTAAAATAAATAATAAATAATAAATAAACCACCATTTTCCTACTCCAATCGGCCTTTCGATACCAGATCCAATTCCAACCACAACACCTGGGGGATCATTTTCATCATTTTGAGATCCTTCTGATTATCGATGATATAGATGAAAAGTTCAACTTTGAGGAAGTATTAGTAAATCCAAAATGTTTTGCTCATGATCTTATTATATTGTCACACCGAGAGACAACAAAGTATTGATATGCATTCAAGGCTCTGAATCCGGACCAAACCTTTAAAGGTTGGACCGGTCCAACCCAGGAGACTAGAGGGGTAGTATTGGCATTTTACAAAAGGTCATTAAACCCTAATCTTCAGCCGTTATCCTCTGCAGCCTACCTTTTCACGCCGGCGTCCTCCTCTGCCTCTCCTCCTACCTCCTCGGCTCCCGCCACCGCCAAAACATCACCCTCCCCAGCCATCTCCTGCACCACTGTCGCCATCAACTTCACAGCCCACCACGAAGATGCCACCGGCGACAACATAAAATCGTCGGCGACTTCACCACGAAGACACCACGAAGAACGATCCAGCCTTCCTCCCCTCCTCCGGCGACCTACCTCTTCCTCTGGCACTTGCACATGTATGACTTCCTTTGACCGGAACAAAATCGGTCCCAAAGCGATTCGGCACCGATTGTTGGTGGGGGTTTGTGTTTTCGTTTGGAGCCACGCTGGAAGGAGGTTGGTGGTTGGGAGTTTAGATTCCAGCTATTTTTCTGTATCAATGCTAGCAAATAGAAGTTTAATTGTTGTATGTGTCATACTATTCGATATTAGTCAGTTGTTTTTAGTGTAATTTCTCTGGGTGATCTGCTATGTTTCTCCATTCCTTGCGAGAATTCTCTGTTTTGTTATCTTTGGGTAGTCCTGGATTCATAGATATGAAGTTTGATGTTCTTGATGTTGCAATGCAGGCACATGTTATGGTGCTAGTTTGTGGAAGCAGATTAAGAAGATGGAAGTTAGCCAACACACGAAGTACTTCTGTGAGTTCTGCGGCAAGGTAACCTAACCTTGTTCAGCCATTGTTGTTTTCTTATTACATCTCCTGAAATGTTCAATATGATTGAATTGCTCTTGCTGTTTTTGCAGGATGCGGTGAAGAGAAAGGTTGTTGGCATCTGGGGATGCAAGTATATCTAGTGTATAGTGAACCTGGATTGAACATATAATCCAATTGTATTTTCTCTGTGTAGATATTTGTTTGACTCTTTAGCTAACAATTGTTTTATATACACATGTTTCACCCAGCTGCTAGATGAGTTCCAAGTGAAGAGTTTCTGTAATAATTAGCTATGTTGGCATTTTGTGTATGATAGTGAATAATTGACATAATTTTCAGCTCACTGGTTGCCTTCAAATTATATATGAATTTGTAATTTCTTGAATGGTTAACTAGTTAACTCGATTATCGATTGGTTAACTAGTTAACTCGATTGACTAACTAGTTAACTTGATTAGTTAACTAGTTAAATCGAGTAGATAGCTAGTTAATTCGAGTAGATAACTAGTTAACTTACCATGGTGTTAATTAGTTAACTAATTAACAACACGTTTACTAGTTATCTGATGTTAACTAGTTATCAGATAAAAACCATGTTAACTTGTTATCAGTTAAAAAAACACTATTAACTAGTTAACATCAAAAAAAAGTGTTAACTAGTTAACTAATTTTGATAAATGTGTTATCTAGTTAACTAATAAAAAAAGTGTTATCTAGTTATCAATAAAAAAAACATTGTTACCTAATAAAAATCGTTGTTAACTAGTTATCAGTTTAAAAACCATGTTAACTAGTTATCAATAAAATGACCATGTTACCTAGTTATCAATAAAAAAACATTGTTAACTAGTTATCAAGTTAAAATCTGGTAACAAGTTATCAAACAAAAAACTATGTTAACTAGTTATCAGTTAAAAAAACATTGTTGACTAGTTAACAACATAAAAAAAGTGTTAACTAGTTTTTTTTTAAAGCAAAAAAAAAAAGTCACCGGCGACGGTGGTTGGCCGCCAGAGAGTCACCGGCGGTCCCCTGGGATTTAATTTTTTATTTTAAATATAATAATTAAATTATGTGTGTAAAGTCCTAAATACCCCTAACAATCTAAACCATTGGATTGGTCAAAGGGTCAAAGGGTAATCTAATGGCTGAGAAAAGGTTGGACCGGATTCCAACCCAAGAAAAGGTTGGAGCTGGATCGGCTCCATCCATTCAAAAAGGATTTTCCTTTGCCTAGTTTTGAGGAATTATCAAAATAAATTATACTCAGCATATTTGGACTTTCATTGGCACTTAAGGTTACACAGTCACTTCTCTACCTTAATGAAGTTTTTTGGACAGAAAAATTGAAGCAGCTAGTAAAATTGCCAGAAAAAAAAGTGTAATGGATAAGTTCATAATTAGCTAACACTTTAGAATACGAAGCACAACAAATATTTCTACATCTGAGAGGTTAAAGAAATGGCTTTTTCCATGTGGAGCGATTGCAACTTTTATCACGTACATAATGTCAATGTTCTAGTTCAAAAGTCTATGCTCAAAACTGGATATGACACTGAATTTCTTATTCACGGTCAACTAAGAGATATGTGTAAATAAATTATCCGTAGAGAAGATATCGAGTATCCTTAGATGAGAAGCAGAATTTGGTCAGACGAGGAAGCTCGCGTGCTATCAGTAGTATGAATGGATCGGTAAAACAAGTTCCATAAAGAGGTGAAAGAATGTGTGTTTCTAAGATTTGTGAACTTGAACCAAAAACCAAAGAGAGAAAGAAGAAGACCAAGCACAAAGTAGGCTTTAGCACTATTTCTTAGTTCTTCCCAAGCAACAGAGACTTTAAAATGGCTTCACCATTGCTTGGTATGAAGGGGAACATGTGTCCAGCACCAGGCACCTCATGATACTGTATCCATGGCAGCCTGCTCGCTATGTAACGCTGCAACATCACAGGAACCATTCTGTCCTCATCACCATGCCACACATGGACTGACCCACTGTCTGGAAATGGATTCTCCAAATCCATGGGGTCAAATTCCCAGCTCCCAAATCCAACCATCACGTCCCGGTGCAATGATTCGAATTCACCTTGCTGAGTCGCATACGCCTACAACAAAGATAAACGACCAAGTTCATACGATGCTCGTCGAAACTCCATCATAAGAGATGTTATGATTCTCCCCAAGTCAAACCAGATGATTTTATAGACAACTAACTAACTCCACACAATGCATAGATGTGGATTCTTTCCTAATCCTATATCAGTTCCCTATGGTCAATGGTAAATTAGCCAAAGCATAGTTATTGAATTAAGCAGATGGAAATGAAGAATCAATTACCTTGAGTTGATTCAATAGGTCCCCCGGTATGGAAGACAGTATTTGCAAGTCCTGGGGAGAGAAAACTTGAGGGTTTCCAGCTAAAACCATTGATCCAGGAAACCACTTCCTAGAGTTCCACCAGTAGGTGAGGCAACGAGTGTAATGAGAAACTCGTAACGCCCATTGATCTGGAACGAGCTGTTGTTGGTAAGCTTGCTTCGATAAGTTAGCTGGGAATCCAGGCCACCAGTAGTTCACAACAGGTGCAAGCAGTGCTGCACCTGCTAGCCTGTGTAATGTATAACACCCCATCAAAACCCAGACTAATTAATGACAATTGAACTCATGAAATCAACAGAAACAGACAGAAAGCAGCTAGCTTTAGCCTTTATGATGTTGTTCCAAGTCAAATCTTGTTCAACAGCTCTGGAAAAGGGGGAACAAGGATACAAGCAAACTAGAGCCTTTTTATAGCAACAAAATGGTATGAAAGAAGATCGATGGTACCTGTGAGGGATGTAGTTGAGGCAACCCCAAACAGCCTGGCCACCCATGGAGAAGCCAACAACATAGAATTTGGGACCAAGTCCCAATTGATCAGCAAGCTCCTCAACATCCAAAGCCAAACTCTTGGGGCTCCGCTTAGGGTCCGGATCGCTCTCTCCGTAACCAGGCCTATCGAATGACACAACGTGAACTCCCAGCTCCTCCCAGACTTGCTAAATCATCAGCAAAGAAACATTGAATAATGGGTTTCTGGTGAGGAAGCGAAATCAGAAATCAGAAAGGAAGAAGAAAAGGGGCTTACTTACAGGGGAACCAGGGGTTTGATGGAGGGAAGAGGAGGTGCCATGGATGGAAATAAGGTTGAAATTGGAGGTATGTTTGGGTACTCCTTGAGCCTTGTAAGCCAAATGCCTTCCATCTCTGAGCTTAATCCTTGGATGTGTAATCGGAGGACTAAGTGGGTCGGTGCTGATGCCGCAAATCTTGGGAGGTGGTGGATAGGTGGAGTTGTACGCCCATGACAGTAACCCTATCAAAACCACTGCTCCATATGCAATCCTTCTTTCCATGGATGAGAAAAGTAGCAGAGAAGAATGGGGTCAATTCAATTCAATCAAAACTGATGAAATGAAGAAGAACCAGCCACCAACCAACCACCAAATACCAATGAAGGAAATGAATGAATGGGTTTGGGCCTTAGGGGTTGGTTGTGGTTCATTTGCGTTGACCGCTGCTGCTAAAACAACCAGGAGCAGGTGGGAAAGTGGGAAAGTGGGAAAGTGGGAAAAACAAAACCAATGTCTTCTTCCCTTTCCGTTGTATTGGTCAACAAACAATTACCGGTGCCAAGCTTCTAACTTTATTCAATAATCAAATACCATAGCTTCTCCAATACCCAGTTACATATTTTCATTCATTATTCAGGTCTTCCAATTATAAATTGATAAATAACATTAGTAGAAAAGAATACAGAAAAAGGAATTAAGGAAAGCGATAAAGGAATTGATTCTATACTCTATAGTTCATCATTAGGCTCTTCATCATCATTATCATCACCCTGCTTCTGCTCATAAGCTCTCTTGATCACAGGAATACATACGTCTTCAACCTCCTTAAGCTTCTCATCATAATCTTCCTTCTCCGCAGAACCATTCATCAGATTATTATCATCCAGCCATTCCATAGCATCCTTCAACACACTCTCCATCCTCTCTTTATCATCTGAATCAATCTTAATACCACCATCATCAATGGTGGACTTCATGCTGTACACGTAGCTCTCCAGCTTGTTCCTGGCTTCAATCCTCTCCCTTACTCTGGCATCTTCCTCTGCCATCTCCTGTCCCTCTCTCACCTTCATCTCAATCTCTTCCTTGCTCAATGTACTACCCTTGTTGTTGGTGATTGTCAAAGACTTGGACTTTTTCGCTGCTTTGTCCTCCGCCTTCACGCTCAAGATCCCGTTCACGTCCACCTCGAATGTCACTTCGATTTGAGGGACTCCTCTTTTAGCCGGAGAAATCCCTGAGAGATCGAACTCCCCAAGCTCTATACAGTCATTGGTCAGTGCTCTTTCTCCTTGGTACACCTTGATTGACACTGTGGTTTGCTGGTCTTGGTATGTGCTGAATACTTTCGACTTCTTCGTAGGAATCGCTGTGTTCCTCGGGATCAATGGCGTCATCACTCCTCCCACTGTTTCTATTCCCAGTGTTAATGGTGTTACGTCGATCAGAAGTACATCTACAAACACAAACAGAGGAATATATGATCAAGAACTAATAATTTGAAAACATGGTATTTGTTCGATATTATGGTAAAGTAAGATCAATCAATTACCTCTGGAGTTACCGGATTGTCCACCCAACATTCCACCCTGAATAGCAGCGCCATGAGCAACAGCTTCATCAGGATTCACACTTTGACTCGGTTCCTTCCCATCGAACATCTCCTTCAACAATTCCCTCACTTTAGGAATCCGAGTACTCCCTCCAACCAACACTATCTCATCGATCTCGCCTTTCGTCAGCTTAGCATCTTCCAAAGCCTTCTTCACTGGCCGGAGAGTCTTCCTAAACAAGTCCATGTTCAGCTCCTCGAATTTCGCCCTCGAAAGCGGCTCAGAGAAATCCACACCATCGAACAGTGACTCGATCTCGACTCGAACTTGATGCTGGCTGCTCAACCCTCTTTTAGCTCTCTCACACTCTCTCCTCAGCTTCCCCAACGCCTTGCTGTCCTTGCTTATATCTTTCCTATACTTCCTCTTTATCAGCTTGATGAAATGCTCCATTACTCTGTGATCGAAATCCTCTCCTCCCAAATGTGTGTCGCCGCTCGTGGACAGAACTTCGAAGACGCCATTGTCGATTGTGAGGATGCTAACGTCGAACGTTCCGCCTCCAAGGTCGAAGACTAGAATGTTCTTTTCTGATTTCTCGTCGAGGCCGTAGGCGATTGCTGCTGCGGTTGGCTCGTTGATGATTCGGACCACGTTTAGCCCTGCGATCGTTCCTGCGTCCTTGGTGGCCTGTCTCTGTGCGTCGTTGAAGTAGGCTGGTACTGTTACGACAGCGTTTTCAACCTTCTCTCCGAGAAATGCCTCCGCTGTCTCCTTCATCTTTGTAAGAACCATGGCGCTGATCTCTTCCGAGGTAAAAGATTTCGTCTCTCCGTCCTTGATTTTGACTTCCACTGATGGCTTCCCGTTCTTGTTCACCACTTTGTATGGTAAGTGTTTCATGTCTTTCTGAACATCCGAATCCTCAAACCTGAAGAGTATTTAATTTAGCCTCAAAATTTATATGAAGAAGAAAACAGAGAGAAGGGTTCAATTCAATTCAATTCAGTTCAATTACCTGCGGCCGATGAGACGTTTGACGTCGAAGATGGTGCGTTCGGGGTTCTGTGGTGCTTGATTCTTGGCAGCTTCTCCGATGAGACGCTCCGAATTGGTGAACCCGACCCATGAAGGAGTGATTCGGTTGCCTTGGTCGTTGGCGATGACCTCAACTTTGCCGTTCCTTGAAACGCCGACGCAGGAGTAGGTTGTTCCGAGGTCGATTCCGATCACCGTCCCCATCTTCTTGGTTTCTTCGACTGCTGAACTCAGCAGTAAGCCTTCACAAACAAGGACAGAAACAAAAACAGAGTAAGTAATTAAGCTGCTTCTTCTTTTTCATTCGTTGAAGACAGACAGACAGACAATGCAGTAGGGTGGATGGTTTATTTACCTGAGAGGAAGAGAAGGATGACTGCGAAATCTCTGGAGCTTGCGGCCATTATTGCTTCGATTAGTAAGAACAGAATTTCAGATTTGGTTGCTGCTGGTTATTTGCTATGTGTTTCGAGTTTTGAATGAAGGTATGAGTGGCGGGAGAGAAATATTTATAAGGTTTTCAGGTAATAGAATTTGTATAACGCTAGCGTGTCCATCCAATAAGAAATAGACACGTCATTCAAAAAACGTTGTCAGGTTTCCCAACATCCCTTAATTTCCATTGGCTGGAGATGCTATACGATACGACTTCAAATGGTCTGGGCCTGAGTTCTTAACTCTTGAGGCCATGTGGGTTTAAATTTTTCAGATTTATTAAAAGAGATTAGCTTTTGGGCCCATAATTTGTTATAATAAAAAGGCTCGATGCTTTCGTATGTCTAGATATTTTACCTTTGATGAGATCTCCTTTCAAGTTGCTCAACTAAGAGGACGTCACGTCAAGTTATATATTATTGGTTTGTGTACTCGTATCATATCTGCTTAAATTGCACTCTTTCATGTATACATGCATAAGGTGTTTGCACTCAGAAATTCTCCAAATTTTCATTAAAGGAAATATTGAGCTCGTTTTACTCGTCTACGAGGACGACGTTATGTGCACACGCGGTGGTCCAATGTAAATTAAAATTCTTGCCTACCTTGCTTCTTCTTCCTCCCTCGCTTTGCAACAAAGTTGTTCATCCAATAGCATTCCTAACTCTTATACATCTTTTGCATCCTCCTCTTTCTCTTCAATTTAAGACACTAGTTCCCCTGAATTCCCGCGACAACACACAAGATGACGTCCTCTATTTCGATCCAATCCTAGTTACAACAATTGCATGCTTTGTACATCTCTGGATTCTAATTATAGGCATGATCGAGGGTTTCTGATCAATTCTACAACAGCCCATTGCAGAAATGGGGGAATGAATTTTAATGGAGTGGTCGAATTGCGGATCAGGATTGACTAGCAGAAAATGGATTTGGAATTCAGGAGAGTAGTTTGATTATGCATATCAAGGAAATTTGAAGCGCTTGCACGTGAGGAGAAATGGGCGGTGGCGGCTTTTGTCATATCCTCCTTTTATATCTCCCAAATTGAAAGCGGCCTGCGAGCAAGCCCAGACTGCCACCAACTAGTGGTAGGCGGGCACGCGAGAAAGCGCGGTCTGCCACTAGCTGGTAGCAGGCGGGCCTACGAGCAAGTGAGGTCTGTCACTAGCTGGTGGCAGGCAGACTTGCGAGGAAGCGCGACCTGCCACCAGCTAGTGGCGGGCCGCCTGCGAGTAACCGCAGCGCCTGCGACAAAAATTGGAGATGATTACCCCCAAATTCGCGGCAGGGCTCAATCTGAGCGAAATTTCGAACTGTTCTCATCCATCTATCTCTCAGAAGAGTTTCTCGCCACTTCGAACTGTTCTCGAAAGCCATAGGTTCGTTCTTCGATTCTCGCCCCTTCTTATCTCCAACAGGTTGAGAAGATGTATTAATTGTGTTCGATTGAAGACTTCTGAACCTGCTGATATCACCGTTTGTCATCTGGTAATAGTGTTTGATCTGATTCTCATATAATCATACTGATGCAAATTCACTTTCTGTTTGCAGCACTTCGGCTTGGATGCTTAATTGAGTTGTATGTTGGTGATGATTTGGAGTAATTCCAAAAAGGAAGAAATTTGTCATCAAAATTTTCAAATTTACCAGAAGGGTGAGTATGAATTAGTTGATTGGATCCCATAGGGAGAATGTTTCTTGTTTGATTTTCAGATTACATTTGTTCTGTTATTGCGTGAGGATCGACAAATTAGTGGCTTCCGTTTGTGTTGCACTTACATTATGCCCTCGTAGTCCGTACTTATTAACACAGTTCGTTTTTACTAATGCAATCCATTTTTACTAACGCAACCCGTTTTTACTAACGCAATCCATTTTTACCAATACAGTCTGGTTTTACTAGTGCAGTCTGTTTTACCAGCGCATTCCATTTTTTACTAAAATTGTCCGTTTTTTACTAATGCAATCTATTTTTTACTAACGCATTACGTATATATCAATGAATAACGCTAAGAAATTATATAACTTTTTTTAAATAATATTTTAATATTTTAGAATAATGAAAAATTATATATGCTTTTTTTTTTGAAAGGGAAAAATTATTAAAAAAAAATTATATATGCATGATATATAAATCAAATAAATTTATTTTTTCCTAAAAAATAATACTTTAATATCTCAAAAACATAATTCAAATAACTATAAATGATTCAAATAAATTAATAATATTGACGAAAAATTATAAACCTTTAAATAAATTAATAATATTGATAGAATATACCGATGAGAAATAGTAAATGTTTAAAGAAGTTCGTTAGTAAAAATTGATTGCATTAATAAAAATGGACTATATTAATAAAAAAGTGGGTTGTGTTGTGTTAGAAAAAACAAACTGAGTTAGTGAAAATAAATTGTGTTAATAAAACAGACTGCAAAGGCATAATAGTCCGTTTATATTAAAATACTGACTGCTTATTAAAAACTGATTGCAAATAGGCGTGTTGTTTTTTTCGGATTATCCATTGGGTGTATTGATAAAAGATTGCATCTCGAAAAGTCTGGTTATCGTGCCTTATCTGAATTGAAAATTTTTGGTTGATGTTCATGTTCCATCATCATATTCTTCCGCATTCAATTTGTTTTCCACAAACTTCTTTACAGACCTTTTCACTATACTATTTGCCATTATCGACCAACTCAAATTTCCTTGAACCGATTAAGGCTCCAATGCTCAGTAAAAAGATCATCTCTTCACAGTTCAACATCGCCCTAAGGACTTCTCTTTCTATTTTCCTTTTCTTCTCTTAATCATCTGATTTACGACTGCAGAAAATTGGATTCAAGATGAGCTTGATTACATATTGACTAAAAGGATGAGAAAGATACGTTTCTTTCGCAGTTGGCGAAGCTCGGATGTAGCCTGGCCCGATACCCCTAAATACACCCCTGAAATCATATTATGGTACAAGAAAGATCATGTACTTTAGCATTTTCCGGCATATCCTGCATGCCACTGTGGATGCAAATATTAATATCGATAGGTCATTCGGATGTAGTTTCTCACTGTGTTTATTTGTTTGGGACGTAAGTTCATTTCAATTGATGTTTTCTTTCAATAAGTAGGTTTGACTGATTGCATTACACACTAATTGCACTTGGCAGTACCAAGTTCATTAGATAAAGTTGATGACTGATGTCTATGCATACTGGTACCAAAGGTCCTTGCTGCTATTTGTTATTCAGTTACTGTGTTTATACTCAGTTTGTTTTTCACATGAGAATGGATTGAGGGTGGTTTCTTGTGGTTAGTGCATATAGAGAAATGATGCTATTATTAATCAAATTATGATTTTAATTCACGGAAAATCTTGTCGATAGAAGAGCTGTGTCGTGTCCCTAAACAATAGTTCAATCTTTGGTCATATCACCCAAAAAATCAAAACCCCACATCCCATTCTCCACTCAAGCCTTAATTCCGAACAACAAACGACTCTCCCTTATTATCATTTTCGTTGGATCACACGAATGATCGCAATTGGACCGTGGCATTAAAATCATTCCCCATTCTGACGGACGGTAGAACATCAGTCCTCGATGCCTATATCTAGAATTTGTCAAAATTTTCAAAGTTGTAGATTGGATCGAATAGAGATTCATCTTTCTTCTTCCGCATTGGGGAATTAGTTTTTCGGACGATAACTTTCCTTTGTGAGGAGATCAATACGTACAATATTTGCCAATTATGAAATCCAGAGAAACTGGACCGATTAAGGTCTCCAGCTCAGGAAGGAAGAAGATCAATCTCGTCTATCAGTTCAACATCGCCCCAAGGTCACTCCCTCTCATTTCTATTTCTCTCTTTCTATCCGTCTATAATCATTCTTATTTTTACGACCTGCAGAAAATTGGATTCCAAGAGCTGATTTACACTATTGATCTCAACAAAGGAGAGAAACGAATTTTACTGTTTTGTGTTGCCGGTGGCGAAGCTAGGATCCTAGTAGACCCTGGCCCGATACATAGAATACATCGGCCGAATATATTTTGGTACAGAAAAATACATGTATTTTAGCTATTTGGGTCCCCGGGCCAGGGGTAGACTCCCCTGGCTTGGCCACTGTGTGTTGCAATATATTAATATCCGACCCCTAGGATCTCCATAATCGGATGGTAGTTTCTCTCACTGTGTGTTTTTTTTTCTCGAGGGATCGTGAATGTTCATTTCAAATTTGATGTTTTCTTTCTAATTAAGTTAGTTTGGACCTGAATCATTGCAATTACACCATCTAAATTCGCCACTTGGCATGTGCCCACCAAGCTCTACACTTAACAGATAAAGCTTCTGATGACTGATGTCTACCTGCACTACTGCGTACCAATTGGGTCCCTTGCTGCATATTTGTTATCTCATCTGTTACTGTGTTCATGACTCAGTTTTGATGATGTTGTCACATTGAGACACTGGGATTTGATTGCTGGACTTGTTCTGTTTCCTTTCTCTTGTGGGATATCAGGTGCATATGAAGGAGGGAAAGCTGATGCGGTATTTTCAATCAAAGATAATGATTTTGTGAAGCTTGCACTGGGGAAGATGAATCCTCTGTTTCGGATAGGGAGAGAGGCGTGTGGTCGTGTTTTGCTGCCATTGGAAGGTTGAGGCAAAGCTTCAGTTTGTGGGATTACAAAAGGAGGATATGGCAAAAGCCGCCACCACCCATTTCTCCTAACATGCAAGCCCTTTCAAATTTCCTTGATATGCAAAATCAGACTTCTCTCCTTAATTCCAAATCCATTTTCTGCTATGGAGGAGTCAACCTTGATCCGCAATTCGACCACTCCATTAAAATCCATTCCCCCATTCCTGCAATGTGCCGGTGTAGAATCGATCAGAAATCCTCGATCATACCTATAATTAGAATCGATAGATGTACAGAGCATACAATTGTTGTAGGATTGGATCGAAATAGAGGATGTCAGCTTGTGTGTTGTCGCGGGAATTCAGGGGAATTAGTGTCTGAAATTGAAGATGAAGAGGAGGATGAACTTTGTCCAGTGGAATGTGTGAGGGAGATCAAGACGGACGAGGAATTAGCCAAGGTTATTGATAAATCCAGGAGAAACGGAGCTTTGGTAGTGGTTGACTTTTACAGGACTTCATGTGGGAGCTGCAAGTATATTGAGCAAGGATTTTCTAAGCTCTGCAAGGGTTCTGGCGATGAGGGTTCTCCTGTTATCTTCCTGAAGCACAATGTTAGTCTTTTTGATTTCTTCCCTTCACTGCTCTCTACTAGTCTCAGCTGACCTTATTACTTGTATAGTTCATATGGATAAGTTTTGAGTTAATTTGGATAATTTCTCCTTTGTGTAGTATGGATAAGTTTTTGCTTGGTTTTTGTGTTCCTTATGATTCACTACAGGTGATTGACGAGTACGACGAACAATCAGAGGTTGCTGAGAGGCTTAGAATCAAGGTACGGATGTTTTTTTTTCTGATAGAGAATCATGATTCAGTATGCAGCTTATGTCATTTACAGAGTTAAGAGTTAGCTATTGTGGAGGTGAAATGTAGATTAACCTGTCAGTACTTGGTTGTTTGTGATATGATATGTTATATGCACAAAATTTCAAAATATTCCTATTGTTCATAGTTTAATTGTTGGATGTTTGGTTGCAGACAGTGCCGCTGTTCCATTTCTACAAGAATGGAGTGTTAGTTGAAGCATTTGCCACAAGAGACAAAGACAGGATTAATGAAGCTATCCTTAAATACACTTGTCCTCCTCCTCCTCCTCCTCCTTTTCCATCTCAACAACCTTAATAGAATATGCAATATTACACATCAACAACATCAGATATACATTAGTCCTTCATCCCTTGGAGCTGTTTTGCGACCAAAAAATGTGATCTAGCTTGATCGATATATTCAAATTTGGCTTAATTCTGATTCCTATTATAGTTCCTGTTACACATACACAGATACACTACTCATTCGATATTAAAGCGCTGCTTGTCTCTGTTCTTGTGGGTAAGCTAGGAAAACAGATATCTACACACCTTCAAAAACATGACTTCCTGCACTCACAAAGACACCATCTTTCCAAGAACCAAGAGACTGAAAAGTTCAAACTATCACCATCTATAACTAAATCTCTTCTGTTTCTTAAATTTGAGTAATCCCAACAACAAGGAACTACATCGTATACAAGCTGAGCAGATATGGAAACGCAGCTGTAACATAACCTCCTAATTCCACAACTATGCATCTGTAACCGGCTTTTCGTTTATGTGTGATCCCACTGCTTTGAACCAACGCAGCAGATTCTTGTGATCCTTCACGTACAGCCACGCTTGAAGAAATGCAAACAGATTCTCGTTTACCCCTCTCTCGTCGACAAAGTCGTGAAATGCATCCCTCATCCTCTGATCCAAGTCCCTGCCATTAGTAAGAGAAACAGCTTAGCATCAAAGAAACGAATTTAGCAGTCACCAGTTAGTACTAATCATAAGCCAAAGTCACAAACATACAGTAACTTTAGAGGATAATAGAGAGTCTAGAAACATCTGCAGATCACTACACCAGACCAGATGATTGGATCATGTACATTTAACAACGTCTATATGCACTAAAGTTGCTCAAGAATCCAGCAAGCTTATAATGAGTAACACATTTCCAATATCTAGCCATTCAAGAGCTTTCAACCCCCAAGAAAAATGGCACGAATTCATTGCTATCTGAATCTCACAAGCCCTAATACGAAGTTCATCTATAAGGAAAGAAGCTGCACAACAAGCAATCTCTACCCTCATTACTGTTAGCATATAAGCTAAGGTTTTGTTCAACTTATCTTCCAACCTCAATGAATTGCCAATTCCTTCTGGGACTAAAGAAACAACTCAAGCACAAGCACCAAAGAAGCACAAAACTCACCCAAAAACTGGGCCATTGTAAGAGGACGGAACCTCGAAGAACCCAGAAGCTTCAAGCTTCGGCCTCAATGAAACAGAGTGAATACCAAGGGCGTCCGGATACAGTCCACATAGAAAATGCAGAGACTTGTGCTGGTCAGGCTTGGACACTTCAACATGAAGAAACAATTGATTGATATCCTCCTCGTCATCTCCTCCGCCTCCTCCTCCTCCAGGTATTATGTTGGACAATCTCATCACAGAAATCTTGATTTCTTCATTGCCATAAGACTTAGTGAGGACGGGGCCTTCGTTCCCATCCAGCGCCCCTTTCAACACTGTGAACCCCGGCGGAGGGCTCACTTTCTGCGACACACAAAAAAGCATATTCAAAGCTTTTACGCAAACGGAAATTTGGGGAAATAGTGAGGTGTAGATGGAAAATTAGGGTTAATTTGTTGCTTACCGGAGGAGGGTTCATCTTGGAAACGTCGAGGTAGTGTTCCTTGAGGGAACGGAGCAACATGGAGTTGACGGCCGAGGATAGATTGGCCGGTGAAGAAGACGAGGAAGAGGATCGGGAAGGGATTGAGCGCCATGGCTGGGCAGCTCTAGAATGTCGTAATAGACTCCTCCAGATGGCTGACATCTTCCTATGTCTCTGTTTGTTACAGTCGGAATTTTCGCGATCCTGCGATTTTGTAAAGAAGAAGAAGGGAGGTTCTATAATTAGCATTAGGAGTCTCATTTCTAGGGTTCTGTACGAATCGTCCCATTCGTTTAAAAAATATGAATTGGTCACATATGTTTTAAATTCGAACAAATTCATCTCACTAATCACTTTTCGGCCAAATTGAACAGTCAGCATGCATAATTAGTAAAAAAAAACTTAGGTGAAAGGTCCAACTCATCTATTTTGACTCAATCGGTCAAAAGAGCAAACTCAACCCAATCCCAACCCAAACCCCAAAACAATGAGTCTTAAACCAACTTTTATGAACTTAGCTCTTGGTCTCTGAGAAGTCTATTCGACTTCCCTTTCTGCAGCTCTCTCCCTTCTCTGTTTGAAACCTTTTCTTCACCTCCAATTTTGTAATCTATCTCTATAATCCAACTAAACTATCACTTGGAGATAATCAACTTCTACTTGCAGCCATTGCTACGCACGTGAAAGCTTTCTCTTCCTTCTTTCTTTTTACTTTGTTTTACTGAATTCAGGTTTCTTTTGAACAACCACATATTTACCGCATCTATGTGTTAGAATCGCTGCCATTTGAAACAATTATGGTTTCTTTTCTTTTCTACGATAGGGAAAACAAGTATGCAAGGAAAATGAGAAGAAGAAGAAAGAAGTAGAAAAAGAAGGAGGAGGAGGAAGAAGAAGGAGACGGATGAGTAGGGGTTTTAAATTCAAACAGATAAGGGAAGAGGAACTTTCAGGCTGATTCAATAGCTGAGTTAAAAAACGTGGGTTTAAGACTCATTGTTTTGGAGGGGTGGGTTGGGATTGGGTTCGGTGTGCTCTTTTGACCGGTTGGGTCAAAAGAGATGTGTTGGACCTTCCACCAGGGGCGGAGCCAGGATTAGAAGATGCCCTCAGCCGAAATTGAATAAATTTTTTTATAAATTTTAATAATAATATAATATAATTACTACTAAAATATATAATACGTGACATATTATATATATTTTAGTATGTAATGTTATTTACCATTAGATCATTGCGCCCGATATATTTTTTCTTAAGATTATTAGTATTATTGTTGACCAAGTGAAAATTACATAAAATAAAATAAAATTTTAAATGTGCCACCGGCGATTTTTTATTAATTTGAATGATTTATTATCAAATATTGTATTCATACTCATTCATAAGTCGAGATAAAATGGTTATAAGCTTATTCAACCTTCTACACATGTTTACGAAATATTAGTATTAAGAAAGGCTATGGTTAATATGATTGAGTATAGCTATATTAGCTTAAAAAGACAATTTTTTAAAAAATATTTTAAATTTTTAAGCATGAATAACACTGAACCGAGTTGCATTAATATAATACTGAGCCAGATTTAAAATTTTCACTAAGCCGGATTGGAAAAACTCACATAATTACAATCGTATTTAACGCTCGGGACCGAAAATGGGGTGAGCCGGGGCTCGGCCGGCTCCCCCCTATCTCCGCCCCTGCCTTCCACCTAATTTTTTTTGTTGACTACGCATGCTGATTGTTCGATTTTGCCGGAAAAGTGATAGGTGAGATGAATCTGTTCGAATTTAAAACGTATGGGACTGATCCATTTTTTTTCAAACGAATGGGACGATTTTGTACAAACCCCAAAGGAATAGGACTACTAATGCTAATTACCCGTTCTTTGCCCCTTTTACTTTCGGTTCATGAAGAAAATGTTGCTATTTGCTATCTATGTTTTACTAACGCGTTTCGAATTTTAACACAAACTGACTATTATGCTTTCACAGTCCGATTTTACTAACTCGGTCCGTTTTTTACTAACCCAGTTCGTTTTTTACTAAAATAGTCTTTTTTTGTACTAATGCAATCTATTTTTTACTAACGCATTACGTATATACTAATGAATATCGTTAAGAAATTTTATAATTTTAAAATGAATTAATAATATTTTAATATTTTATACTACTGAAAATTTATATATTCAAAACTACAAAACATAAAATGCATGATATATAAATCAAATAAAACTAACTTTGCCTAAAAAACAAGAATTCAATATTTCAAAAAAATAATTCAAATAACTATAAACGATTCAAATAAATTAATAATATTGATGGAAATTAAATAAATTAATAATATTGATAGGAAATTGTAAATGTTTAAAAAATAGCAATGGGCAAAACAAAATTGCTTCAACAATTAAAAAAATTGAAATTGGTTTAGAAATAGTTTCATTAGGTTTGCCTCATCAAACAAATAAGTCACTCGAAAACTTGTACACATTTACTCATCGTAAAATCAACCAATTAAGTATCTATTATGAAAATAAATAATCAGTATGAAACAATTGATATCTAAAATTAAAACTCATGTAATTAATATGAAATCCGTACATAATATTAAAAAGGGAAAATAGCACTTTCATCTCTCTACTTTGCCAACTTAGCCTTCTATACTATAAATCGCTCTTTTTACCCCCTCCTATTTCGACCACTTTGCCGTTTTGGTCCTTCCGTTTCAACTTTCGTCTTCTTAACATTAAATCTAGACACATCCACATACCCAAAAAGAGAGATATCGGAGGTAGGAGATGAAGAGTTGGTTAGAGAGGTAAATTGGAGAGGTATCACGAAGAGTATGGTGAAATACAAAGGGCTTTAAAACCACACATTTTATTCGTCGATTTCATCTTATCTAATTATATATGCTTATATTCTCAATTAAAACACGATTATTTAGCTAATACATGGCTATTGAAGCTAACATGATGTATTGAATGCACATCAATTAACATCACGAAGACAAAAGTTGGAACGGAAGGACCCAAACGGCAAAGTGATCGAAGTAGTAGGGGGTAAAAAGAACAATTTATAGTATAAGAGGCTATTTGTTAAGTTAGCAAAGTAGAGAGAGGAAACGGTATTTCCCTATTAAAAAGTTAATGTCTAATAATATTATTATGGTGACAAAAAAAAGGAGTTAGATGCGGTTGTGCAGTGTTAATATTTATTAAATACCACAATCATTAAGTATGAGATTAGCATTTGAGTAGCACAGGTCTGATATAAATTCTTACAGCTCCTTAGATACAACTCATCCCAAAAGTTAACTGGTAAGAAGAGAGTGTCTAAAGAGGTATAAATTCTCGTGTTAATCTCATTATTTAATTAGGCATAACATGCAAACGCAGTGGAGAAAATAATATTTGTTGAATCTGACTAAGTTAACCACTTTAGATTGTAATTGTTCGAATTGTACTCTTAAGGTAAGAATTCATCGATTGCAGAGAGGAAGATACAAGCTTCTGACAAGATCATCAACACTAATATACAGCACTAGCTAAGGATTCCAACCTGTAACCCAAATGCCAATTCCGCATCTTCCAGAAACTATAATGAGTGTCGTATGTTACATCTTACAGGACATTATTTTACCCGACCCAGCTCAATTCCCAGTGCACTACTTTTACCTACTACTACAAGTAGTACAGCACATACATTTTTCCAGAATGTTACAAAATTTACCTCACTTTTCACACTCACCTCCTCATAGAGGTTCTAAAACCCCTCCTGCTGCTGCTGCTGTTTAATCGCCCATTTGCTTCTCTTTCTACTTTCTGGCTATTGCAGCCCCATATTTATTACATTAGCTAATCATGGAAACAATTGAGGGCCTCGACGAAACCCCCTGTTGGAGAATATCCAAATCACTTCTTCCGTGGATTTTTCCTCACTTTCACAAATCTCCTGTTGCTCTTGTCACCGGTGCCTAGCGAGAAGCTGCCCCCAGCATTGAACTCTACACTGCCACTAGCCTGGAACGGTGAAGCATTTTGTGGAGTTGCTGCCATATTTGGCTGCCCGCCAAATTGGAACGGATTCCCCGGGGAGGCAGCCGTTGAACCAAACTGTGGATTTCCTACTGTCGGAGTTGTAGAACCAAACTGTGGAGTTCCTGCAGATGGGAATGTAGAACCAAACTGCAGGTTTCCTGCAGGAGTTGTAGAACCAAACTGAGGATTTCCCGTAGTAGAAGTTGCAGAACCAAACTGTGCGTTTCCAGCCGATGGAAATGGAGAGCCAAACTGGGGATTTCCTGCAGATGGAGTTGTAGAACCAAACTGAGGATTTCCTGCAGACGGAGTTGTAGAACCAAACTGTGGAGTTCCACCAGCTGGAGCTCCAGAACCAAATACAAACCCAGATGACAATGGGGGTGTCGCTGTCTGACCAAATAAGGGAACAGATGGGTTCGTTGCCTGAACAGTGTCTTCTGCCATGCTATCCTCCATCTTCATCTGATCATTGTTGCCAGATGGAGTCGAGGCAAATGATGAAGTTGATCCAAACGCAAAGGATGTATTAGTGCCACCAAACACAGTTTGTTTAGGAGCATTTTCTGCTGGTGCACTAAAGGAAAATGGAGAAGTGGAAGCAGCATTGGTAGAAGATCCGAACACAGAAGTGCCTGTAGTAGTAGCAGTACTTGATGATGATCCAAAAACAAAGCCACTAGATAAAGCTGAGGAGTTGGATGCAGCACTAAATATTGATGATGAAGGTGTTGACCAGCTCGAACCAAAGAGTGAAGATGATGTGGCAGCAGTTGAGCCAACAATATTCGCTTCTGAAGGAGTAGAAGAAGTCGCTCCAAAAGAAGCTCCAGCACTAAACAGTTTGGATGTAGAAGATGAACCAAAAACTGAACTACCAGAAGCAGCTGCTGCAGTTGAAGTTGACCCAAAAGGAGAAGACATAGAAGACCCAAACTGACTCGGAGTACTCTGGGTTGACAAAGAAAGACCAGTTCCAGCCACCGGACCACTTCCAATAGAATTATTCAAATCCTGGGACTGATTTGTAATGCTCGAGGTTGCTGGATTGGCGCTGAAACTAAAAAGGCTACTTCCAGTGCTTGTACTAGAAGCTGTTGCATTGAAAAGGTTATTTCCAGTACTAGCACTAGCAGCAGCACTGAAAAGGCTACCTTCTGTGCTTGCACCAGGTAGACTATTATTGTTACTTGTACTAGAAGCAGCAGCGCTGCCAAAGATGCTGCTCCCAGCACTTGAACTTGGAGCACCAATAGAACCAAATTGACTAACAAAAGAACTTTTATTTGATGAAGCCAAACTATCACTAGAAAGGCTGCTTGTAGTGGTCCCAGCAACTATGGACAGGGCACTGCCAAAAAGGACACTTCCACTGCTTGTAACTGAAGACTTAGAATCAATGACGTGAACACCGGTTGAACTTTCAGAGCCAGTTATCGTATTGGTTTGGCTAGTGCCTATAACAGCATTTGTAGATGGCAAAGAACCAAGATTTGAAGAGGCAGGCGAACCAAACTTAAAAACGGACGAACCCGGGGGAGAGACCGTAGCTTTTGCAGAACCAGTGTTGACGCGATTCACAGATGCATCTGTGGTAATGCTACCATTAGGAACAACTGACAGGGAGCCATCAGATACAGTTTGACTAGTTGATGGTCCTGGAAGAGTTCCATTTTGTAAACCAGACCCAAATGAGAACATGCCTACAGCTGGTGAGGATGGCAATGCAGATGGCACAATTTCACTTCTCTTGAAAGAATCACCGGGTTCAATTCTGCCTGCATCTTCATCATTTTTAGCTTGTTTCATCACAGGGTCAACCATGGAAGCAACAGTAACCATCCTGCACAGCAAGTAAAACAAGGTTTTGATCATACAGATTGGTCTAACATTACCAAAATAGAACATCGAAAACATAAAAGTAAGAATTGAATTGGATTGGCGATACATCAACTTCACATACTCTATGACTATAATAGACAGACACATAGAACCATTAAAATACACAAATGTATTTTTATTCCCAAGACCTACAATTTTATGTTACTTGGAAGCTAAAACTGCCCACTGATTAAAGCCTATAGATTTTGTTACACAAAACTTTACAAATGTTCAACTTTAACCCTCTTGATCATTTCATAAAACCAAAGCCACTGCCAGTGTGCTGAGACATGAACCCATACCAGGTACTACAACCTTACGCAACAAATAAAGACTAATCAGCATTTGCATAGTGCACCTATTCTCAACTTCTCAACAGGAAGAGTACAGTTATATATGTTCTAACTGGTCCCAAATAAGAGATGGATATTCTTATGGTAATCCATGGGATTCAAATATTGACTATTGTTACCTTTTCCAATTCTTTGACAGGACATAAATATCTAATGACTAACAATGAACCAAGATATTGATATCATTATTGACCTTTTCACCTGACTACCTAGAACTCGTGTACCAATAGTTAAAAGGATTGAAACTTGACTCACTCAACCATCTAGAAAATTATAATAGATATGTAAAACGGTGCCAAAAGGAAACATTGAACAACGGAAAACAAAAACTCATACTATCTTCAATCGAAAGACATGCATTTGAATCCTTTTTAAACACTAGTCACACATATCTTCAATGTAGAACTAATGGTACTATCTAAATTGAGCACCTAAAAAAATCCAGGATGATCCCATATAGAACATAAAAGGAGAAGAAAGATATGGCTAACCTCTGTGAACTTTCTGATTGGGGGGTAGAAGAAGCACCAAATTTCATGCCAAAACCATCATTTGCAGATGTTGAAAGAGATGCAGCAGAAAATAGTGGAGCTTTCACGGCGGATCCATTTTTCTCCGTTCGCACGGAAGCTTTCTCCCCATAGCTAAAAATCCCACTAGGAACCTTATCAGAAGCTGCAGCCAATTGGCTAGAGATGGCAGTATAGTTGATAACCCCAGAAGAGGAAGGTGTTGTAGATGCAAGTGTGTTGCTATTGCCCACAACTAGAGTTGTGGTATCTTTTTGGCTCACTTTAGCACTTAAGATTGGATTTGCTCCAGAAAGAACTGGAGGCATATCCACCGTAGCAGGTTCAGCAGCTTTCTCCTGAGCAGAGCTAGAAATAAGCTTCAAATCCCTGGTCTCCAACTTGTTAGTAGTATTTACAGCATTTTCTTCATCATCAATATCCAGGAAATCCTGCATGATCCAACCATTAAATATGTATAATGTTAGTTTCCTATTGGAGACAGTAGATTATTGCTTGAAAAATCTACAACAATAAAAAAAAGTATAGAAATCTAAAGGCAACTCAAAAACAAGAAAGCAATAGAAACTAAACCTTAAGAATATCCATCGCCATGTATTTATAACTATTCAGTTACAATGAAGAAGAAACAAAATGAGAAGGGATAGAGATCATTCCTACATATTCACTTCTAAAACTATACTTAATGCAGGAAATATATATCACTCATTTTAGAAAAGTTTATTTAGACAAAACCAAACAAAAAAAGTAAACTTTAAATGAATTTACAGCACGTGGTTAGTAGAAAGTATAAACTGAAATCCAAAACACAAAAACAGACCTCGTAGTCATCGACACTTATGCGGAAACCCAGATTTTTCGGCTTACTACTCTGATCAGCATATTTGATTCGGGTAGTGGCTGCTGCAGCATCAATTGGATTATGTGTCTCCAGACTTTTGCCAGCCACATTGTCACCATATGAGTACAGTTGGCTTGAACCATTTTGGTCCATCCTGTCTTCCTTTTCAGGCATGGAGCATTGAGCATCATCTGACATGCCAGACATGGAGCATTGAGCACCATCTGACATGCCAGCATTCCTTGAGTTGGCCTTAGTATTCTGAACACTCCCAAAAAACTTAGAAGAATCTATTTTCTCTAAACTTCTAAGAGCTTGTCCATGTAGCATGGACGGTGACAACTTAGCCGGCGACTTCTCTTTTGATGACACCATTACATCCAGCTGCTGGAGTATCTTCGAGGCCATCTCGCTAGATTTAGAAGAGACGGGAGTAGAACCTGAGATCTGCATACTATAGTCACCATTTTCCTTCGGCTGTTCATCCTCTGTGGCGGGCTTTGAGGTCAAGGCCAACTGTCCCTCAGCATCCAAATTAGTACGAGTTCCACGGGCAGAGACAGCTGCAGAAGACATTAGATTTGCCTTCTGACGAATTCTACGAATAGGGCTGGAGGACTCTATATCATTGTCTAGAATGGAACTTCTCCTCTTTAAAGTCTGTGATAAACAAAAAGATAATCATCGTAAAATCAACAATTATAAATTGTTGACGAAATTGATTTTAGCATTCATACCCCTTGTTTAGTTCCAGAGAATCTGCCTTTATCCAAAACACTCTGAGATGGAAACTCTCGTCCAGAGAAAGCATCAGTTGAAGTTGCGGCACTCTAAAGATTAAAAAAATAGACAGAATATGAACAGAGGTTTAGACATCAAATAAAAGTAAAGTTAAGCAGCTGCAGCCAAGGCAAACCTGGATCAGCTTCGTTGACTGGGTTCCGGAATATGGCAATCTAGCCATGCTGTAAACTGCAGATCTTCCTCGAGACCTTGGAGTAGTGAAACCATTATCTGTTGACCCAGCTAGGCCAGAAGACTGGTGAATGGCCGATGTGCTCAACCCTTTTGAACGAAAGGTCTGACTGGCCTGCAGAGTTGCATCGTCCTTCCATGGTTGATTGGGCAAACCTAACATTGATGGAGATACTTTTGAAGGCCTGCTACACATGTAAGCTTTTGCAAGCTCTGCAGGTGAAGCAACATCTTGATCAAGGACCTGAAAAATGCTATCTATTAAACGTGGACGAAAATTACCTACTGAAACAATAAAAGGGATGCATGAAGATTCCCACTTATGCACAAATAACCATGGGCTGAGAATGCATCATCCATTACTAGATGTATTTCACACACAAAAATCAGTAATATAAAACAATGTTGCACCAGTTCTTAGAATTCTTTAGATAAAACTCTTATAGAGAACAAGGGATTGAATGCAATGTTACTGTAGTTCTCTAACTTCTACTTAGCAACATTCATACGTTTAAATAAACAGACCCCCCATTCTTAAAACTTACAATAGGGGTTGATATAGACTGGCGACAAACCTCATTCTCTTTAGCAGGAGTACTGAGGAACTTTTCATTGCCGGACATCAAAAATGATTTTGAAGGGACAACTGCAGACTTCTCTTCATTTGCAATGGGTAAATCAACAACTCTTGACTGCAGTAGAGTAGTTAACCGATCAATCTCATGCCTGCATAAGATCAACAGTGATTAACAATTTGTGATGCACTGATGCTGAATTAAAAAGACACTTGGACGCTAGAAACAGGTTGACCTAATATGAACATATGCACCATATTTAACAGAAAAAATAACTCGACTATAGAAAGACTCAGCACATGAACTAAATGATGTCCGATTATTCTGTTCCAGTTCTCAAGAAATTAGAATAAAATCTTTCAGGAACCAACTTTTTAAAAATAACCCATCAAACATTTTGGAACGGCAATTCATAATGATCATTTCACATTTATCAAGAAACGTCACATGGTTTTAACTAAGGACCACAGTTTCCAGTTAATACAGTTGACAGCAATTACAGTATCCAAAGAGAATCTACACCAATCTCCTGTCTTCTTGACATGAGCAAGGGTCTGTACATATAAGAAAATGATCTAGATGCATTCATCTACTTCCATTCTCATATTACCACAGACTAGATGTGCCTTTTAAGTCACGATCGCTATCAACAAGATTTAGAGCATGTACATGAGCCAGGGTCTGTACATATAAGCAAATGATCTAGATGCATTCATCTACTTCCATTCTCATATTACCACAGACTAGATGTGCCTTGTAAGTCATGATCCTTATCAACAAGATTTAGAGCATGTGCGTTCAGCATAAGTATATTACATGGAAAAATTATGATTCAAAATATAACACTAGTATGCAACTCCTGGAGAACTATCGATCAAATAGACTTCAAATACTAACATTCAGACACAGCAAAGCTTACTAACCTTGTAAATTTTTTCTGTTTCAACATCGACTCTAAATCAGTAACCCCACTGCCATTAGAGCTACTTGGGCCATCATGAATCCGGCTAGTTCCTCCCTGCGAGCTTACAAGGAGCCTCGAGGAGACCTAATGGATAGAGAAGCAGCAACGTGTGTCAAATAATTTCCCAAATGCTCAACAGATATACCAAATGACATTTGGAAAAAAAGTAAACTGGCAAAAAAATGGTCACCAATACATTCCAGTGTTGGAAATAATAGAAAAGAGAAAAGGCACGGGAAATCATGGATGAAACAAAATATAATGAGGCCTTCCATACAATACCTTTCAACAGACTAGTCATAACCACCGAGAGAGAACCTAAAAAGTTCTTATAAAACTTAAAGAACCAATAAAACAGTACAAATCATAATAGTTTCACAACCTCAACGCAGACATTATGCACTAGATGTCAAGAAAATCAAACTGATCGTGGATTATGCAACTGAAAGTAGATTAACCCCTCAACTACAACGACAGGTCAGCAAATTGCAACATCAAATAATTAGATCCATCAAAACCATTTTATAAACAAAAATTCCTAGACGTCAAGGAATGAACTCAAACATGCTAAGCAGATACATATAGACACATATACTGATATATACAAACTGAATACATATATGTATATGAGCAACTCAGCTTAATGGGTGACAGTAGTTTGGTACATTGTCATGCCTCTAAGGTCCTCCAGTGTCATCCATCCAATTAATATGCACGTGATATATTGTTTTTTATATATAAATGAATCCCAAAATAACAAACAGAAGATGAAGATGTACAAGAATGGATGGGTGTATACAAAGGGCAGCTCCTAAAAGTTAGGAAACCTCAACCACGAATGGAAATCCTGTATCTATTCTGGAAAAGGCTAAGAACAGAAGTTGCCACTGCAGCCCAGACAAGGAAAAATATAAAAATGTGCTGCTGATGGCAACGCTAAAAAAGGTGCTGCAAACGGCTGTCTGGAGGAGAGAATACTGAACAGGCAATTAAGGGCACAAAAGTCGGAAAAAATCCAAGCAGAGAGAATACCAAAGTTAACAACGACAAACATACAGCAACCTGTCAAAGAAACTTAGACAAAGTAAGATTCAACCACTCCATGGTACTAATTTCAAAGCCGGAAAAAAGTTCAAAGACAACTAGTTCTATTGTAGCAATGTAGCATTATATGTTGCACTTCACAATCTGCAAATTACTGCAAAAGCAGCCTCACCTTCATAGGTTTGCATACTTTAAAAAGAAACATTACATTTTATACGTAGGACCAAATGTAACAGACACAAGGACAAGAAACAAGTCGAAAGGCTGCAAGCCACAAGAGCTAGTTTGTGTCCTTACCAAGGGTACTGTTTCAACATGCTTATCTTTGGAAAGTGCTTCCCTTTGCTTCTGGTTCCCTTCACCCTCTGCTTCAATCAGAGGAAACTAGATCAGACTAAAACAAACCAATTTACCAACCTATAACAACATTAAAGCCCTCATTAAGCAGAAGCACTCAAACAACCCAGAGGTACCAGAATGACTTGAAAGAGGAGCTGAACGGTAGCAAGTACGACAGTTCAAAAACATCCTATTAAAAATCTAACTAAAACAAAAGGCCATCCCCCGGAGAAACAAACGCCAGAGACGTGAAAATAGCAAACTACATTGAAACCCTCGACTGAAAGAATTAAAAGAAAGCCAGTTACTCCCAGTACCACTGGAAATTCTCTGCATCTCAAGGACAATCCTCCAAAATCCAAAACTGCAGGAAATATTCTCCTTCAGCCAAAACGAGGTAAAAATTGAAAGGAAGGTCTTCCGCATGGGATAATCAAAGAAATCAACCTGGCTCCGGAGGCTGTGTCTGCTGAGTAGGAGGAGGCAGGCGCTTGCGGAAAACAGATGCAAAAAGCTTGTGAGCACCGGAGGTAATGAGCCTCTGCGCAGGATCCACAAATTTTGAAAGCCACCCCTTGCTGCCACCGTTGGAGCTTTGGAGACCAGGGTTGCGAATTGGACGATCATACGGAGTGGTCTCTCTCCGCCGATAGGGACGCTTTCTGAACTTCCCATAGCCGCCGCCGTCGTCATACGACTGGTTCTCTTTCCGGTCTCGAGCCGCCGCCGCCATGGGGAATCTCGCTGCTTGGGAGTAAGGTCTTTACTCTTACGTTCGGTTCGACGCAGGAGAAGAAGAGCGGGAGAATGAATCCCTAGAGAGAGAAAATTAGGAGGGAAAAGCGAAACAATATTCGCAATTAGGGTTTTAAGGCGGCAGTGGCACCATATCAAACTCAGAAAAACGAACGGAGGGAAATTAGTCAGGTGCCGAACTCACTGGGTGTTGAATCCGTGCTGAATGGCATCCGGGCCGTTGGTGGGATATGGCCCACATATAGACGATCAGGATTTAATTATAGTGGGGTCACGTTTTTAAGGGGTAGAATGGGGTATTCACACTTATTGAAATTAATGAGCGGGAAATAGGACGGCGTGTAACTGTAGCGTTGCAGACATGGGCATTTGTGCCGCCGTCGCGTCTGCGTCGTTTCAATGGTTACTTTTCAACTTATATATAAAAATTTTACGGATTATCAGGAGAGAGGTAACGGATTTCGAAATTCATTCTCTGCACGCAGCTTTTACTCTCGTTTAAAGTGTACCTCTCTCTATCTTACCGTTACAGAAACAAAGCGATATTGTAGTAGTCAACGAGCTTCGTAACACTTTTAATAGGAAACGGTGATTCTCGTAACACCAGGGTAGTATATTCGTAACACTTGAAATGGAAGAGCAAGATGAGCAAAATGATATGCAGCAACAAGCGCCTCCCAGGCGGACACAAAGTCAGTGCAGTCCGGCGAGGATGCACCAATGGTGGAAAGCTGGTACCCCCGCCCGGAAAAAAATGTTGGAGGCAAGGGGGTTAGGGTTTGTAGAACACCTCAACGTGACAAATTTCAAGTCTCATCAACTGGTATGGCTGATTAATCACTTCGATTTTACCAACCTAGTCCTAACTGTGCGGCCTGGAGCTCAGATCACCCTGACCGAGGATCATATTCAAAGGATATATGACTTACCAAGGGGTCATGCATCTGTTCTTGACCAGTTGAACTACACTACGGAAGAGGTGAGAGTCTGGACCCGGCATCTAGGGATTCAGAGGGGCAAGGCGACTTCCGCTCAGTTGGGTGAGCTCGAACATCAGTTGTCGATCGAAACCAACGACGAGAAATGGTTCTCGTTATTTTATATGGTGTTGCTGGGAAATATGTTACACCCAAAATCCAGCCAGAAAGTCCCGCATCAATATTTGGGTGTTATTTACGGTCGAAGAGCACATAGGTTCGAAGAGTACAACTGGTGCGCGTTCTTGTTGGAGGTATACCGTCAAGTAGGACGGACGGACAAAGGATACATCGAGGCAGATATGTGTCTCCTGATGGTTAGCTTTAAATAAGTGTTACTTATAATGGAGGAAAATATTACGTTTGAAGTTATTTAGTATTACGTTTGTTTTAATATTGTTTGTTCATTGTTTGTTTGTAAAAACAGTTGTTCTATCTTGATATGGTGGGACTAGTTGGTGACTCAGTCTCGAGAATCAGACCTACGATCATTAACTGGACCCAGAAGGCTGTCAGTACCCATACTTCAAGGTTGGAGGCAAACGGGGACTGAGCACAGACACCATTATTCAATGGCAGCCAGAGGAAGAGGAAGCTACGGGCACGGGCTCCCGAGTCGTCAATGCTGACATTAGGCAGTACTTGACCCAGGACGACAGCCCTGTCAATGTAAATGCACCGGGGAGGCCATTGGGTGGCAAAGGTCAGTTGTTGTTGTTACAGAAGGAGAAGACGGAAAGAGGTGAGAAGAATAAGAAGCAGGAGGCAGGGACTAAGTCCCGGCTCAATCTAGAGGATATCTACCCATCAGCCATGCCATTCACCAGACTCGACATCGATCATATGTCCCTGAGCGAGGTAAGTTCATTCGTAATGCATGTATTACGAACACATGTTTTATCTCAGTATTACGGATTTCTGAGTTAAACATGTGCTCGTAACACAAGATGGCAATTTTAGTATTATTTTCGTATCTTTTGTAATACTTTCTTTCCCTTTGTAATACTTTCTCATCTTTCTCGTTATACCTTTTTGTATTTATAATTCCTCATACAGGTCGAGGACAGGAGGGAATGGTTGAATACCTACATCCATTTCCACAGGGGTGCACTTGCCACTCTGTTGGATATGAAGCAGCAATGTGATGATCGCATCGCAGGTGATCCAGAGCGCAGCTTATCTGTTGAGCGTCGAATGATATCAGAGGATCTCGCTTTGGCAAGTTACACAGATGCAGACATCAACCATGCTTTGTCCAAGATGGAGTCTAGTAAGAAGAAGAAGCAGAAGGTACCCGATGCATATATTACCAGGGAGAGGCCCGTTGGTATCTTCACCCCATAAGTCTGGGCAGAAGAGGAAGAGGTTGACCAAAGGTGGTCAGTTGGTTCGGGTGAGCAGTCGGTGCTAAAGCAGAAGTCACCAAGGAATGTTGTGCCAATTAGCCAGGAGATGCCTGAGAAGTCCCCAAGGCAGGAAGTGCCAAGGAAGGAGGTGCCAAGGAAGAAGGTGCCAAGGCAGGAGGTGCCAAGACCGGAGGTGCCAATGCAGGAGGTGCCAAGGAAGGAGGATAATGCCAAGCAAGGAGGCGACACTACAGGACGTCAAAACCTCATCGAGAAGGAGAAGGTGGTTCAGAAGGAGGATGAAGTCGCCATGGGGCAGGAGAATTTGATAAACCAGGGCAAAGGTGGAGATAAGAGGGGAGATGTCCAAGGTGAAATTTTTATTTCAACCTTGCAGTTGATATTGGCAAGTCTATGGTCGAAGGGACAGATGATGAGGAAAATGAGAGTTCTTCTCAGCAGCAAGATGAACTGCCAATTTCTGTTCTCCTAGATGACAAACTGAAGAAGTTGGACAAGGTGGTTTCCGGGGTATAGTTGAAAACCAAAATCTCGTATAGGTTTACGCACACTTTCGTTATATGTGTTATCTGATTTAGTTATACCTTTTTTATCGCCTTCGTAACCTTATGGGGGGTGTTTCGTATATGTTGGACAAATGTGGGTCCGCTTCACATGGGGGTGTTAACTGATACAACTTGTTATGTATTTATTAAGTTTAAATTTAAGCAGACATATTTTTTTAACCCCCCTTAATGTATTTTTATTGTTAAATATTTGTTTAAAGAGTTGAAATTTTTAATTTTTTGTTCACAGGTGAACAAGAGCAAGAAGCTTAGGTCAGCATCAAAAAGGACCAAGGCGAAGTCCAAGTATGTCAAGTCTCCCTACGAAGCCCAGAAATACACTAAAATAAGGTTTAAGAACTCAGCGGCTGGTAATGAAGGACATGAACAAACGCCAGAGGTACTTAATCTCGTAACACATGTTATTTTCTTTCGTAATCGATTTATATAACATTCGTTATACTTTCTTGAACGCAGGACCAACAACTGATAAAGTATTCCCCGGGACCTGTCACGCAGGAAATGGTCTCGATTGTGGATAAAATCGACGCATACAACACTGATGTATGGGCAGACACTGAGAGGTGCGAGGCGCTCACAACGTACATGTGGAATGAGGAGTTCGACCAGTGAGTTATCACTTATCACTTTCTTTCGTTTATGATTAATAATGAATTCGTAATACTTTTGTTATTTGTACGTATTAATTGGAATTGCATGTATATCGTCATTCAGGGAAGAAGTCCTTTTCTATACCCAACATGAAATTGGAAGGTTGAGCAGGGAAGAGTTCATGACATGCAGACCCGGCTGCATGCTGTCAAATTTTTTTATTGACACGTATGAACAGTGCACAAATATTTTATTCAAGCAAACCGGGTTCTGTGATAGGTTCATTTTCGGGATGGAGTGCGCTGTAAGTGTTCTGTTATTTATGTTGTTCAGTTCAATAACTACGTAATATATAACTTGAACTAATATTGGTGTGTTTTTGTTCTATAGTCTATGTGCAGCAATAAGGGATTTACCATCAGTGAAGCCATAAAATACATTCAAGGGAAGGATTGGACCACAGATATGGACTGAGAAAAGGTTGACTACGTAAGTAATACGAATTATTTAATACCGTTATATCTTTGAACTTTTTTCGTATAGTTTTTTTTAACATTTCGTAATTGTTTTTATGTTATACGTAAATGTAACTGCATTATTTCGTGACATTTATTAATAGTATTAGTTACCCTCAATTATCTTGTAGTGGTTCTTCCCGATGTGTCACGAAAACCACTTTGTTGTGTTCTGTGTTAATCTGAAGAACCGGTGTGGTGACTATCTGGATAGTCTAGACCGTGCAGAAGTTCCAGAGATATACATGTGGACATCAAGGAACATCATGGAGTTGGCCAACAATCTAATTCCAATGTTCCGTACATCATTACCACCAGAGCCAATCGATGTCAATAAATGGGTTAACCATAGCAGTATAAGACAGCCAGATAACACTTCCTGTGGCATTTTTGCGTTGAACTTGTTGGAGACATGGGAAGGAGCAGTTACGTCTGAGATCTTAAGTTGGTCAGATCCAGTCAAGATTGAGAGGAGGAGGCATGAAGTTTGCCTACTTTTGTTAATTTTGCCTTACAACGTTATTGTTGATCAAGTGTTGAAGAATGCATATGAGGAAGCTAGGAAGACTAGGGGGGATGCGGATGTGGGAAGGAATATGAGCGTAATACCCTTCACGGTGATACGTAACATATGAGTTACGCATCAGAGTGAAGAGTAATGCTTACTTTGGAATTAAGTAGTACATATAACTTAATTTTGTTGTACTAACTTTTGGATTTAGTAGTACATATTACTGATTTCGTAATTATTTCCTATTTAACTCGTAATACATAAATCCCATTTTAATAGCAGAATATGCTCTTACATAAATCAAAACCTCCATCCCTTTGCTAACCTGAGTGACCATTATTTCTTCCATCCAGCCAAGCATTGATCTCTCTTCTAACCGTTGAACTTCGTTGTATGGCTCTCTCTACCATGTCAGTTGTTGTTATCGCCTATAGGAAGAGGAATGATAATTATTAATAAATTAACCCAAAAAAAACTTACAGTAAAACGTAAAAGTTTTTTGACCTGTTGCTCCGGCCGACTTGTGGACGAGTTTGGGTTCACGTTGAACAGATGTTCAACTTCATCAATCTCGTTATTAGCCGTCTGCACGCACCACATGAACGTGCTACATCTTTCATCTGCTGGTTTCTGGCATCCCAGAAAGAAGCGATAGGGAGCAGTCAGCATCGGACGGTCAGCCTCATAAATGTAACACGGGAGATTGCAGCTACAGTATGGGATGAAGCTTGGCATTTTTTGTTTTGGGATTTTGGAAGAGAGAGAGGAGGATATGGACCTAATGAGATAGATTTTAATATGTGTGTTGTGTGGGGCTCGTGGGGGTTATAAGTTTATTTAATGATGGTTGTTGGGAATTGTTAAACGTTACCCAACTAGTTTGACCAGCATTAATTACATGTTTCATAATATATTACGTAAAGCACACTCGTAACACTTAACAGCTTAATAATATATATAATATATGTTTATTCGTACTACTTAGGAAATATATTTGTTACACTTGGATAATAAACATAAGAAGCAACCACTTATTGCAAGATCTAGTTCAACCTCACATTTCTAAGTTGGCCCTCCAGGAATTCCACCCTTGATTGAAGACTTGAAACTTCATCCAGAAGCTCTAGAGTTCGTAACTCCTGCATAATAGGTCCTGGCGAATAACTGACTAGTTGTTGGTCCTGCGTCCGTGAAGTATAACGAATTGTATAGTCATCATGTACGAAATTAAATATCATGTATTACCCATATAAGTAATGTATTACGAATGTTAGGATTGTGTTATTTTTCTTAAACTGTTGTATCTAAGGGAAGATGAAAGTACATAGAAGTTATATATACCTGTCCACTCGAGCTCGCTCCAATGTTGGATGAGGTAGACATTTCTTCTTGTGTAGCTATCTTAGCCACGATATTGGCATGAGGTAGACCGTACATACGCGCGACCTCCTCATTCTGACTCCTGTCCATCTCCATACACCAGACGAACATTTTGCATCTTTGACCTGGTGGCTTTTGGCAACCCAGAAAGTACATGAACGGAGAAGATATCGTCGGCCGTTCAACAGAATAGATGTAAGCGGGTAGGTTGCATTTACAGTGGGGGACTAGTGGCGGCATGTTTTTTCAGATCTGGATGAATAATAGAATAGATGTCTGGTGTTGGAAATGATGAGGGAGAAATTATTTTTATAGTAAACTTTTTGGTAAATTTTTAATTAAATGCTTTTTTGGCTGGTAGTGGTGAAAAGTAAATATTACGAAAGACTCAGTAAATATTACGAAAAACTCACAGTTAACATATACGAGTAATATATCATACACCTACTAAAGTATTACGATTAATTGTAATTACATTTTTTGTTAAAGGCGAAGGTTAGTCCCACCCATTTCGTGGTTCCGAAAGATTACATTTTTGTCCTTTCGAACTGAGTGCAAGAATGCATTCCGGTCCCTTTGAGATACGGGCCTTTTCTTTGGTTTGTAAGTCTCTGTTCGTTTCTTCAATTTTTTGGGTGCTTGGCAAGGGACTTCCCTTTGACTTTCGTTTATGTTGATTACAGTGCTTAGCTTCTTCTCCAGGTCAATTATGCACTGTATAGCTGTAGCAGTCTTGGCTGTATCTCCATTAACCTGAATAGTAGTATTTGAAGACATGTTAAGTATTACGGATTGATAAAGTACCAAATACGTAATTGTTCATTGAATATATAATAGGGAAGTACCGTAGACTTAAGCTTAGCCATCGCAGTAATTAACTCCGCCATCTGAGCAACATCTGGGTGGGATACTTCTGGGATCGTGTCTGCAATGCACAACCCATCCTTTGCTGTCCGACAATACCTATACGAAATATAATATAATGTATCACTAAAAGTCAGTGAACATATTACGGAATTCATAAATAGATATTCCAAAAGTGGATTAAAAGTGATACGAATAACTCAATTAATAGTCACCTTTGCAGGATCAATGTTTTAGGTATATGCAGGAGCAAATGATTACCGTTACTACCCAGTACCTCCCTGAATCGTATTATATGTCTGCACATCAAGCCCTCCATTTCAAACATGTGGCACCCACAGACTATGCTAGAACAATCTCTTGTGCATGTCACGATTCTTTCATCAGTTCTTGACCCATTAACATCCTGCTTGAACACGTTGAATGTCATCACACCAGCATTTGTTTTTTCTTCCAACGCCAGCACGTCGTAGGCTAAAGTCTGCTCGTATTCAGACAACCACTTTTTAAACATTTTCGGGGTGTACTCTTTAGCTAGTTGTTTCGTCAGTTCGCTGTGCTCAAACCTGTCCAACGGAGAGTAATAGAAAGTGTTACGTATATTGAAGATTATAGATAACCTTTCAAGCTGTAAGGAATTACCAACAGTTTAAAAACGTGTTACGGAATTCAAGCAGAAGTACACCCTTTTTCAAGATTTAATGTATTACAAAGAAGATAGTTTTTTGTAGATTTATTGTATGTTAGTATCACCTATTACGTATGTTTTTAAAGTGTTACGTTTTTTAAGCTTAAATAAAACGTATTACATATAAAATATTACGAAAGCTAATAAAGTGTTACGTTTATTTAGCTTAAATAAAACGTATTACAAATAAAATATTACTGAAGATAATAAAGTGTTACGTTTAGTATCACTATTGAACGGTTTGGATGTTTTCATCTTGAAGTCCCGTTTCAATTCCTTCTCTCTTTGTTCTTCACTAGTCGCTGAACTGTTGAAAAAATTCTTCAGAGATAGTTTGGTGCCAGGTAGTGCCTCATGTTACTGTTGCATGTTTCACTTAATTGTGAGCTACGCATGCCACAGGTGAAATGTGATTGCATCCATGCTCTAGACCACTGTGTCCTTTTTTGGTAGATCTGAGTGAGCCATGGTGTCTTCTGGTTCACGATCAGGGAAGCATTTTTTTTCATAAGACCCAGGGACATCAAACTCAGCTTCAGTGTCAACCCAAACATCAGGTAGCTAAGTTCAGCTACGAATACCTGATATCAAACATAGCAAAATATAAGTAAAGTGGAATGTATTTAGGGAGCTATTTGATATGAAACGCATGCCACAAGTTATTTTGGTACCTTGTCACAGAGTGATCCCAAGTTCCTGGCAGCATTATTGAGAATATGGAATGTACATAGACCATGGTATGTAACCGGCATTGGATATATGGCCCTAATCCCGGCAGCAATCGCCGCTGCTTGGTCGGTGAAGATACTGGTTGGTTTCTTCCCCCCATGCATTTGTCAAACATTTGGAACAACCATTCGAAAGTAGCTGACGTCTCGTCAAACAAGAGAGCAGCACCGAATATCACCATATCTCTATGGTGGTTGTACCCGACGAATAAAGCTGTAACGTAACACATAGCAGTGTGAAACGTAATAAGGAAAAAAGTAACATGTAAGATGAATTATATATTACGTATGTTTTTAAAGTGTTACGTTTTAGAAGCTTAAATAAAACGTATTACATATAAAATATTACGGAAGCTAAGAAAGTGTTACGTTTTAGAAGCTTAAATAAAACGTATTACATATAAACGATTACGAAAGTTAACTAAGTGTTACGTTTTTAATGATTAAATAAAACGTATTACATATTAACTATTACGAAAGTTATCTAAGCATTACGTTTTTTATGCTTAAATAAAACGTATTACATATTAAATATTACGAATTAGAGAGTATTACCTAAGGGCCTGTAGTCTTTGTTTGTTCTGTACGTGGTATCGAAACTGATTGAGTCCCCAAACACTGAGAATTCTTCACGCATCCTATTGTCTGCCCAAAAGACACTCAAGATTTCATTGCAATTGTCTTCCTGAAGCTCATAGAAGAAAATTTTTTCCTCTCTTGAGCGAACTCTAAAATAACGCTGCAGTGATGATCCCTCAGCGGTGCTCAATGCAGAATCTGGTCTTTCCGGTTGTGGTTCCGGAGATCTTCGTATAAGAAACCCACATGTTTAGCCCCCCTGCCATTTGCCTCATTATGTCGAAAGATTTACGGGAAGTCACCCCAGCCAGTTTGTGAATGAGGGCAATATGTGCATTTGTTCGGTTCACACTTCTGTTTGAACGGAAAAGATGTGCATATTTTTCTGGTAGCAATTCATGCGGCGCATGAGTTTTTATCCAGTCATATATGTAATACTTTTTGAGAGATTTGTCCCATTTCATTTTTATTTCCGCCTCACATCCTAGTCGTTCATCAGGTCTATTCCGCTTATTGTTTGTCTTCCCTTTTCTCTTTTGGCCTTCGTGCGTGCAAACGAACCTAAGGTATCTACATGGGGGTCTTGAGCTAAGACCATGGTCTCTCCATCGGTGGCTGTTTCCTCAGGAGTCGGTGTTAATTTGTATTTTTTCTGGTACCTTATTCTGACACCAAAACCAGCAAGATGAGCGTAATCCTCGTAGAAATGATACGCTTCTTGCATGTTGTCAAACATTGGGAGCATGTCGCCTACGAATGTGAGGTTAAAGTGTAACTAAGGTTAAAGATATTACGAGACAAAGAAACAAGTACAACGTAGAGATAGCGATATATATACGAAATGTTTATTAAAGGTATACGAAGTAAGTCATATATATTACAAAATACAAGCTAAGGTATTACATAAGGTAAGTGTTAGAATTTCACTTACCTTACATACGGTATAACGACAATTATTTTACAAATGTTATCCATATAAGTATAACTGACCCGGATCAGCCACCTCATTCAAATCCACTCCTTCGTTCAAATCCAAATTTGTTGAAGATTCTCCTGCAATAGAAGGTATTAATTAATACGAAACATAAAAAAAAATATTACGAATCTTCCATGCTGACACACCATGCAGAATATATCATACGAGCGAACGGAGAAAATGTTACGTAATACCTGCACTAGGTACCGACATTTCATTTACGTCAATACGCATATTTGTGGATTCCCCCTCGATTCCTGCGTTGGTCAGAATGTATTAACGCATGTACATGTTGTGGAAAGTGTACGTAGGAAAACGTATACGTAAAGGATGCATTACGACTTTGTGTGGAAAATGGTACGTATTACCTAGCATAGTGATTGAAACGTCATCTAAACTAACCGCAATGTCTGCAAAAATGTTACGAAAGACATGAAGGTATTAATTAATACGAAACATAAAAAAATATATTACGAATCTCCCATACTGACACACCATGCAGACTATATCATACGAACGAACGTAGAAAATGTTACGTAATACCTTCACTAGGTACCGACATTTCATTTACGTCAATACGCATATTTGCGGACCCCCCTCGATTCCTGCGTTGTTCAGGATGTATTAACGCATGTACATGTTGTGGAAAGTGTACGTAGGAAAACGTATACGTAAAGGATGCATTACGACTTTGTGTGGAAAATGGTACGTATTACCTGGCATAGTGATTGAAACGTCATCTAAACTAACCGCAATGTGTGCAAAAAATGTTACGAAAGACATGAAGGTATTAATTAATACGAAACATAAAAAAATATATTACGAATCTCCCATACTGACACACCATGCAAACTATATCATACGAACGAACGTAGAAAATGTTACGTAATACCTTCACTATCATACGAACGAACGTAGAAAATCATACGAACGAACGAAGACATGTATTCATGAATGACGGAAGGCCAGGAAACATATTACGAATGAACAAAAACATTACGAATGCTTAATACAACTACGCATGGTATTACGAAATAAAAGGAATACCTTCACGTGCCAGTGACATTTTGAGAGAAACGAGGAGCGAGAAAATAGGAGCGAGAATTTTTGGGGCGAGAAAATTATGAAATTTAATGACCCGAGAACTGCTTTTATACGGTTATAATTTTCTCTCTCCTGTCAAATCATCAATTCAAATTTTCAAATCAGGTGCGAAAATATTACGAATCCGAAAATGACCGAAACACCCCTCGCGCGTTACATTTGCCCGTCACCGTACGATTTATCGGACGGCTGATATTGCGTTCAGCACGGTGCTGAATACACCTATTCAGCATAATACTATTAGCCGAACGGAGGGGTAAAAAAAAAAGCAAAATAGTGGCTGCCGCAAAAATAAAAATTAATTTCTCATTGTTAACGGGCAAGGTTAAAGTAACAGCACCATGTGGCTTGGAACAGCGACAAACGAACGGAGCCCGTCGGTGCGGTGAAACTGGGATTCAACTTCAAGCAAGGAGGCTGGACGGTCAAGATTTGTTTGCCATTGAGTATGACTTTTTTGGGTCTGAAAATTCATCAATTATATTATTCATCATCAAAATCAATGGTGAATTACAACAAAGCTAACAAAGAAGAACACGCTATCCAATTCTCTGAAAGTGACTCGCGTCGGGCATACACAACAATCTAGTCTGCTGCTCGATTCATCCTTTGAGGAACAAAGGAGATAGAGATTCGGGAATTATCCTCCAACGTTTGTTTCATAAGAGAAAGCCAAGTTGTGTATTCCAAGGACCATGTGATTCTGAAATCTCTAAGAGCATAAACCAAATTTAGACAATCTGAATTAATAATTGACGGGTCATCATAGGAAGCAGAAGTTTGGATAGCTACAAGTAAGGCCTTAGCTTCGACAATAATTGATGACGAACACACTAAAGCTCTTGCCTTCCCATCAATCACTTGTCCATGGGCATTAATAACGACAACCCCATACCAAAAGCAGCAGAGTCGCTGATGAACGAGCCATCACAAAAAATATGTTGTTGGATAGTAGATCCTGGCGGTGGACAATGCATTGAATTGGGACTCTAAGACCGGTTAGAGGCATGGGCAACCTGGACAACAACTGTCATCCTCCAATCTTAGTTATATTTGGAGATGGCACTACTTGATGGGAAATCTTTTCATTACGGGCTCTCCAAATACACCACATTCCAGTGACAATGGAAAAAAACTCGGTAAACCACAAGACTGCTTCTTTCATCGTAAATCTAGGAGGTGATGTGATTATAATTTTTCAGTAGACTTCTTGTGGGGATAAGATCGCTCCAAACCCTGTGAGCATGGGGACATTTAAATAAGCAATGAATAACATCTTCCTCTTCGCACCTGCAAATATGACAGATGGGAGAATTGCTGCATTTCCTTTTCCATAAATTATGCGAAATGCCTAAAGCGTTATTGGACGCTCTCCAGATGAAGAATTTGAACTTTTGAGGAATTTCGAGGTTACCAAATCCCTCTAGAGCCCAAACCTCCATTTCTCCTACCCGTTGACCCCCCCTTTTTGCCTCCAAAACCATATCCACTTCTTATCTCCATAGACTGATGACCTATCGATACTTCTCCCTTCCCTAACACTATGTAGGGCATGGTAAGCGGACTTCACCAAGAACGTTCCTTTTCTGTCGAAGTACCACACCCAATTGTCATCAATTATCCTCGGCCCCACAAGGATCTTCATGATGGCATTTGTCTCACTCGGGTTACAATGGTTCCTCACATTCTCCAATATCCAACCCGAGCCATCCTCCTTCATCCAATTTATGGCTTTTGTGACCAAGGTTCATTGTCCTTGACCAGATAGACGAAATCATGTGACTGACGGAATCCAAGGATCAGTAAAAACGTTAATTTTCCTCCCGTTGATACAATTCTTCCTCGCTTCAAGTTGCAGGATTTATATCGAGTCGCACAGGCTGTCCCAAACCCAATAAGGTCTTCTAGATTTGTTAGCTTGGAGGAAATGGGATTGGGGAAAGTAAAGGGCTTTGAGCAGCTTTGCCCATAATTGGTCTACATTCGTCATGAGCCTCCAACCTTGCTTTGCCAGCAAAGCAATATTGAAGGTACAAAAATCTTTGAAACCTAGACCTCTTTCTCCCTTAGACCTCGTAAGTTTTTCCTTGGAGGACCAGTGGATTGTACGCTTAGTCATTGACCCACCCCAAAAAAAGCTATCAGCAGGGAATCCATCTTGTTTGTATTGTTTTAGGAAGGAGAAAGCAAGTCATAACATACGTAGGAATACTTTGGTAAACCGCCTTGAGAAGCACTTATTTACCTCCAGGGGAGAGCATTAAACTTTTCCAAGATTGTCGTAGGTTCCTCATTCGCTCTAGCAAGAACGTGAACACCTCCTTCTTCGAATGACCCCAATTTGAAGGAACCTCAATATACTTCCTGAACGGGATGGTGCTCTGAAACCCTAGAATGTTCTTGATATATAGTTGTAGGGCTTCAAGCGTCTTCCTAGAGAACATGATAGACGACTTCTGTTGATTTACCACCTGGCCCGTCATTTTTTCATCTCTCTCCATAGTGTCCAGGTAGGATCTCGCTTAGGTAACAAACGTGTTAGAAATCGACAAGCAATAAGCGAGAATAGAAATAAGATCGAGAGAGAAGACACAACGATTTAACGTGGAAAACTCTTGCGGGAAAAAACCACGGACGCACGGCGGTGACGAAAGCTCTACTAAGATAAGAGAATACAAGATGTAGGGATTTTACAAAGTGCGACTTGAGTTTTCTATAGCTAACAAGGGGTATATATAGGATGGAGATACAAAATCCTAATAGGGTTAATAACCTAATGGGCCTAAAAGAGCTAGGCCCATAAGTTAGGGAATTTGGATCACCTAACTTCAAATCTCCTAAAAAAATGAGCAATCACCGTCGTGCGCCAAAGTCCCTCCTGGACTAGAGAGTGATACATACTAAGCTCGAGCATAGCTCTAACTTAGCAGCAGGAACTGCCTTCGTCATCATATCAACTTGATTGTCATGAGTGCTGATCTTGGTCACCTTAACCTTTCCTTCAGCAATGACCCATCGAATGTAGTGATACCTGACGTCAATATGCTTCGATCTCTCATGATATATACATCTGATCCTTTGTAAGAAAAATCACACTCTGACTATCGCAGAATATAGTGATGCACGAACTATCTTCAAGAAACTCGGCATACAGTCCCTTCAACCAAACAACTTCCTTACACGCTTCACAAACAGCCATGTACTTTGCTTCTGTAGTAGACAAGGCAGGAGAACTCTGCAAACTAGCTTTCCAACTCACAGCACAACCACCGATGGTGAATACAAAACCTGTGAGTGATCTTCTACTATCCAAGTCTCCACCATAATATGCATCAACATAGCCAACAAGTTCATTTCTGGACTTTCCAAACTGCAAACAAGCTTTAGAAGTACCACACAAATATATGAAAATGCACTGCACAGCTTGCCAATCCTCTCTACCAGGATTAGCCATATATCTACTAACCACGCTCAAAGCATGTGATAAATCAGGACGAGAGCAAACCATAGCATGCATGAGGGAACCAACAACACTAGAATATGAAACTCTAGACATGTATGCAATATCATCATCAGACAACGGACAACCATGTGATGATAATCTGAAATGTGCAGCTAAAGGAGTACTCACTGGTTTCGCTTCATGCATGTTGAAGCGACGAAGAACTTTCTCAATATACCTTTGTTGACTAAGGTATAGATAACCAGCTTTCCTGTCTCTAATGATCTCAACTCCAAGAATCTTCTTTGCTTCACCCAAATCCTTCATCTCAAATTCGCTGCTCAACTGCTTCTTTAGCTTAGAAATTTCTGCTTTGTCTTTTGCAACAATCAACATATCATCAACATAAAGCAGCAAATATATGGATGAACCATTAACAAATTTCAAGCAAACACAACTATCATAATCAGATCTCTTGAAGTTTTGGGAGATCATAAAGGAATCAAACCTTTTGTACCACTGCCTAGGAGACTGCTTCAAACCATAAAGAGACTTCTTCAATCTACAAACAAGGTTTTCTTTTCCAGGAGCAATGAACCCTTCAGGTTGGTCCATATAAATATCTTCTTCCAAGTCACCATGTAAAAATGCAGTTTTCACATCTAACTGCTCAAGCTCATAATCATGCATCGCCACAATACTAAGAAGAGTACGAATAGAGCTATGTTTCATGACTGGAGAGAAAACATCAGTAAAATCGATACATGGAATTTGACTATAATCGGGCCGAGCCCCGGCTCACCCCACTTTCGGTCCCGAGCGTTTAATCCGAGTATAAATTTGTGATTTTTTCGAATCCGGCTCAGTGTAAAATTTAAATCCGGCTCAGTGTTATTTTAATTCGACTCATTTCATTGTTATAATTTCAAACTTAACAACTAAATATATTCTAATACCTTTGTCTCTTAAAAAAAACCTAATATAGTTAATATACTCAATCATATTAACCATACCCTTCCCTAATGCTAATGTTTCGTCAACATGTGTAGAGGGTTGAGTAAGCCCAGTACCATTTTATCTCGACTTATGAATGAGTAAAAATATAATATTTGATGATAAATCGTTCAAATTAATAAAAATCACCGGTGGCACATTCTAATTTCATTTTTTCAAGAGTAATACCAATAATCTTAAGAACAAACATATCAGGCGCAATGAACTAATGACAAATAGCATTATATATTGAAAGTAAAATAATATATATATGTATGTATGTATGTAACGTAATGTATATTCTAGTAATAAATTTCGGCTTAGGGCATTTTCTAATCCTGGTTCCGCCCCTGCTTGCCTCCTCAGTAGGTGAGATGCCTTCTTTTCTCTTGAATATCCACTTACAACGGATAGGCTTCTTCTCCTTAGGCAACTTGACAAGTTCCCAAGTACCATTCTTGTCAAGTGACTCCATTTCTTCATGCATTGCAGTCATCTACTTATTGCAGTCAGGAGATTTAACAACTTCAGAATATGAAGCAGGCTCTTCTCCACCTTCAACCTCCTGAGCTATACTCAATGCATAAGCAGCAACATTCACTTCTTGTATTAACCGCTTAGGATGAAAAATTTCCCTCCTAGGCCTATCAGCTGCAATAGACTGTGGTGGTGGAGGGTCAACAATATTAGGAGGATGTTCAGTAGTAGAAGTACCAACAATTTCCATCACATCCACAACAACATTTTCTGATTCTTCACCAAAATCCATAGATTTCTCCACCTGCACAGTTGATTCCTGCTCAATCTCAACTGGAACATTAGTAGACTTCTTGTCAAGTAACATCAAAGATTCATTGAAGACAACATTCCTGCTAATCACCACTTTTCTTGTTTCTGGATTCCACAACTTGTAACCTTTGACACCAGATTTAAAACCAAGAAAGATGCACTTAACTACTCTAGGCTCTAACTTTCCATTATCAACGTGAGCATAAGCAGTGCAACCAAATACTATCAAAATAGAATGACCAGCTGGAGAACCAGACCATACCTCAATAGGAGTCTTCTTGTCAATCCCAATAGAGGGAGAGCGATTAATTAGATAACAAGTTGTCGAAGCAGCTTCTACCCAGAAACGTCTAGGCAACCTAGCATTAACATGCAGCGAGGTTTAGAAATAATGGTCCTGTTCATTCGCTCCGCTACACCATTCTGTTGAGTGGTATGAGGAACAGTGTAGTGTCGCACAATATCTTCAGATTTGCAATAAGATTAGAATTCATCAGAACAGAACTCCATCCCATTATTAGTGCAAAGCTTTTTCACCTTCTTTTCTGTTTGCCTCTCAACCATAGTCTTCCACTCCTTGAAAGCTGAGAATGCATCTGATTTGTGCTTCAAGAAATAAGACCACACTTGTCGAGAGTAGTCATCAATAATTGTTAGCATATATCAAGCACCACCTAAAGATGGTTCTCGAGACGGACCCCACAAATCAGAATGCACATAATCAAGAATACCTTCAGTAGTATGAACTAAGTATTAAATTTCATCTAATTTTTTATCTAGATGAACCATATAATGGGTGTATCTTATGGATCCAAATATCACTCTTATTATTTGTGTAAGTGATTCATTACTTACTTCTGTCAATAGTTATCCAATAATCAACTTAGATTGATGTGTGTGGAATGTTCAAAATTAACCACATATATTCTCAATTCGCATAATTGTAGAATCGGGATGGTCTAACCAGTTATGCCAAATAATTTTGTCAGGAGAAGTAAACTTTTAGTTTACATTTGTAAGAGCTTCAATGTGATGATAAATTATATAATACTTTCAATATTTTGTCATCATAATCTATATATGTGAATGTAATGAACATACATTCATTATCTTGTCTTTGTTTTCAAAAAATGATATCCATTAATGTGATATCTTTATAACTTAATATTCATACAAAATTTTGTAGAATATAATGCACCATCAATATGGAATCCCTTTCCTTAATGTAACCACTTTTGAGGATATAATAGATTATAAAGTTCATCAATATGGATTTTTTTCATCTATTGAGTAATACATGATCTCAAAGGATTATTTCTTCTTTATTGATGATATATGTCGATACATCATTGATAATGTACATCGATATTACTTGATGTTGATAGTGCTTAGTAGAGAATCTATATCGCAATTCTCATTTTTCAATTATCGATATCACAAATAGGTGGCGATTATTTTCTTCACACTCAATAAAGATGATATTTTGTGAATAATTGATAGTAATTTGATCCACCATTTGTAATTATACAACTAATACGATGTAAGAACAATTCTTATCAATATAAACATTGTATACTCCTTACTAGATGTTGGATTTTATCACTATATTCATCAAGCATTTTCAACTTCCATTTGGAATATACTCTCTTTGTAATTTTCCTTACACTATGACCATCCAAACAAAATATTTTTTACATATATAAATAATGATCATGTCATATTCACTTTTTGAAATGATATAACATATGTAATTTGATACATTCCTTTCGAATAGTTCTTTTAATATCATGTCTCTTAATACATTCACATCATGGATTGTAAGCATCTTATACATTCACTTCATGGAATGTGATACTATATTTTGGACCCTTAACACTCAATTATATATACTAGAATTACCCGCGCGATGCAGCGGAAAATTTTAGAGGACAAGTAATGATAATTTTGATTAACAGTGATGTCAAATTTCGAGATGGTAGTGAAATGGGCAACCGAAAAGAACCAAAAAACATAGAAGAGTGTTGATTAGCATATAGCGAGATGGTTGTAAAATGGGCAGCCAAAAATGAACCAACGAAATAGAGGAGTCTTCATTGATTAATTGACATAATGCGTAGCACACAAGAAAAAAATTTGTGGAACAATGACAGGAGGGGTGAGGCCGTTTTTGCAACGTCAATTGTGGAGATGAGAATGCTACAAGCCCATAAACTTACCCTCACAACTCACAAACTCACCAAACACAAAATGACTCTCAAAAGACCACTCTTCAAAACCTATGATCCAAGCCTTAAATAAATACTTTAATAGAGGGAAACAAACACTATTCATTCAATAGTAACTCCCCTTCTCCCTTTATATATTGAATATATAATTCATTACCTAATATAAGGAATCATAATAGTGTCATTCGGACTATGATCATCCAAACAAATTTGATAGTTGTATCACCATTATGTGATCATATTTATTCTCTCTTTCAAGTATTGTAAAAGACACTTGAAATTTCATTCTTATGACCATTAAAATCATAGATGAATGTATTATTTTGTTCACTTGTGGAAACATAGATATTGTCACTTTATAGACATATGATTGTAACCATTCATATCAAGGAATGATATTACGTCCCATGAATCATCAACATTTGAGATTTCTTTTGGATAACATGTGTATCTTGGTACACTTATATATTCTCATGGAATGCAATTGTATATTCCAACAACCCTAGTTCAAATACCAATTTTTTCTCACATGAGTCATAATCATGTTTTGCTACTTTGAATTGAAGAAATGTTGTAGCATATGTGTTGGATACATTCTCTTTGAGAAATGACATAGTCTTATAGACTATTGATATTCAAATAATTCCAACATCCAACCATCATTGTTTCCAAATCATCATAACGAATAGCTTTCGCGAATAGAAACACTAAAATAATAACGTATATGAACAATAACTAATTGAAACTTCATAATACAGAGTTTATACCTTAAGATGACGATCTTGTTCTCCAAGGAGTAAAACTTCGTGAATCTTCAAGTGGGCAGAGCTTCGTACTGATAACGTGTTATGAAAGTAATGGAGAACTATGAGCTATGAAGTAGAGAGAAAACACAAGAGAGAAAAAGGGGAGAATTGCTTCTTATTATGCATCCCAATAGATACAATGAGGTGCTCTATTTATAGGCAAATAATACATAACTCCTATAGGCTAATATAATTACACATGAATAGAGAGAATAATGAGTCATGAATGGGCTCATATAATTACACATGAATGGGGAGAAGAATGGGTCATGGAAGACATTGATTCTTACGATCAATGCTAAGGAAGCATCCTATGCGAATGTAGCATCCTATGTGAAGGTAGCATCCTATGTGAATCATGGACATTCACTACAATATTATTCATAACATTAGAGTACTTTTTTAGCTTTACGTTTTCATTTTTACATATTATATTATTGTTATTATATGTTTTTTTTTAAATGATGATGAGTGGTTAGAGGTAGATGTTCATAAATTCATGGACGGATCACGATATTAATTAGCTTTGCAGAGACATGAACATCTATCAAGCGGCCCCCCTTACCATGACTACATATTTTCTGTAGTCATTCATACTACATTAATGACTAAGATAAATTAGGAATACTTTTTATCATCAAATGTATGAACTCAAATTACAAATAATAAATAGCATTAAATACACTTCAGAAAAGGAAATTATTTGCCTAAAAAAACCAATCCTCATTCAAAAAAGAGACCACTTTATCAGTATACCACCATCAACGCTTCGCCGGAGCACCTCCTTTGCTTCGTAGGAGCACCACCTCCTATTGCACTAGTACACAAACAAAAACATCAAAACACATATAATTAAAAACGTAAGTACTACATGCACTAGTACAAGTCTAGAGAAGCACTAGTACTAGTCCAGTTCATACTAGTGCAGATCTGGAGAAACACTAATACTAATCCAATTCGTACTAGTGCAAATCTAAAGAAGGAGATAAATAAGCACTAGGAGAAAAATCAGTTTCAAATTACTCGTTCATACTAGTGCAGATCTTGATACGGAGATGAATAAGAACTAGTAGAAAAATAAAATTTTAAATGACCTCACTGGAAAAGAACTAGAAGAGGAGGCGCCATTGGTGTGGCCACTGACCTGGAGGTGGTGTTTTCAGCGATAGTGTTACTAGCTGTGAAAGGGGAAAGAAAGTGAAGAAGAAGAAAAAAAGGGAAAATAATGAATGAGTGCGGCAGAATCAATAGAATTTATTAATAACCCTAATTAGTTTTTTATTTCACATTATATCTTTTAATATTTTATCTTATTTTAATTAATAAAATTCATTAATGCCTGATGTGTTAAATTGATTGGTTCTTATTAATGTAGTACAAATGACTACAAAAGTTATCCATAAAGCAATGGAAGCCAATTTCTGGGATTCCAACTAATCATAATTACTCTTTTTTCCTACTTCGACTATTAATGTAATTAATTACCATTACTTTTTTAAGCATCATTTTAATTTTGAATGGATTGGATGAATCATGAGATTTATGCAGGATTGTGATTAACCAGAGTGGCCAGTTGCATTGTTGATGACAAATTTAAGTTTACTTTAAATGCTAATTTTTTTAAGGTTATTATTTCCAAAAAAATTCAAGTATGACGAATTATTTTGAATATACTCTATCTTTAAAAAACCCCAAATCTATCTCATTTTTTGAAATCGTTAACGCCATCAGTCCTTATTTGTAATTTTTTAAATATTTTGAACCAAGTGGTTAACATAATTATTTTTAAGTTTTCTGTCTTCTAAAAATAGTAACCCAGGTTTGTCCAAATTGCATTTTGGACCCTCTTAAATTTATTTTTCCAAAACCCAATTTATTTTTCCCAGTCGTCATTTCCCCTACTTGCACCACAAAACAAGTCGATAGACCTAAGCTTTGATCGTGCATGCGTGCGACTACTGCAAATCAAAAAGACTTAGTTGGGTTCTACTCTAATTAAATGACAAGCAGCAAGGTGATACAAAACGAAAGCAAACACCACAAGTCAGTAAGGTCGAAATCTGCGACTATAGCTTCCATCCGAGTTATGCTTACCCCCTGTTCCAAAGCTTCTCTCTCGCCGTTCGAACTGTATCCGATTAAACCGATCCCATGATTGCTCTGTAAACTGATGAATGCTAAAAAGAGTACGATTTCGACCGATGAGCTGATTCAAACCGGTTTGGGAACCAATTTCGCTAAACTAGCTCTCAATTCGACTGCGGAGATGGCGAAGAAATTCAATCCCTCAATTAAAATCGTGGCCAATATGCTCTGTTAATATATTCCAGATCCTTGGAATCCAAAGAACGTGTAAGCAAAACAAGCATTGGATCCCATTCCAAGAGCGAGAGCCAAAGGGAGATTAGCGAAAACCCCATGATTGAACACCCAATTAAAAAGGAAGCGACAATGGTCACAATTAGGTATTTTTTCTAATTCGGTCAAGGCAAGCGGTGTATCCCGGTTGACCGAGTCGAATTTGCTGGAGGAGTCGGGTTGGATGACCTGGTAGGAAGGGGATGGCAATTATAGAGAGGGATGGTCGGGTCGGAGCAGAGAGGAAGGCAGTCGAGACGGAGCAAGTTCCGCAACTGTCGGTGGGCAATGGGCATAAAACAAAGATAATTCACTGCCCTAAATTACCAATTACCAAACACTATCATCTCTGACCTGCTGGATAATCTGCCGCCGAGTCAGAGCACTGAAAGATCGAACGAGACCGTATGCGTCGGTGAGTACTCCGGTCGTGGCAACGGGATCTTGAATTAGATCAAATCTAACTCCGATGGCAACAAGGGGGAGACGAAGGAGAGAAGACCGCCTTGATCGGAGGAATAGAGAGGACGGTCGGGACTTTTGGAAATTCAATTAGACGCGTTTGGGTTTCATGATACCACGAAGTTTAAATCGGATAAGCTTTGGCAGATGACGACGGAAATAATGTATTGGAAAAATAATGAGTAGGGCAAATGATTTTGGAAAAAAAAAATAATTGATATGGTCCAAAATGCAATTTTGGAAAACTGGTTACTAATTTTAGAAGACAAAAAATTTAAAAATTAATTTGGTTAGTCATGTTTAAAATGTTACAATTTTACAAACAAATGACTAAAGTGTTAATTTTCAAAAATAATAGATTTGAGTTTTTCAAAGATAGATTTACTTTCAGATTAATTTCACCATACTTGAGTTTTTTAGAAGTAATCAATTTTGGTATTTTGCCATTATAATTTTATTTTACTTGTTCATTGATTTTGTCACTATTCCTTTTTGTATTTTAGTGTAATTGTTTTTTTCTCTCTAAATAACAAAGTGATTTTTTTCTTTTATAGAATTTTTTTTTTACATTTTTTTAGACATCCCCGAAGAGATATCGTAAACCGTGAGCTAACCTAGGAGATAAAAAAGAAAAAGAAAAGGAAAAACAACAGGAGGGGGTGGGGTGTGTGGAAATTTATCCACCAACAAATTACCTAGCCTACAAGTATTAAGTTGATCAATCCCGAAACATTAAGTAAAAAGGTCAAAGCCTCTTTGGCAAGACCATGAGCAATGCTATTTTGAGCCATTGGAATAGTCTTATATTCAATAAAAACAACTTCATCAATCAACTGTCTAATTTCGTGAAACATTCGGTAAAAAGGCCATAGCCTCTATCCAAGTCATTATTCCAGCCAATGAAATTGAATATGACAATTGCCTTATTAATCAACCGTCTGAGAAAATGGTTCTTAATTATGAAACGTCAGCAGCACATTTGGTAGACGGTTACCGTAACACAAGTCGGAAAATCTTAAATTAAGGAAAATGGAACATCAACAGAAGGTTGAGAATAAAGAGGGATTGTACGTAACAGCCTTTCCAACTCCTAATAATTATGCATAAATATTATTAAAGTTCTCAAGATTATAATGCCCCGTAACAACCTTTCCAACTCCTAATAATTATGCATAAATATTATTACAGTTCTCAAGATTAATGCCCCAATTAACGCAGTGGTGTAAACTTACATAATTGAGTTGTTATGAATTTCAAATTTAAATTAATTGTTAATTGGAAACCAATTAACGCAGTAATCAAAATGAAAATATTAATTAGCAATCAATTTCCCACCCAATCAACGGAAGCTGGATTTTGACTGGACTAGAGTCGTAGCTTAAGGATTTCCATCGGAAACTAAGACCGATGTGACAGTGCAGATCACCTACTGAAAAGGAGACCAACGTCCGGAATCTTGGAACAAGAAAAATGAATTAAAATAGTCTGGATCGAATTACAAACAATAACAACCATACTAACTTTAGTTAAGAACCTTCATCTTATGCATTAGGCCTCAAACCAAAAAGAAATCACAGGAAGAACACTTGCTCTAGAATTAATCAAGGATTAAGATCCTTTTTAGCAATGTCAAAATGACGAGCTGAAATTTCGCAGATTGGGATGAACCACAATCTCTAGAATAGTACCCACAAAACGAACTAATCAAGGATTAAGATCCTTTTTAGCAACGTCAAATTGACGAGCTGAAATTTCGCAGATTGGGATGAACCACAATCTCTAGAATAGTGACCACAAAACAAACTAATCAAGGATTAAGATCCTTTTTAGCAACGTCAAATTGACGAGCTGAAATTTCACAGATTGGGATGAACCACAATCTCTAGAATAGTGACCACAAAACGAACTAATCAAGGATTAAGATCCTTTTTAGCAACGTCAAATTGACGAGCTGAAATTTCGCAGATTGGGATGAACCACAATCTCTAGAATAGTGACCACAAACAAACTAATCAAGGATTAAGATCCTTTTTAGCTACGTCAAATTGACGAGCTGAAATTTCGCAGATTGGGATGAACCACAATCTCTAGAATAGTGACCACAAACCAATTTAATCAAGGATTAAGATCCTTTTTAGCAACGTCAAATTGACGAGCTGAAATTTCACATATTGGGATGAACCACAATCTCGAGAATAGTGACCACAAAACGAACTAATCAAGGATTAAGATCTTTTTTAGCAACGTCAAATTGACGAGCTGAAATTTCACAGATTGGGATGAACCACAATCTCTAGAATAGTGACCACAAAACGAACTAATCAAGGATTAAGATCTTTTTTAGCAACGTCAAATTGACGACCTGAAATTTCGCAGATTGGGATGAACCACAATCTCTATAATAGTGACCACAAAACGAACTAATCAAGGATTAAGATCCTTTTTAGCTACGTTAAACTGACGAGGTGAAATTTCGCAGATTGTGATGAACCACAATCTCTAGAATAGTTACCACAAAATGCAATCCAAACTCCAGAGGACAACTCCCACTCCGGTAGCTCAAAACAGATCCAATGCCCTTCTTCAGTTCCGAAGTCCTTGTTCAGCTTCGGTGCCCTTCTTCAGTACACTCCTTCGGATCTGAAGCCCTTCTTCAGCTTCGGTGTCCTCCCTTGGATCTCGAAAATCACAAAACAACAATAAGTAAAGTAAAAAAGTAAAAAGGTAAAACTCACAGGTTCGATTCCCGACGCAGAAAGTCCGGTCGTTGTGCCAAGAATCCAAGTCGGCGACGAGTTCCCAGCCACGATCCCCTCTCATATTGCTTCTTGTCCCAATTCAGCCCTTTCATCGGCAGGAATTACCATCTCTATATCCCTCTGGCTCTCCGAACTCTGTGAATATATTGTTATTCCTTGCTTTTTGGTATTCATAAAAAAAATCCAAAAAAACTACATGAAAAGTTAAAAATAGAATTGTAGGGGAAACGAAATGTCTAATGTTAAACCGAGCATAGAAAATAGGATAGAGTCCTTTTAGAAAGGACGCATGGCAGAGTGACAGAGAGAGAAGGAGATCCGATCTTCAATGGTGGGAAAGAGACGAGCGGAAAGCTTGGCCTTTCCTGTGAGTAAACTTCGCCGGCGATAGCAGTTCCTTTTCAAGCATCCAGAGGCAAGAGAGATAGAGGGGCCGTACGTCAAATATTCTTTCATATACCTGTTTTATGATGGAGCAAATCTTCATAAAAAACTTGATAAAGCCGATTGTAGGCCGGGGAAAAGTGGAGGGTCGGGGGAAGAAAAGTAATTTTTTTAACTTCTTTATTTGTTACTCTGTTACAATCTCGTTTTTTTACATTATTCTACATTATATTAACAGTTTTTTATTCAGGACACATCATTAAGAAAGGAGGAGGTTTTTTTTGGCTTTTGATCTTGTGGACCAGCCTTTGCCCATTTGTGAGATGTGGCTATACCTTGCCCAATTACGGAATTGTGTTATCCTTTTAAGGATCAACAACTATATGCACATTTGTGTCATACTAAGATTTCCTCTTTGAGGATATACCTTGCCCAATTACGGGATTGTGCTATTCTTTTAAGGATCAGCCGCACCATGTTTGGGTTTTATGATTTGGAGGTGTGTTTGGATAAATACACTAATTCATCCAAAACCTGTGTTTTTTCATAAATACAAATGCACAAACCAGCTAATTTAGGCAAAAAATTGGTGTTTTCAAAACTTAGCTTTTAGCTGAGTTTTGGATGATTTGATAATGGGTGAATTGAAGAGTTTGTACAATTACCTTTCTATCCAACTACTAATACAAAAATTACAATCTATGCCACTATTTTAATTCTCAAATCTACCACTTTGTCATAACTCCTCACATCTTTCTTCTCTTCTTCCTCTTCTTCTCCGAATATTTCTTCCTCCTCTTCTTCTTTCATGAGTCCAACTTTGAGGTGAGCTTGTGTAAGCATGTAATATTATCTTTGGATTAGTAATATTCTAGTTTGATGTTTGCTCGTAATTTGAAGGATTATTTAACTATGAATTGTTGTCCATGGTAGCACTTGCATTAAAACATACATGTCTCTTACAACAACAATGACTTCACCATTCTTCTTTCATAAGTCCAACTTTGAGGTGAGCTTGTGTAAGCATGTAATATTATCTTTGGGTTAGTAAAATTCTAGTTTGATGTTTGCTCGTAATTTGAAGGATTATTTAACCATGAATTGTTGTCCATGATAGCACTTGCATCAAAACATACATGTCTCTTACAACAACAATGACTTGGCCAGAACCTGCTATTACAAAATTACTGCATACAAATATCATAAAAAATACCATTTTTCATGAGTTCAAATATGACCAACATAATAACAAGGGTACAATGGTAGTTTGACTTATGTTAAGAGTCCACACCCAAATCCCAAATTGAATCACAACAATTTCTACACAAAGGTTTGAGGGAAAAAAGTGTAATCACAAAATAGCCTTTTCTAAAACAGAATATTGCTCAAATGCACTATTTCCAAAAAAAAAAAAAAAATGACCCGTTTTCCTCTTTGAGGATTCGTAGCTCTCTTCATTTGCCCTTTTGCGGGATGTAATCTTCAAGGTCACATCTTTTAAGAACATAATTGCACCCTCCACCCATCCCCTCCCCTCCTAAAACTTTTCTTCCCCCCTCTTTTTTTGTATCTCATAGGTTGGTTCACGATTTATAGCCCACTCCCGCCTAGGAGTGCTAAGACAAAAAAACACATTAATGTGAGTATATTTATTAAGATGATAGAGAAATATAATTTGGTATAAAATATGTTGATGAGGTGGAAAATTATGGCTAAAGCTTTAGTTTGTGGCAAAAAAAGTTTTGAGATCCACCATAATATATTTTAAGATATGGATGAAAGATACTAATGTGGCAAGGTAATGTCATCTTTAATGGATGAGTCATATTGGTGAGTCATCACTTAACAAAATTTTGATTGTTTGGTTGGTATAGTATGAGGGGTAAATCAAGTGTTTTGTAGTATTGGGGGCTATTTGTTAACTTAACAAAGTAGAGGGGGCAAAATACGTTTTCCCAAAATACAAAAAAGTGTGATGATGGAGGAAGGTAATGACTCAAATACAATGTTGATGTTGACGATGTTGTTGGCAATTTGGAAGGAAAGGAATGATAGAGTTTGAAACCATCGAACACAGGGAGCCCCTAGAGTTGTGACAGATGTAAGGGAGGTTTTGGAAGATTGGCATGCGGCTCAGGAGAGAGGGTCTGGGCCTCTATTAGACGCGGGTGACCAGAAACTATGAGCACTGCACCTAGAACTAGAAGTAATACTTGCGGGTAATGGGTACCCGCGAGCCCGACCCGTACTCATTTGGGTATTGGGTACCCATTACCCGAATGGATTCAGGCTTTGGGATTGATTTGAAGACATATGAGTACCTACTACCCGGATTGGTAATACACGTGGGTACCCATTAAGCCGGATTTATCCCATTTAGTCAATGCTCATGACCATGAGTCCAAACCAATTAACCAATTGCCCAATTTAGAAATTCTTCTCAGTTGCCAATTTTGATTCTTGTCGTTAATTTCAATAGTTCAATGAAAAATCTCAAAGAAAAGTTGATTAGCTAGCTATGATGAATAAGAAATCATGAAACTGTAATTATACTAGAAAAATTGCATGAGAATCTTTGGTAGACAGACATGAGAATCATGAAACTCTTTTTTGGATAAATAACTGGGTGAATTCTAATATTCGTCTAATCGATTTTGCCAATTCTACCGCTCTGAATTTCGACAGCATTGTACGGTGGCAGAGATGGTCACAAGCGAGGAACAGTTGAATTATCAGTTGATGGAGCAATTCCTCCCGTTTGAGGCGATTGATATAGTGGTCGAGATGTCCCTATCGAGGGTGAATGGAGGAGAGGACGATTAGATCTGGGGCCGCGAACACTCAGGCTTGTTCACTATTAGGTCAACCTATAATCTCATTTGCCAGACCGAGAATGCTCCGGTCCTGAATATTTGGAGAGTGATCTAGAAATGGAAAGGCCCGAGTAGAATTTGCCTTTTCTTGTGGCTAGCAGCGAAAGATAAACTTCTTACTAATGTGGGCATGGTTCGTCGAGGGTTAAGTCAGGATGTGGGTTGCCCGAGGTGCACTGACAGTTATGAGTCTATTTACTCTTTCGCAAATGGTATCTGGGCGGCAGTTAATGGATTTGACACTTCTGAGTTCTGATTCTAGTTGGCATCTCCCTCACATATAGCTTGGTTGCACCATTATCTAAGTTCGGACTTGGGTCTGCAATTTGAGATTATTTGTTGGTATATCTGGAAATCAAGAAATGAAAGAATGGTTACACCCCAAAATTTTTTTTAATCGTTCTTAGCAAAAAAAAAGGGGGGGGACACGAGCTCATTCGAGGTTACACTTAAGGGTTAGTTCGAGTCGGTCGTTGGTAGGATCTATTTTGGAGCGGTGAATCAAACCAAACAGACCGAGTTAACAGCTAGTTGGGTAATATTGATTGATGAATGACCTGTAGCTTGCTTGGTTTTGGAACCAGACCAGCACTCAGCCGACCCAAGTTCGAATACCAGCCTTGACAATTCATTTTATTTTTTTTATTTTAATCCGCCCAGCACCAAAACGACGCCGTTTTGGGTCATCTTCTTCCTTGGCCATCAGTTCAACAACCACCATTTTTTTCCGGCGACCGGAATCACTCCGGTGACTTTTCCCAATAGCCAAGAGGCATGTTTTTAGTCTATTCGGGACAAGGAACCCCACCAGAACGTGAAGGAACACGCGAGAATCGAGATTGGAGCTTGAGTCCATTCAGAAACGGACAAAACGGATAAGGAGTTGATCCCACTTCGGCGGAAATCTCGGAAAAACGACGACTTTTCCAGAGTGCCACTCAACCCGTGAACCTTATCTCTTTTGGCTCTAATCGACTCCCTGAAGCCTATAAAACTCGGCTCTTTCTTCGAATCAAAGTGTATCTCATCCTAAAGTCGTCTCTCTGTCACTCTGTCACCATCTCCGACCAAAGATGGGTTTAAGGGTTCCAGACATCGTCAGTCTAAACTGAAACCCTCTATCAGCTCGTCTCAAACTCCTAAGACTAACCCCTTTCTCAGAATTGAGTTTCCATTCACTAAAATCGTGTAATCTGATTGTCGAAAATTGGCAGAACCGCAGTGCAGGAACAGGGAACAGGTAAATTACCTGTGCAGTCCCTCCTTTTTCCTTTGTTATTTCAGCCCTTGAAGTTTTCCCTCGTGACAGTTTGATCCTTAACTGTCAACTTTTTGGCATTTAACCTCTTTTCAGCTTTGACAGTTTGATCCAGGAAGTTGCGCAGCCGTTAACTCCCTATCTTTGAGTCGACTCTTTAGGTGGGTTGGTTTAAGGGGGTAAATTCATTGGATTAATTAATTCCTCAATTTAAATAGCTATTTGGTTAAACTTTGTCACTAACCAAATATTGTGATAATTCCGAATTAATCGTTTGACGGGAACCGGATCAACGAGTGAGTTTCCCGGGCCTTATTTTGGACTCGTGCATGCTTAAATTAAGGTCCTTATAATTTTCGTGGTGATTTTACTGCTAATCGAGTACTAACCCATCTGAGTTGGTTTTCCCGATAGGTTAGATTATTTAGAGTAATGAGTGACGCGGATCCTCATTAATTCCGGTTTATAAAGTTATGATGCCTAAGGTTAGAGGGACTTAAGTAGTCTGAGTGACTCCCCTACTTACCTGGAAATTAAGACGGAAAGTCTTGGTTTTGACAACAAGGTGTCGTTTCTATGGAAAGTTCTATCTTTCCGGAACCATTGGTTTTATACCTAATAGTGTTTGATTTGGTTATGGTTAAACCGTGATGTTATCTGATGATGCTTGACACCTAGTGTATATAGGTGGAAAGTAGAGCCTCGCTAGCTAGTCCTCCGCCGGGAACATCGATGGATACGGGTTCCTACCGGGTGATGGAAGTTGGGTATTGTTAGCCCCAATCGAATCACGGTAGATGAGTACGGATAGCCCCAACCTGATGATGGGAGTTGGGTATTGTTAGCCCCAATCGATTCATGGTAGTCGGGAAGAATATCGACTCTTGTGAAGTCCCTATTATAGGCTCATAAGTAAGCCTTATCGATGATGGCGTAGAGGTTAGCTAGGCGGGAAGAGGGGACGCCCTATTTTGATGTTAATTGTGGTGTTATTGTTGAACTAACGGTTATATGATTTTCTCGCAGTTCGGCCATGAAATTGAGGACCATGCCAGTTTGGTCATATGCCCCTCTTTACTTTTAACATTCCTTTATACTTGAATGTTAAGGACTGACCCCTGAACCACCCACCAGGTCACTTCGCAGCTAATCAGGAGTAAGCGGTGCAGAAGGAGCCTCGGAAATCATGTCGGGAGACTCTCAGTGAGTGGTCAAGGATGTTGGTAGAGTGTTTCTATTATGTGGAGTGTGATTTGAAACCGTGTGCTTGGTTTGTAATAACTACAACTCATGTGTTGGTTTTGCCCATGCTTTGGGGTCCGCTTTGCGTTTTTGCCTTTGAACGATTGTCAACAACTTTGGTGTTGTGTTTCCTTCTACTTTAGGCAATAAAAGTTATTTTCAAAGGTTTAAAGTTTGGGACGTCACAAGAATCTTCGCTAATAGTGTGGAAGGTCCCAATGTCGTGGCATGTAAAAGCGCGTAGAGGCTTATCACTGTTCGGGAAGCGATGGAACAAGACTCGTCAATTCTTGATGATAGCTGGAAGCAAAAATAGATTGAAATAGCTTGGCAGGCTGGACCGAGAGATTGGATTATTGTCAATTCTGATGGCTCGGTGTTGGGTGCTAGGGGTAAAGCGACAGCTGGAGGCCTCGTTCAGGACAATGAGGGAAGATGTCTGCAAGCTTTTGCTATGAATCTTGGTACTTGCTTGATTACGAGAGCTAAAATTTGCGGATCTATTGAAGGGATCTGAAGAACTTAGGAAGCGGGCTTTCGTAAGGTTGAGGTTCAATTGGACTCCCAAGCGATGGTTTACATACTTGCCGATAAGAATTCGAAAATAGTCCATCAACATGCTTTGGCGGTGATAGAATTGCAGGATTTGTTGTGTCGTGATTGAGAGGTTAATATCAAACATGTGTACATAGAGGCTAATCATGCGACGAATCATTCAGCGAGTTGTGGTCATGCTCTTCCACATGGGAGCCATTCAGTTGACGTTGATAATTGTAACCTCACGTACTATATTCGCTATGACTGTATGGGAATTTCAGAACACAGAATGATTACTTAATTGAGTGGCGTCGGTCGCCTTCCAAAAAAAGCATAAGATCGAGGGAACTACTTTTCATATTAAATTGAACAGTTTGATCACAGATGAAAGAAATGAAATACAAAATAATGGTTTCAAATATAAGAGAGAAAGAGAGGTGATGTTCAATACAAAATAGACATGAGTTCGTTAGAAAACAAAAAGAACCATGGAAGATCATCAACTATGGAATAGGGTTGTATACGAGCCGAACCAAGCTTTGGTCGAGCTCAGACTTGCCTCGATAAGGTGTATGGCTGGCCGAAGCTCGGCTCTGACTCGATTAGAGCTCGAAGTTTTGAGTTCGAGCTCGGATCGCTAAAGAAATTTAGTGCTCGGGGTTGGCTCGAGCTCGGCTCATTTTAGTGGGTACCCCGACCCGATCTTATTTGTGTTAGTGGGTATGTACCCACTACTCGTATGAGTTCGGGCTTTGGGATGAGTTTTGAGGGGTATATGGGTACCCACTACCCGTTTCATAATGGGTATGAGCACCCGTCCCATTAGCCACTCCTTCTGCCATCCGCCACTAGAAGGTATGATCACATTTGGATACACAAATGATTTAAAAATACTGGAGAGAAGACTATTATTTTGAGCAACAAGATTGGTTTGGAACTTTGTTAATCAATGCTTTTTATTTGTGTTGTATCTTGTACTACAATTTTTGTTAATGGGTTTGTATTGAATTTGTATTGTACTAACATTTCAGTTGTTCTTAGTAGTTGATATATATGATTTGCCGATGATAGATGTCGTTGTAGTGTTTTTTTTTTGTTGATTAACTTTCGTTTAACAGGGGTTTAGAATCCCTCCTAAATTGCTGCCCTTAAGGGTTTAGAACCCCTGTTAAACCCCCTTTTTTTATCGGCGGTTCGACAAACCCATGTTAATTCGTTTAGCAATGGGTGGAATAACAACAGTTTTTAAACCGACGGTAAATGATTTAACAGGGGTTTAAAGCCCTATTAAATGACATTTCAAACCCCTCCTAAACAGTAGGTTTGTTGTAGTGTATTTTCACAGACCTTGAGAGATCTGGCATTGGGATGTGTATGCGGAACAACATGGGGAAATTGATACATAAGTTTCAAATAATGATCTCCAATCAACCATGGTACATCAAAGAGAGCTCTCGTATAATCAACATCATTCTCAAATCGAGCCACAAAGTGGCTGAAACATATATCTCAGACAAGCAGCCTTCCTTTAGATGCCCACAACTGCGGAATCTTACACATCATGAATGCAAATTAAAAGAGAATGCCTTCCCTAGGGTACATAGGAATAATGAACTACGCCACTTTCTTCGAACCCTCTTTTTTCCCTCGCCGGGATGCGAATAGTTGGGCAGTTCGGGTTATCTTCTCCCTTTTTGTCTAGCTCATCCGAGACTAGCCCCTCTTCAAAAAAAATTATCGGGGTATCCGGCTGGTCATCCATGACCGTGTCCTCGAAAGAAACATCATCCTTGATGTGACTCATATGCAGCGGACTCTCGGCTCTCCTTTCGTGCTGCATCACGTCTCAAACTACCATTCCAGACCCATTCGGCGTTTTAGCTCTCTTAACATCCTTAGCTGGGAAGCCACCGATGACCCATGGGAGTCGGTCGGCGGTGGTGCGGCCACCGTAGCGCCAGACATGGAGTCGAAAATCCTAGGTGTCGGAAAATTGCCAAGGTACGTCTCCAATGGAGAAAAAATATGAGTTGTAAAAAGCATTCTACTACTAATTTATTTTTTAGCTAGATAGATTATCTTGGAGATTTCACCGTAATAAATATAAAAAAAAAACTATTTACACAGTTAAATAAATTCTCAAACTATTCCAAAATGTAGTAATTTTCGTCTAGAAACCAAGCGAATTAGCCCAGAAACCATGCAGAATTGTTGGGTTTTTTGATCGGTTGGTTCGACCAATCAAAATGCAACCATTTAGTCTGGTTTCTAGGCGAATTAGTCTAGATTTTGGGTGAAAATCACCTGATTGGGCGTATTTATTATCCAGTATTGTGTGTGATGATTATTTAATCTGTGGGACCCAATATTGGTTGGAACAAAACATCGTACACTCGCTTAACCTTGATCACCAGGTAGAAGGGGTTGACACAGTTGCACCTATTAGCCCCCGCAAACGTGCAACAAGCTATGGCGTGGTAGCACGATATGTTGTAGCACTGGAACTTGCCACACGTACAATTCCCCATCTGGTTTGATTCATGGAACCTGACAACATAGTTGTTGCTACCGCTCCGGTTATGATTACTGGGTGCCGACTTCACCTCGTACACTTTGTGAGCTGCATCGTACGGCAACACGAAGTGTGTGACAAAATGTGTCGTCCATTTGGACGTAAACCTGTGCAGTAAGTTGTGTACACCTTCCCCATCGCTTGCATAGCCGCATATTCTTGGCGTCGGTTGTGCCAGTACTTGACCATCTGATGGAATAAATGCTCGATCACGGAAGACATTGACAACTGCCGCACACCCTTCAGTACTCCATTAACGCATTCACGCGCATTTGTCGTCATGTTTCCCCAACGATCGCCATCACCCTCTATGTTTTCATAGGTCATGCTCTATAAGATTTGATCCACGTTCACCCATTTTCGGTCCCGCATATTCTGTTTATCATGAACCTCAAGCCATCACTCCTTTTTCGCTTCAAACTTTCGCATGTTCTCTTCCAAACCTGTGGGAAATCATGGATGAATACGGTAATTAATGGAGTACTTGCCATAACAAAGTACGTAAGTTGTCATAAACATATAGAGCAGTTGTCAAATACATAGGTAGCACAATCGACCTTTGAGCAATGCGTTCTGGTGCTTCATGTTGGAGTTGCTGACATAATGTCATAGGCACCATCACGAAGCCCACCTTTGTCCAATCTTGCGCATTGCCGCTCGTATTCCCTTATGCTGGTCATTGACAATTGTGATGTTGGCCTGGTTGGTGACATGTTTCAGGAGCATTTCCATGAACCACTCTTAATTGACTGTGTCCTCCTTATCCACTATTGCGTACGCCAGTTGCACGATCTAATGTCCTCCATCAAACACAATGGCCATCAATAGAATTTGCTTGTACTTGCTCGTAAGGAACGTGCCGTCAATGATTAGGACCTCATGGAAATGCTTGAAGGCTTCGATGCATGGCTCAAACGACAAAAACACACTTCCGAACATTCGTCTGTCACCCGACGGAGTCACTACAAAAAAAGAGCGTTTTGGCGTCGGTTGAAACGAAAGAGGATAGCGTCGGTCGACCGGTCGACCGACGCTAAATGGAATCTCGCGTTTTAGTGTCGGTCGTTTGGTCGACCGACGCTAAATACTAACCCTAATTCAGCCGCCTCCTCTCTTCTCTCTTCTCTTTCTCTTTTCCCTTCTCTTCTCTATCTGCTCCATTCCAGCCGCCTCCTCTCTTCTCTCTTCTCTTTCTCTTTTCCCTTCTCTTCTCTTCTCTATCTGCTCCATTCAAGATCCACCGCTAGATCTCGTTGATGGTCCAGCGGCGGCGGTGGGAGGTCTCGTCGATGGTCCAGCGGCGGCGGTGGGAGGTCTCGTCGATGGTCCAGCGGCGGCGGTGGGAGGTCTCGTCGATGGTCCAGCGGCAGCGGTGGGAGGAAGTGTCATGGTCCAGCGGCGGCGGTGGGAGGAAGTGGCGGATGAGAAGAAGAAGAACAAGCGGCTGCAGATGCAGCTGCTTTTTTTGTGATTTTTCGGTCAAGTTAGCGTCGGTCGGTATGTCAACTAGCGTCGGTCAACCAAAAACCGACGCTAAAATCTAGCGTCACCACTTTCAGCGTCGGTTTTGTCGACCGACGCTATTCAAATTAGCGTCGGTCGGTGACCGACGCCATTACGCGCATACGACCGACGCTAAAACGCGTTTTTTTTTGTAGTGAGTGGTTTTAATCTCGTACCTTGTGCCAATGTTTGTGAGTTGAATTGCATTCAAAATTGTCTCGATGTTGTTATATGATGCCACCCAGTCTCCACACAAATTCTGGACATCACGTTGCTTTCCAACTCATGCCTTTCGGTAAGAAATGTTCTGATGGTGCTTCTCCAAAATGTAGTCTTGCACTATCTCCTCCTTCATGTCGGCTCTGTGTGGATGATGTGCATAACTGCATCTGAGATGAGTGTCACATCCAGCTGTGTGTCGGGACCAAGTATTGTTGATTGGTCGCAAGTGTGGCCGTTGTGGAGCTGCCTTATAATCTAGAAGCCATATTGTCAGCTCAGAGAAGAATGCATCCTCCACGGACATGTGGGTTCGATGCAATTTTTGGACCATGCCTTCGGGTTGTAGGTTGATGACGCTATATTTTCCTCATTTGACTCCTATTTGTCGTAGTTTCAAGGAACTCTCGTGCAAATTGAGTGATTTATGCTCTTTAGCCCTCTTTAGGTCCATTTTATGTTGTTTTGAGTTATTTTTTATGAGGTTTCAGGTTACCACATTGTGGAGTCCATTTTCTACGAGCTCGACGCTTCAAACAGATACCAATTCAGAGTTCGGACGGAGCGGGAATCATCGAAATAGCAAACCCCCGATGCATGATCATCAAAATGTGCGTCTGTGAGCACAAAAAAAGTGCGTTAGCGCACTTTTACCCAAAAGCCAGATTTTTTCGTATTTTGGGGTATTTAAACCCCAAAATAGAGAGGAAAAGAATTTTATTCATTCGACATTTGATTTTCTGACTGAGCCACGACCTAGAGAGAGTTGAGAGCTTATTTGGGAGCAATCAGAGAGATCTTAATACCATCATTCCATCACGAAAGACGCTCGGAGCTAGGAATTGAAGATTATCAGGATTGAAGCTGTCAGGAATCATCCGAAATTAGGTTTTTCAGTTTTTCTCTGTTTTTCCTCTATTTTAAGATGAATTCTCATATAGTCTTTGAATCTTGTTTATTAGACATGAGTAGCTAAACTCTTATAGTTTAGATTAGATGAACCCTAAGTGACTCGGGGCTTTAAAGCGGTCACGGATCGGCGATATTTAGATTTTAATTTAGACTTTCTCTTGTTCATGTTTAATTCGTTTTTTAAATCTGTTTCTTTTCTGGTTTGATCACCTAGATTAGATTCTTGTTAGAATAAAAGGACAGTGGCGAACGTTCGCCTTGTTCTAGAATATCGAATTAAACAGTTAACTTTTTCAACGGATTCACCTGAGCAATAGGGGCCATTTAGTGTTGATCCATTTCAAGAGTAGCTCATAAATCAATATAGGTGCACCAATCATTTATTCCTTTGCAGAAGCGAACACATAGACAAATAATTGATCTTGGTAGCTAGTTCAATAGTAGCAAACGTTCGTGAACTTAGACCTAAGGGTAGGGAGCTATGGCGGTGATTAAGAATTGTTTGAATTGAGTATGAAACCTGTCGGTCTTGTGATTGTCAATGTCTTGGTGATCTTAGGGGGATTCAAAGTCTAAGCTATCTTCTCATTAATTGAATTCAACCAAATCAATCAATCAATCTGTCAATCTTAATTAGTTTTCATGCTATCATTAGAAACCTCGTGGAACTCACACCACACAACTTTGTCAAACAGAGTAGTTGTTAATTTCTTGAGTAAACGTGTAGAAGAACCCCGTGAAATACGATCTATCCTACTTTTATAGGTTAGTTATTTGGCCGCTGTTTTACCCCTTATAGATATTGACCATGCTAGATATTGACCATAGATATTTATATTGACCATGGTAGATACCATAGATATTAGATAGCATGTTGATGGACTATGTATCAAGTTGATGTGAACCCTAAACGTAAGACGACAAGAAGACATTGAAATGAATCACAAGCGGATACAACACTAGTTAGGAGAATATAAAACCAAATTAAAACATCAAAATGAAAGATTATATCACATTGCTAAAGGGGAAGGAAATTACCTTAAGTTAATGAACAAACAAACTAGTCCAACAGGATTTGTGTTGGTAGTAGATGAGACGTGCGAGTTTGAAGGTTATTTGGTTTGGATCTATTTACAGGATAAATTTTTGGGGTTTAGCAAGACTGCATTGTGTTTTGTGTGACCTAAATTGTTTGCCTCATCGCAGTTCGGGTATGTGGAAGATATTTTAGTGCGAGTCATGGATCAGAGTGAGTATTTTAGTGCGGGTATAGGCTGGGACGAGTATATTCATCCGCTAAAACGATTCAAAAAACATGAACATGAAAACTCGATTTTTATAAAAAAAAAAAAAAAAAAAAGTAAAATAAACTCGCTCAGTATAGAACATTAACGAAAAATATGTTAAAAATAAACAATACTAGAATTTAATACATATACCAACATATTTTGTAGCAAAACGAGTCACAAAGAACATGAGGGGATGGGCCATAAGAAAATTTCAAATTCGTCACATACCTACCTACCGCAGCACGAATTGGATAATACTCACCCAAAACAGAACGAGACAATGCAGGTCATTAGGTCTAAATTGCTAGTCAAAGACCCATATCATCGGCGGTGTTCGTCAATTGTTTAGCCTAGCATTGCAAATCTTCAATCGTATTCCTTCCTAGTCATAGAATCCTAAATCCAACATGGCGTATCCATAACCCATTTGTAAACCATTTGGAATCATCAGAGTTGAAGAATGTCAAAAAAATTGGATCATGGAATTTAAATTCCAAGACCCAATTCCAGAATCACCCAGATATACATGATTGTAATTGGAGAAACGTGTATAGTTTTTTTGTAAGACCACTTCGCATTCGTCACATAGTACGTTTGATATCTCAATTCTCAACAACTCAAGCATTAACACTCAGCTCACTTCCCCTGTCTCCACCTCTCCCCTCCTCCCTCCCCATTCAGCCACGTGTCCACTTCCCCAGTTCTACAAAATTCAACTTCCTTTTCCTACTTCTACAACAACTGCGTATACAACTACATATACATATACACATAACATAACATGACACATCTCCATTCCCAACTCAAACCCACAATGGACTACAATGGCGGACACCAGCAGCAGCAGCAAATGAAGAGAAACAAAACCACCATACTCCTCCTCCCATGGCTAGGCCACGGCCACATCTCCCCATACCTAGAGCTAGCCAAACGCCTCTCCTCCATCAACCAATTCAACGTCTACTTCTGCTCAACTCCGGCCAACCTCAACCCATTAAAACCCATACTCCAATCTACACACCCATCAATCACACTAGTCGAACTCAACCTTCCTTCTTCCCCACATCTCCCTCCACATTACCACACCACCAACGGCCTCCCTCCCCACCTTATGCCTCATCTCAAGTCCGCCTTCGACGCCGCCGCCACCCCTGCTTTCTCCTCCATACTCCTCTCCATCTCCCCTGACTTGCTTATCTACGACTTCCTCCAGCCTTGGGCTCCTCAGCTTGCTTCCTCCCTTCTTAACATCCCTGCTGTTGAATTTCTTTGTCCTAGCGCTGCCATGTGTGCTTTTGCTGCTCATTACTCTGAGTTTGGTGATCAAGTTCCGTTTCCTTTTTCTTCTTCTATTTGTCTGAGGGATCATCATGAGAAGATTGGTTTCTCCAAGGTGTTGGATAAAGCTTCTGAAGGGTCTGATGGCCAACCAACTGATCGGGTCCAGCTGTGCCGTGATCGATCACATGAGATCGTCCTTATCAGGGTACAACATTAATTATTAACTCAGTTGCTTCATTGGTAGCATACTAGCATCATATGGTTTCTAATTATTAACTCTTGATTTTGATTCTGCATTTACTCGATGAAGACGTTCAGAGAGATAGAAGGGAAATACGTGGATTACCTAACCAAGCACGGCGGGAAGAGATACATCCCAGTGGGGCCGCTACTGGGCCACGACCACCACCAAAAAACCATATCCGATCAAGAGAAAGACGGAAGAATCGCAAAATGGCTGGACGGGAAACAGACATCCTCAACCGTGTTCGTCTCCTTCGGCTCCGAATTCTTCCCTCCCCAAGACCTAATCCACGAAATCGCCCACGGATTGGATCTGAGCGGCGCCAATTTCATATGGGTGTTGAGATTCCCCTTCGGAGAGAAGAGGCCCAACTCCGCGGCTGAAGCTCTGCCGCTAGGGTTTCTGGACAGAGTTGCGGGGAGGGGATTGGTGGTGGAAGGATGGGCGCCGCAGTCGACGATCCTGGCGCACGATAGCGTGGGAGGGTTCGTGAGTCACTGCGGGTGGAGCTCGGTGATGGAGAGCATGTGGTACGGGGTTCCGATCGTGGCGATGCCTGATGCATTTGGACCAGCCGATTAACGCAAGGTTGGTGGAGGAAGTTGGGGTTGGGGTGGAGGTTAGGAAGGATGGTTTAACGGGGAAGGTGAAGAGGGAGGAAGTGGCGAAGGTGATTAGACAAGTGTTGTCGGCGGAGAAGAGGAATGCAGTTGGGGAGAAGGTGAGGAAGAAGGCCAAAGAGATGAGTGAGGTTATGAAGAAGAAAGGTGATCAGGATTTTGATCTTGTTGTTCAAGAGCTGCTTCAGCTCTGTACCAGTACAAGTGTGAATTATAATTAGGGAAGAATCTTAAATTCTTAATTATAATAATGGAAAATAGCACTTCGGTCCTCCTTACTTTTTCAACTTAATAAATAGTATCTTGTGCTATAAGTTGTTCTTTTTAACTCCTTTATTTTAGCCATTTTGTCTTTTCAGTCCTACCATTTCAACTTTCATCTTCTTATCACTTAATTAATGTGCATTCAGCACACCACATTACCTTCAATAATTATGTTATATGTATTAATTTATTAAGAGTTTTTAATTGTTAATATAATTATATATATAATTACACATAATAAAATTAACGGATAAAACATGCAATTTTAAAACTCTTATATTCTTTAGGATACCTCACAAAATTTACCTCCCATACCAACTCTTCTTCTTTTACCACTAATATCTTTTTCCGTTGTTGTGTGGATGTGTTCAACTTTAACGTTAATAGGATGAACGTTGGAATGGAAAGGATCCAAAAGACAAAGTGACAAAAGTATGAGGATAAAAAGAGCGATTTATAGTGCAGGGAGCTAGCTATTTGTTAAGTTTACAAAGTAAAGATAGCGAAAGTGTTATTTTCTCTTAATAATAAGTCCAAGACCATTTTGTAGAAATCCAATAAGGTAGTGACCAAAATGGCTAATCTAAAAGACAATCACCCTTTGTCAGGAAGGAAAGGAAGGGGTGGCATTCGGTCGGGTCGGCCCGGTTATCTGGCGGACCAATAATCGCCCTAATATATGGTCGGTTTTTTTAACCGCCCGATCCAGAGCCGTCGGTTCTGTTTTCCTTACCGTGACCGTGGCCGACGGGCGGGTGGGCACCAACGGTTATACCCGGCCTAGCGTGAAGCCCAACATTTGCGGCCCAAATTCGAATCCAAATGCAGCCCAACTGCTTCCAAACCCAATTGGGTTGCATAATTATGGGTTTTAGTAGCCCAAATAATTTGTTATTTCAATTGTAGCACTTAATTTGGGATATGCTAATTTCATAATTTAGTTCGTACTTCGTACTAACTTATTAAGTGACACAATTAATAAAAATTAATTCTGAAATACTAAACAACTAACCAAATAATTAATTCCGAAAACTAAAAATCTGAAATCCCAAAATAATAACACAAATACTTTTGTTTAATAATAACTAATTAACATCCGAAATTGCGAATACTAAGAGTTCGAAGAAAATAAATTTAAAACATAACGATGTGATGGTCCCAACTCTCGTCAAGTAATCCATATAGGGGTGACATTCAGTCGGGTCAGCCCGGTTATCTGGCGGACCAATAACCATCCTAATATTTGGCCGGTTTTTTTGAACCGCCCGACCCGACCCGTTATTTGGTCAATCCGGTTATAAAACCGCGTTGATCGGGTCGATTACGGGTAAGGTTTTCGGGTTTCAGGGTGGGACTGCCACCCAAGAATCAAGATTCAAGAGAGGCGCGGGAACGGTTATTTCTGCCCGTTAAACTCACGCGGCCGCTAACTTGAATCCCTTAAATTTTCTCTGTATTCTCCGGCTCTCTGTAAACCGCTTCGATTCAGAATCCCTAATTTTGACCTCACGATTCAAAATCATCCTCTTCTTTCCAGCAATCCCCAATCTTGCGTTTCCGATACTCGCAAACAAAATCGGCTATTCCTTTTTGAACAGCATTATGTCGATTGTCTACCAATCTTCTCCCCGACGAAGAAGCGGCGGAAGTGGATTCATCAGCAAACTCTGCTACGCAATCGATATCATGCTCTCCATTGATCCTCCGCCGTTCCGACTACTTCTGATTCTCGCCGCTCTCTGTTTCATCCTCCTCCCTGGGCCCTGGTTTGCCTTCTCCTCCAAGCACACGGCTGCATATACCGGATCGGCTGTTGGAATGACGGGGATTAGTGGAGCTTGGGTGCTTCCGGCTACGCCAATTACGCTGATTATCTTGCTACAGTGGTTTGCCGGGAGGTCTAATTTGAGCGCAAGGGCTGGATGGTTGATGCCACAGCGGATATCGTCGGAGGGGATCTCGCCCTGGGTTGTGACGGCCATCATCGTTCAGGTGGTGGTGATGGTGCGGTACAGACCTTCCTTTCAGGATAACTCTCTCTGCCCGAATCTCTGATGTTTAATAGGAGGGTTTCAGTCACTTTGATTTCGTTTCTCTTTTGTATATTAGCTAGGGTTTTGGGAATTCGAATTTCTTTTCTTGTAAGCATTTTTTTTGGATTTGCTGATATTCTTTTTGTATTCATTGATCGGCTGGTATATAATTCATTCGAGCAATTTCATTCTTTTCAGGTTTATTGAGGTTTAGGATTTAACTCACCATTTTAACTCGAACAAGTTTGGAGTAGGGTACTTAGTTCTCGTTAATCTCATTAGTCTTACATTTAAAAAAATTAATTTCGATTAGTACATACAAGTTCAAAATGAGCAACATCATTAAGGCCACAAGTTCATATACTAATCACTAGATTAATTCATTAAACAATAAACATCCCAACAAGTTCATATTTCAAAGAAAGGATAAGATGTTAGTTTAAAGGGTTAAAGAATAAGGATAAGATAATACTAACTATCATGCATATGATTGAACGATTGATCTTAATGAGTTAGCAAGATATACCCATTTGGGTAATGAGTAACCGGCAAATATGATTGTAAATTATTTGTAACCACTACTTACTTGTTTGGTTTCAAGATAGATATAGGTAATCTCGATAAATATCGGGTCTATTTTCGCCCCTATACACCATAACATTAACTGAACATGTATTTTTATTAATTTACTTGTTATTGTACCTAATGTTAAGTATAGTCGTAAGTGATAACTGGTATTTGGGCTAAGCATTTCAGGATTTGAATGAGTTTTCAGTACTGAGAGCTATTATTAAATGGAGCGAAATGATTGGTGGACTTAGTTGAATTGTAGCATTAGACTTTACTATGTAGCAGTGATACAAGATAGCGGAAATTAGTCAGGTGCCGACCCGGGTTGGTGCTGAATCCGTGCTGAACGGCATCCGGGCCGTCCATTGAATATGGCCCACATATAGACGCTTAGGATGTAATTTAAACGGGGGCCCGCTTTTAAGGGGTAGAATGGGGTTTTCGCACCACACGAAATAAATGAGCGGGAAAATCAGACGTCGTGTATCTGTAACTGTGCAGACATGGGCAACCGTGCAGCCGTCGCGTCGCGTCGTTTCAATGGTTACTTTTCAACTTATATATAAAACTTTTACGGATTTTCAGGAGAGAGGTAACGGATATCGAAATTCATTCTCTCTGCACGCAGCTTTTACTCTCGTTTAAAGTATCCCTCTCTCCATCTATCCGTAATAGAAACAAAGTGCTATCGTAGTGGTCATCGACATTCGTAACACTTTTTATAGGAAACACTGAGTCTCGTAACACAAGAAAAGGGAATTCGTAATTTTTTGAAATGGAAGGGCAGGATGAGCGAAATCAATTGCAGCAACAAGTACCGAGGCGTACACAAAGTCGGTGCAGCCCGTCGAGGATGCGCCAATGGTGGGATGCTGCTACCCCCACTCGGAAGAAATTGGTGGAAACAAGAGGGTTAGGGTTTGTACAACACCTTAATGTAACAAATTTCAAGTCAGGACAACTGATTTGGCTGATTAATCACTTCGATTTTACAAACCTAATCCTCACTGTGCGGCCCGGTGCCCAGATCACCCTGACCGAGGATCATATTCAAAGGATATATCACTTACCAAGGGGTCATGCATCCGTTTTCGATCATTTGAACTACACTACGGAAGAGGTGAGAGTCTGGACCCGCCATCTAGGGATTCAGAGAGGTAAGGCGACATCATGTCAGTTGGGTGTGCTCGAACATCAGTTGTCGATCGAAACCGACGACGAGAAGTGGTTCTCGTTGTTTTACTTGGTTTTGCTGGGAAATATGTTCCACCCAAAATCCAGCCAGAAGGTCCCGCATCAATACTTGGGTGTTATATTCGGTCGAAGAGCACAAAGGTTCGAAGAGTACAACTGGTGCGCGTTCTTGTTGGAGGTATACCGTCAAGTAGGACGGACGGACAAAGGATACATCGAGGCAGATATGTGTCTACTTATGGTTAGATTTAAATAAGTGTTACTTATTATGGAGGAAAATATTACGTTTAAGTTGTTTAGTACTACGTATTCATGTTTTGTCTTTCGTCATTGTTTGTTTGGAAAAACAGTTGTTCTATCTTGACATGGTGGGACTAGTCGGTGACTCAGTCCCGAGAATCAGACCTACGGTCATTAACTGGACCCAGAGGGCTGTCAATGCCCAGACTTCAAGGTTGGAGGCGAACGGGGGTCTGAGCACAGGCACCATTATTCAATGGCAACCAGAGGAAGAGGAAGCTACAGCAATTGGATCCCGAGTCGTCAATGCCGACATTAGGCAGTACTTGACGCAGGACGACAGCCCTGTCAATGTAAATGCACCTGGGAAGCCATCGGTTGGCAAAGGTCAGTTGGTGCTTTTACAGAGGGAGAATGAGAAAAGGGAAAGAGCTGAGAAGAATAAGAAGCAGGAAGCAAGGGCTAAGTCGAGGCTTAATCCGGAGGATATCTACCCATCAGCCATGCCATTCACCAGACTAGACATCGATCATATGTCCCTGGACGAGGTAAGACTATATAAAACAGGTATTACGGATAAAATGGTAACTGGTAAGTGTTACGAATTACGGGGTCAAACAGTTGTCCGTAACACATTATGGCATGTTCAGTAATACTTTTAATAAATTTGTAATATTTTTTATCACTTTGTAATACCTTCTCCCCTTTTCACGTGATACTTATGTATTTTTAATTCCTCATACAGGTAGAGGAGAGGAGGGAATGGTTGAATACCTACATCCATTTCCACAGGGGTGCACTTGCCACTCTGTTGGATATGAAGCAGCAATGTGATGATCGCATCGCAGGTGATCCAGAGCGCAGCTTATCTGGTGAGCGTCGAATGATATCTGAGGATCTCGCTTTGGCAAGCTACACAGATGCAGACATCAAGCATGCTTTAGCCAAGATGGAGTCTAGTAAGAAGAAGAAGAAGGTACCGATGCGGCTATCACTAAGGGGAGCTCCGTCAAGGTATCTTCACCCCATAAGTCTGGACAGAAGAGGAAGAGGTTGACCAAAGGTGGTCAGTTGGTTCGGGGGTATCGGGGTGAGCAGCCGCTGCAAAAGCAGCAGAAGTCACCAAGGAATGTTGTGCCAATTAGCCAGGCGATGCCTCAGAATTCCCCAAGGGAGGAGGTGCCAAGACAGGAGGTGCCAAGGAAGGAGGTTCCAAGGAAGGAGTTGCCATTGCAGGGGGTGGCAAGGAAGGAGGATAATGCCAAGGAAGGGGGGGACACTTCAGGACGTCAAAACCTGATGGAGAAGGAGAAGGTGGTTCAGGAGGATGAAGTCGCAAAGGGGCAGGAGAATTTGAGAAACCAGGGCAAAGGTGGAGATAAGGAGGGAGATGACCAAGGTGAAATTTTTGATTTCAACCTTGCAGTTGATATTGGCAAGTCTATTGTCGAAGGGACAGCTGATGAGGAAAAGGAGAGTTCTTCTCAGCAGCAAGATGATTTGCCAATTTCTGTTCTCCTAGATGACAAGCTGAAGAAGTCGGAAAAGGTAGTTTCTGGGGGTATAGTTGAAAACAAAAATCTCGTATAGGTTTATGCACTTTTTCGTTATATGTGTCAATTGATTTTAGTTATACTTTTTTAACCGCCTTCGTATTGGGTACATGGGTGTTTCGTATATGTTGGACAAATGTGGGTCCGCCCCCACATGGGGGTGTTTAACTGATACAAATTAATTAATTGATTAAGTGTAATTTTAAACACATTAATGTTTTTTCATTGTTAAACTTATGCTTAATATTAAGAGTTGTAATTTTTATATTTTTTTGTTCACAGATGAACATGAATAAGAAGCTTAGGTCAGCATCAAAGAGGGCCAAGGCGAAGTCCAAGTATGTGAAGTCTCCCTACGAAGCGCAAAAATATACTAAAATACATATTAAGAACTCAGAGGCTGTTGGAAAAGAATTAGAACAAACGCCAGAGGTACTTACTCTCGTAATACATGTTAATTTCTTTCGTAATTGATTTCTATAACATTCGTGTTACCTTTTTGAACGCAGGACCAACAACTGATAAAGTATTCCCCCGGACCTGTCACGCAGGAAATGGTCGCGATTGTGGATAAAATCGACGCATACAACACTAATGTATGGGCTGACACTGAGAGGTGCCAGGCGCTCACAATGTACATGTGGAATAATGATTTGGACCAGTGAGTTATAACTAATCAGTTTTAATCGTTTTTTATTAATAATGAATTCGTAATACTTTTCTCTTTCGTACGTTTTAATTGGGTTTGCATGTTTATCGTCATCCAGGGAAGAAGTTCTTTTCTATAGCCAACATGATATTGGAAGGTTGAGCAGGGAAGAGTTCATGACTTGCAGACCCGGGCACATGTTGTCAAATTTTTTTATTGACACGTATGAACAGTGCACAAATATTCTTTTCAAGCAAACCGGGTTTTGTGATAGGTTCATTTTCGGGATGGAGTGCGCTGTAAGTGTTCTGTTTTTTTATGCTGTTCTGTTAAATAAGTACGTAATATATAACTTGAACCCCTAATATTGGTGCGTTTTTGCCCCATAGTCAATGTGCAGCAATAAGGCATTTGACCTACCTGAAGCTCTAGAATACATTCAAGGGAAGGATTGGACCTCCGATATGGATTGGGGAAAGGTTGACTACGTAAGTATTACTAATTATTAAATAACGTTATTTTCGTATAACATGTTTGAACATTCCGTAACTGTTTTATGGTTTACGTTAACGTAACCGACATTTTTCGTGACACTTTCATGGCGTGGTTCTTTCCTATGTGTCACGAAGAACACTTTGTTGTGTTCTGTGTTAATCTAAAGAACCGGTGTGGTGACTATCTGGATAGTCTAGACCGTGCAGTAGTCCCAGAGATATACATGCGGACATCAAGGAACATCATGGACTTGGCGAACAATCTAATCCCCATGTTCCGTTCGGATCTTCCACCGGAGCCAATCGATGTCAATAAATGGGTTAACCATCGCAGTATAAGACAGCCAGATAACACTTCCTGTGGCATTTTTGCGTTGAACTTGTTGGAGACATGGGAAGGAGCGGTCACGTCTGAGATCTTAAGTTGGTCAGATCCAGTGGTGATTGAGAGGAGGAGGCAGGAAGTTTGTCTACTTTTGTTAATTTCCCCTTTCAACGTTATTGGTGATGAAGTGCTGAGGAAGGCATCAGAGGAAGTTAGGAAGATTAAGGGGGGATAGGGGTGGTGGGGGAAGGGATTTGAGGACATCAAAACCTGATGAAGAAGGAGAAGGTGGTTCAGAAGGAGGATGAAGTCGATTTGAGCGTAATACCCTTCACGGTGATACGTAACATATGAGTTACGCATCAGAGTGAAGAGTAGTAGTACATACAACTTAAGTACGTTGTACAAAATTTTGAATTAAGTAATACATATAATATAATTCGTAATTCTTTTGCATTCAATACGTAACACATAATCACCATGTTCATAACATAATATCTCTTACAGAAATCAAAAACCATCCTTTTTTGCTTACCTGAGTCACCATTATTTCTCTTCTAACCGTTGACCTCTCTTCTAACCGTTGAACTCCGTTCTAAAGCTATATAAAGAAGGTCAGATGATGTTATTGCCTATATAAACAACATCTAATTACCCAAAATAACTTACAATAAAACTTTAATGTTTTTTTACCTGTTGTTCCATCGGCGTTTGTGGACGAGTTTGGGTTCACATTGATCTGATGTTCAGCTTCATCAGAATCGGTGTTAGTTGTCTGCTTGCACCACATGAACATGCTGCATCTTTCAGCTTTTGGTTTCTGGCATCCCAGATAGAAGGGATACGGAGTGCTCGTCGGACGGTTAACCTGATAAATGTAACAGGGGAGATTGCAGCCACAGTGTGGGATGAAGCTTGACATTTTTTGTTTTTGGTATTTTGGGATAGAGAGAAGAGGATATGGACCCAAGAGAGATTGGTTTAAAGGGTTGTGTTGGTGTCGTTGGGGTTACCAATGGAGATTGATTTTTTTAATGCTGGTTGTTGGGAGATTGTGCAGTTACCCAATCAGTTTTGACCTGCATTAATTACGTGTTCAAGGTATCAAAAATAAGTGCTCACGTAATTCATTTCGTGCACACTCGTACCACTTACCAACTTAATAATATATACAATATAAGAATATTCGTACTACTTGGGAAATTTATTCGTTACACTTAGACAGGAAACATAAGAAACAACCTCTTATGTCAAGATCTAGTTCAAGCCCATGTTTCTAAGTTGGCCCTCTAGGGATTCCACCCATGATTGAAGACTTGAAACTTCATCCAGAAGCTCTAGAGTTCGTAACTCTTGCATAATAGGTCCCGGCGAATACCTGTTTAGTTGTCCGTCCTGCGTTTCGGTAAAGTATAACGAATGGTATAGTCATCCAGTACGAAGTTAAATATAATGTGATACGAAGATAATATACATGGAGTAATGTATTACGAATATCGAGTGCATGTTATTTTATGGGAAGATGAAAGTTAGACTGAAGTTATATATACATGTTCCCCCGAGATCTCACCGATGTTGGATGAGGTTGACATTTCATATTGTGTATGTGCTAGCTTAGCCACGATTTTGGCATGGGGTAGATTGTACATTTGGGCGACTTCCTCGTTCTGACTCCTGTCCATCTCCATACACCAGACGAACATTTTGCATCTCTGACCTGGTGGTTTTTGGCAACCCAGAAAGTACATGAGCGGAGAATATATCGTCGGCCGTTCAACAGAATAGATGTAAGCGGGAAGTTTGCATTTACAGTGGGGGATTAGTGGCGGCATGTTTTTTTTCAGATTTGGGGGGGATTTTCGATATTTTGGGTCTGGAAAATGGATGAGTGAGAAAGTATTATTTATAGTAAGCTTTTTTGGTAAATTTATACTTTAATTCTCTGTTGGGTTGTAGAAGTTGAAAAGTAAATATTACGAAATATTAGATTTACAGATACGTGTAGTAGGATGAAATATTTTAACTGTGCATAACTGAAGTATTACGAAATTAATGTTTTTACATTGTTTGTTAAAGACGGAGGTCAGTCCCACCCATTTCGTGGTTCTGAAAGATTACATTTTTGTCCTTTCGAACTGAGTGCAAGAATGCATTCCGGTCCCTTTGAGATATGGGCCTTTTCTTCGGCTTGAAAGTCTCTGTTCGTTTCTTCAATTTTTTTGGCGCCTGGCAGTGCCCTTCCTTTTGGTGATCGTTTAGGTTGATTGCAGTGCTCATCCTTTTCTCCAGATCAATGATGCACTGTATGGCTGTAGCTGTCTTGGCTGTATCCCCATTAACCTTAATAGAAGTTTATGAAGACATGTATTACGTATGTATAAAGTACCAAATTCGTAATTGATAATTATATAAAGGGGAAGTACCGTAGACTTAAGCTTAGCCATCGCAGTAATTAACTCGGACATTTGGGCAACATCTGGGTGTGAAACCTCTGGGATTGTGTCTGCAATGAGCAGGCCATCCTTTGCTGTTCGGCAATACCTATACGAATTTTTGTACAATGTATAACTAAAAAGAAGAGTATATATGACGGATATTGTGACAATATAATACGAAATAATGAGAAAAGTATCACGAGTATGTCAATTAGGTGTGTACCTTTGTAGGATTAATTGTTTAGGTATATGCAGCAGCAAATGATTTCCGTTACTAACCCAGCACCTCCCTGAATCGTATTATATGTCTGCACACAAGCCCTCCATTTCAAACATGTGGCACCCACAGACTATGATTGAACAATCCCTTGTGCATGTCACGATTCTTTCATCAGTTCTTGAACCAATTAACATCCTGCTTGAACACGTTGAATGTCATCACACCTGCATTTGTTTTTTCTTCCAACGCCAGCACGCCGTAGGCTAAAGTTTGCTCGTATTCAGACAACCACCTTTTAAAATTTTTTGGGGTGTATTCTTTGGATAGTTGTTTTGTCAGTTCGCTGTGCTCAAACCTGCCCCAACGAGAAAAAATACATATATTTGTTACGTATATTGAAGATATAGATAGAAATCCGAACAATTCAAAAACGGTTACGGAATATAAGCAAAATATTACGTATGTTTATAAAGTGTTACGAATATGTTAAAGGATTACGTCTAGTATCACCTATTGAACGGTTTCGATGTTTTCATCTTGAAGTCCGTTTCAATTCCTCCTCTCTTTTGTTCTCCACTAGTCGGCCTGAACTGTTGAAAAAATTCCTCCAAGGAAAGGTTTGGTGCCAGGTAGTGCCTCATGTTACTGTTGCACGTTTCACTTAATTGTGAGCTACGCATGCCACCAGGTGAAATGTGATTGCATCCATGCTCTAGACCATTGTGTCCTTTTTTGGTAGATCTGAGTGAGCCATGGGTGTCCTTCTGGTTCACGGACCAGGGAAGCAATTTTTTTTTCAAAAGACCCCAGTGGAACATCAAAACTCAGCCTCAGTGTCTACCCCAAACATCATGTAGCTAAGTTCAGCTACGAATACCTGATATCAATAAAGCTGTTTACGTTACACATGGCAGTGTGAAGCATAAAGTGTCACGTAAGATGAATTACATACTACGTAGGTGGATAAGTGTTACGGTTTTCATATAAAATAAAACGTATAATGTATGAAATATTACGAAATCTAATAAAGTGTTACGTTTTTTTATACTTAAGTAAAACGTATTTGTACATACAAACCCCCTTGTGTGCGGTACCTTGTCACAGAGTGATCCCAAGTTCCTCGCAGCATTATTGAGGATTATGGAATGTACATAGTCCATGGTATGTAACCGGCATTGGATATATGGCCCTAATACCGGCAGCAATCGCCGCTGCTTGGTCCGGTGAAGATACTGGTTGGTTTCTTCCCCCCCATGCATTTGTCAAACATTGGAACAACCATTCGAAGGTAGCTGACGTCTCGTCAAACAAAAGAGCAAGCACCGAATATCACCAATCTCCTATGGTGGTTGTACCCGACGAATAAAGCTGTTACGTTTACACATGGCAGTGTGAAAATTTAATAAGGAAAAAGTAACACGTAAGATAAATTATAATACGAAGGAATCATATATATTACGTAGGTTAAAGTAAGGTATTACGTAAGATAATTGTCGAAGGGATATACGAAATGCTTTAAAAAGGTATACGAAGGAAGTCATATTTATTACGTAGTACAAGGTAAGGTATTAGTAAGATAATTGTTCTTACTTTTGGTATTACTTTACGTAAAAGGGTAAAGTGTTACGTCTTTTAAGCTTAAGTAAAACGTAACTGTTTTTTAAATATTACGAAGGTTAAAAAGTGTTACTTGTTTATAGATTAAATAAAAACGTATTCCATATAATATATTACGGATTAGAGAGTATTACCTAAGGGCCTGTAGTCTTTGTTTGTTCGTAAGTGGTGTCGAAACTGATTGAGTCCCCAAACACAGAAAATTCTTCACGCATCCTATTGTCAGCCCAAAAGACACTCAAGATTTCCATTGCAGTTGTCTTCCTGAAGCTCATAGAAGAAATTTTTTTCCTCTCTTGCTCGAACTCTAAAATAGCGTGCAGTGATGATCCTTCAGCGGTGCCAATGCAGAATCTGGTCTTTCCCTGTTGTGGTTTCGGAGATCTTCGTATAAGAAACCCACATGTTTGGCCCCCCCTGCCATTTGCCTCATTATGTCGAATGATTTTCCGGGAAGTCACCCCAGCCATTTGTGTATGAGGGCAAGATGTGCATTTGTTCGGGTCACACTTCTGTTTGACCGGAAAAGATGAGCATATTTTTCTGGGAGCAATTCATGCGGTGCATGAGTTTTTATCCAGTCTAATTGTAATACTTTTTGAGAGATTTGTCCAAATTTAATTTTTATTTCTGCCTCACAACCTAGTCGTTCGTCAGGCCCTAGTCCGCTTATTGTTTGTCTTCCCTTTTCTTTTTTGGCCTTCGTGCGTGCAAACGAACCTAAGGTATTGACATGGGGGGTCTACAGCTAAGACCATGGGATCTCCATCGGCGGCTGTTTCATCAAGAGTCGGAGTTGATTTATATTTTTTCTGGTACCTTATTCTGACACCAAAACCCAAAAGAAAAAAGTGAGCGTAATCCTCGTAGAAATGAAAACGCTCTTGCATGTTGTCAAACATTGGGAGCGCGTCTCCTACGAATGTGAGGTTAAAATGTATCGCAGGTTAAAGATGTTACGAGATAAAGAAATAAATACAACGTACAGACAGCGAATTATTACGAAAAGCTTTAAAAAAGGCATACGAAGGAGTCATGTAATTACGTAGTACAAGGAAAGGTATTACGTAAGATAATTGTCGAAGGGATATACGAAATGCTTTAAAAAGGTATACGAAAGAAGTCATATATATTACTAGTACAAGGTAAGGTATTACGTAAGATAATTGTCGAAGGGAGATACGAAATGCTTTAAAAAGGTATACGAAGGAAGTCATATATATTACGTAGTACAAGGTAAGGTATTTACGTAAGATAATTGTTATTACTTTTGGTGGCAACGACAATTATGTACAAAGTTTTTTCATATACGTGTAACTGACCCGGATCAGCCACTATATTCAACTCATTCCCTCGTTCAAATCCAACGTTGTTGAAGATTCTCCTGCAATACAAACGTATTAATTAATACGAAACATTAAACAATATATTTTTACGAATGAACGTATAAAATGTCAAGTAATACATTGCACGAGGTACGGACGTTTCACATGTACGTAGTGCAAAACGTGTGAAAATGTGTTACCAAGTACACGGAAGTATGAATTATTAACGAAAGATAATAGAATGTAGTACGAATCTTTCAGGATATATCATACGATCGAACGTAGTAAATGTAACTAGCAGTACCTGCACAAAGGTACCAACATTCATTTGATCAATAGGCGTATTTCTGGATCCCCCCTCGATTCCTTGCATTTTATTCAGAATGTATTTTAACCATGTAAACGTTGTGGAAAAGTGTACACCGGAAAACGTAAAACGTAAAGAATGCATTACGTGCGAAAATGTAAAACGTTTTGCAAAATGTTACGAAAGAGACGTATGGCCAGGAAACCATATTACGAATGGAAAAAAACCATTACGAATGCTTAATACAAAATGCGTGCTGTATTACGAAATAACTAGATTACCTTCACGTGCCAGTGACATTTTGTTACGGGGAGAGAGAAGTGAGGAGCGAGAAATTGTAGGCGAGAAAGAGACGTAAGGCCAGGAAACATATTACGGAAGGAAAAAAACATTACGAATGCTTAATACAAAATGCGTGCTGTATTACGAAATAACTAGATTACCTTCACGTGCCGTGACATTTTGTTACGGGAGAGAGAAGTGAGGACGAGAAATTGTAGGCGAGAATTTTGGAGCGAGAAAATTACGAATTTTTTAATTCGCCGGGAACTGCTTTTATGGGTTCTAATTTTCTCTCTCCTGTCAAATCACAAATTTAAAATTTCAAATCACGCGCGAAAATATTACGAATCAGGAAATGAACGAAATAACCCTCGCGCGTTACATTTCCCCGTCACCGTACGATTCATCGGACGCTCCTATTGCGTTCAGCACGGTGCTGAATACACCTATTCAGCATAATACTATTAGCCCAAGATAGCACACTGAAACTGTATGGTTCTTCTTCTTCTTCTTTACAGTAGTAATAAAGAGTAAAGACCCATCAATCATTCATCATCAACCCCACACTGCATGCACTGGTAAAAAGCAGTATAATGAAAGCAGCACATGGTTTCTATTCTATCACAGTCCACCAAAGCTGACTCTAATTTTGGTTTGGTTGTCTGTCTTAACTCTCAACTCTTAACTAAAGATGTGTATTTAGTCCTCTTATTGGCCAACCCTCTTTGTCAAGATTTTGTTAAAGAAGCTCTTTCAAAAGTTTAAAACATTTTTTAGTTTGATGTTATACAAGTATTAAACCTGTTGTGATTCATTGATTCAACTCAAAAGTAAAATAATGGTTCATTGTATGACTTATGAATTTGAGTCACAAGTTGAACAATCATGAAACTCGAGTTCTTATGATTTTAAATTTATTCTTTTCAGTTTTGAATTGATATAAATTGGGTGACTAGTTTTGTATACTGATTTGTTAGAATTCGATCCGAATGAACCTTCAACCCTTAAATTTGTCTTGTCCTAACAGCAGCTGGCATCATCACAATCCAATACACGGATAGTTCCTTCTTCACTTGAAAAAGATGGCTCCTTTTTGCCTTTTGGGGGGACTACTACAAACCCTAACAATAATAAAAGCAGAGCTAACCTCATTATACTTTGGGATCTCTCTTCTTTCGGAGATATGCAGACGCAGGTGCTCTCTCTTTTACTCTCTTCTGCATCTTCCAAATACCCTTAATTTCCTAATCTTTTCTGCATTCAGCTTAGAATAAACACCTTCTTCCTTGTCTACATTATATAAAGCTATCATCATCCCAATTTCACAATCCCATATAGGTGAAGATGTATTGTGATTCTTACCCTCTTCTTTGTTGGCGATGACAGGTGCATCGCGTTTCACAAGACCTGGATTGTACTTGGATGCGAATTCTGCAATCAATCGTGATATGAGCTTCGCAGACATGATAACAAGGATTACAGTCATTCTCTTAGTTGTTTTGGTAGCGTTGGTATTTCAAGCAACTTACCCTCCACCCCAAATGGTCATTATCCAGTAACAGGTCCCAGAATCCAGCTCCGAGATGGCAGGCATTTGGCCTACAAAGAACATGGCTTGTCCAAAGATGTCGCCAAATTTAATGTCATATACATCCACGGCTTTGGCTCTTGCCGCCATGACCCTGTCATTACTTACCCTCTGGTAATTAACTTGTGCCCTTTTCTGTTTCTATACATGTCACTTCATTTAGCTTAATCAAGTTCCAATATTTATCTTGTGCACAGCAAGTTTACCAGGAGCTAGGAGTGCACATTGTGTCGTTTGACAGGCCGGGTTACGGAGAGAGTGATCCGGACCCAAAGCGGAGCCCCAAGAGTTTGGCATTGGATGTGGAGGAGCTTGCTGATCAGCTGGGGCTTGGTCCCAAATTCTACATTGTTGGGTTCTCTATGGGTGGTCAAGCTGTTTGGGGCTGCTTGAAATACATCCCTCACAGGTTGTAAATTGATGGAAATTTTGTCACATAATGGCATATGGGTTTGAGATTGTGAGATGTAATTTGGCCATTTAGGTTTGTTTAAGATTCAATTTTGTGCAGGATAGCAGGAGCAGCGTTGATAGCTCCTGTTGTGAATTACTGGTGGCCTGGATTTCCAGCCAACTTGTCTAGAGAAGCTTATTACTATCAGCTACCACAGGATCAATGGACATTAAGAGTTGCTCACTATGCTCCTTGGCTGACTTATTGGTGGAACACTCAGAAATGGTTCCCTGCATCAGGCGTTGCAGCTAGACATCCACAAGTTTTCTCCAGGCAGGACTTGGAGATACTCTCCAGGAAGAAGGAACTCGATAACAAGGTTAGTCATCCACTCACTCTCTGCAAAAATGTGGTTTAGAACCCTAATTTGAAATGAATTGGCAGAGCTTTTTGCAGAGATTAATGACATTTGTTTGACTGTTCTAATATGTGCACAGGAATACCCAACACAGCAAGGGAAGTATGAGACATTACACAGGGACATTATGGTGGGATTTGGGAGATGGGAGTTCGACCCCATGGATATTGAGAACCCGTTTCCGAACAGTGAAAGATCGTTGGTTCACTTGTGGCAAGGCGACGAGGACAGAATGGTTCCAGTGGTATTGCAGCGTTACATTGTGAAGAAGCTACCATGGATCAAATACCATGAGTTGGCTGGTGCTGGACACTTGTTCCCTCATGTTGGTAGCATCAGTGAAGCCATTCTAAAGGCTTTGTTGTCTGAGAATTGAAATTAGCAATAGCAGGCTGTGATGGCTTCTCTAATAAATAAAAACACGTTCATGGAAGATTCCATTATGATTCTAGGGCTTTTGTATCTTCTTGCATGGATTCTGATTTCCTTTAGAAGATGAAAAGTAGATGGAATTTCATAGTTTCATACCGCAGTTGTTAATCTCTAGTACAAAACAAGTAAATGCTGATGTCACATGGACCAGATTCACAGGGTGAAGCAATTTGCAGTAGTGGGCCGAGGTCCAGCACGACTAGACTCCAAATTCTTCAAGAGATTTATTGTTTGTGTTGTTTTCATGTCGAGAGTTAGCTTATATGAAGAATTGAAGATATGAATATTGGTGTTGCAAATTTTGAGTTGTAGCTTTCAGAGACGAAATCACTTGAAGAGGGAGAGAGTTACATTGTTACATCTCGTTCTGACAAAACATGAAAATTTTAATTTTCAAGATGGTTAATATGTGTTTTAAGGATCTAAGAAAGGTTATCCCCAAGTTTCGGATCAATTGGGTTCCATTTGACATGAAGGATCAAAGGAACAACGAAGGGAGATTACCAAGGTATTGTTGGCCTTAGGGCTAATATGACCATCCAAATGAACTCGAATTTGATCCATGTAAAGTTAGATAGATGGGCAAGTGGTTATAATAAAGAGCTTTGCGAAATTTGAGACCACCCAAATGTTTTACGGGTCGTTTGGATGAGTGATTTGGGGAGAGGAGAATTCAAATGTCTAGAGACTTGAAATAGCATGAGAATTGAGGTCCCCTTGCTATTTGAAAAATAGATTGTTTGGTTAAGTGATTTGAGAGATTATTGAGGGAAGAAATTCAAAAAACTATAAACTAAAAATTACATTCATATTACAAATGACAAAAATATCCTTCATTAAAATTGTGAATAGGGGAATTAGTTGAGGGCAACTAGTAAATTTGTCTCAAATCTCTCTCAAACTCCCCAAATCTCTACTTTTATATGGTGATTTTAAAATCACTCTCAAATCTCTATGGGCCCACCAAAGAGATTTCTCCCTATAATTTTGTAGCCCAAACAAGTGATTTTATTGAAATCTCTAGGGAAGGGATTTTGGCCCCAAATCACCCAAAATCCCCACCCCAAATCTCTAATACAAACAACCCCTTAAAGATTATATTGATATGTTGAACTGATGAGTCTAGCTAATGGTAAACCAGGATGAGAAGATGCCCTGAGCCGAAATTGAACAAATTTTCTCATAAATTTTAACAATAGTATAAATAATTACTACTAAAATATATAATATGTTACATATATTATTTACTTTCAGTATGTAATGCTATTCACCATTAGATCATTGCGCCCGATATATTTGTTCTAAAGATTAATAGTATTACTCTTGACCAAATGAAAATTGGAAAGTGCCACCGGCGATTTTTTATTAATTTGTATTCTTACTCATTCATAAGTCTAGATAAAAACGTATTGGGCTTAGTCAACCCTCTACAATGTTGATGAAATATTAAGACAAAAAGCATCAACATTCTACACTGTTCATTACTATTTATCATAAGAATTTCAGTGACCAAATGTATTTTTGGTCCACTAAACCAAATGAATCCTAGCCATTGATTTAATATAAAAATATTCATTATCTAATTAATCATTATCCATTCATAAAAAATTTTAATCATTATCCTTTCTTTACACATTAGTGGATAATTATTAGGAAGATATTTAATGTGAATATAACTAATTAACCCTTTTATAATTAGTCAGCAATTTCTTTCCTTCTGATGTATATTCTCTTCCTTTCATAAAAATTCACTGCTGTAGTTTCCTTATTTTTTCACCGACGTCTGTCTATTTTTTTATCCGGCCGAGTTGTTATGACCTTCATACTAGGGTGTCCTAGTGCAATCAACACCTGCAAACCAGGAAAAATTATGTATGCAAGAGACATCATGTACATATATATATGGGTATCTTAGTGCATGAAAATAACTAAGATGTTTTAGTTCATTACGCAAACACAAGCAACAAAGAGCTCAGGTAAAGTAATGGCGGAAAAAAATAATGTTCCCCCTGCATTAAGCTCTAAGATGAAAATAATAACATTCAAGGAGCTTCTATTTTATTTTATTTTTATCATAGAAACAAGAGTACATTTGGGAAAACCATAAGATAATGAGTAGTGATGCTAGGAACAATTGCTAGAGAATGAACTCAGTTACTGGAAAGCAAAATCAGGCCTCTTAAGAAATCTGAAAATAACTAAGGTGTCCTAGTGTAGGTATCATCCTAATCCCTATGAATCCGTCGTATACCGTCATTATTTTGTCACTGATCTGATCACACAAGGACACATCCTAATAAATAAACATTAGAAAAACAAGCAGCAACATTAACATAGGCCGGGGAGCATCGGGACGACATTCTCCAAGTCGCAAATCTATAAACCTAAGGTGTCCTAATGAAGAAAATTCCTAAGGTGTCCTAGTGTAATCAACATCTTAGGGTATCCTAGTATATATGTGTGTTGTACTGACCTTGAAAACATCAAGAAACTAGTATATAAACAAACTAACACAATCATCAGGTCCTAGTACAAGCAATCAGGTCATGAATCAAAATAAGCTACCATGCAAACAAGATTCAAAACAATGTTGTTATCAAACACAACAAACAAGAATAGGCGGACAAAAAAATCAAGATTGTTATAAAATGTGTCGGTAGCATTTAGCAAACAGAGATGATTTGACATGGACAAAAACATAGCTTGTGGATAAATATATCTAACAAGGTACAACAACCCTTTCGAGGTAGCAGCTAATTCTCCAACTAGGTGTCCTAGTACAAACAGCTAATTCTACAAACTAGCCAAATCACGATTGTTATCTAACGAGGTAGCAACTAATTCTCCAATTGGGTGTCCTACTACAAGTAGGGACTACAAAATCCCAGCCTCTTCACAGGCCTCTTAAGAAATCTGCTAAATCAATTAGGTGTCCTAATACAAGCAGGGACTACAAAATCACATGACACCGTAAGATGTTATCTAACGAGGGTGTCCTAGCACATTCAGGGACTGCAAAATCACAGCCTCTTCACAGGCCTCTTGAGAAATCTGCTAAATCAACTGGGTGTCCTAGTACAAGCAGGGACTACAAAATCACAGGACACCCTAGGATGTTATCTAACGAGGGTGTCCTAGTACAAATAGGGACTACAAAATCACAGGACACCCTAGGATGTTATCCAACGAGACTGTCATAGTACAAGCAGGGACTGCAGAATCACATGCCTATTAAGAAATCTGCTAAACTACGATTGTTATCTAACGATGTTGTCCTAGTACAAGGAGATGAGTGAGGAAATCGGTTGTTATCTAAAGCAGTTAACTCACAGCCTCTTCATGGTGCAAGAAGCGTAACTCCGAACGATTACCTTGTTTTTTCTTCCAGTAAGAGTAACTCCAACTGATCTCTTCTTCATGTTGGGGTCATCGTGTAGGAACGGCGGTGGGATGAAAAATTGACAGTGGGGGAACGACGGTGTGGTCGTCGTGTAGGGAAAGTCGATGGTGGGGGGAAGGGCGGTGGGGTGAAAACGGTGGTTGGGGGAGCGATTGTGTAAAGGAAAATCGACGTTGTGGTTGCCGGCGGTGTGGTCGGCATGCAGGAGAAGTCGATGGTAGGGGAATTGTTGATGGGGGTAACGACAGTGGGTGAAATTGGAGGTGGGGTAAATCTGAAAATAGATTCTGTATCCCTATTTTCTGAAGATATAATTAATGATTTTCCTATTTCTTTATTTTATTAAATTAAATAATATAATGTAATCTTAACCATTCATTTATATCTAAGGGTTCCTATCAATTTGGTCTACTAGACCAAAGTATAGTCTTGGTCCCCAATATGATCGGGAGTTTGTAACTAGCTTTCAATTGCTTTCTAACCCCACTTTTTGACTTTTGATTTGTTCTTAACTGGATTGCTTTTTAACCTCTTTCTCGGTTTGGCATCACAAGGCTAAATTAAACATAATCATGACTCCAGATTTAGACAAACCAATGCTTCTCTATCGAGCTAGCTCCAGTAATCGTTCCTCGCCGATCGCCATCATAGGCGTTGATTCCGTTATGTCGATTAACTGATCTCTGAGCCGGATTCGCCTCCCTCTGCCACGTCCCGCGGCCATTGAAGCCACGAGTGAAGGTAGCTGGTGCCGATATCTCCACCGTGTTGGAATTATTTGATTTCATGATAAAAGTCACATGGGTGACTTGTTTGGTTAAGAAGACTTTGGTCATTAATATAAATTCATAGCAACACTAATTAATTTAGTGAAGACTTGAATGATAAATTATATTAATAAACTAAAGTTCTGACATTTTGAATTTTGAATTTTCAGATACAATTTCCGTGATTTGAAAGTTCGGTTAGATTCGAAGTCCAAATGAACTAATTCTTGATTCGGTTTTTAACCGATTTAGGTGGCTGGTTTTGGGCTGATTTTTTGAATAAAATCAAAACCAATTTTCCCTCCAAATATGTTGCTGCTGCTGGAAAATGGGAAGAGGGAAAAGGAAAATGAAAATCAAATTTTGTATTTGATTTTGATTTAAATGAAAGGTTGTGTTGATCCATCCTTCACACCCTTTCATAATCTATATAAAGAAGGCCTCCTCCCCATTTCTAAAACACACAAAAACATCAAATCTCATATCTCTCTCTACAAATTCTCAAAGGTCTCTTCATATTCATCTAAGCCTTGAATTTGAAGGTTTGTAGTTTTATCCCAAGGAGAAATTTCTTGCAACCCTAGGCTTATTGAAAGAGTAGAAATATTCTTCACGGAAAGTGATTTTGTTCACAACTCTACAAAATATCCGGTCACAACTTGGTTCGAGTTGATTGCGCCCTAAAGCCCTCTACCATTTGACTAGAGTATCATCCATACTCGGTAAATCGAATCGTAGGTTCTAACAGTCGTGAAGAATACTCTGTAGCAATGGCTCGAGCGGTTACATACAAAGAAACTAATTCTATGTATGGCAAGTTGGATAAATTCGACGGAACGAACTTTCGTCGTTGGCAGAAGAAGATGAAATTCTTCCTCACTACCATCAAAGTAGCATATGTCTTAAGCACTCCATTTCCCGATGAAATGGATACAGATGACGATCATGAAGATGGGAAGAAGAGATGTCTTCTGCAAATGAAGAAATGGGAAAATGATAATTTTCTCTGCGTTGGGCACATACTCAATGGCTTAGCCAACTCTTTGTTCGATGTCTACGAGACATACGACAATGCGTCCGCATTGTGGGAAGCACTGGAGGTAGGGGTGGGAATCGGTTAATTGGTCATTAACCATTAAAATCGGTTAACCATAGGTTAACCGATGATTGACCGAAATAAAATCGGTCAAAAACCGACCAAAATTCGGTTAACCAACAATTGACCGATTTAACTGATTTTGACCGACTTTGACCGATTTAATCTACTTTTAACCTTAAAATTCCATATAAATTGAATAATATCATAAATTATACACCATGTAAATAAACACTTGTACTAGAACTCATTATTCCATCATTGTTTCGGTCAAAGTCGGTTAACCGCATTTTAACCGTTAACCGACTTACTAAAAATAGTTAACCACCCCCTTGACCGACCGAATAATCGGTTAACCAATGGTTAACCGATTTTGATCGGTTAATCAATTTTAACCATTAACCTTAACCGAATTCCCACCCCTAACTGGAGGCGAAGTATCTGGCTGATGATGCATCGACTAAGAAATTTCTTGTAAGTAACTTTAATTCTTATAAGATGAGTGATTCACGTTCTGTTATGGAGCAATACAATGAGTTGCTCCATTATGTTGGGTCAATTTGCACATGGATGAAGCAATCTCTGTGTCGAGTATAATCGACAAATTGCCACCTCTTGGAAGAACTTTAAACATATGTTAAAGCACAAGAAGGAAGAGTTGGATTTAACCCAACTCGGGTCGCATTTGCGCATTGAGGAGAACCTCAGAGAGCAAGAAGGAGGAAAGAAAGAACCTTCATCAGTACATATGATGGAGGTAGGTGAATCTTCTTCCCGCAAGAAGGGGAAGAAACGTCAACGGAATAACAAAGACACCAAGAACGGTGAAAAGACAAAAAGGCAAAACCTTCTTGTTGGGCATGTGGAAAAGCGGGACATTTCAAGCGTGATTGTCCCACGAAGAAGGGAAAGAATGGAGGAAACAATCAAGGACAAGGATCTAAGGATCAAAGTCCTACAGGTGAATCTCAAAACCTAAGTTTTGAAATTGATTCAAATTCTGTGATAAAACATGTTTCATTAATTTCTGAAACATATTTTGTACAGGATGATGATGAGGCTTGGTGGGTTGATTCTGGTGCTAACATTCATGTAAGCAAGGATCGGAAGTGGTTCAAGACTTACAAACCATTGGAGGACGGTTCCGTTCTACACATGGGCAACAAGTCAACCGCACCCATCATAGGCCGAGGAACAGTGGAATTAGAATTCACATCAGGGAATGCTCTAGTTCTTAAGGATGTAATACATGTACCTCAAATAAGGAAAAACTTAGTTTCTGGTAGTGTATTGAATAAACTTGGGTATAGACAAGTTTATGATTCTGATAGGTATATATTATCCAAATCCGGGATATTTGTCGGATTTGGTTATTATAACCATGGTATGTTTATGCTAAATATTATTAATAAAAATAATATTGTATCTACATACTTAACCACCACTGTTGATTCGTTGTTATGACATGCACGCTTAGGCCATGTTAACTATAAACGAATGATATCCATGTCCAAAGAAGGTCTCCTCCCTCCTTTCGATACTCAACATGATAAATGCAAGACTTGCATGTTAACTAAGATCACTAGGCAACCTTTTCAAAATGTACAAAGAGAATCCAAGGTTCTTGAACTTGTACATAGTGATCTTTGTGATCTACATAGCACTCCTACGCTAGGAGGGAAAAAGTATTTCATCACTTTGATTGATGATTACTCTAGGTTTTTATATGTGTATTTGTTGCATACTAAGGATGAAGCACTTAGTCACTTTGATGTTTACAAAACTGAAGTGGAATTGCAACAAGAAGAGAAGATTAAAACTTTACGCACCGATAGAGGTGGTGAATATTTTAATCCAACTTTCTTCCAAGGTATGAGAATCATACACGAAACCACCGCTCCATTTACACCTCAACAAAATGGAATAGCGGAGAGGAAAAATCGTTCTCTGAAAGAAATGGTAAATTCCATGTTATCTTACTCTGGTTTAAGTAATGGGTTTTGGGGAGAAGCCATGTTAACGGCTTGTTATCTATTAAATAGAGTTCCTAATAAAAGGAATCCAACTACCCCTTATGAACTTTGGTACAAAAAGAAACCAAACTTGGATTATCTTTGAGTTTGGGGTTGTAGGGCCGTCGTGAGACTAACGGATCCTAAGAGGTAAACGTTAGGAGAAAGAGGCATTGATTACATCTTTGTAGGTTATGCTGTAAATTCTAAGGCATATAGGTTCTATGTTATAGAACCAAACGACGCTTACTCAATTAATTCAATTATTGAGTCAAAAGATGCCATCTTTGATGAAAATCGGTTTTCATCAATGCAACGACCAAGGGACATAGTTTCTCATATAAATGAGGAAGTTGAGGAGGGAACTTCCCAAGAGGAATTACCAGTTATTCGTCAAAGTAAGAGAGGAAGGATTGCTAAATCCTTTGGACCCAACTTTCTCATGTATTTTGTGGAAGGATCTAGGAAAGATATCCAATCACAATATATGTACGCTTACAATATTGATGATGATCCTAGAACGTTCGAGGAGGCTATGAAGTCTCGAGACGTGGCTTTTTGGAAGGAAGCAATTAATGATGAGATGGATTCCATCATGGGGAACAACACTTGGATGTTGGCCGAGTTACCACCTGGTTGCAAACCTTTGGGTTGTAAATGGACCTTCAAAAGGAAGATGAAAGTTGATGGAACCATTGACAAGTTTAAAGCTCGATTGGTAGGTTTTAGACAAAAATATGGTATCGAATATTTTGATACTTACGCACCTGTTGCACGTATCTCAACTATTAGATTGTTAATTGCCTTAGCAGCAATTCACAATCTAGTGATCCATCAAATGGATGTCAAAACAACATTCTTGAATGGAGACTTAGACGAAGAAGTCTACATGAAGCAACCTGAAGGATTCATTATGTCTGGTCAAGAACATAAGGTGTGTAAACTAATGAAATCATTGTATGGGCTTAAACAAGCTCCAAAACAATGGCATCAAAAGTTTGATGATGTGGTTTCACTACAACAAAAACAAGCTTTTGCGACATTTGTTGAGTAATCTATAACGACAATTTCATTAAACGTCGCTAAAAATGCTATATTTTGTAACTCTTGCGACATTTTGAGTAAATGTCACAAAATTATAATTTTTAGCGACATAAATCAATGACATTTTTTTATGTTACTATATTATTAGATATATATTTAAGTTAAAAATATATATTTAATTTTGGTGCATTCTATCTAACATAAATGTCATTTCAATATTCATAGTATAGTTTAGAAAAAGCATTTTATACTCACTCATCTAAGTTTTTGTTATTTTTATCTGTAAAGGTCGAATTTAAATGAAATAAAATTTAACGTGTAAATCTCTTTGTACTCATGTAATACTTTTCGTATTCATGTACACATTTCGTATACACGAGTATAATGCAAGTTATGAAGGTCCTTTTGAACGTGATTTTACACATATTCACCTTTTGTAGACGGTGCATGCATACACACTTGTTGTAATCATATAGATACACATTTTTTGTAGAAATATAGATACAAATTATATACACTCATGTGCAAACACCCTTAAACAAATTAAATAAATATGCTATATAAAAACCAATTATGATATGTGGCATAATGGTAAGGTCTCAATTTTATAACATTGATGTTAGTAAACATTCTTTTCCAGGTGCTCAACAGGAGAAAGTAGTTGGTGGGGGCGCGGTGGAGGACTACCTGGGGGCCAGTGGTTAGCGAGAGACAATGGCTAAAGGTTTGGCGGTGGAGGACTACCTGGTGGTTGGAGGGAAGGCCGTTGGAGACGCTATCCAAGGTTTGATGGCACATGATAAGAGGTGGTTAGCGAGAGACAATGGCTAACGGTTCGGCGGTCGAGGAATACCTGGTGGCTAGTGGTTAGCGAGAGACAATGACTAAAGGTTCGGCGGTGGAGGACTACCTGGTGGGTTGGAGGGAGGCTGTTGGAGACGGTGTTCAACGAAATATATACATTTAAGTAACATATATAAGCGTTACAACATTTTGTGACACATATAAATGTCGCAAAAAATACTCACCAACATTTATTGTAAGCGTCACAAAAACATAAAGCGACACTGGTTTAAGCGACATTATTACGACACTTGGAAAAAACGTCGGCGAAAACTTTAAGCGACATTATTTACCTTTTTAGCGACACATTAAAAGGTCACAAAAGCTTGTTTTTGTTGTAGTGTTTTGTCTAGTGGGTTTCGCTTAAACCAAGCTGATAAGTGTGTATATACAAAGTTTGATGAATCCGGCAATGGGGTTATCATATGTTTGTATGTCGATGACATGCTTATCTTTGGGACTAATCAAAGACAAGTGGATCTTACCAAAGAGTTCTTATCATCACAATTCTCCATGAAGGACATGGGGGAGGCTAATGTGATTTTAGGAATCAAGATCAAGCGAAACGGCAAGGAAATTTCTTTGTCACAATCTCATTATATTGAGAAGGTGCTAGGAAAATTTCATAATGATAAATGTCGTATATTTCAAACTCCAATGGATCCAAGCGTGAAGCTTATGCCTAATACTGGCCAAGCGGTATCACAATTGGAATATGCCAAAGTTATTGGTTGTTTGATGTATGCAATGACTAGTACAAGACCTGATATTGCATATGAAGTGGGACAATTGAGTCGGTACACTAGTAATCCTAGTGCACATCATTGGCATGCAATAAGACGAGTGTTAGGATACCTCAAAGGAACTATAAATTTTGGACTCACCTATAGTGGGTATCCCTCTATCTTGGAAGGATACACTGATGCTAGTTGGATCTCATGCAGACATACTACAGACATGGGCTTACATTGGATGCTTATCCTGGGGGAGGTGCTATATCCTGGGCTTCCAAGAAGCAAACTTGCATCACAAGCTCTACTATGGAGTCAGAATTTGTAGCTTTAGCCGCTGCTGGAGGAGAGGCTGAGTGGCTTAGAGATTTGGTTTATGACATCCCAATATGGCCTAAACCAATCTCACCTATTTCTATCTTATGTGATAGCAATGCTACATTGGCTAAGGCATATAGCCAAGTTTATAATGGCAAATCACGCCATTTCGGTGTTAGACACAGTAAAGTTCGTGAACTGATCACTCATGGTGTTGTGTCTATACAGTACGTCCGGACTCAAGATAATTTAGCCGATCATTTGACGAAAGGATTGGCTAGGGACTTAGTCGCTAAGTCTGTGAAAGGGATGGGGTTAAAGTCATTGTAATCTCTAAATTATGGGATACCCAATTCCCCTCTAGTATAATACTAGAGGCTGAATTCAATGTGGAAAGCTCATGATTAGAAATTGAAGCACTCGAAAGAATCATCCCGAGGTATGTGCTTATTTCCTGCATGATTAGAAGAGGATGAAGTTTTTTAACTTCTTAATTGATTATTGAGAAAGTGTATTTTGCAGGTACACGATAAAAGAATCAACCTACGTGAACATGAAGTGTAGCCACTTCAAGAAACTTAGACTTTGGTTTCGTGTGCGTTCATGAGATGGATTGGGACACATAGCGGAAATAGTGTCAAGGTGGCCTTTGAGACAAAGGATAATACTTATGTGTATATTATTTCAAATATTTTTATGAGTTATGGGGTTCAATCGTATTCGACACCCTTGTATTCGAATGTTTGTTAAGTATAATTTACTAAGATGGAAATTCAATCGTCACGATATTTTCATTTATGCATATGTATTATGTTTGAGGAAATTAGTGTTTGTGATTTTAGTGTATTCTTGGAACACACTAAAATGGGGGGATGAATGTTGGAATTATTTGATTTCATGATAAAAGTCACATGGGTGACTTGTTTGGTTAAGAAGACTTTGGTCATTAATATAAATTCATAGCAACACTAATTTATTTAGTGAAGGCTTGAATGATAAATTATATTAATAAACTAAAGTTGTGACATTTTGAATTTTGAATTTTCAGATACAATTTCCGTTATTTGAAAGTTCGGTTAGATTCGAAATCCAAATGAACCGATTCTTGGTTCAGTTTTTAACCGATTTGGGTGGCTGGTTTTAGGCTGATTTTTTGAATAAAATCAAAACCAATTTTTCCTCCAAATATGTTGCTGCCGCTGGAAAATGGAAGAGGGGAAAAAAAATGAAAATCAAATTTTGTATTTGATTTTGATTTAAATGAAAGGTTGTGTTGATCCATCCTTCACACCCTTTCATAATCTATATAAAGAAGGCCTCCTCCCCATTTCTAAAACACACAAAAACATCAAATCTCATATCTCTCTCTCTCACAAATTCTCAAAGGTCTCTTCATATTCATCTAAGCCTTGAATTTGAAGGTTTGTAGTTTTATCCCAAGGAGAAATTTCTTGCAACCCTAGGCTTATTGAAAGGGTAGAAATATTCTTCACGGAAAGTGATTTTGTTCACGACTCTACAAAATATCCGGTCACAACTTGGTTCGAGTTGATTGCGCCCTAAAGCCCTCTACCATTCGACTAGAGTATCATCCATACTCGGTAAATCGAATCGTAGGTTCTAACACACCGAGCTCCTTGCCGACAGCCAGCCGTCTCGAGCGCCACTGATCGACCCAAGAACCCAGCAAAAATAAAAGGGTCAGCAAATTTTAATTATCACCTTTATTCGTTGGTTCTCTGGTTATCGGATCCGAGCCTCTATTTTCCCTTCGATGTGGGAATCCTATATCTCAACCAAATCCGAGTTGCCTTTCCTGATCGAGAACGTGGAGGTTTTGGGTAATGAATCTTTGTTTCAGGAGCAATTGATTCACATGCACGATTACCACGCTTATCAAATTCCACGTGTTCGTTGGAGGAGAAGGTTAAAGGAAAGGGATTGATTACCAGGTAATGGTTGGATGAGTTGATTATGGCTGCACACTGAAATTTTTAGAGCTTGAGGCAAAAAGGAGGCTCTTTTATGTGTGTAAAACTGAGGAGAAGCAAAAGCAAGTGATTGTGGAGAAATTTGCTGAAAGTGTCTTTATCATTTTCATTTATGGAAGGGCTTAAGCCAGGCTAGGTTCGTAAGTGGTGCGTGGCCAATTAACATGCTATGTTTGGCTGCTTAGAAAAATGCCTCAAATTTAGTTCTCTTTCTCATAACTACAGGGTCAACTCCTCCTAGGAAATTCTTATAGAAATTGTGAAGTAGCTTTGCATAAACGTTTGGATATTGGTTATATTTATAAATTCAATACTTCTCACTATGTGTTCTAAATTGAATTTTACGACTTCAACATTCTGTCGTTGGTTGATTCCAATAGCTGCTGCCAGTTTTGAGATCCAGCCATCACATTCAGATTGATCATTCGATTTTGTTGCTGTCGAATTATTTCCAGTAGGTATTTTTTCCAATTTTCCTATTGGTTCTTGCTCTTTTGTATAACATATGCACTTTCAATCTCCTGTCTTTCTTTTCCAGACTTAATAGGAACCCAACAAGTTTAGCTCTATGGGTTTCTTAGTACTGAACATTAGAACAATTATGACAACTTGCTCTTGCTGCATATTCTTCTTTTTTGTCTATGTTTATTAAGAAACATTTTTCAATGTTGCTTCTCATGATCCAAATTTTATATAAACTGACAGCCACTTTAAAAAAACACTGTTATTTCCCACCAAAAAAGTAACCTTCATGCTTTAGGGCATACCTTCTCTTGTGATTCTGAGCTATTACACGTAACAATGGACATTTAGAACAGACTTATATCAGCATTTAAAGCAACAAACCCAGTCAAATGGACTATTTGAAGATTTTATCCGGTGACATTCACGTGGATATTGGATGGATGATGAGATTTAAGACAAGGTACATACGAACATTCAAGTTTAAATAAAAGAAATGGCCTCTACGAAATTTGTGAAGAAAGAATGAGAATGATGCACAAACTTTGCCAACTTATATATGATGAAAAGGTATTTCCCGACCAAAATAGAAAGGAGACAAGGCATTTACGAACGAAAATTGGTGTCATGTTTTTATTGAATTTTATCGACAAACTAAATAGTTCATACTAGGCACAATAGGCCATGTACTATTGTTGGTGGTAGCTTTGGTTTTGGCAAGGATCTCGGTATTTTTAATTGCGACTTCTATTTGACAATCTTCTTTGGTTTAAATGGAGTTTTAGGTTTTAAATTACGAGTGAGCAACATCACACTAAATTTGATTACAGTTTCCACGACATCGCGCGATTATCATAATCTAGTAAGTATTAGAGAAGGGTATGGTTATGATTGAGTATATTAACAATATTAGCTTAAAAAAGAAAATGTTTTAGAATATATTTAGGTTTTAAGTTTGAATAACAATGATTTGAGTGGAATGAATATAATAATGAGCCCGATTAAAATTTGCACTGAGCTGGATTCGGGAAAATCACATAATTACAATCGAATTTAACGCTCGAGATCGAAAATAGGGTGAGTCGGGACTCAGCCCGGTTCTCCCTATCTCCGCCCTTGTGGTAAAGGGTCAATATAATCATTTCACCACGTAAAGTTATACTGAATGGAGAGATCCGACCAGAGCCAGAGGCATCACAGATGTGTACAGGTTTTGGGTATTGAAATTGAATAGATGAAAAGTGATACCTTCTCCTCCACAGGAATCACGATCCCATTGCTTTGCATGTTCCACTTATAACGTTACGTACTCTACTGGAAGTGTTGACACATTACAAGAAAAAAAGTAGTCAATATTTAAGTGGATGAAACTAGGGGTGGCTTGTTCGGTTTCGGTTTTCGGTCAAACCGATTTCAGACCGATTTCAAATCGGTTTCGGTCACTGATTAACCGAATTCGGGAATTCGAAATCGGCTGCGGTTATAGGATTCAACCCATCGGTTACATGCCTCTAATTCGGTCATTGACCAAATTAGCCGATTTGACCGAATTGATTGTTTTTTTTTTATGAATGAATATGTATTAAAGCTTAAAAGTAAAGGGTTATACATAAGGACTCCAAACCATCCAGCCAACCAAGGAAACAAAAACCGCCCAGCCACCCAAAAAACTAACTCTACACCCAGAGCTAATCACAAACCTACTGATCATACACAAAACAGAGAGGTCAAAGGCAACAAAAAAGCCACAGACCAAACCCAACCCAATTACAAGGCACTGACCAAAAACAGAGCCCGCAAAAAAACAAGCCTACAACCCACTAACCAGGATCGAAAACCGTATTCCACAAAGACATCCAGACTTTGAACTCATGGTCCGAAATCGCACCCTTCGCTTTCAACCAACGACCAACCATGGACGCCATCATCCACGTCAACCAAGGACGAGTCTTTGCACAATCCTTAAAAATCTTATTGTTCCTTTCTATCCAAATCCCCCACAAAAAAGCATGAATCAATCTATACCTATACTCCCTCATACTACTAAAAGAGTTCCTGGATTTCCATTCCTGGATGAAATCCCGAGCATCACCGGGATTCGGGCCCCAAATGGAAAGTTTGGAACTCAGAGTAGTCCAAATCTGCACAGAAAATGGACAAGCCAAAAACAAGTGCGACACCGACTCAAGGTCGGCTCTGCACAACACACAAACACTTGGACCGATAAAACCTCTCCTTCGGAGATTGTCAAAGGTCGAAATAGACTTGTGAAAAACTTGCCAAACAAACCCAGAGATCTTGGTCGGGACATCGACCAACCAAATCAAATCAGAAGGAAAATCATCAAACCCCGGCTCTCTCCGAAGATTCAGAGCGCGAAAAAGAGAGCTCACCGAAAAAAACGCCCGAGGGAAGGAGCTCCCAGCGAGGGAAGGGAGGACCGTGAGTAATCCGTCCCAAAGGGATCGTCTGGAGAAAATCAAGCATCCTCCTCCTTTCATCCTCAGCTCCTCCACGCAGCACTGTGATCAGCGGAAAGATCCAATCATACCTGTCAGATATAACAACAGATTGGGACAACAAGGCATCCTTAGATTGATCCGCAACAAAAATCCTCGGGAACCTAAGAGCTAAGCACTCACCCAACACCCAAGAATCATACCAAATTGACACTCCCCCACCCCCCGGATCAATTGTTGCGAACTCCCAAAACTCAGGATTGGACTTGACCGAATTGATTGTTGCCTGCCGATTCCTAGGCTGCTGCTTCGACTCTTCTTCTTCCTTCTTCCTTCTTCTTCTTCTCAGATTGGAACCAGACCAGATTTGCTTCCCTTCTTCTTCTTCTCTTCTTCTTCCTCCCTGCTTCTTCTTTACTTCTTCTCAGATTTGAACCAGACCAAATCTGCTTCTTCCCTTCTTCTTCTTCCCTTCTTACTCATCCGGCTTGAGCCCCCTGCCGCTGGTCCAGAACGAGACTCCACGCCGCTTCATCACCAGCTCCTCCTCGACTGGGTCCCACTCTAGTGTGAACGTACCTGGAGCCGGCTTGGAATCGCTGACCCAAGACCTATTTCCCTTCTTCTTCTTCTTTTTCTCTGGGGAGGCGAAAGAACCTTCAGCCGGATCTATTTCCCTTCTACTTCTTCTCCGGCAGCTCCTTCAGCCGCAGGCCCGGTTGCAGGGGCGTCACCCGCGGGTGCTCCGGCGGTTTCGTTCTTCCCTCCGGCGGCGGCGGTCCCTATTCTTTCCTTCTTCTTCCTCTTCTTCTCTTCTTCCCACTTTTCTCAGATTCGAACCAGAGCCAGGCTATTAAGTTCGATTCGGTCAACTCGGTTGACCGTGACCGATTTGAATTCGGGCACGGTCAAACCGAATTCAAATCGGTCACGGTCACGGTCCCAAGTTTCGGCCGAACTCGGAATCGGTGACTGACCAAATTCGGTTCGGTTTGACCGATTTAACCGAATAGCCACCCCTAGATGAAACGATAATCGACAAATTCATTCATCTCATTGGCAGGAATAGATGGAGTCATCATGTGTTCATATTCATATATGGGTCGAATCAATCACGTTCCAACTCCACTCACTAGCTATGCTCCTTATTCAAAGATAATAAAGCAACAACATATTCCCTTCACTGATCACGGCCTAGGCCTGTCTCTTCTACTTTTGTTCCTTATTGATCAGTTACTCCTATTTTTTTTAGTGTACTGCATATGAGTTACAGAGAGCATGCAGTACAGAGGTGTAGTACTAACTACTACGTACTATTTAATTGAGAGAGAGAGAGAGTTCCAACTAATCAACGAGACAACCAAACCCTCATCTACCCGATAATTAAGATTGGGTGCACCTAATTGCCATTGTCCCCTAACTTAATTATCTATCACCTTTTTTTTTTTAAATGTAAATGTCATGTCTTCCAACTCCACAATCCATTACCTATATGTTTTTGTTAGTCTTCTATCAAATGAGCACGATCCAGGATTCCAATACACATATGTTATGTCCAATGAAGCACTGATTTTATGGGTGTTGTCCACAAATAATACATGTAATAATGTATCATCGATTACATATTATTCAATTATGTTTGAAAATAGGCAATGGTTACACGTGACTGGCCATCAACCTCCACTAATTACAACTTCATTTTGCTAACTAATGCCTCAAACTCAAACCATGCAACATAAGCATGGTTTGACGTCAAAACTTAATAATATTAATATTCACTTTTGACGTCAAATATACTTATGTTGCATGGTTTGGAGCCTTAATTAGTATAAACTACATTCATAAATTTAAAAATAAAGTTAAATATGGCTAACATTATCTATTATCATAATTTGGATATTTTGTGCCTTTAGCCGAAATTTATTTATCATCAAAATTCATACTGCATTAGTAAAATACGGATTACATGTTACAACATCCTAAAAGCTAATTACTATACCCATTACGTGTCCATATTATATCAAACACAACATTTTAGATTTGGAATATATAATTTTCGTAACAAGTTTGTGCACTTCAACAAATATAGGGACCATCTGGCATGATGGACCGCCTTATGGGCATAGAAAATATACTGAAAATATGAAATAAACATTAAACGAGTAAAATACACAAGATACTATTAAACTTCCATTTTCTTTCACATTCACCACTAAACTAATTTTCCTACACCTTATACCATTTAATTATATTGTCTGTTTCACTCATTACCACTCAGACACTTTTTAGACGAGTACAATCAACATACATTGTTGAGTTAGCCGCCAACGAGATATTATGCATCTAAAAAATTACAACAATGTGTTTTGAAAACTTAACACGTGAAACCATTTAAAATACATTATTTCCAATTTTATGGCTATATAACACCTCTTTGGCAGATGACTCAACAATTTATGTTGACTGCACCATCATACCGTCAAAATGCGGTATTATTTTGTCTAAAAAAGTGAAAATGGTACTCGCTGAAATGAAAAATATTGTTTGATGGTATAAATTGCATGATAATTAGTTAAGTAGTGAGTGTGGAACAAAATAAAAGTTTGATGATATTTATGTACTATACTCACATTAGTCTGTGAAAATAACAAAACACCACCACCACCAACAATAATAATAATAATAATAATTATTATTATTATAATGAAACAGTCGTTTGCTTGACGTTATAGCAATTGGCAAACGCATGAGAGAAAGCTGTGACCTTTAAAGAGTGTGGCCCCAGGGAAAGCGGGTCCCGCTCCGTTCCGTTAGAGCAGGTCCAACCTCCATTACAGGATCCCCCCCAAGATGAAGATGTCGCTATAAAACCCCCTGCCGAATCAACTCTGCGTTATTTAACAGCATACCAGAGAGAAGAACAAATAACTCCAGAGGGAAACTACTCAAGTTTCGATTACCAATCATTCATCCCCTCCAAGGATTCCTTCGATTGCCGAAGCTGAAATGACGCAGGTATGTTTTCAATCACCTTCTTGTCTTATTGAATTTTGAGCTGATTCTCGCGTTTTCCATCGCCGGTTTTCACATTTCCTCTGACGTCGTTGCGGTTTTATCTGGACTCAATTCTTTGATTGCTCAAGCTGAAATGGTTTCCCTTCGCTTTATATTTTCCTGTTAATTCGAGTTTGTCGGGATGGATTATGTCTGGAAGCGATGATCTTGCTTTGCTATGATGATAATTGAATAAGAAGAGGTGGTTCTCTCTTTAGATTCTAGATTGTGATATATTCGTTCCAGAATTGAGTTGACTGAGAAGGTTCTAGCTTTTGGTTTCTTCTTCCAATTTCCAATGGTTGCATTTTTTGCTAATTGCCGGCGATATAGTTAGTCATGGGAAAATAGACTTTTGTCCCCTCCTCTCTACTTGTAAATCCTAACAAACGCCTTCTGTACTATAATTTACTCATTTTACTCTCAAATTTGTGACATTTTACTATTTTCTTCCTTTGTCCCATTTTCCGGCCCTCTCCCGTTAAAGGAAGCTCCGTCAGCACGCCACATCATACAAAATTGCTAGGTGTCGCTGACTAGGCTTCTTCTTCTTCCCATCTTCTTCTCTTCTTACACAGATGCTCAAACCAACCGAAATCATTCTCCTCGTCGTTGATGCTCCGGCCACAGATGCTCCCAAAAACCTCCCTCCCTCCCCTCCCAGATCTCTCCTCCTACATCTCCGCCGCGCCGCCACACCTTCTCCGAGACGCTGATGGAGGAGAACATCGACAACGCCGACTCGCTCATCTCCAGATGGGAGGAGGAATCTTTGTTTGGTACTACTAATTCCACCTCTGTCACTAGATGTCCTGGAATCCGTCCGTCGAGTATCTCATTCGAGCTCAGAGCTTGATGCAGAAGGCGATGAGGAGGCTAGAGAGGGAATTTTATTTGATTCTTAGGTCGAATCGTAAGCAGTGGGATGCTGAATTGGTCTCCATTCGCGGCGGTTATGTTGTTGCTAGTTCTAGATCTGAAACCAATTGATGACTATATGATTGGAGTTGGATATACGAAAGAGTGCGTCAAGATTTACCAAATCATCCAGAAAGCTCTGTTGGATTCGCGATTTTACCAACTTTGAGTCGACAGATTCAGTTTGCTGCAGATCCATAAGCTTGATTCGACTTTTAGAATTCGAATCAACCTCTTTGATCATAAATCGGGCAGTGAACTCGCTCATCAAGCTTGGCGAGGCTGTGAGGACTACACTATCAGATCTGGAAATGTCGATTACGATGGACAACTCGAAGATATGCGTTCTGAGGCGAAGTTAATCCTCTCACTCGCTACGTGATGAACTACATCTCGTTAGACCATCTCCAATGCATTAGCTAAAAATGCTATTTTTAAGCTATTTTTTCAATTTTTATCCATAGAAAAGTGAATATGCTCCAATGCTCTTTGTCTAAATTTAACTTTGGCTATTTACATAAATCTAGATTAGTGTGAATCTTTACATTTTTTTAATAATTGGTTAATCATATGTACGACTATATTGTTAATTAATTACAACGAATATTTTGATGTAATTTTTTTTCATTCGGTTGAACTTTTTTTAACAAGGGTACAATACATTAATCTTAAAATTGACATGACAAACATGGATCCACTCGAGGTTGTATATGGATCGACATGGTACGAGGCTACGACCCTATCCTTTTGTTCTTGGAACCAATCCCTAGTCCTCCTCGGACTAATTACTCTAGAAAGATCCATACTCATTATCTCCATATCATGTTTATTTTTTCCGTGCTTCTCTCGACCTCTATCGGTCCTCTCTAGCGAGGGCTAGTCTTGCATGCGTGTTCGAATTTTCTATCAAGTGAGTCATGCTCTTCTCCCAAGCCGCTACAACGTTGGGTTCGACATTTTCAATCTATGACATGGTCGAAGGAAACGGTTCCATCGGTGAAATGGGTGCTATGGGGACCCATTAATCATTAGATAAGTTCAAAAGAAAATACATTAACTTAGTGAAAAATAAAATATATTAGCTTAGTTAAAAAAATACATTAAATTAGTTAAAAATAAAATATATTAACATAATTCAAAAAAATTACTTTAAATATACATTAATTTGGCTGCAGATTCGGCACCAACCCTTTCCAAGGGTTGGGAGCCTTCCAACCATTTCTCAACCATTAGATCACACTTTGACTCTTTGACCAATCCAATGGTCTAGATTGTTAGGGGTATTTAGGACTTTACACACACTATTTAATTTTTATATTTAGATTAAATATATTAATATTAACTAGTTAACAGTGTTTTTTTTATTGATAACTAGTTAACATCGTTTTTTGTTTGATAACTTGTTAACAGATTGTTTACTAACAGGTTAATCAACCGAGTTAACTAGTTAACTTATCAAGTTGTTAACTAGTTAACAAATTTTTTACTTGATAACATTATTTTTTATTGATAACTAGTTAACATGGTTTTTAAACTGATAACTAGTTAACAATATTTTTTTTGATAACTAGATAACATTTTTTTTAAATTAGTTAACTAGATAGCACCTTTTTTGTTGTTAACTAGTTAACAATGTTTTTTAAACTGATAACTAGTTAACATGGTTTTTATCTGATAACTAGTTAATAACGTTTTTTGTTTGATAACTTGTTAACAGATTTAGGTGATAACTTGTTATCAACATTAGTTAACTAGTTATCAAATTAACATAATTAGTTAACTAGATAACTTATCGAGTTAACTAGTTAACATCATGACTAAGATAACTAGTTAACAATTTTTTTACCTGTTATTTTTGTTAACTAGTTAACCAACCGCCGAGTTAACTAGTTATCAAGTTGTTAACTAGTTAACTAACCAAGTTAACTAGTTATCAAGTTATTAACTAGTTAACCAACTAAGTTAACTAGATATCAAGTTGTTAACTAATTATCTAATAAGTTAACTAGTTAACCAATCAATTATATAGTTCAAAGATTATTCCAATACTGTCAACAACATAAAATTTAGTGACTGAATGTAAATTTTCAAAATAGTTGCTGAGCACAATCAAAGTATGTGTACAGGCAAATCAGTACTTAACTTAATAACAAATCAATCACTAAACTTCACTTGATAACAAATCAGTCACTCAATTTTAGCAGATCACAAAATCATTCTTCTTCAACCTCCCACTCCTCTGTTCGACTGAATCTTTGTTGAGAAGGTCTGTTTGGGGGAGGGAGCAGAGTCTTCTTTTCTGGATGACCTTCTTGGCTGAGGAGGGGCGAGCAGGAGGTGGGGTTCAGGAGGGGAAGTCGTCGAACCTTGTGCTCGAGTACAGATCCCAAATCGTCGAGTTGTTCCGGCCGACGTTGCAAAGTGGAAAAAAGTTGCTAAAACTTCGATCACTTATGGAAGTTGAAGAGCTAGCAACGCACCTCAAAGCCTTGTTCGGATCTCTCGTCCTCGGCGAGAGCAATAGGCATCGGCGGTGGAGATGAAATTACCTTATACCCTTCCTCTGGCTTCTGCACAACAACACCACCCCTTGTTCGGATCTCTCGTCATCGGCGATAGTAATAGGCATCGTAGTCGATCTCGATTTCCTCATCATCATCGTCCGCCGCCGCTCTACCTTGTCACCGCCGTCGCCTATCGCCTCCGACCGCTGCTCAACAACTTCCTTGCTGCGTCTCACCAACCGCTGATGCTTCCGCAGTCCTCCTTGCCGCTCCGGCCCACGTCGCTCCGATGAGAGAATGGAAGTGTGGCTTCCGATTGAAGATTTCTGGGGAGTTAGAAGTTTTGCGGCTGGTGTGCGGAGAAAGAAGAGAAGGAAAGAGAAGGAAAGAGAAAGGAGAAGGCGGCTGTGTTTTAGGGTTATGTATTTAATTTTTTTAAAATGCCGAAATTGCCCCTCCGTGTTGTTGGGTTGGACCGGTCCAACCTTTAAAGGTTGGGTCCGGATCCTGAGCCCATTAATTTAAATATACATTAATTTAAATATAAATTAACTTAGTCCAACCAATAATGGCCTAGTGCCATATGGAATCCACTATCCTTATGATTTCTTCTTTTTCTCTACATATGGTGGTCCCCAATTTACCCATTATTGCCAATTTCCCCTCATCTTTCTCTAAATATACATACAAATATACACATTTTACACAATTTGCATTTTAGCCAATGCATTGGAGGACACTTTTGCTAAATATATCCACTTTTTAACTATTATACACTAGCATTGGAGATGGTCTTACTCAACGATTATTCTGGCGTACTCTCCGATATAGACGCTGATTGGCCATTGGAGTTCTCCTCACCCTTGTTGGAGACTTACTTCCACAGTCCAACGGCTGACAACGACAGCGGAACTTCTCCAATCTCCGTTTGATTCGCGTGGCTGATTCTTGTCCTCCTCTGTAAACTTGATGGCAAGGCTCTTTGGCCTGAGCATCAACAAGGAGGAGAAGGATTTTGGAGCATCTGTGTAAAAGAAGAAGAAGCAGCCTAGTCAGCGATATCTGACAATTAGTGTATGATGTGGCGTGCTGACGGAGACTCCTTTAACGGTAGAGGGACGGAAAATTGGGCGGAAGGAGGAAAATGGCAAAGTGTTACAAGTTTGAGGGGGTAAAACGACTAAATTATAGTACAGGGAGGCGTTTGTTAGGATTGACAAGTAGAGGGGGCAAAAGTCTATTTTCCCTATATTCTTTAAATCGCTCAAATGATGCATCGTACACAGTCTTGTTTTAAGTCCATCCCGTAATCAATATTGTAAGACTTCAAGTTCTTAGCTGAAATGTGTAGTCTACTCAATGTGTGTTCTGAAGTCAGGAGAAAATGAAGTCTTGACTGTTTGACTTTACTGGATTTGCAGACTGTTGAACTCAAGGTTGCAATGTCCTGCGGGGGATGCTCCGGGGCTGTGAACAGGGTCTTGTCCAAAATGGAAGGTGTGTGAGTTGTGACCACTTTACCTACATTTGGTTGCTATTTGCTTCCGGTTCCTTTGTTCTCTATCTCATTTGTTAGAAATGGATGAACATGTCAAGACTATGGCTTGGCTGTGAAATAACATTTCAATCTCGTGTAATGACATTATGTGCTTACCACTGAGTCCAAATTGAGAGGCTTTCATTTTGTGTTATCAAAGTTAATCAGATACTGTGCTATTTTGTGTTAAGACTTGGGGCTTCTAATTCAGCTTAACTATGGTTTTTTTCTTTCTTTCTTTCTTTCAAAACGAGATTTTGAATTGCAATTTGTGGATTCTGTGATTTTGGGATGCGTTCAGGAGTGGAGTCATTTGAAATTAACATGAAGGAGCAGAAAGTCACGGTGATAGGCAACGTGGAGCGAGAAGCTGTTTTCCAGACCGTGTCAAAGACCGGTAAGAAGACCGCATTCTGGGAAGAAGAAGCACCCCCTCCTGCAGCTGCACCTGAAACACAGCCTGCTGAAACAGAGGTTGTGGCTGCACCTGCACCGGAAACAAAGGCCGCTGAACCGGAAACTGTCACTGCAACTGCACCAGAAACCAAACCCGCAGAGCCAGAGATGGCGACCACTGCTTAGAATACTGATCAACTAATGTTGTTGTATCTTGGGAACTAGAGATTATTTTAAACTTTGATAAGGAAATAGTTCCCATATGGGATGCATGTTGTTGTTGATGAACTCAGTGTTTCGTACTATTATTGTGTGATGATGAATCTGTGTTGTAGTAGCAAATAGCAGTGGTGATTGGGAGTACCCTTTTGATGAAATGTAAGCTGCAATACAATAATCTTTTGATTCCGTGCTAAATTTGTCAATCAGATACTCGTCGCTATACCGATTTCTTCATGCTGCTTTGGGGATTAAGAACTATTGAGTTATTTTAAGGCTGCTTAAAAGCGAATCTGACAAGATCAATCTTGATCGTCAAAATATTATCATTTTACAACTGAAATAAACATGGCTGGCTGGGTTTTGAACAAGTCTGATGACAAGAAAATTAACGGAATAACTGACGGAAAACAACGATGGGATGGATGTGTTTGATTTTTAAACATACAGGATAATTTTCTTAATTTTAATAGAAACAGGATGCTTTTGCACAAAAGAAAAATGTAAGGGATGACTACTGCTAATTACCCCCCAAAACAAGATTAAACTGTTTTTGACTTGTATACTGTGGATGCGGAGCTGAAGTTGCAGCTCTCTAGTAACGATGGCGGGTACCATTCAAACCCTGAGTCTTGGACTTCCCTCTTCACAAAGGCCAAGGCTCCTCTTCCGCCATTTGACGACACCGCCGGCAATTCATCTCCCAAGACACTCCAATCCTTCACTTTCCTTCAATCGCAGCAGCTCAGTTCGCGTCCCTCCCCTAATCAGAGCATGCCAACCTCCTAATCAGGTTTTACTCCTTAACTCACTCCGTGCGATGAAGACTGCAACTGAAGTGTATGTGAGAATCTATATTTTTGGGGTTACTTGTTTAATATGAACTGTTCCTCTGTTGACGTAGGCTAGTGGTAATGGAAATGAACCTGATAGGAGTTCTGGATTGGCTAAGGGGTTGGGTTGGACAAAGCCATTGCTCAATTTTTTGGGGGACAACTTTCTTCCATTAGGTAATGACGTCTATCTTTGTTTTGATGTAAATGGTTAGCTTCTGCTAGTCAGTCCTCAAGGTCTGATTATTTTTCATGTTTGTCGTACCTTTCTGCAAACTGCTGAACTTGATAAGGTTTTGTTTGGTTTGTTTATGCGTTTATGATGACAGCTCTTGTGGGTGGAGTAGTGCTTGGACTTGCAAATCCCAGTCTTGGCTGTCTCGCTGATAGATATAAACTGTCCAAGTTTAGCACATTTGCCATATTCGTTATCTCTGGTTAGTGACTTGAACAATTGATTCTTTGTTAATATGACTTCTGTAGCAACTTATCATCTCATCGCTCTCAGGATTATAGTTGCTTTCATTTTTCTTCCCCTGGTGCAGGCATGACATTGCGAAATGGGGACATTGGTGCTGCTGCAGAAGCATGGCCAGTGGGGGTTCTTGGGCTTGTATGACCTTGAATTCTCTCTTTGTGCCCTTTGCATATTTTAGGTCCATCTCATTAGCGTTTTGGATCATCTTTTACCTTCTCTTGTTTTGTTTTAACAATGTTTGCTTGGCATTCAATTGTTATGCAAGCCTTCTCTTTTTATGTTTATTTTATACCTGTGTAAAATTTTTACTTTTAGTTTATTATTGAAGCATCACAATGAACAACCTATGGGTAAATTATATCGATGAGAAAGCTATGGCCATGTTATCGTTTACACATCCTTCAAAGTGCAATTGATCTTTAACTTGCTATATTGTTTAGACATGCAATCCTATCTGACTTGTCTTGAATTGCTGCCTGATAGTCAACTTATTTTCTATTGGAGCGTTGATATCAAGGCTTTATGATTCATGGTTATCACTTGTGTCCATTCATGTTGTTTTTATGCTTCCATTGACTGGTGGATTTTCTTGCTTCTTGATGCAGTTCTCCATCTTATTATTTACACCATGCTTTTCAAGGGTGATTGTGAATATTCAACTCCAGCCTCAGGAGTTTGTATCAGGTTTGATGTTTAACTTGTCTGTGAGTATGCTCCAAGGAATGGCCAGATATTTCCATGCATCTATGAAAGATTCTGCAATGCCCGTATGACTTGAGGAGTTGTATTTGAATTCTTAGACGCTCAGTTGCTGCATATTAAAGATTTGAGTTTTTTCCCACAGGGTTGGCAATATTTTGCTGCATGCCAACCACATTATCCAGTGGAGTGGCATTAACTCAGGTTCATTGCTTGATTTTATTTTTGTCTCTATTCCTTGCCGATGTTTTCTTTAAGCCTCAGTTTTGGTTCTGATTTTGATCCAGCTTGCTGGGGGTAATTCTGCTCTGGCTCTTGCAATGACAGTGATATCAAGCCTTTTGGGAATTTTGATGGTAAGTCATTCAAAGGACATGTTCATATGGCTGTAACTGGTTAGTTATTGTAGCCGGAGTGAGCCTTATGCCAATTTCCAGGTTCCGTTTTCTATCTCCAAGTATGTGGCTGCTGGAGTTGGTGTGTCTGTTCCGACTAAGGAACTATTTAGAAGTCTTGTTCAGATGCTCCTAGTTCCTCTAATCTTGGGGAAGGTATGAAACGAACACACATTTGAAGAGAGGTTGTCCCCTTTATGTTTTTCTTTTGTAAACATCATTTTGCTGCTTCCTTTGCTCTTGAAGGGGATTTTCTGGAACTTCACTTGCAAGAGATGAGTACGTTAGGTGTCCAGTTATTTTAATGCCTGTGTAGGTTACTTGGGATTGTTCTATTTGGTTGATTGCAAGGGAATATATGCCTACTTATTAAAAAAATGCATGCGACAAGAACATTTATTTCTGTTATGGAGCAGTTTTTCCATTGCCTTATCCCATTCTGGCATTGAATATTTTCAATTGATCTACAGATTTTTCGGGAGTCCTTCAAAGGTGTGTATTCAAATGCTTTCTCTTAGAAGTCAGATGGACTGCTATACCATCTTTCTTTTTGGTTTATACAGTTGCACAGTGTTCAGTGTGATTATCAGTTGCACAATGCTCAGTGTGATTATCAGTTGCACAATGTTCAGTGTGATTATCAGTTGCACAATGTTCAGTGTGATTATCAGTTGCACAAAGCAATGTGTCTTCATAAACTCTGCATATATACTATTTGAACAGCATGGTTCTTGAAATGTCATCTTTGAAGAAACTAGGGCTATTTGTGGCCCCAGAATATTTCCGTCAGACTCTAGTTTATCAAGTGTTTGTTTGGCAGTACAGTAAATTTTCACCAAGATTCCCTTTTTCTTCAATCCATATAGTTAGCTTATTAGCTTCATAATGTGCTATAAAGGGATTTAATGAGAAATTTGTGAAGTTTGGGCGGGTGACATTCTTATATAAGGTTCATTGCAGGATTGGCAGACTTTGTCGATCAAAACCGTAGGCTCTTCTCAAGGTTGTCAGCAGTTTTCCTAAGTTTAGTAAGTGTTGTATATGCGTATTTGCTTCTGTTTGTTTTATCACCAAACTGTAAAGCGTTTATTGATTGGTCTTGGACTATATTTCTCAAGTATGTTAGCCAACACAGTAAACAAATTATGCTTTAGATACAGAGTCCAAAGTATGAGGACTAGACCATAACTCTTCTGGAAACTTCCCAGTCTACTTGTCTAATGACCTCATACAAGCTAGTAGAAGTATTAAAGGATACAGTATATCTTTGAAGAATTTCACGGTTTTGCTCAGCTAGTGACCTCAAACAAGAAATAATCTTGGTTATGACACTAAATATTTCTTTCGTGTAAGATTGTTGAAGTAGTAAACTTTGGGCTTAGGTCTTACTTGGTTAAACTTGATCCTTTATGAGCGTGCAGGTTCCATGGATACAAGTAAGCAGGTCAAGGTCACTGTTACTAATGGTGAAGCCTGCAGTATTCTTGGTGGCTGTTGGGCTGGGAGTGTATGATTTCTGACACTGGTGTTTGAATGTTTGATTATTGTTCTTTCATTCATAATGATGCTTTCCATTTGATATTGGTGATGATCAACTTTTATCTGGCCATGAAAGGTTAAACTTCGACCTTTCCAATAGTGTCCTTGGCTAATTAAGCTGCTTATGTCACTTAAGGAAGAAGTGCATCATTTCAGTTTCTTTCAGTTTTCAAATGACTTGAGTCTGGTTTTCTGCTGAAGTAAAACTGCGACCTTTATGTTTTCTAGCAAGCCACTCTAGAAGATTCGTAGGCCTTTTCAACTGCTTAGAAATATATCATATTGCAGGAATCTCCTAAATTAGTCTTCATATTCAAAATATTTGTGGCATATAAAGTCTGAGCAAATTTCAACCTAGTTGGCATATCACATATGTTCAATTTTTGTTTCCTTGGTAGGCGGTAGCATTAGTTTCTTGTAGCATCTATTTCTTGCAACAATTGAAGTTCGGGTGACAGTGACTCCACTCCCCTTTTCCAAATTGACTGTATTTAATGCAATGGCGTTTCTTTTTTTAAGTATGACGACGTCCCTAATTTTGTCCCAAATATAGACTAATCATAATAAGACTAGCTGCCATTAAAAATGGTAAGATACGGGCACTTTGGGGCACCAATGATTTTACAGGACCACATTGTCAATCATTCGGACAAGTTAGGAATCAATAGCATGCACGTACCTCCAGTCACTGTACTCATAGTTGGTAAAATATCAGTCATTTTATTGCCTTCAATGTGTTAACCTAACAATTAAGTGTCCCTACTCATGCAGACTTCTACACCTCGTCCTGTTAGCATTCAATGCTATCACAATAAACAGCCTCTCTGCTCTTTCTGGTGGCGACCAATCAGTTTTCTCTAAGAAAGAAAATGCTACTGCTTACTTGCTTGTAGCCAGCCAGGTGATACATCATCTAATCTCTTCACGTAATCACTTGCTCTTTATTATGCAATCATGTAAATTGCCTAAAGGTGGAACGATGAGTAACATGATTTATTGTCCTATCTTAAGTGGATTAACGTACCCATATGGCACAAATTCCTACCAGTATTCTGATTGCATAAAATGAATATGTGCTCCAGAAAACTCTTCCTGTACTGGTGGCTGTAGTAGAACAGCTTGGTGGTGCATTTGGTGAATCTGGTCTGCTGGTTCTTCCTTGTGTTGCGGCTCACTTAGTTCAGGTTCTCTACATTAGTACCCTACTATTCTTGTGTTTATGCTTGGCCATGCAATAATCTGACTGCCAAAAAATTCCGTGCAGATCATCATTGACTCTGTTCTTGTTAATGGCTGGCTTCGTAAAGATCTTGCTCCGAAAAATGTCAAGGTATCATAAGCAAGTGAAACACCAGCATTACCGATTGTAGATGCCAAAAAAGTTTGCAGGGAAGCTTAGGAGTACTCTCGGGTTCATTTTGTTTGAAGAGGTTGCAAGTAGCTTCGAATTTATCTCTAAACCTTAAGTTTCTCTTCATCATCCATTGTAGTTGTCCCTTTGCTCAGTTCCAACAAAAAGATCTTAAGATGACCTCTTGAAATGACAGTTACATGACTTACAAAATCTTTGTTGAGAATACTTTAAATTTGTTCATACATTCATATAAATTCGTGTTCCTGCACTACATGAAATGCTCAAGTTATATTCATATTTCTTCTGCTGCCCTATCTGCTTTAGCTTTAACTATTTAAACTGAAGCTGACGTAGAGAAGATTCTGCGTAGGATGAACCATATCCCAGAACAAGGATAGATTTGGGTTGTCGCATACCACATATTTCTTTCGCCAATGCTTTGTCTATATCTTGTCACGTCCCGGAGTAGCTTTTCCGGCGATCGGAAAGGAAGAAGAGGAAGGTTTAGGGTTGAGAGAGTTGAGAGGAAAAGGGAGGAAGGAAAAGTTGACTTTTAATTGATAATTTTTCATTGATACCTCCACTTGCAGCTCTGCTGCCTTAAATCGGAAATGCAGGGGACACAAGGCAGATTAGCTGTTGTCCTCTGCTACAGTGGTAACGAGAAAAATGGTCTGACAGTTACATATTTAGTCCAGACCGTGAAATAGCAAAATAGTACTACTAATTAAGGGAAATGCAAAATAGTCATTGGTCGTTTCAACCCCTCTCGGTGAGCTTCGACTTGTCTCAAGTCGATTGTCAAGCGTCCTTGAACTCAGGGAATTGTTCCATGAATCCCTGTCAATCCTCCCAGCTAGCATCAACCTCTGCTTGGTGTGCTCATTGCACCAGAACTTGAGTAACAACTCAATTTCCCTTGTTTATGAAACGCCTGGCTAGGATAGCTACTGAGACTTGCTTCAAGACTCCTTGATCATCCGTTTCTGGCAAGTTGGGGCCGAGAAATGCTGCATCTCCGACTGCCTTTTTTAAGAGTGAAACATGGAAGACTGGATGGATGGAAGAAGTGGTCGGTAACTTGAGTTCATAGGCAACCACCCCAATCTTTTTGATGATTTCAAAGGGGCCATAAAACCTTGGTGCCAGCTTATGATTTCCCCTATGAGCCAGGGTTTTCTGCCTGTAGGGGTGCAGCTATAAGTAGACTTGGTCACCTGGCTGGAAGCTCCTTTCTGATCTATGCTTATCAGCTTGTTGTTTCTGGCGGTTCTTTGCCCTGTCCAAGTTCTCCTTGAGCTTGTCGATTACCATATGCTGGTGTTGGAGTTTGTCTTCCACGGCAGCAATGGAAGTTGCAATGGGATTCTGCAAGTCAACGATAGAGGGAGGAAAACCATACAGTGCTTCAAATGGTGTCAAATTGAGGCTGTTGTGGTGGTTGGTGTTGTACAACCACTCTGATAGGGGTAGCCACCGATGCCACATCCTTGGAGTGTCACTGGTCATGTAGCAGAGGTAGTCCTCTAAGCACCTGTTTAGCCACTTTGTCTGGCCATCAGTTTGAGGGTGGTATGCAGTTGAGTAATGAAGCTTAGCACCCTGCAACCTGAACATTTCCTTTATGTGCCATTTTCCCTTTCGTGCAGTTTCAGAAAGCTAAGTTGTTGTTTAGTGATTTCTGAAAGTTTGGGGTTTGTTTGGATATTTTCGGCTAAGTGTTTGTTTTGCAGGTGTTGGTGACAATTTAGAGATTCGACCATAAATCCTTCGTTAGAGCTTCGATTGACGAACCGTCCGAACCTGTGGAACCGGGACGATGAGATAGACGTGCCCAAATAGAATTCAGAGTATGATTTTAGGATAAGGTGAGGGCTTAGCGTCGATAGGTAGAGACGTGAGGAATTACAACCCGACTCAATGATTATTAGGGATAGGGATGTTCACGAATCGAGCTGAGCCGAACTTCACTGTGCTCAAGCTCAACTCGTTAATTTTTAGACGAGCCCCAGCTCGAACCTAAGCTTGTGAAGAGCTCGAGCCTAGCTCGTTAACTACATTTGACGAGCTAAACTCGAGTTCAAGTCCAACTTAGGTCATTAAAACCACTTGATGCGTTCAATTTGAGCTCAATTTGAAGTTTGTACGATCAAAACATTAACGAGTCAAGCTAAAAAACAAGTTATCCTAAAGTTTACAAGTTTTTACTTTTCTCATTTAAAATGGTTAAACCTAAACAATATATCTTTTGTGTTTTCATCAGTAAAATCACAAGTAGCGTATGATTTATTGTATATGACAAACCACATGTTTAATTATTGAGTCTATAATGAGTCATATAATGGAGCTAGTATTCGAGTTGTCTTTCGAGCTCGAGCCAACTCGCGAGCCTATCGAGTTGAACATGCCCTGGATCAAATTTGGCTCGTTTAAAATCAAGCCGAGTCACAAGCGAGCTTTTTTCGAGCCGATAGCGAGCGGCTTGGTTCATCAACAACCCTAATTAGGAATGCATGAACTGGAGAGTTGAAAATGGTTATTTAGGTGTTTTGGTTATTAATTGTTGATGTGCTTATGTGAAGCTTGAATTGATTGTTGATATGTGATGCATGGTTTGACTTGTTTGAATGTATGGTTGATTGGCTTGATTGAATGGTTGATTAGGTGGCTAGAATGAGAGTATATATATATGGGTAACACTTCGTACCCTGGGGTATCGGTACCCTATCACACTAAAATACTGCCATATTGGTGTTTTAACTTTGGAGTTTGAGGGATTTCATATATACTCTCATTCTAGCCACCTAATCAACCATACATTCAAACATAAAGGCCTATGAATCTTATAGAGTGGCTTGCCAGAAAACATAAAGGCTGCATGGGTATCGGTACCCTAACTAGCACTAAAAGTACATATTTCTAACATTTCAAACTCAGAAAATGAGTCCTAAAACTATTGCAATAAACCCTGAGTACTAATGAATAATACTAACCCCCTAAACAATAAATCTCAACCAACAAACACTACATCATAGACTCACACTCTAAATCGTATCACAAACTCTAACATTTGATGATAAGTCCGAATTAAAAAATTACAAATGCCAAAAATAAACTAAAAACCCCCTAACAATGTATCCTAACCCTTAAACACTAAACTAAAGCCCTCAAACTCCAAAGTTGAAACACAAATATGATGGAATTTTAGTACTAAACTAAAGCCCTCAAACTCCAAAGTTGAAACACAAATATGATAGAATTTTAGTTCTAAGGTACCGATACCCAAGGGTACCGAAGTGTTACCCATATAATATATATATATGGTGTCGACTACGGTGCTCCCGGAGCACCACATGCTCCCCTCTGTTTGAACCATTCAAGGAGAATCTCATTCGTTCATTTTGGAAGATCTAATCTGAGCCATCCATACATAAATTAATTTTTTAATTTAAATAAATAGTAATTAAAATAACTAAAAGGTCAGTCAACATATTTCATATGAATAAATAATCATAACTCTTTATTTTATTTTCAAATTAAGTTTTTTCCAGGCCAAATTAAATTATGATCATCATAATAACATTAAACACATATTAAATACAAATATTTTGTAACTTGTTAAATCACTTCATCCCTTTCAAAACATCCATCCATCCATACTTTTAATTGACTCTAACTTACCCACCCATCTTAATGACCCATCCCAACTAAGTTCACAGCAAACCCACCCACCCATTTTTTCTATATCGCCCATACTTATCACCTTAGATCAATTTCTCCCTCCATTTCTAAGACTTTCACCCTTATCCCATCCTCCGGAAACCCCCCTCTCTGTCTATAATTGCAGTCGAGCGTCCGCCGGCCGAGCAAAGACCAGGTGAGGAGACGGGACTCAAGCTCCCAAGCTGAGGCTTTTCTCAAAAGTAATCGAGAGATATGCTAATTGAGAGGATGGTTCAGCCCAGGTAAGCTTTCCGGCAGGGTGACGAGGGAGAGGAATCGAAGAGGGTACTTGTAATTACGAGCTTAGTGCGATTGTGGGTGTGTGGATTTAATTCCCGTTTTATATACCGTACTACTGTTGGACTTGGTCGTGGGTTACAAATTCTGTTTGAAAGGCGTAGAGCTCATCACCCATTACCTGAATCTGAAGATGAACGACCACTATTCCCTCGTCGACAAAGTCATCCCTGAAGTCGACGTCTGTCGCTCAGAACCATCGCACTTACCCAGTTAGTATCAATCTCCACTTTCCCTCTTCCCTTTCTGGATTTAGATCTAATTGCCTGATTTCACGGTGGGAAAACTGACGATTTCCAATTTTTGTTGAAAGGTTGTTCGGTGATGGTTCATCTACTGCGGGTGGATTACAGTACAAGAACAACAAAGGCTAATAGGCGCGAATAGCGACATGAAACATCATCGCTGTAGACACCGGTGAGCAGATTGGATCAAGAAGACCTTGGTGTTTTTCTCGAGCAAGAGGAGATGCTAAGCGGTTAGTACCGACCTGCTTCATGATCAGGTTATTTCATTGAGTGAGCCCTGTTATTCTTGATTGTTGCTGCTAGAAGTTCAAACTGTCCTTGATTGTGTGTATATGTCATATGCAAACTGAAGAACAAGGAGATAATGACCATGAACTCAGCAGCCAGCGCTAGTAGTGAACCGAGCTTTAGTACATCGCAGCTTTTGATGCTGAAAACCATGGTTTACCAATCCAAGTGGTGAGTTTGAAAACATGCCATGATTGATTTGTATAGTTTTCCAGTACCAGTACCTGCTCATGGAATGTTTTCAAACTCACCACTTGGATTGGTAAACCATGGTTTTCAGCATCAGAAGCTGCTGATGTACAAAGGCTCGGTTCACTACTAGTGCTGGCTGCTGAGTTCATGGTCATCATTCTCCCTTGTTCTTCAGTTTGCATATGACATATACACACAAATCAAGAACCAGTATTGAACTTCTAGCAGCAACAAATCAAGAATCAACAGGGCTCACTCAATGAATCAAACCTGATCATGAAGCAGGGTCGGTACTAACCAGCTTCGCATCTCCTCTTGCTTGGCAGAAGAACACCAAGGTCTTCTTGAGTCCAATCTGCTCACTGGTGTCTATAGCGATGATGCTTTCCTGTCGCTATCCGTCGCCCTTTCACCAAACAACAAATCTAAATCCATCACCGATCCCATCACCGAACAACCTTTCAACAAAAATTTGACCCATCACCGTCGCCCTTTCTTGAGTCCAATCAGTAGATGAACCCATCACTGAAAAACCTTTCAACAAAAATTGGAAATCGTCAGTTTCCCACCGCAAAATCAGGCAATCAAATCTAAATCCAGAAAGGGAAGAGGGAAACTGGAGATTGATACTAACTGGGTATATGGTTCTGAGCGGCAGACGTCGACTTCAGGGATGACTTTGTCGACGAGGGAATAGTGTCGTTCATCTTCAGATTCAGGTAATGGGTGATGAGCTCTACGCATTTCAAACAGAATCTGTAACCCACGGCCAAGTCCAGCAGTAGTACGGTATATAAAACATGAATTAAATCTCACACACCCACAATCGCACTAAGCTCGTAATTACAAGTACCCTCTTCGATTCCTCTCCCTCGTCGCCCCGCCGGAAAGCTTACCTGGGCTGAACCATCCTCTCAATTCGCATATCTCTCGATTACTTTCGAGAAAAGCCTCAGCTTGGGAGCTTGAGTCCCGTCTCCTCACCTGGTCTTTGCTCGGCCGGTGGACGCTCGACTGCAATTATAGACAGAGAGGGGGGTTTCCAGAGGATGGGATAAGGGTGAAAGTCTTAGAAATGGAGGGAGAAATTGATCTGAGGTGATAAGTATGGGCGATATAGAAAAAATGGTGGGTGGGTTTGCTCTGAACTTAGTTGGGATGGGTAATTAAGATGGGTGGGTAAGTTAGAGTCAATTAAAAGTATGGATGGATGGATGTTTTGGAAGGGATGAAGTGATTTAACAAGTTACAAAATATTAGTATTTCATATGTGTTTGATGTTATTATGATGATCATAATTTAATTTGGCCTAGAAAAACCTTAATTTGAACATAAAATAAAGAGTTATGATTATTTATTCATATGAAATATGTTGAGTGACCTTTTAGTTATTTTAATTACTATTTATTTAAATAAAAAATTTAACTTATGTATGGATGGCTCAGATTAGATCTTCCAAAATGAACGAATGAGATTCTCCTTGAATGGTTCAAACAGAGGGGAGCAGCACCATAGTCGTTTCCATATATATATATATATATATTGGTGAACACTCCGGTGCACCCGCTTGCGTTTATGCTATCTAGAGCCGTATTTTCATTGAATTGAACTTTTAAATCAATAGATTTAATCTTAATAAGTCTAAATTGAGCTTAGTTGAAATTTTTAGTCATCATATTATAAGATTATATCTAATGTTCTTTAGGTTTCCTTCTATAGCGGTATTTTTTCCCAATATGATAGATCATCAGGTCTACCAAATTAGTTTTTCGTTCAAATCACTCTATGTATCTTTTAACGACATGTAGATACTTATCCTCGAAAAAACAAGATTTTTAAAACATATTTATCTATCAAAACGCAAGTGGGTGCACTCGGTGCACCGGAGTGTTTTCCATATATATATATATATATTATATAGTGAATACTTCGGTACCCGCTAGCATAAAAATTCACATTTATATACTTTAAAACTCAAATACTGAGTTCTAAACCTACTGCAATAAACTTTGAGCGCTACTTAATAATGCTAATCCCTTAAACACTAAGGGGTCGTTTGGTATAGGGGATTGAGAATTAGGGGTAATATGGAAAAAGGAGAATGGTGGAAAAGTGTTTGTTAAAAGTTGGAGGATGTTAAATTACATTGTTTGTTATGTATATTTGTAAAGAAAATAGGAGGGAAGACAGTGGGTCCATTATTCTATTTGGGGGAAGTCAGAATTTCTGATAAAAGTAGAAATTGTCAGAATACACATTCTGGAGACAATAAGAAACTTGGGTATCTGAAATACAAAACTCCAACCCATTAGACAGTAAACAAACAAGGATATCTCAAAATACAGAGTTTCCAAAAAACTCAGCTGGATTTCCCTATACCAAACGACCCCTAAATTTTAACCCTCAAACACTACATTATAAACTCAAACTCTAAATCGTATTCCAAACTCTAACATTGGATGATAAGTCCATGTTAAAAGATCATAAACCCAAAAAATAAACTCGAAACACCCTAACAGTATGTTCTAACACCTGAACATTAAACTAAAGCCCTCAAACTCCAAAGTTCAATCACAAATATGACATAATTTTAATGCTAGGATATCGATACCCCGGGGTACCAAAGTGTTACCCATATATATATATAATATATATATATATATGGATGAACACTTCGGTGCCCCCACTAAAAGTGGGGGTACCAGTTATCCCTACTGACATTTTGATAGATGAACATGTTTTTAATATCTTGTTTTTCAGAGTATAAGAATCTACATGTCGTTAAAGGATAAATAGAGCGATTTGAACGAAAAACTAATTTGGTAGAGATGATGATCTATCATATTGGAAATGTTGGGTGCATGATGATGGTTCTACAATGTAGAATCATCCTAGAAGGATGAATAGAAGGGTGACCCTAGACCTTGCGACATGATCAACCCTTTGTCTTTACTATTACAAGTGGGATGGTAGGTAAGGCTAGCAGTCCGCCCATAATAAGTGTGTGATGTGAATTATGGTGTAAAATTATGATATGGAATTATGACATGGAATTGGGACATGGAATTGGGACATGGAATTGGTTTATTGGAATTGTATTGTTGATGTGTGGTAATTGATGTGGTTGTGTTAAATGAAATTAAATTGATAAAACCTGAAGGAACATACATTGCCCCCACATGTGAAATGTGAAGTACTTGAGTCCGAACCACCGGGGTGGTTCACCATGAAAGGGATTCATGGTTGGTTGTGATATATACTCTATACTCCTTCGTGGATGCGTCTGATGGTATACTCCTTGGTGGAAGGATCCTATACGAATGCGTCTGATGGTATACCCCTTTCGGGGAAGGATCTGACGAGGATGCGCCTGGATCGGTGGCCGGCTGGGTGGTAGTGTAGGATAACTCTTTGGCGCCTAATTAACTCACATAGATAACTGAAATGTGAATTGATGTGTATGTGTATGGTGTTGAACGTGATTGTGAGTTGATATGTGATGGTTGTGTTGTATTGATGTTGATGTTGGTATTCAACTTATTAATTTAGGGTTTGTGTTGGATTGTTATGATTATTGGATAACATTGTTGGGGTGATGAATGATGGGAATACAGGTAGATGAAATTGACTGATCACTTAGAACTATCTTCTTAGGTTGTTTAAATGAACTAAACATAAGGAGGGTCCCACTGTTGTTTGCCAGTGTGGGAGTCTGGGATGTTCCCTAGGTAGTTCGGTGCATAGTTGAGCCCAGCGGGTTCACTTAGTTTCATTAGGGAACTGACCCCCTCTAGTCTCTCTTTTCAGTTAGAAGTAGTTGGTGAGCTGAGCTGGATCAGCAGTTGATGGCAGTAGAGTTGAGCTAGAAGGCTGGAGGTTGTGACTGAGGATTGAATACCATTTTATTGTAATTATGTATAGTTAACTTTTGGGAATTGGGTAATTGTTTATGTTGATGACATTTGGTTTGAAGTTGTGATTAAATGTTGATTTTGGTTTTAACAAATGGGAGTTCCCTTCTTTTGAAATGTGTTATTTATTGTGGTTTAAACTGTATTTTAAACATGATTTATGTTTTGAGTCAAACCATGGCACCAGTTTTCGGTCTAACCACGGGTTCGACCTGAGCGATTTGGGGTGGGTGTTACCAGCACTTTCAAATCCTGCACTCCTCCTAAACCACCAACCTTCCTCGGTGACTTTATTGTTTCCCAATTGATCCAATGAATTTTGTCCCTCTCTGCAACTCCTGCCCACAGAAACCTTCTCTGCATCCCTTCTAGATTTTTGATAACCGAGGTCGGAGCTCTCAACAGGGACATAAAATACACAGGTAAGGAGGCCATCACACTTTTAATCATCACCAAGCACCCTCCGAAAGACATAAATCTTGCCTTCCAAGACTCCAACTTTCTGTCCACCAAACAACCGGCTCCCACAAGCACTCATTACAATCTCTAGCACCCAAATGGAGTCCCATATAAGAAGAAGGGAGGGACTCCACCTTACAGTCAAACAAAGCAGCCAACTCATGCTCACAAGCCACATCTCCTACCGAAAACATAGCGGACTTGTGAAAATTAACTTTCAAACCTAGACTCGAAACAAATAAGGGCCAAAAAGTGTTTCGAGGACACACACGCCTTGATTCAACTCACCCATTTACTATCAAAGCCAGTCTTCTCCAGAACCTGAAAGACAAGCCCAATTAACATGATCATATGCCTTCTCGATGTCAAGTTTGAAAACAACTCCAGTTCTTCCACTCCTCAACCTAGTGTCGATCAACTCATTCACAATCAAAACAGCATCCAGGATTTGACAATCCTGAATGAAAGCACACTGTTGATTAGAGATGACTCTAGGAAGCACTCTCTTGAATTTTCTTGCTAGAACCTTCGACATAATCTTATACACGCTTCCCACCAAGCTAATCGGCCTTAGATCCTTAAAGTACTTAACCACCTCCTTATTAGGGATAAGAACAATGAAAGTGCTATTAAGGCTCTTAGGAAGGAAACTTAGCTCAAAAAACTTTGTTAAACCTGCGCAAAGCTCACCCTTGAACAACTGCCTGTTCCTTTTGAAAAATTCCAAAGAAAAACCGTCCGTCCCTGGAGACTTGCTATCTGCACAGCCATTTACCACTTTCCAGATTTCTTCCTCAGAGAAAGGAGAAGTCAAACCCTCTGCCTCTGCCCTTGAGATTTGATACAAAAACAAAGCCTTGGAAACGGACGCCAGATCAAGGTTTTTGTAAACACCGTCTTAAAGAAGTTTGTCACTGCAACCTCTATCTACGCCTTCCCCTAACAATCTCTCCATTAACCTTAATGACCTCCAAACTATTCGATCTCCTCTTTGCATTAGCCACCCAATGAAAAATTTGGTGTTCTTATCCCCAAGCTTCAGCCAATTTTCTTTCGCCTTTTGGTGCCAAGAAATCTCCTCCATTTTTCATAAACCATCCAAACCACACTTAAAATTAATCCTCTAGAGCCCGTCTTCGTCCGAATGTTCCCCCTCTCTTCCAAAGAATCAAAGCTCTCAATCTTCTCAAAGAAAAAATCCACCTGAGTCTCAATACTTTTGAAAACCGTCCTATTCCACTCCTTAAGTCTCCCTTTCAACAACTTAAGTTTAAAACCCAAACCAGCCAACACATTAGGACTGCTAAGAGCAATGTAGTCAAAACCGAGATTCCACGTGGAATCAATAAGTGGGGTGAAATCGTAATCGTAGAATCGAATCGCAAAATCGTAAGATTCTACGCAATACTCTGAAAATTAATAAGATAATGTAGAAACCAAGAATTGTAACAAAACTACATAAAGTCTAAACATACATAGCAATCCAACGATACAATAAGTTTGTCATAAATACAATCCAACGACACATTAAGTTTAAACATACATACCAATCCAAAGACATAATCCATGAGTTAACATTATCACGTACTAAGTTAACCATAAAACACAAACGACATCGCTCACATTAAATATAGAAGATCAACATTATCATCCAAATCATCTACTTGGACTCCTCCCTCTTCTTCATCTTTATCCTCACCTAAGTCAAGTTCAAGTCCATCTCCAAGTTCAGCTCCGTCAGATTCACTCCTAAGTCCATTTCTATCAACATCATCTTGCATATCCTATTTAAATATATAAATAATAACATAAGAAAGCAGTCAATTACACTCAAGCAACAACTTACTAATCACACAGAAATACTAATTCATATACCCTGTACACTCGAGCAGCAGTATTTCAACTGGCCTGCTACATTGGTGGTAGCTAATTACACTCACACAACAGCTTACTAATTAAACGACAATACTAATTTATATACCCTGTATAAGAGGCACAACTTGATGTGCTTAATTGTTATTAATCACAAATGCATATTTCAACAATACCTTACCCTAATATAAACCAAATGAAATGATGGTTTTTTTTTTTGTCAAGTGAAACAACAAATGAAATCAAATGAAATGATGGTTGAAACAACAAATGAATAAAAAGACGTAAAGAGAACACTAGACAAAGAAATCAAAATACATGTGAATCCAGTTCATAATGATATTAATAGCTTTTCCTCAGTAATTTTACCTAAAAAGGCTACAGGTATTGTCGGAGCTGAAGCTGGTCGGAGTGAAGCTTGTGGTAGAAGAGCTGGTCAAAGGTGGTTTTGTCGGAGCAGAGCTGCCTGGAGATGAGCAATAAACTGACTTGTTGTAGCCTGTCGCGTCTTGAAGCAGAGCTTCCTGGAGCAGAGATTCCCGAAACGGAGCTGGCCGGAGCTCAGGAATCGACGAAGAGAAAGGTTGGTGGGTTGAAGTTCTCCATTTGTGCCATTGTGGAAGTAGAATGAGAGAGATGCTGATCTTATAACCCAAAAAAAGAGAGATGCTGATCAGAATGAGGGATTAGCTGCCAGGGATTTGGTTTGTCCGTGGGTATTAAACTCGTGTATTACAAATGGCACTACAAAAAAAAGGCTCTTTCGCGTCGCTTGAAGGGGAAGAATTTAGCGTCGGTCGATTACAAACCGACGCTAAACCCTTGACTCGCGTTTGACCAAGGGTTTAGCGGCGGTCGCTTATCGACCGACGCTAAAACATGTCGGTAACCGACGCTAAATTTGGTTTTTCGGTCGGAAACGAAGCCAACCAGCTTTAGCGTCGGTTACCGACATGTTTTAGCGTCGGTTACCGACCGACGCTAAAACATGTATATATTTAAACCTCTCAGCCGCCACCCTAACCCTAATCTCATCTCTCTCAGCCTTCTTCTTCCTCCTCCAACCTTCTTCTTCCTCTTCCATTTTCTTCCTTCTTCCTCCTCCATTTTCTTCCTTCTTCCTCCTCCAGCCTTCTTCTTCCTCTTCCATTTTTTTGACCTTCATTCCTTCTTCTTCCTCTTTCTTCTTCCTCTTCCCTTTTTCTGACCAGCCTTCCTCTTCTTCCTCTTTCTTCTTCCTCTTCCTCTACTTCCTTTTCTAGATCTCCAGATCCACCTTCTTCCTCTTCTTCCTCTTCTTCTCCTCTTCTCTGTCGTCGCTGCCATCGCCACCGCCGTCGTCGCCATCGTCACCACCGTCGCCGCTGCCGTCGCTGCCACCGTTGCCGCCGCCAGCACCAAAAAAATGACCTAATAAATCTAAAAGCACCAAAAAAGATGACATAATAAATTTAAGTGACCAAAAGGATGACCTAATAAATCTAAGTGACCAAGATGCATAACTGGAAAATGGAGTGACCAAATCTGAAAAGGAAAATATAAAATGAATATTAAAAACAAAAAAAAATTGGGTTGGTCAGCGATTCATTTCGGTCAGCTCAATATTAGCGTCGGTCGTGGTTTAATATTAGCGTCGTTCGTGGAAGAACCGACGCTAAAATTTAGCGTCGCTACTTTTAGCGTCGCTTGTTGTAAGCGACGCTAAATAGTTTAGCGTCGGTCAATGACCGACGCTAAAGCGCGGTTTCGACCGACGCTAAACTCTTGTTTTTTTGTAGTGTGGGCCCAAACCCAGCCCAATTTTCCAGCTTTGCTTGCCCAATTTTCCAACTTTGCTAGAATCGGTGAAATCGTGGGAATCAGACAATTCCACGATTTTAACAATTTTACCAGCGATTTTACCCGATTTTACGAAGAAACGATTTTGCGTGAAATCTTGATCGTAATCCATTGGTGAACTCGTGAAATCGTACGATTTTGACTACAATGGCTAAGAGGAACCTCCCCAAACTCTTCAAGAAACTCCTTGAAAATTTCCATGCTCTAACACATATTCTTGAACCTCCACGACCTCTTAACTCGAACAACAGGGCCACATTCCACCATCAAAGGACGGTGATCAAAACAAGACCTAGTTAAAGTAACTAGCTTGCACCCTATAAAATGCGATTCCCAATTCACCGACACAAAACCCCAAACATTTATAGATTGCGTAGAAATCGCCCTAAAATTTGACCAGGTGAAGGATGCTCTTTGAAGGAGTTCCAAGACCTCGAGGTCAAAACACCACTCGATAGACCAATGAATCTCCGTTCTATGTTAAGAAACCTCGAACGACCCCTCCTCCACTCTTATACGATTAAAATCTTCCAATATACAGAATGAAAGTTCCCACCAACTCGTCAAACTCTTTAATTCATTAAGAAAAATCAACTTCCTCGCATGATCGCACGGACCACACACGTTCACCAACGCCCAAAAAAAAAAACCATATGCACGATTCTTGAAAATCGTAGTCACCAAAAACTCTCCAATCCTTTCTCCAAGCATCTCATACTCTACGTCCAACCAACACATAACGATACCCCCTGATGACCCAAGAGCAGACAAAGCAGTCCAATTCCAACCTTCAACTCCAATAAGACTCCTCAGGATACTAACATCGAACAAACTTAGCTTGGTTCCTTGAAAACAGAAAATCTCTTGCCTCATCTCCCTTAACCTTTGTCTAATTCTTAACCTCTTATCCCTAAAACCTAGATCACGAACATTCCACGAAACAATTTTAAATAACATCCGACAAACCAGAAAAGATCCCCATACCTTGACTTTCTCTCCATGCGAGGAGGTGCAAACGGCCCCCATCGATTGCTCCTAATTTCCTTAGTTTGAGCTTTGTCCGTGACTACGGAGATGAGGCATCTTCCTGACAGAAGCCTCCTCACACGCTAGCAAAACAGCTTGAACCCCTAGTTCTGTGTTCCCATCCTTCTCTAATCCAATAAGCGCAACAATATCGCAAACCTCTGATGCCAAACATTCTTCCTCTGTTTGAGAACTTAGAGCCTGAGAAGTAGAGGCAGTAGGTTCAAACACTTCCTCTAACTGAGAACTTAGAGCCCAGGAAGCAGAGGTAGAAGGTACATGCAGAGCACCCAAACCCCCACCACCATAGCCTCCTGCCACATAGCTCGGCTTCCTTGGTGAATGCCACTGCCTTTTAGGCAACCTTCTTGAGAATCCAGGACACACCCACAAACTGCATCCAACAAGACCCAACAAATACCCCCCCCAACTTTCTGAACAACAGATTGGATATAAGATGAAGAGGTAAGCCCTGGATCATTAGCCACACTTTATCATCCTCAAAATGAATATTTGGTCGTCTAGCTTCAGGAATCCAAACATCAAGTTGCAGCTGCACCTCCCCAAAACTCTATCTCATCAAAGCTAAAATCCGCTTTACTGCTTATTTAGAGCCTCACGAAAGTAACCAAAGTCCATCCCCCAAGCGAAACACATGAGACTCTGCTCCAATCCTCCAACTCTTCACAACCCACTTCCTAAAGGCAATCCAGTTGACCAACACTGAAGAACATAAGCGAAAAAACAGAAAAGAAACAAGGAACTCCACCCTATCTACAACCCCCAGATCCTCCACCTGCACACCCGGGATGTCTCCGAAACTTGAATTTTGGCATCTTCCTTCCAGCGAAAACACTCTCCATCTGACCACCTGAGCAAAGGATTTAGGAGGTTCCTTCAAACTCACCACCTGAGCCGGTCCCGCCTGAGGATGTCCCCCCCCCCCCCCCCAAAAAAAAGTCTAACCAAAGTTGAATCATCTGGAAGAAGTTAAACCAACCTTCCAGCTTATTGTTCATTTTGGTCATAAACCTTTGGAACTTATAACAAACTGGTCATTAACCTATAGGGATTGTAAAATTTGGTCAATCCGTTAACTCTCCATCCAATTTCTCCGTTAAGTGCTGATATCAGCATGCCATCTCAGATTTTTTTCCAACTCAGCTCATGCCATGTCACCTATCCAATCCAACTTAACCCAGTTTAAGCCAACCAAACCCAAAACCTCAATCTAATCTAATCTTTCTTCTCCACTTCATCTTCCTCTTCCACTCCCATGGATGCCATATCCGATTCAAGTTCTTATTAGCCCACGATTGCAGAAACGAGAACCTCAGTTCACCATTGACAACGCAAAATTGAACCTGACTGGATTCAAGGAAGAAGAAGTAAAGGTCAAGCTCATTAACAAAACTCATGCTAGTTTTGATTTAGTCTTGAAGAAAAGCTAGAGGAAAACAGAAAGAACTGAAAGACAGAAAAGCAAGGGAGAAATGAACTACAATCTTCCCCATGACTGATTCTCCAAAAGGGCTCCCTAGTTTCCATTACCTTGCATCTGTTTAGTTCTGTAGGGGAATTTTCTGCAATTTTGTCCATTATGCTTTTCTCATAATTAAACAAGATCAGACAAGTATTGTTGCAGAGAAAATTGCCCTTTACCACTCCCCACATGATCTGATTTATCTAAAATTACCAAATTCACTTGGAAGAAGAATTCCAACACTCTACATTAGCTTTATTTAGAATTGTAACTTGACACGATTATTGATAGTTTCGTGTGGCTTTTGATACAGATCTGAGGAAAAGGTTTTCGATTGAAGTTTAGGCGGTGATGGAGGAGATGATTTCAGGCGATTATCTTGTTATCATCCACCATTATTCAATCAAATATTGGGCAGAAGGGTGAAGGGTGAGAGTTGTGGAGATGGGGGCAGAGAAGAGAAGGAGGAGATGTGGTGGAAAATGGCTGGCGGCGAAGGGAGAGTCATCGGAGGAGAGAAGCTGAAGGAGCTAATGGTTCACTTGGTTGGGTTGAGTTTGGTTAGGTTAGGTTGATAAATTAGGTTCAGTTATGGGTGAAATAGGTTATGTGGCAAGGGGTGAGGTGGAAAAAAATGTTGACATGACATGCTGATATCAACACTTAACGAAGAAGAAATTTGATGGAGAGTTAATGGATTGACCAGATTGTTACAATCTCTATAGGTTAATGACCACTAGGTTACAAATCAAAGGTTTATGATTAATTTGTTATAAGCCTCAAAGGTTTATGAACAAAATGGACAATAAGCCCCAACCTTCCTTATTAGCCTAAGACATAACTAGAATGAAGAAAGCCTTGTCTCTCTTGCAAAATTCCACGATCTTCAGAAAAAGAAACCCCCTGAATGAGAACTCTAAAGACCCTGAGCGAGTGTCATGGAGATGACGCCTCCCCCTTCCGTGGAAGCCTCCACCCTTGTGAAGCAGCCACTGATAGAACTCCCTCTATTCACAGAACCAACAAGCAGTCCAAGAAGATGAAATGAGTTGAGAGACCTCTTTCGGCTACAAGCCTACAACACGATCCATACAAACCATTCGAAGCTTCTGCGGAGATTATATAGTCCCTACTCCTAAGAGAAAGACCCCCTCACACTCACCTCCACCTCACCCCTCATTCTCTCCTCACCTATCTCTCTCATCTTTGAACGAAAATTTTATGTAGATAACTTTTATTTGCTCCCACTTTGCCATTTTTACTGTCTTGGAATCCGGGTTGGGTGGTCATGTGTGAACTGTTCAATGATCTTATCTAAGAATTAATCTTCATCATACAACGACTATAGACTTAGCTAGATTTCCTTGACGAAACCCTATTCGGACACCCAATTTCCCGCCCATCAGCCTGATTGAACGAGCCATATATATCAATCATGGCAGAAAATCTTTTATGAGTACACCCAATTTATTTTCATCATGAGAACACTAATCTCCATCTTTCATTATTTTAATCTAATTTAATGGATAAAAATTCATGGGCATCTTTCTAATTTTCCTTACTAATTAGTTTTTATCAATCATTGATTGCGTTTTTTGTGGGTATCATTACTCACACGTCTCTTCTCTCCTTAATTAACTAAATTTGCATATTTTTTTTGCAATGGTTTGATTTATAAAGCGAGATCATTTCCCTTCACAAATCAATTTCCTTCCAATAGTTGCAATATAGTAGGGTGGCTGTGAACACAAATCTGACGAGCATAATCAACGCTTATTCATTTATTTTATTCCACAAATCCTCACTAGTAAGGGAAGAGATTTGCGTCCAAGATTTTCTAGGGTTTGGAACTTTCTAAACCCTCCTTCAACCATTAGATCTAGTTTGATCCATTGACTAATCTAATAGTCCATATTTACCAGGGGTATTCAGGACTTTACATATATAATATAATTTAAATAATTTATTATTATATTTAATTTGTATACTTTATTATTATATTTAATTTGAATATTTTTATTATTATATTTTATTGGCGATGCTTTATCATCGATGTTGTTTCTGGCCACCGCCGTCGCCGGCGGCCCGCGGCCGACGCTGGTGAGTTTTCCGGCGACTTTCTGATGACTTTTCCGACGACTTTTCTAGCGACTTTCCGGCGAATTTTCCGGCAAAGCTTCAGTGACTTTTCCGGTGAAATTCCGATGGCTTTTCCGGAGATCGACTAACTTCGATGACTTTTCCGGCGAGGACAAGTTAACTAGTTAACCTGTTTTTTATGTATAACTAGTTAATAGGTTATCAGTAGATAACTAGTTAGCTAAACCAGTTGAAATGTTATCAGCATATACTAGTTAACTGAACTAGTTAACATGTTATTTCGCTGATAACTAGTTAACGACTTATCGGTAACAGAATTTTTGTTAACATGTTATCTCACTAATTATGTTGTTTTTAATCTAGATAACTAGTTAACTAGTTATCTTATCGAGTTAACGTGTTATTTTGCTGATAACTAGGTAACGAATTACCATGATTAGTTAACTAAATTTTTTGTTAATAGCTTATCTAACTAGTTATGTTGTTTTTAATTTAGTTAAGTAGTTATCTAATCGAGTTAACTAGTTAACAAATTATTAACTAGTTATCTAATCGTCTTAATCGAGTTAACTAGTTAACTTATCGAGTTGACTAGTTATCTAATCGAATTAACTAGTTTTTTTGTTAAAGATAGAATTAACTAGTTAACCAATCGATTTAACTAGTTATCTAATCGAGTTAACTAGTTAACTAGTTAAACAATCGAGTTAACAAGTTATCTAATCGAGTTAACTAGTTAACCAGTCGAGTTAACTAGTTAACTGATCATCCAAATTTTACTCAACTTGTTATCAACATTAGGTAACTAATTAGCCAAGTTAGTTAACTAGTTACCTAATCGAGTTATCTAGTTATCTAATCGAGTTAACTAGTTAACCAACCGAGTTAGCTAGTTACCACCAAAATTTCAGTTAACCAATCGAGTTGACTAGTTAACAAGTTAATAACTAGTTATCTAATTGAGTTAACTAGTTATCCAATTGAGTTAACAAGTTATCCAATCGAATTAACTAGTTAATCAATCGAGTTAACTGTTTATTAATCATAGGGTCATACGAAAACAGGCCACACCCACACCTAAATTATACCAAATTTCAATCTCCTCCACTTTGGATTCCACTTCCCCAATAATAGTAGTTAGTGGTGAATGAGATGGTTAGTAGTTACTGGTTAATGCGATTATGAGTAGTGTTTATAGGATGTAGCTACATCCTTGGTGAATGGTTAAGTGATCATATTTGATTTTTTGAAGGGATACACAGTTCACAAAAGGAATCAAAAAAGGGAGTGTAATAAGTGAGTCCACAGTTAACAGTATGATTGATATTCCATGAGAGTGGAAGTGCAGTTCCTTTATCCCCCTTACATGCACACACCAATACAACTAAGAAGCAAATCCAAAGCTGCCAAAAGAAGTGAACAGCTAAGAACAGAGAAGTAAGGCAAATCCCACAGAGGAAACCAACTACACAGATTTGACATTGGAATGAATTCCCCATCTCCATTGCCTTCCGTGGGCTACTAAGTCCATTCAATACTTTACGTTTGGGTATTAACAAATCAGTACCCACTGTTTGAAAAATAACTCGCGAGTGTTGTTCGTATGAAAATTTAACACATTCATCCAAAATGACGATTCTATCCAATTTTGTCCGTAAATGGCCACATCACGCGTCTTATTTGGATTAAAACACAGATGTGAATATATCCACGTTAGTTGTACCTGATCCGTCAATTGAAAATTAAAACTCCTCCCTATTTGTTTTCCTTTGTCATGTGTTAGTTATTAGTTAGGTTCGATCCAGATTCTCCGGCTTGCTCAACCGACTAAGTGAGTAAGGAATCGAATCTTCGAGGTTAGAATCCGCCATCCAGAAGTAATCGAGATTCGTCAAATTACCAAGCTCGCTCAGGAACGAACCAACAAGGTAAGAAGCTGCTTCAACTTTGTGATGTTCCAATACCTCATCCGCGTCTTCGTCACCGTCTGGGGATTCTCACCTACAATCAAACACAATCCAACCCAATCCAATTTTGAATTCAAATTAAATCCTAATTCGTGACAAACAAAAGCTATGTTCAACGAATTGACATTCAATTAAGGGAAAGAAGCTTCAATTGATCAATACTCTGGTGACCAGGAGTGCTGCTTGTAGAGCGGCGCCGTCTTAATGAAGGCGGGGGAGGCGAATGATAGATTGGGGGTGGTAGGACGAGGCTGATAGAGGCGGCGACGGTGGAGGTATTGAGTTGGATCTGGACATGTAGTGGACTGCAGCGGTGGTTGGCGGAGCTCCGCCGGTGGAGAGAGAAGAAGAGGGGAATAATTATTCAGGTGAGGAGCAAATTGAGAAAGAGAAAGAGAGACAGAAATTGCAGAGGGAGGCCATTTTATTTAGGTGAAGTGACGTGGATATATCCACGTTAGCATTTTAATCAAAATAGGACGCGTGATGTGGCAATTTAACGGCAAAATTGGACGAAATTGTCATTTCGGATGGATGTGTTAAATTTTCATACGAACGACACTCACAAGTTATTTTTTAAACGGTGGGTACTGATTTGTTATTACCCAAACATAAGTTACTGAATGGGCTTATTAGCCGCCTTCTGTGATATCACTCTCTCTATTGACTTATCCTTCTCTTTCACTTCTATCATCATCATCTTGTTCTATCTGCTGAATCTTTTCACCAATTTGCTGAACAACCCACAAAGCTGAATTCTTTCAATAGATAGAAAAGTGAAGGGGAAAAGACAAGCAGAAATTCCTGTCAAAAAATTATACAACTTGTCTTCTTTCTTCAGTACTGACATGACATGGTCAAGTTTCCCTTATCTCCTTCTTTCTTCAGTCTTCAGATGGTTGATGACGACGACGATGATGAATTGATGATGATGATGATATGTTGATACACAAAATAAAAAATAGCAAAATAAGAAACTATTCACTGGCCGGACTCAGGTGGACCCCATCAGGGTTGGGTTTTGCTTTACATCATCATCTCATTCATTCAGCGGCTGTGTCGGTAGAGATGTTGAAGGTGTGGACGACGGCGTTGAAGAGTTGGGCTGATCCGACGCCGAAGAGAATAAATTAGTTGTTGGTGACGGAGTTACCGACGAGAGGTGAAGCTGGAGTCGCCACAGGTCTATCCCATCTGGTGGTGGCCGGCGATTAGTCGATGTTTGGAGATGCTAAGAGGGAGGAAATTTGAACGGCTCAGTGGAACCAGCGGAGAAGCATCATGACCCCACCGCCACTGACATTTTCTGCTCAGATCTCGCCGTTCATGTCGACATGACTCTCGACACGGCCAAGATCGAAGTAGATCCGATGAAGGCCAACGACGTGGATACCGCCGACGTGAAGGCCGACAACGTGGAGGGGGCGATGTGGAGGTCGGCCGGCGTCGTGTTGCTAGGTGGGGGAAGGGATAGGAATTAGGGATGAGGAAGGGATAGGGATTGCCATTTTCAAAATACCGAAATTGTCCCTCGGTGTATAGGTTTGGAACGGTCCAAACCGAAAAGGTTTGGACGCAGATCCTATGCCACAAACTAGTTAACTAATTAGCTTATTGAATTAACTAATTACCATCATAATCAAATAACTAGTTAAGAGTTATTTAGCCGATAACTAATTAAGAAGAACAAACTATATAATTACACTATTAACAAACTATATAATTACATTATTATTCTGAATTATTTGAAAATGTTCAAATATTTACAAAATGTCTCAAAACACCAAAATACCAAATCTCAATGACTAAAATAACATCTACCAAACTTCTTGGAGCCACCGTGGTAAGCAATAGCTTGGAATTGTTTGCTTTCGAACAAATTACAGATCTGAACTCATCAATTAGGAATTTGAACGAAAGAGCTCCTGCATGTAGTGGCGAATTGTCATCGCCCTCGGAGCCAGAGGTCAAGTAGGCGAGTCGCGGTGGGGGGGAGATCGGAGAGTTGGATGGGCTTCAACATCGGCTCAACGAATTTGGAGCTGAAGGAGATAAGAGAGCGGTAGAAGAGAAAGAATGGGATGCCGGCCGGCAGGCCGGCGCCATGAAAGATCCGGTGAAGGCCGATGATGTAAAGGCCGACGGCGTAGAGGTCGATGACGTGAAGGCCGGCGACGTGGAGGGGCTTCGTGGTTGCTGGGTGCAGGGGAAGGGATGAGGATGGATTTAATTGGTATTTTCAAAATACCCAAATTATCCCTCAGTGTATGAGGTTTGGAACGGTCCAAACCGAGAAGGTTTGGACGCAGATCTCGTCCCCTAGTTTGTATAATTAGTTAATGAATAATAGTCTGGGAGGCCCCTATACTATTGAAAGCTATTGAAAGATAACAAATAGGCCCCTCTACTATTAAATACATAAAACAAGCCCCTCTACTTAGAACAACTAACAGAAAAGCCTTTCCGTTAGAAATTGCATAAACGGCGTTATGGATTTGCTGACTAGGTTTGTTGACTCAGCGTGTTATGTGTCAGATTTGACACGTCATCCAAAACGACGTCGTTTTGGGGGCTGAGATTTTAACTGATTGGATGAAAATCTCCTACCCTTCTTTCTCTCGTACGATTTCACGCGCCTTCGAAAGTCGTCTCCTCCTTTGACCTTCTCTATCTCTTCTTCGAAAGTCATCTCCTCCGTCGTACATCGACGGTGGTCAGCATCTTCCGGCCAAGGCTCGGAGGTAAGTACTTCTTCTGCCCCCTTCCCCCAATTCCGATTTTCCCCTCTCCGGTGAAAATGCCTAATCCTCCTTCATCGCATCTCAGTTTAATCGTTATATCCACCGAATCGCTCGTCGGCCGGAAGACTTTTCCCTCGCTCCGGCGTAGCGGCGGTGACAAATCACTCTCAGTAGGTATGGTTCCGCCATGATCCACGACTTCTGTTTTGGTATTCCGTTTGGTGAGTGTTCAAATTCTGTAAACAATTCCTGAATCAGTTTGTTCTTGTAATCACTTGTGTTGACTCTATGGTTGAACTTGATGGGATGACTGACAATTTTCCTTTGATTGAAGGTCCGTCAAATGTCTCATGTTGCTTTGAAGAGTGACCATGTGTTTGTTAATACAGTTGAGGAAGGAACTGAGCAGACACATGCACAGGTTAGCTTTTATTACTCTGGCTGTCTTTCCAACTTTGACGAAACAATGTTTTAAGTAGAAAGTAAAGAACGTTTTCAGGTCAGACAAATGCATATGGTTGCTCCAATGGATAAACACTTTTCTATTGTGTATGCACTCCTAAGATATCACATGGAAGATGATTCAGATTACAAGGTAATTCCTGCCGCCCCTGCCTGCATATATATTGTAGAACCACAACACTTGTTGAACACCCAGAGTTCTTGTGATGATACTCGATTTGACGTGATTTTCAGCCCTATTTAAACAACATTTCATGCCCCTGATGCCATTTTGATGAGTATTTGGTGAAAATGTGTTTATTATGTAATTTTAGGCTCCTAGTGCGTACATTGTTAATTTCTTGGCTATTTTTACCCTTTTTGTGAGCTTTTATGTTGAGCCCCAGGTTACCACATTATAGAGAACTCTCTCACGAGTTCAGTGCTTCAAACGGGGACCAAACCGGAGATCAAATGGAGCGGGAATGATCGAAACAAGTTGGAATTCTGCCCAGCTCAAAGTGATGCGTTTTGGAGCTTACACGCCGTGTAAGCTAAATGCACTACGAGCTTGCACGCCGTGTAAGCTCCCCAAACGGGAAAATTGTTCCTTTTCCAACTTATAAAGGGTTTCTGGGGCTATATATAAACCTTTCAAGGCTAGATTTGATACACACGAATTTTGGCTGATTAGCCACGACTTAGAGAGGATTAGATAGAGTTGAGAGCCTCCTCGGAGAGCTCAGAGCTAGGAGTTGAAGATCCAGGAGATTGAAGCTTCGCCGGAGTCGTCAGAATTAGGTTTTTCAGTTCTTATCTGTTCTTCCTTTGTATGATGATCTTCTTTGTTGTCTTTAATTCTTCTGTTATCATTATGAGTAGCTAAACTCGTAGAGCTTTAGATTAGATGAACCCTAAGTGACCCAGGGCTTTAAAGCGGTCACAGATCGGCGGTGATTAGATTCAAAGTTCATTCAGTTTTCTCTTGCATGGTTGTTTTGTTGTTAACTGTTTTACTGCGTTTCTTGTCTAGTTGACGCCTAGATTAGTTTCGTTGTTCTTGTGTTTCTCTTCTGGTTGTTCGCCTAGATTAGGTTTGTGCAAGTTAGGGTTAGTCACCAGACAACTTCCTTGCTTTGGCGCATAAACTTATCTTCCTTGATCACCTAGTTTAGATTCTTGTTAAAATGAGGATAGTAGCGAACGTTCGCCTCACTTTAGAACATCAATTCAACCAATTAACCTATTCATTGGAGTGTGCCTTTCGTAGGAACCAGTTAGGGTTAATTCGCTTCAAGATAAACTCATTAATCATTAGTAATTGCACCAGCTAGTTCTTTCGTCGCAAGAAGCGAAAGCTCGAGCGATTAATTAATCGTGATAGTTAGATCGAATAGAGCGAACGTTCGCCAATCTTAAACCTAAGGGTAAGGAGTTATGGTGGTGTTTGGGAATTGATTGAATGAGAATTGAAAACCGCTGGTTTTGTGATTGTTGTTGCCTTGGTGATCTAAGGGGGATTCAAAATCTAAGCTTGTCTGTCGTCTGTCTAAACCAACCAATCATTCTTCCTTTTAATTTCATTTTAATTTTCCTGCATCTTAGCCTAGAAGTCGTGGAACTCACACCACGCACAACGTGTTTAAACCTGAATAAATTCCCTTCATATTTGAGTAGACGATTAGAAGAGACCTGTGGAATACGATCTATCTTGCTTCTAGCTTGGTAGTATTTGATCACTGTTTTACAGATCATCAAATTGGCGCCGTTGCCGGGGACTCTTCTAATTGTTTGAAAGAAGAGTTGGCAAATTATTCTTCTACCTTTCCGCCTTACCATTTATTTTTCCTCCATATTTCCATGATTTACCTGGGTAGTGCTTTTGAGTTTTGATTATGCAGGATTACAGGTGGGATGACCAGTACCAAGGGTGGTACATCAATGAAGCACCATATATTGAAGACTCCCAAGAGATGAATTTACACACTTATGAACATCAACAATGGATGGCAAGCACCCAATCCACATTGGAAAAACTCCAGTCAATGCTACAAGCTGCTGATGCAAGGAACGCCGAGCTCAAGCGACTGGAGCAATTGATGGGAGAAGACTCAAGAGCGTTTCGAAGAAAAGTCAGAAGCTACGCACCACCACCACAATTACCAAGAGATGCTACATCAACAACAACAACAAACAAACGACGAGATTTGACTCCCTCTTTGATAATATCTCTTCAATGCTACAAGGTCACCAAGAGATACACCAACAAGAGCATCAAAGTGGCACTAGAGATAACCAAGAGATGCTTCTACGAGCTCATGAACATCAACAATGCTTGTCGAGAATCCAGTCTGTCTTGGATAATATCTCTTCAATGCTACAAGCTCATCTCGCGACAGACATCAAACTCGAGCAACCAAAGCAGTTAATGAAAGAAGACGCTTAAGAGCTGTTCGAAAAAGAAGATGATGATCCCATCCATGACTATTATGAGCTAGAGGAATCCGATGAAGAACCTTTGGCGGTGGTGGCTAATGAAGGAGTGGAACTCATCCATCTTGGAAGCGTAGAGTTCATTTATCCCGAAGTTAAAGCCGAAGAGGAGCACATAAAGATTGAGGAGTCATCCTTATGTGAGCTCCCGCCGAGCCAACCTGTAGATCAAGCCAGAGACGAGCACGTGGAAAGTAACAAGGTCATGGATTTAGAAGTTTACATACTCGATCCCGAGAGACCTCTGGATGATCATCAGGTAGAGAAGATGGAGCTCATTGACCATGCCACGCCGTACTACCTTTTTCCTCCTCCAGTAGGAGAATTCGAGAAGAACTGGTCATCCAACCAGAACCACGATCTACTAGAGCACTACCGGCTGCATCACCCTTCTGGAGTGCAACATGGCACTCAACTGCTGGCCTTGAAGAAGACGATTAACTTCAAGGAACTTCTGAGTTGGGGTCCCTAATAGGTACCGTCCGACTTAAGGATGTTAAAAGAGAGCGCTTCATGGGAGGCAACCCATGACTTGAGTCCGTTTTCAATTATTGAGTCAGTCTTTTCGTCGTTAAAGTCGATTTTTGGGGAGCCAAAGTGTCAGTTTTTCTTTTAATTTTCGTCAGTTTTAATCTGTGTTTGTCAGGTCAAAAGTTTTCTCTGAAAACTTTCAAGGTTTTCGGCGAAAAGTTTAGTCAAGCCTTCTGTCAGTGAGTTTTTAAAGTAGTTTTCGCCAAAAACTTTAGAAGTTTTCGGCGAGAACTTTAGTTTGTTCGAGTCTGTTTTTCCAGTGGGTTTTTCAAAGTAGTTTTCGCCGAAAACTTCTAATGTTTTCGGCGAGAACTTTAAGGGAGTCGGAAAATTTTTGAAAACTTTTCAAAAAAAAAAAAGTCACAATATTTTCAAAATTTCTCCTAAACCTTATTCGTTTCGACTTTTATTCTGTGTGGATCCGGGACACTTGTCCCGGTATCCTTTTGATCTTTTTGTTATTTTTGTTTTGTAGGATCTTGAGTAGCTACTCCGCTCCGCTCCGGGCCGTGTTCATCCCCTACACCGACTATCTCGTCACAGGTTCTTCGTATCTCTCTACTCTAGTTTAGTCCTGTGAGGACACATAACGTTCTAGGATTCTAAAATATGCATGATCTTGTTTGCTTTTCTGTGATTCTATGGTTCAATCTTGAATTTCTCTAGCATAGAATTGCTCAATTCTTGACTTTTGATGTTAAATTGACTTCAATTTTTCACAATGGCGTCTCAACTGTTCCACTTAGAACCTGTAACCAGCATGTTGGCACTGATATCAAATGAGTCTAGGTCAGAACAGATAATAAATCACTCTTGTAGTTGAAACTTGAATCAATTGAATTGATTGACTTGTTTATAACAAAGCTCAATAACACCGTTCTAAGATGATAAATGCTAGCTTCTCCCATGTTTTCACTCCATATTGATCACCTGTAATTGTGGCTTGAGATTAGGCGGAAATCCAATTCGAAATCTTGTGTAAAAAGTTATAACTAGCTAGGATCGAATGGCTAAATTGTTAAATCAAGTAATTGAGCTATGCAAATTAATGTTAAGTTCTTTAAAGTGCTGAAATTAAAGCTAGGCAAGCCCGACACCTAAGTGAAGTGTTCGGGTTGAGCACTAGCATAGGCACAAATACTGTGAGATAGGCAGGTCCAACACCTAAGTGAAGTGTTTGGTATCGAGCACTAGTATGCAGTAAATAAATTGAAGGAAGAAGTTGAAACTTGAAATAAATTGTTGTTTAAATCGGTTCTAGCTAGAACATGTAACGTACAGATCTAGAGGTAGATGAAGTCGAGTCGATAGCCACGTCATTTTTCCTGCCTCCACGTGCACATCATGGCTAGAGCTTAAAGTCTTTTGATTAGAATTGGTGTTATCGTAGTCAGTTAATTATGATTAATTATTTTGCCAAGAAACATGCTTTGTTAACACTACTACTTGAAGTGTGCAGAAATTAGTGAGATCGAAATTTGTTTGGTTGATGTTCTTGCATGTGTAGGTTAAGTTTCTACGTGGAACAGTCTAAACCAAATCGTTAGAATTGAATCTCAGCTTAATATAGTGTCATTTGTGAATTTGAGTGTGTTCTAGTTCAGTTTGCTTGACGATAAGCAAAAGCTTAAGTATGGGGTATTGATGACACTCGATTTGACGTGATGCCTCATTTAAGCGACATTTCATGCCCCTTTGATGCCATTTTGATGAGTATTTGGTGAAAATGTGTTTATTATGTAATTTTAGGCTCCTAGTGCGTACATTGTCAATTTCTTGGCTATTTTTACCATTTTTGTGAGATTTTATGTTGAGCCCCCAGGTTACCACATTATAGAGTACTCTCTCACGAGTCCAGTGCTTCGAACGGGGACCAAATCGGAGTTCAAACGGAGCGGGAATGATCGAAACAAGTTGGAATTCTGCCCAGCTCAAAGTGCTGCGTTTTGGAGCTTACACGCCGTGTACGCTAAATGCACTGTGAGCTTACACGCCTTGTAAGCTCCCCAGACGGGAAAATTGTTCCTTTTCCAACTTGTAAAGGTTTTTTGGGGTTATATATAGACCTTTCAAGGCCAGATTTGATATACACGAATTTTGGCTGATTAGCCACGACTTAGAGAGGATTAGATAGAGTTGAGAGCCTCCTCGGAGAGCTCGGAGCTAGGAGTTGAAGATCCAGGAGATTGAAGTTTCGTCAGAATTAGGTTTTTCAGTTCTTATCTATTCTTCCTTTGTATGATGATCTTCTTTGTTGTCTTTGATTCTTCTGTCATCATTATGAGTAGCTAAACTCGTAGAGCTTTAGATTAGATGAACCCTAAGTGACCCAGGGCTTTAAAGCGGTCACAGATCGGCAGTGATTAGATTCAAAGTTCATTCAGTTTTCTCTTGCATGGTTATTTTGTGCTTAATTGTTTTATTGTGTTTCTCGCGTAGTTGACGCCTAGATTAGTTTCGTTGTTCTTGTGTTTCTCTTCTCGTTGTTCGCCTAGATTAGGTTAGTGCAAGTTAGGGTTAGTCGCCAGACAGCTTCCTTGCTTTGACGCATAAACTTATATTCCTTGATCACCTAGTTTAGATTCTTGTTAAGCTGAGGATAGTAGCGAACGTTCGCCTCACTTTAGAACATCAATTCAACCAATTAACCTATTCATTGGAGTTTGCCTTTCGTAGGAACCAGTTAGGGTTAATCCGCTTCAAGAGTAACTCATTAATCATTAGTAATTGCACCAGTTAGTTCTTGCGTCGCAAGAAGCGAAAGCTCGGGCGGTTAATTAATCGTGGTAGCTAGATCGGATAGAGCGAACGTTCGCCAATCTTAAACCTAAGGGTAAGGAGTTATGGTGGTGTTTGGGAATTGATTGAATGAGAATTGAAAACCGCTGGTCTTGTGATTGCTGTTGCCTTGGTGATCTAAGGGGGATTCGAAATCTAAGCTTGTCTGTCGTCTGTCTAAACCAACCAATCATTCTGCCTTTTAATTTCATTTTAATTTTCCTGCATCTTAGTCTAGAAGTCGTGGAACTCACACCACGCACAACGTGTTTAAACCTGAATAAATTGCCTTCATATTTGAGTAGACGATTAGAAGAGACTTGTGGAATACGATATATCTTGCTTCTAGCTTGGTAGTATTTGATCACTGTTTTACAGATCATCATCTTGTTTGTGAAATCCTGAAGTATTAACTCAGATTTTATAAAGGTTCAAGGGCAATCTGGGTTATTTGGTATCATAAGAATTGATTGCTATCAGCCTATCATAATCTAAAGCTTCAACGTCCACATAAAGACTCTTGCTGGTGTGTTGTTGTTTTGAGATAAGAAAGTGGGACTTGAAATACAGGTTGAAGTGGCAATGTCTCATGTGGATAAGTAGCACAAAGAAGCAGCATATCAAGCATGGCTGGGATATTACGGCTCGGACAAGGACACTAGGAAGGACCAGAAAAAGTGTTCCGCTCTTGTCGCCTGGAACAATGATGGAGCCGACCCGGTCGCCTAAGTGACTCCGAATCGCCTCGTAATAAGAGAGTGAGGGCAGTAATCAGAACAAAGGGGTGAGGAATGAAATGGACGATGATGTAACAGAGTGTACCTAGGGATCGCTCCCAGAATTTGGTCGTGTCCTGCAGTCTGTCCATTCCTTCTGTATTTATAGCCTGGCAGGTCTGCCAAGACCGTTGGGCAATGGTACGGCGCCTAGCAAGTCTCGCCACGTGTCACCGAATCCTAACCGTCGCTTGGTGAAGACGAAACCTTCAGGATTGCTCCACGCGTCCTTTTAGGGTTTCCCAGATGGTAAGCGCATAACATCGCCTCAGGGCTTTTCCTGGGCCGCGTCTGGGCCCACTCCTAGAGCGACCTTCAGGGTATCTAGCTGGTCAACCTTCGCTTGACATGTTGACTGCTTCCTGGGCCATATCTGGGCCTGCCTTCCAGGCTTTCTGGATAGTCGCCTGGTCAACCCTCACCAGAGGCGTTGACCCTCCTTTCTGGGTGGATCAACTCGCCTACTGGGCTGTCCTGATCCAGGGTGGCCCATCATGAGCCCCCCAGTCCGCTTGTGTGCTTATCGCCAAGTACACTGGCGGACTACTCTTTCTCGTCGCCCGCTGCGTTCCTTGAGGAACCCTACTTTCGCCACAACCGAGGGGTCGTCTAGTCTTTTCCTTCCTCCGTAGCCCCCTAACTCGATCATTGCCTACGAGATAGCCCCCTCCTTTTATATTCCTTTTTATGGGCCGTGTTGCCCAATCACCACCTCTCACGGCTTGCGTTTCCGAGACGCTTTCCTCTTCCCAATGCCAATAGCTCCATCCGTCCTTTTAACTGTCGCGTCGTTTCCGTTTCCGATGTAACCACTCAAACGTCTCCGCCTTTCTTTTATAAAACGCTCCGCTCCCATCACTGTCTTTCTCTTCTTTCTCCGTCACTTTGCTCCTTCACTTGCCCCTTGCTTTCTTCCTCAACCGTTCCTGTCCTTCCTTCGCCTTTCCTACTCCACTTTCCGTTTCTCTTTTTTTTCTTCAGATGTCCGACGACCTTGACTATCTCCTCAGCTGTCCTGGTATGTTTCTGCTCCCTGCTTGAATCTTTCTTCGTTTTTTTTCTTTTATCTTTTCCGACCGCCCTCTCTGTTATCTAGCTTCTTTCTCCCGGTAAAACCCCCTGTATATTAAGGTCCAAATGACCTCATCATCAACCGATTCGGAGAGAACTGCCTCCGACGATTCTCAAAACTCTCCCGGCCGTTCAGAACCCCGAGAGTGGGGAATGCATCAGCTTGGATTCGTTCCCGGGTTCCGCCCCTGGTCCGTGGATATGACAGCCCCCGTCTCTAACCAAGGCTACACCGTCCGAGCTTGGAGAGACATGTGGTATGACGGCATTGGCCGGGATCGCTACGTCATCGGACCAGGCTATTTTCCTTATCTCTCTGCTACCACTATATGCTCCTTTCTTCCCAAACTTTCCCTTCCGACCTGTTGGGACTATGCTGCTCCCTCGTTCCTGTCGACCATTGGGAACTGTCCCGGAGGCTGGCATGGTGTGTGGTCAGAAAGCTTTACCAACAGCCTGCGCCTTCCTCCTTCTCCCTTCGTTATATCATTACTTCAAAACCTCAAAGCGTCGCTTGGCGCCTATACCGCAACCTCATGGTCTGTTGTAGCTAGTTTCGAGATATCTTGCCAACGCGAGAAAATTACTCCTACCCTTCGCCTTTTTTCCCTTTTGTACAGTGCCAAACATAATACCAACGGCCTTAGCTTTGTAAAGCGAGGTCCGTATAGGGATGTGGGGATGCGGAGAACAGTTAAACCGCATCCCACATGGTACCATGCCTTTTTTTATTTTAAACCCTCGCCCGAAGATACCTGGACGACGGCCCTTCCGTCTTGCTGGTCACAAGGCGACGCCAATAACTTCCCCCGTGGTCGCTCAGCCACTGAGGTCGAACAACAGCTTTTGTCATTTATCAACAGGGAGAACTTCAACCTGAATGACCCTTTCACCCTAAAACAAGTCATGGCGACGCTGCCTGGAGGTAGATGAGACTATCTTCCCCCACTTTTACGTTTATTCCTGCTTCCTATTGTCTCGCGTCGCGTTCCCTTTTGCTTCCCTGTTTTTGACCTCTCTCTACCCTCTTGTGCAGGGATGACAGACATTTCTAACGTGCTGATCAGCACGTCAGCTCGCGGGTCAATATCCACCACTCAACCGCAACGTGAGCCGCCACCGGAAGTTGAGCCACCACCTCCTTCGCCTCATGGGAAAGGAAAGAAATGGGGGGCGCGCCGCTCCCGCGAAAAAAAATCATCGCCTGCGGCAATGCCAACAAAGCGACGCAAGTCTTCTTCCGCCGGTACGTCAGACCCAATTACCATTGTGGAAGACGATCGGGCCGGGACAAGCGGATCCCTCGCCAATTACCACCGTCGCCGATCCTGAATTGCCTCCTAACACGGAGCGTCACGACGCTTCTGTGCCTGAGCCCCCTCCTCAACGCCCCGGAAAGGAAAGCCAAGCCCCTACAGAGCGGGAATCCATATCCTTTATCCAGGACGACTCACCTTTGTTGCCTCATAACGACGAGGAGTGCCGCCGCGCTTTATCTCATCGCGTCCTGTCAGATTTCCTGGCGCCAGGCTATGAGAAGCCGGAGGGCTACTTCCCCGTTGTTTATCCTCAGCGATCACAACTGTCGGCCGACGTGGCTCGTGACATCGCCGAGGAGGTGACCGCTGGGGTTCTGAAGGGGCTGGACGATGTGAAGGTCGGCGATTTCCATCCAGCGATGGGGAACGTCTATGTGAAGCATCACGAGGTTGGTTGCCTAGCCCTCCTCTCTTGTTTTATACATAATATATGTATTTTTTAGAATATTTTGTCAACCGTCGCTTATCAACATGTTTTGTTCTATTCCTTATCCAGATGTTGCTGGCACTAAGTATCGCGGATAAGTCGCGCGACCTATTGATGCACAAGGCCCGGGAGCTTCGTGATGACCACGCGGCACTCCAACGCCGCTTCGACACCGAGGAGGTACGCAGAAACTTGATGATAATGACCTTCTTTTACTTCAAGCTGCCTGTTTGCTCATTTTCCCTTTCCCTTCTTGTTATTGTTGTTGACTTCTTTTTTTTTTTTTTTTACACAGTCTGACCATCAGGCCGCCAGGAATGAGCTCGCCCGCCTGACTGAGGCGCATTCCCAACTTCAGCATGACTTAGGCGAGGCTACCTCCGCTGTAGAGCGCCTAACGCGAGAGTTATCAACCAGTCAATCCTCCATCACCAATTTGGAGAAGAGCCTGTCCGAGGCCAAAGAAGCTGCTTCTTTATCTGCCAAGAAGCTCCAAGATCAAGAGGCTCTACAAAGGCATATACAGGTTTTAACGAAGGAAAGGGATGAAGCGAAGAAGCTGGCTGAGGCGATGACCGTAGAGAGGGATCGTGCCACGACTATCAAGGAGGAGACTGAGGCGCTCAGCGCTCGACAGTATATGACCGCCGTGTCACTGATCCGAAGGTCCATCCCTGTGATCATGACCGCCGTCAGTCAGAAATTCGTCGCCGTTGTTGGGCCTTCCCCTCCTTTCGTTCGACGCGAATTTCTCTCGGCTTCCTTCAGGGCTGTGAATCGCCTGTTGAATGGTGTGCCCGATCCCAATACTGACGTCGACCCTGAGTACATCAACGTGATGAAGGAAGTTCAGGCGGCGGATCAGGAGTATATAGCGGCTGAGAAGGCCAAAAGGGCTCGGGCCAAGGCTGAGGCAGCTGCAAAGGCGAGGGCAGATGGTGGCAGAGGGGAAAAGGCGTCCGAAAAGAGCCTAACATCCTCACAAGGCGATCGTGGGCAAGGCTCGGGGCATGGGAAGAAATAAATGATGACTTTTTATTTTTCTCTTTGTATTCCTTTTCTCTTTTTATTCCTTTTCTCTTTTTTTTTTTTGTACTTGTAAGACAAGCTGCCCGCGATCCACTTAAATTTTATGCAAAACTCCTTTTTATTTTGCCTTTATCTTATAAGGTAGGCTCGTAAGCGATGCCTCGCTGGTTTGAAAGCCTTAGCGCGATTGTTTTCAGCCGTCATAGGCGGCACCTTAGTTCTTTTTAGCCTTAGCGATTGGTAATTTGCTAATGAGCGACATTTTACCTTCTTATAATGCCATTTAGGCGATGCCGTTACTTTTAGGCCTTAGCTAAGTTTGAAACTTTGAGGCCTCGTAGGCGAGATGAATCCATGTCTTGCGGAAATTTTTGTGGCGATTATGCGGCTTCTTAGCTCATGATAAGTTTCAGGTAACAACAATAGCGATGGTGAGATAGAAATGATAAAAAGTGAGTCATCCAGCGATATTGCTATCAGATGCTCTTTTTTTTCATTAATCAGCAAAATGGGAAATCGATACATGCCGTTGGGCGACTACTCATGATACTTTCGGAGATGCATTGCGTTCCATGTCTGCGGGATCTTTGTTCCGTTCATTCTTGCTAATTTGAAGGTATTAGCCCCCATCACCTTCCTGACCTGAAATGGTCCTTCCCATCCGGGGTCGAGCTTTGCGGCGTCCTCTGTGGGGCGAAAGATCTTTCGTAGCACCAAGTCATTAATCGTGATGCGATGTGGCCTTAACTTTTTGTTGTATCGCCTGGCGAGCATCTCCTTTTCCGCTATTAACCTCATCTGGGCAGCCTCGCGCTTCTCTTCAACCATATCGATACTATGGACAAGGTTTTGCTCATTTTCCTCTGGGTTGTAGCTATTCAAACGGATAGAAGGTATCGTTATCTCCACCGGAAGGACTGCCTCTGAACCATAAGTCAATGTGTAAGGCGACTCGCCTGTTGACGTCTTGTAGATCGTTCTATGTGCCCACAGTACATGATCGAGCTCCTCAACCCATGTGCCTTTTTTGCCTTCGATCCGTCGCTTTAAACCCCGCAATATAAGCTTGTTTGCGGCTTCAGCTTGCCCATTGGCTTGTGGATATGCAACCGAGGTGAATCGTAGAAGGATTTTATATTCTTGGCAGTACGCTTGAAAACTCTGACAATCAAATTGGGTGCCATGGTCACATATAATGCTGTGAGGAATACTGAATCGCGAGATGATATGTTTGAATGTGAACTTCTCAATCTGCTTAACAGTGATGCTGGCCGTCGCTTCAGCCTCAATCCATTTGGTGAAGTAGTCGATGGCCACAATTAGGTACTTCCGCTTCCCAGAGGCTTCAGGAAAAGGTCCCAGAATATCCATTCCCCATTGGGCGAAGGGCCAAGGGCTAACGATCGCCTGTAAAGCCGTGGAAGGCAATTTATGATAATCGGCATATTCCTGACACTTGTGACATTTTTTAACCAACTCGGTCGCCTCCCGTCGCATCGTCGGCCAGTAATAGCCTTGGTATAATAAATTCTTCTCCAGACTTTTAGAGCCCAAGTGTGTTCCACATACTCCAAAGTGTACCTCTCGGAGGCTATAATCAGCATCCACTGATCCGAGGCATCTTAAATAAGGTCCTGCGGCGGACTTCCTATAAAGGTCGTCGCCTATTAAGGTGCATCTGCCGGCCCGTCGCCTTGTTTTTGTAGCCATCGCTTGATCCTCCGGAACTGTTCCATCCTTTAAGAACCTAATAATGGGGGTGCGCCAATCGTCTTGTATGTCTTCATCTTCCTGAGTACCGTCGATCTGAAAGCATGTGTTTAGCTTTACCTCTTTCTCCACCGTCACCATTCTTGTTTCCTCAAAATCAACCGCCGTGGCTAGCTTTGATAGCGCGTCAGCGTGGCAATTCTCTTCTCGGGCGATTTGCACGATGTCCACTTTAGTAAAATCTGCTAGGGCTAGCTTTATCTCATCAAAATATGGCATTAATGACTCCTCTTTAATTTCAAACTCCCCATTTAACTGGTTGACCACCACCGCTGAATCGGAAAAATTTTTCACATATTTGACCCCCATACTTCTTGCAATCCTGAGTCCTGCCTCCATCGCCCCATATTCGGCAGCGTTGTTGGTTCTAGGCGACGCGAAGCGTAGGGCGACCTCGTGGATAGCTCCCTCTGGGCTTTTTAACACTATGCCGGCTCCCGAACCATTTTTACTGGAGGCCCCATCCGTGAAGAGTGTCCAAGTTTGGTTCTCCCCTTTTTCTTCCTGCACTGCCCCCTCTACAATAAAATCGGCGAGAACCTGGGCTTTGATTGCTGTTCTTGGTTTGTATCGGATTTCATATTCGCTGAGCTCAATGGCCCATTTTGCAAGTCGCCCAGCCACGCTCATTGCCCGTAGGGCGTTTTGTATTGGCAGGTTGGTTAATACTGTTATAGTATGAGCCTGAAAGTATGGTCGGAGCTTTCTTGCCGCGCATACCACAACATAGGCCATCTTCTCGATGGCAGGGTACCGAGTTTCAGCGTCAACCAACGTTTTACTTGTGTAAAAAATGGGCTGGTCGCTTCGTTCCTCCCGTCGCACTAACACCGCACTTACCGTTGTTGGTGATATCGCGATGTACATAAATAACTCATCGCCCTCCTTGGGTGAGGCCAGCACCGGCGGAGTGACTAAAAATTGCTTGAGCTCTTCAAATGCCTTATCACACTTGTCATTCCAGGCAAATTTTGACGCGTTTTTCAAAATAGAGAAAAACGGAGCGCATCGCTCTGCCGCCTTTGGAATGAACCGATTGATAGCAGTTATTCTCCTGGCTAGAACTTGTACTTCTTTAACCGTTTTGGGTGGTGCCATGGCAGAGATGGCCTCCAATTGTGCTGGATTCACCTCTATTCCCCGTCGAGTGACCAAGTACCCTAGGAATTTGCCTGATGTAGCCCCCAAAACACACTTCTGTGGGTTCAACCGCAACGCGTAGCGTTGTAACGTTTCAATCGTTTCCTTCAAGTCGCTTAGATGATCGTCGCTCTTCTTACTCTTTACCAGAAGATCGTCGACATATGCTTCCAGGTTACGTCCTCGTTGCTTAGCGAAGACCATATCTATCATCCTTTGATAAGTTGCTCCTGCATTTTTGAGGCCGAAGGGCATAACCTTATAACAATAGTTCGCCATAGGAGTCATGAACGCCGTTTTCTCCTGATCCTCTTCATTGAGTGGTATCTGATGATACCCAGAGAACATGTCGAGAAAAGACAATACTTCGTTATTTGCTGTGGCGTCGATTAGCTGTTCAATGTTCGGGAGTGGGTAGGCGTCTTTCGGACAGGCATCATTTAGATTTGTGAAGTCGACACACATCCTCCATGCTCCCGATGATTTTTTAACCAGAACCACATTTGACAGCCATTCCGGATATTGAACCTCCTTGATAAAACCTGCCTCCAGTAGTTTGTCTATCTCTTTTGTGACGGCTAGCTGTCGCTCACGGCAAATATTTCTTCGCTTCTGCTGTACTGGGCGACAGCTTTTATCGATGGATAAGCAATGCTTCACAATTGATGGGTCTATCCCTGGCATATCGTTGGGATGCCATGCAAATAGATGTGAATATTGCCTGATTAATGTCATTATCGCCTGTCTGGCCTCTTGGCTTAGGTAAGACGACAGCCTCACTGTTTTCTCTTCGTCGCCTTCCCACAAAGTTACAGGGACGTCAGATTCCGCTGACTGTAGTCTTTCTCTATTCTCCGTTCCCTCCTCCAGGTCGATTTTATAACATGCTCCTTTCGTTGCTGCCCGATAGCATCGCCTAGCCACCTCTGGGTGTCCCCAAGCGACTCCGACGCCGTCCTTGGTGACGAACTTCAGCACCTGATATACTGGTGAAGAGATAGCCCGAAAAGCAGCAAGCGCCGGTCGCCCCAAAATTATATTGTACGAGGATCGACAATCCAGCACATGGAAATCTACGGACTGCACCGCCTTAATTTGCTCGTCGCCTATCATGACTTGTAAGGTGACGATTCCTTTAATAGGCACTTGGTGGCCAGAGAAACCTGTAATAGTTGTCTTTGTCGGCCTTAGGCTTGAGATGGGGAGTTTCATCTGCTGGAAAAGATCCCAGAACAGGATATCAGCTGAGCTTCCTTCATCCACCATTACCCGCTCCACTCTACTCCGGAGCGTTACAATCTGAATCACCATTGCTTCCAGGCTGGGCCCTCCACTTTTGATCATGTCGTCCTCCGTAAACATGATGGGAGACCGTCGCGCCCCGTTGTTTATGATCAACACCTCTTTGCAATCGCCTGACTGCTTTTTTGTCGGACAACTTTCTCCTCCGAATATAGTTTGATAGACCTTTGTGACTTCTTCCGTATCATTTGCCTTTTTGGGAGCATCGCCCTGCGGTTCTTGCAATCGGGCGAAAACTATTTTTCTAGGTTGGTCGCCCGGGGCTGGGCTATCTTCTTTATCATTTGAACTCCTCTCTTTTCGCTTGGTCTGGAGAATAAAGTCTTTCAGGCGACCCTCCTTAATCCATCGTTCAATTTCATTTTTGAGTTGTCTACATTCTTCCGTGGTGTGACCGTGCGAATCATGAAAGTTGCAAAACTTCCGGGGGTTACGTTGCTCTGGGTCTCCTTGAAGTGGCTCGGGCCTCTGAATGTGGTGATCCTTGTGCTGCATGTACAGGAATACCTCCTTCCGGTTTCGGTTGAGTGGAGTGTACTCTCGCCTGTCTTCCTGGTACGTGCGTCTGTCATTGTTTCTCCTGTCATCTCGATATTCCCTTCTTTCAGGGGATCGCTCAGTTCTCTGCCACCGTCCTCGCCTGTCAGTGCCATCACGCGACGCATCTGCCTGTCCGTCCTTTCGGCCTTTTCGGCCGTCATCCCCACCAATCTCTGCCAACTGCTCTTCAATGAGGATTATACTATTTATTCTGGCTTCCAAGTTGGACAGAGTAGTAGGCTTTTTCTTTACCAATGCTTCCTTCAGTCGCCTATTATGTGTCGCCTGAATCATACTTGCAGTAGCAATGTCTAAAGTCACGTCTCTAACGGACTGTACTGTGCTGATCCATCTCTCAAAGAAATCTTTCAGCGATTCTTCCGGCCACTGCCGTAAGTTAACTAGGACCTGTACTGGAACCTTTCGGTGTCGCCTACTTTCATATTTTACCAAAAAAATCCTAACAAACTCATCCCATGTGTGAATAATTCCTTCTGGCAAGCTCATGTACCACTCTCTCGCTGCCCCTCCTAAAGTAGCTGGGTAGGCTCTGCAGAATGCTGCGTCGCTGGCGCCCTGCATTTGCATGGCGATTTGAAAATTTTGCAGATGTTCCTCAGGATCGCCCAACCCCAAATATTTCTCCATGTTTGGTGGGACCAAGCCAATTGGTAGTGCTTCGGCGAAGATAGGCCTTGCCAGAGGTTGCCGAATGACCCTCTGCTCGACTCCGGTCTCGACTAGCGGTCGAAATGCCCGTAGCATTTCCGCGTGGGTGTCGTTGTCCGGGGCCTGTACGTTCTGAACTCTGGGTGCCTTTGCCTGCTGAGCGATAACCGTTTTCAATAATTGGGTAAGTTCCAAATTCTGCTTTTCCAGAACCTGAAAACGCTGTTCAAGGACTTTGTACGCTTCTGAGTTTGGTGCTTCCTCCTGTAGTACACCCTTTCCTCTGGTGTCATGAGGGATATATGAGGAGTCGGTGTCTGTGTCTCTAGGCACCCCTTCTACCTCCAGATCATTTCTCAAGTTTCTTCCCTCAAGCGGTATGCTTTGGGCTCCAGGATTCACGTATTTCAGTGGTGTTTCCTCCGTCTCTCCTTCGGGCCTTACGTTCGATGCTTCTCCTCTTATCATTCTTCCAATATTACCTTGCTCCATTGTTCAGCCTCCTCAGTTCTTGATTAGTCCCCTATCTGGCGCGCCAATTGTTCCGCTCTTGTCGCCTGGAACAATGATGGAGCCGACCCGGTCGCCTAAGTGACTCCGAATCGCCTCGTAATAAGAGAGTGAGGGCAGTAATCAGAACAAAGGGGTGAGGAATGAAATGGACGATGATGTAACAGAGTGTACCTAGGGATCGCTCCCAGAATTTGGTCGTGTCCTGCAGTCTGTCCATTCCTTCTGTATTTATAGCCTGGCAGGTCTGCCAAGATCGTTGGGCAATGGTACGGCGCCCAGCAAGTCTCGCCACGTGTCACCGAATCCTAACCGTCGCTTGGTGAAGACGAAACCTTCAGGTTGCTCCACGCGTCCTTTTAGGGTTTCCCAGATGGTAAGCGCATAACATCGCCTCAGGGCTTTTCCTGGGCCGCGTCTGGGCCCACTCCTAGAGCGACCTTCAGGGTATCTAGCTGGTCAACCTTCGCTTGACATGTTGACTGCTTCCTGGGCCATATCTGGGCCTGCCTTCCAGACTTTCTGGATAGTCGCCTGGTCAACCCTCACCAGAGGCGTTGACCCTCCTTTCTGGGTGGATCAACTCGCCTACTGGGCTGTCCTGATCCAGGGTGGCCCATCAAAAAGCTAGTGGATAATGCGAATGAGTTGAGCGGGATTATGGGGTTGAAGGAACCTCCAATCATTCCTAAGAGGATCCTTGCTAAGATGAGTCTCAACAATGTCCCTGGTTTGCGGGCTGCTAACTGGAGGCGGTTTACTCACACTTAGCTCTTATAGCTTGAAGATATGGAGACAAGGTCATGACTTTCTTGGTCAGGTCATGAACTACAAGTTATATAGTATAATATTATAGGTGACAGAGTCTTCAATTTTGATGTAATGCCAATTGACAACTGCTCCATAAGTTGTTCTGTTGGTTATAGTTGTGTAATTTTGTTGCGAATTTTGAGAATGAAACTGAGATTCTTTATAGTATTGGATAAGTTACATGTTAAGCAATGAGTTTGAAAAATTTAGCTTTTTCTGCGAAGCTCAAATCAAAGTTCAGACTGATAAATTGCAAGTCATAACTTCAGAATGATTAAAGGTAGATAACATTTTTACTATGTTAACAAGTGTTTTAACAGGATTAAAGTCATAACTAAAAATGCAGCGAATTGTTGTCCTCCCTAACCCCACAAAAAATTGCAGCATCTAACTGTCACCCGAAACCCCAAAATATATCCCAACCAACTAAATGCATCCGTAAATTGTCCTCCCCAACCACAAAATATATTCCAACCAAAAAAGTGCATCATCAAACTGTCCTCCCCACCCCCAAAATATATCTGAAACAAATAGCTACATCTACTCGTGACTTGTAATTCCCCGTGTAATGCTCTCTTGGGTGCCATCGTGTACTACATCACCTCTAGCTTCTACAAGAACACATTCACTTGTTGTGCCAGGCTAGAAATAATATGATAACATTAGTTTGTATGCTATATAATGGAATGAAAAGACAAAATAATTATAACTAATTGCACATACGTTCAACATGATTCTTACAGCGTGTTCATTTGTGTAGGCACCAACCCCTTGAAATTTGTTTCTTGAAACCGGTCCAGAACCACTTTCTCCATTTGTATTCTCCTGCAAAACAAATACAAAAGTTACTAAAATGTTCAAACAGAGATCCATTATAGAACTGTCGTGTTTTCTTACTCGTTGCTATTTCAACAATGGACATGTTCGTCTGTTATGTCCTTCCCCTTTGCAAGATTTGCAAGACATCACCCTTCCCACACGGCTTAGCTTCGAAGAATCTAACTTATCTCGAGTGAGCAATTCATCTCGTGCATATATATGTCTTCTCTTCTTCCTTGCTTTGTCCTCCTTCTCTTCTACAGGTTGAACTCTATTTTTCTTCGGTCTGCCCGGCATAGCCCTAAAGGCTGGTGGAAGTACGCTGGAATAATCACTCTTTGGCCACGATTTTGGACCATCCATTGGCTCCATTACATGGTCATAAATAAGCCAAAAATTTTCCACAGTGAACCATGATGAAATGCAGTCTTCCGGATTCATACCTTCTGATGAAATGCACGTGATGGCATGCACACATGGAATTCCAAATAAATCCCAAGCCTTGCACGAACACTTGTTCTGGAGCACTTGGATACGAAATTGATCTGCCTTGTAGCGGACTTCATATCCGTCTTTGCCGTTAGACAGGATGTGACAGAATCGAGACTTCGCTGCATTCTTTGATAACTTCTTAAGAATTTTTGGGCAGTGAGATGATCTCAGTTTACTTGTTAAAACCCCTTGACTGATATCATTTTTATGCACATCGTCCTTATATCTTCTAACATGTTGTAGATTGGCTTGTGCCGTGCTTCGAGAATTAGTGAGTTGAAGGACTCAGACATATTATTATTCACAGAGTCGCACTTAATGTCCGTTGAGAAGAATGCATGTGCCCAATGCTTCGGATCAACAACGACCATTGCATCGGCTGCCGCGGGATTAGCAACGATCAATTCCTCTTTCTTGAGATTGAAGAATGGTTCAGTAGTCGCTTTGGCACATTTCCAAAACATTTTCTGCCATGTGTTGTTTTTAAACTGTTTCCTCCAGTTCGCATATATATGCCTCGCGCATAGCCTATGCTCAGCATTTGGAAAAAGATTGGCAATACTTGACACCAATCCTTGATACAGAAACAACAATTGAATTACAGAATATAACAAATCGACAAATATCAAATATATAATGCAAGTCAAATACAGTAAGAAAAACAACTTTGAACCATTCTAGGCTAAGTCAAATGGTTTCTTTTATGTTTGTAGGATTTTAGGGCCTAGGCTAATTTGTATCCTCATTGAAATTCAATAAAGTAAGTCAATAACAACAAGAAGCAATATAGTAACAACATTAAAGCACTATAGTGATCAGCAATACAATAACAACATACATGAAAATACAACAATGAAACATTTAATTTTATAATCGTTTAATAATACCTTTTGTTGATCAGAGGCGAAACACCACCCACCACCTTCTCCGATGTCCAAGTTCAATTGAAGGAGCTTCAAAAACCAATCCCATGAATCCCTAGATTCAACATCGACAATGCACCATGAAATCGGGTACATCTGATCATTCGCGTCTCGGCCAATGGCAGATAACACTTCACCTTTGCATAAACCCTTCATAAAGCTACCATCCAACGAGACAATCCTCCGACAACCAGCTAAGAAGCCCTTTCTTAATGCATCGAAACATATGTACATTCTTTGGAAGAGTGATTGTTGTTCGGGATTGTCCACGTCAACTTTTATTTTTACAGTGGATCCGGGATTGGTCCTTAAAATTGCCTCACCATAGGCTCGTAGCAGCGCATATTCTTCTTTGTAACAGCTCATGGTTTTTCGAAGTACCATTTCCTTTGCTCTCAAACATTGCATAAGTGATATATCCGCACCAAAATCTTCTCTCACGGTTTCCCGGATGTGCTTATTCTTCCACTTCGGATTAGACCGAATTCGCATCTTATAGCGTTCAGCCATTGTCTTCGTGTTCACCCACTTGTTTTTTAATGCTCCGAACACGAATGACTCTTATACTTCTTCAATTGCAAACAGTTGAATCGCTTATTAAGCGACACAAAAAACTTCCACCGACATCCTAGCCTTTTGCAACTTAAGAGTATCCTCTTAGGCTCATTTTTCTCCAACTTCACATACTTTCGTTCAGTTATCGTGTGCTTCTTAATTGTTGTCCTAACCTCAGCCGCATCGGTAAAAGTCATGCCAAGTTCAAAAAAGGTATGTCGGTATTCGGATTGTACCTGTCCAGTGGTTCTTTGATCCGCACACCGTGGTCTGCAACTTCATCTTCGGAATCGGTCTTCTCGTAATAACCTATCTCGTCTAACCAGAACCCATCACTGTCATCACCATCTACAAAATCATCATCTGAAATTGCAAACCTAATGCTTCCTTGTAAATTTTTCTTGGCTTCCTTCACTTTCTTCTTCACTGCTTCCAACTCCTCCCTATCCTCCTCACTTACCCATGACCGAATATCACTATCAAGTCCATCATCCAAACCAGCATCGTCATCCTCGCCAGCATCACTACCCTCACCCCCATCATCTTCCTCAACACCTACATCATCCTCAGCTTCTTGCTCCACATATATGGAATATATTTCCATTTTCTTATATGATCTCATCATATCTAGCACACTATCGTCATTGTGTATCAATCAAAATTTAGATACACCACTTTGGTTCGGCACTTTGAAATACAGTTGAGCTCCACGACTATAACTCTGTCAAGATTTTATAGGTGCTTCTCAATCAAACAAGTTTATCATATCCGGCTCCACCTCTATGATCGTAAAAACTTCTCCTCCATCGTAAATCAAATCAGAATCCACAGTGACAAACTTCCCTCCTAAATGGTAGGCCAAAGTAACACTCATCCTACAACAAAACAACAAAATATGTGTTCTAATTATTAATAAAAATAGGAAAAAAACTTTGACGATAATACATGTATATAGTTCGCTGGAGTTCGAACCAGAAAAGCAAGCCACCTTTGAGTCTACATCTTCTGTTAAATTCATACAAATGGAAGACCACCTCGACAATTGTATTCATGACAACTGTTATTAACATTACACAGACTGTCTGATTCAATGCTAGAATGATATATGATAATGTCATCCATATGTGTTGTAATTATAAATAATAGTAGGAAAATAACTTCCCATGTTATTATAAATAATAATAGGAAAATAACTTCCCATGTTATGAGCACTGAGCAGGAACTAACAGAGCTGAGCTTGAGCCATTAAAGAAGGTGGTTTGTTATTTGCAGGCCTATATGATTCTGCAGCAACATGCACCATAGTATAGAATTCATCTTTCTCCCTTTCTTTATGATCAATGATCTGTAGTTTTAATAGAGGCATCTTCACTTTTGTTTGATCTGTTATTTCAATAAAGGTATTACTTTTAGTTAAGAAATCATCAAAATGATTTGTTTTAATATTGAGAATATGTGATAAAACTCTTATTGATTATGCTGTTTCAATAAAACTCCTATGAATTATATTGTTTCAGTATGAGAATATGTTGTTTCAATATGCTAATATCATCCATATGTGTTCCAATTATAAATAAAAATAGGAAAATAACTTTGACATCTCCCATGTTATGAGCAGAAACTAATACAGAGGCAAGTTGCCAACATGTATTTGTGGCCGCAGAATCTGGTTATTCCAATACTTGACGAATCAATGTGAGTTCCAATGCCTATTGTAATTGAACATACAAATTAGAAAGTTCCATCTTTAATCAACTTAATATTCACTAACCAACACTGTAATCATGGATCAGAGGAGCTATCAGAATGCCTACATGGTAAAAGTGGTTAGAGCACTGTCAAGTAAGGTAAGAAGAAAATACCTGCTGAGAGTGATTTGTCGTCGCCGCTACGCCGGAGCGAGGGGAAAGTCTTCCGGCCGTCGAGCGATTCGCTGGATATGACGATTAAACTAAGATGTGATGAAGAAGGAGGATTAGGGATTTTCACCGGAGATGGGGAATCGGAATTGGGGGAAGGGGGCTGAAGTACTTACCTCTGAGCCTTGGCCGGAAGATGCTGACCGCCGTCGATGTACGCCGGAGGAGACGACTTTTGAAGAAGAGATAGAGAAGGTCAAAGGAGGAGATGACTTTCGAAGGCGGCGTGAAATCGTATGAGAGAAAGAAGGGTAGGGGATTTTCACCCAATCAGTTAAAATCTCAGCCCCCAAAACGACTTCGTTTTGGATGACGTGTCAAATATGACACATAACAGGATGAGTCACCAAACCTAGTCAGCAAATCCATAACGCCGTTTATGCAACTTCTAAGTAGAGGGGCTTGTTTTATGTATTTAATAGTAGAGGGGTCTATTTGTTATCTTTCAATAGTACAGGGGCCTCCCAACCTATTATTCCATTAGTTAACTAGTTATCAATTAAATTATCACGTTAACTAGTTATCAATCATGATGATAACTCGATTGGTTAACTAGTTAATACGATAAGATAACTAACTAGTTAATTCGTAAGTTAATTAGTTAACTAATTAGTTAACTCGAGTAGATAACTAGGCAACAACTTGATAACTAGTTAACTCCTTATCTAAATCATGACATTAAATAGTTAACTAGTTAACTCGAGTAGATAACTAGTTAACAACTTAATGACTAGTTAACTCGATAAATCATATTCTAATCGAGTTAACTAGTTAGTTAGTTACCAAGTAGTTAACTAGTTATCTAATCGAGTTAACTAGTTAACTAATTACAAACAACATAACTAGTTAGGTAACTAGTTAACAATCTTATGATAACATGTTAACTAACTAGTTCACTGTAAAACTTGGTTTAACTAGTTAACTAGTTACCAATTAAAAAATATTGTTAACAAGTTATTAGTAGAAATTAGGTTAACTAGTTAACTTGTCCTCGCCGAAAAAGTCACCGGATTTTGGTCGGTCTCCGGAGCCTCGCCGGAAAAGTCACCGAAAAACATGTTAACTAACTAGTTAATTGTAAAACCCTAGTTAACTAGTTAACTAGTTATCAATAAAAAAATCATGTTAACAAATTATTAGTAAAAATCAGGTTTACTTGTTAACTTGTCCTCGCCGAAAAAGTTGCCAGAAAAATTCACCGGAAAAAGTCGTAAAAAAAGTCACCGTTGGACGGTTGCCGAAAAAGTCATCGATCACCGGAAAAGTCGCCGGCACCGGTGACGGAAGGTGGTCACAAGAACAAAAATAAAGTATTTAAATGAAAAATATAATAAAAGATTTAAATTAAATCTAATAATAAAATATTTATATTAAATACAATAATTAAATTACGTGTGTAAAGTCCTAAATACCCCTAACAAATGTGGATCATTAGATTGGTCAAGTGGTCAAACTAGATCTAAGTGGTCAAACTTTCCAAACCCAGCAAAGTCTTGGATGCTGATCCTTTTCCTAAAATCATAATTTTAAGTATCTAAAAGAAATAAATTAGGTATCTAAAATAACAAATCAAGTACCTAAATGAATAAATAGACACTTTAAAATGAGCAAATTGTTGCATAATACCTAAAATAACAAATTAGGTACCTTAATTTAGAATTAGGTACTTGAAATAACAAATCATGTACCTAAATGAACAAATAAGGAACTAAAATGAATAAATTGGTACCTAAAGAAAGGATAAGATACTTAAAATTTAAAATGAACATAACAACTAAACAATGGCCACAAGAGTCCTTCATATTTTGCTCTCCCGAGTTGTCGCAAATCATAACTGTTTGCCATGTGTTGTTGTCGCGTTCTTTCTTCCCTAGTCGGACTTCTCCACTGAACCTCAATCGCCAGAAAACCTCTTCGTTGTTATATGTATGATTTTTGCTAGGTTTCTTTTCCAGGCAGGAGACGCGATCATCCTCTACGACTGTGAATTGATTGGTTCTTCTCTCTGCGATGAAATCGTGGAATGGTGGTTGCTCTTTCTCCTGGGAATGGTGGAGGATGCGGACCACAATCACCAACATTAACAACTAGTTCTGATTGCTCTCGATTCTTCCTCTCGACGGTGGTGTTTAGATCCGATGAAATTGGCATATGGTTCCTGAACCTTCAAATAGGTGCCCTATTTCCAGATCTTGTACCTGAAACAGAGTCGAGAGGTACCAAAAATATAGCAATGGTGGAAGAAGAAGACTCACTTTATCTCCGACAACAACTCTCACTGTTTTTTACGGTTGGATGATTATGGCAGGCCCTTTGGTGACAGGTCTTATCTTCTTTGATGGAAGGTGTGTATCGGCCGGTCAGGACTATACTCGTCGGCGGACAGATAAAAGAGTGCCAGTTGGATTCGGCGTTTAATAGAGAAAGAATGAAGTTTCTTTTTCAGATTTAATTTTTGTGTTTTGAGAATTATGGGTTGCAACGAAGCAAACCCTAGATTTATATTAGTTGTTACTTTTACAATTTTATTTTTATTTTTTTCCCCGTAGATAACTCTCGTAGGAGTGCTGGAGATAACCAAGCATGTAAAAAATTAAGTGCACACCCAAGCCGTGAGGTTAACCACGCCCCGACTTGGGAGGCAACGAAGCGCATGACGAGCCACATAATGGGCTGTCATGTTAGCTTGGCGAGGAACCGCAAGAAGCCTGACCCGAGGAAGAGAGTCAAGCAGGAAGAAAATGTCCGCTATTAGAGCCCCCCCCCATCCCGCGAAAGAAAGAGTCGGCTCGAGACCACCCGCTTGACCTCCGTGGCGCCGCCTTTAATGTCCACCTCGGTCCAACCCATATCCCGGAAGAGGAGACATGCATCCCGAACAACTAATAATTCAACCAAAAAAGGATTAGAAATACCTAGTCTAAGGAGAACTGTCTGTGTAAAGCCGAAAAGGAGGATTGAAACTTTTCAAAAACTACCCAGTTTCTAGACTTCCATAGTCTCCACCAAGCAAGAACCCAACGCGGACCTTCTAAAGGCCGGGTTGAGTAAATGGCCCTCCAGGTGATCACGGGGTGCTGATGACACTCGATTTGACGTGATTATCAGCCTCATTTAAGCGACATTTCCCTGCTTGAGACACGGTTTTTGGGGTAGTTTAGGGTATTTTCACTCAATTACTTTATTTCTTACCGTTTTGGTTACTTTGACCCATTATGGGTATATTTGATGTGTTTTCTAGAACTTTTATGATAGCACAGGGTTTTTTCCATCAAAGACGTAGCCTCGGACGTGCTCGGGAAGCAAGAGAGTCTCATGGAATGCCCGAAATCGATCCAGGAATCAACCAATGCAAAGTCAAAACCTTCCCTACCAACACTGAAGATTTTGGCGAGAAGATCCAAAGTTCTCACCGAAATGTTTTGAAGAAATCCCACAGAAGATCCAGAGGAATTAGGAAGAAGTCTTCTGCGAGAAGATCCAAAGTTCTTGCCGAAGAGTTTTCAGCACAAGAGAAACAGGGGAATTTAGGAAGAAGTCCTCGCCGAGAACATTTGAAGAAATAGCACTGGACACGGAGGGGGGGGGGGTTTGCACTAAAGTTCTCGGCGAGAACTTTCAAGGTTCTCATCTAGAAGTCCTTCCTTTTCCGGTTCAGATTTGGACAAACCCTATATAACCTACAGCCGACATATACTTATAGGGAGGCTACGACATCAAAAAAGGAACAACTTATTCCCGGATTAATTTCTAGACTTGAGAGAAAGTAGATAGAGTTAGAATTTCCCGGAGAGATCGTGACGCCATCTTCCCCATCGGAGTGCTCAGAGCTAGGAGTTGCAGATTCTCGAGATCGAAGCTTCGCGGAGTCATCAAATTAGGTTTTAGAGTTCTTCTCTGTTCTTCCTAGCTGAGATGTATTCCTTGATTGTTTTCATTTCTCTTGTATTGAATATTAGTAGCTAAACTCGTAGAGCTTAGATTAGATGAACCCTAAGTGACCCGGGGCTTTAAAGCAGTCATGGATCGGCGGTAATTAAATCCAAATTCAAACAGTTTCTCTTGCATGTTTGGTTTGTTCTTCTTTGTTTGTGTTTCTTTTCTAGCTTGATCACCTAGACTAGATTCTTGTTAAGCCGAGGATAGAGCGAACGTTCGCATAACTTTAAAACACCAAATCAACAATTAATCTATTCAATGGAGTGTGCCTTTCGTAGGAACCATTTAGGATTAATCCACAGCTAGAGTAACTCGCAAATCACTAGTAATTACACCACTTAGTTTTTCGTTGCAGAAGTGAACGCACGGGCGATTAATTAATCTTGGTAGTTAGATCGGATAGAGCGAATGTTCGCTAGTCTTAAACCTAAGGGTCAGGAGTTATGGTGGTGTCTGAGAACTGAATGATTTGGAATTGAAAACTGCTGGTCTTGTGATTGCCAATGCTCTGGTGATCTTAGGGAGATTCGAAATCTAAGGTTGTCTATCGTCTTGTCAAGTCAACCCAGTCAATCATTCTGTCTTTATTTTCATTTCAATTTTCCTGCTTCATAGATTAGAAGTCGTGGAACTCACACCACGCATAACTTGTGTAAACCTGAATAAAATATCGACTCCTTTGAGTAGTCAGTTAGAAGAGACCCATGGAATACAATCTATCTTACTTTGTGTAAGGTAGTTATTTGACGACACGCGTTCGAATTCGCGCGTCCACCTGGTCGTATGCGGAATTGAATCCAAGTCCAGATTCGCTGCCCGCATAAAACGATGGGCCACAATACAATGGAACAGAAGGTGTTCTATTTTTTTGGGAAATTGAAGACAACACGGACACGGCGGCGGCGGTTCCATCCCTCGGGAATTGAAACCGTCAATAGTTGGAAAAATCCTTTGACACGACCTCCAAAGAAAGAAACAAAGCTTTGGTTGACACTACAAGAAAATTGCATTTTAACATCAATTTTCTAACGGCGGACAAAAAAGTGCTGTTAGAATAAAAGTCTAACGGCGGATTTTTAAAAATCCGCTGTTAAATAACAACGGAAAAAAAGTGTTGTTAGAAATCCGCTGTTAGCCGTTTAATTCAAGGGGCGCCAAAATATCTCGCCTTAGCGGGAAATCAAAATTTTTGGGGGGAAACCTAGCGGCGGATTTAACCGCTGTTAGGTAATCCGCTATTAGGTTTTTGCTGATGTGGCGATTCGTGTGCCCATCCCTAGCCAATGACTTGTGGGCAATCCTTATTTCCTTCTTTTTCAGATCCAAAAGAATCCCTCTTCTTCTTCTTTCCCCAAAAATAAATCCCCTTCTTCCTTCTTTCCCCAAAAACAAATCCCCTCTTCTTCCTTCTTTCCCCAAAAACAAATCCCTTCTTCTTCCTTCTTTCAACTCCTCCTCCGCCTCTGATGAATTCACTCAGACTCCGGCCAGCAGCGGTGGCAGAAGAAGAACATGTGTCGAAAATGTTATTGATCTCCATTTAATTTTTGGTTTTGGTTGAATCTAGAGTTTTGATATGAGATTAGGGGTTTAAATTTTATGTTTGATTGCAGGTACTATGTTGAAGAAAGAAGAAGAAGAAAGGAAGAAGAAGAGAAGAAATGAAGAAGAAGTAGAAGAAGAAATGAAGAAGAGAAGAAGAAAAGAAGTCGGAGGAAGGAAGAAGAAGAAGGAAAAAGGAGAAGATCGAGGAAGAAGAAGAAGAAGAAGATCAGAGGAAGAAGAAGAAGAATCGGAGGAAGAAGAAGAAGATCGAGGAAGAAGAAAGAAGAAGAAGCAGAACCTGATATGCAGGTTTCTGCATTTTTTTTTAAATCTGATCGGAATTCTAACGGCGGATTTTAAGTGCCGTTAGAAATAACCGCTGTTAGGTTTAACGCGGTCAGAATATCCGCTGTTAGCTCACCTTACGTTAGTCAACCTAACAGCGGATATGCAACCGCCGTTAGGATTTCTAACAACGGCCTATCCGCTGTTAGAATCACTAAAAATCCGCTGTTAGGATGTCATTTTCTTGTAGTGTGAATTCACAGATCCTAGACCGACCGCCATAGAGCCGGGTCTGATGGTAAGGCTAAGGAAGGCGGTTTTTTCTTTTGAGGACGTAGCTTGAGAGCCAGAGAATACCCAGAGGAGGTAGAGTATTGTCCACTTGGAGAGAAGTACCAAAGTCGACGGTCTGATTGTGTAGTGCGAGGGAGATGAATGCCTAAGATACGATGAACATAATCAGGGTGGAAAATAAGAGACAAACGTTGCTCATCCCATTCACCATTTCTAATCAGATTCACCATTTCTAATCAGAGAGGATATCTAAATCGAAGAACCCGAAGGAAAAGACTGGAGAAGAATTGGAAAAGAGGGGGGATACATTCCCAAGAATCCACGGTCGTTCAAAAATTGAAAGCATTGGATGAGAGCCCAATTGCCAGATGAGACCTTGAATCAAAAGATCCCGACCACGCAAAATACTCTGTCAACCCCAAGAAGGGTTAGAGCATTTGGAAGCATTGAGAGGGAAATGTTTTCTGTTAAACAGCCGAGATAGGAGAATCTCAGGTTCCATCTTGATCCTCTAGCTTTGTTTCGCAAGTAGGGCCTGATTGAAAGCTTTGAAATCCCTAAAACCCAAACCCCCTTCCTCTTTGGACAAACAAAGCTTCGGCCAACTGCGCCAATGAATATGGCGTTGATCAGCAACCACTCCCCACCAAAACTCCGCCATGCGTGAGTCCAGTTCTTCACAAATCGCATTGCTTACCCTATAGCACGACATAATATGGACTCGCAGTCCCGCAATGACTGAGGTTAGAAGAGTGTGGACCCCCGCAGGAGAAAGGGAATTCCTCTTCCAACTGTGCAGGCGGGTGGTCACTTTGTCTTATAGGAAGGAGAATGTCACCTTTTTTATTTTAGTACAACACAAGGGTCCCCCAAATAAGAAGCATTGTGAAGGGTCGCGTTTATATGAAGAAATTCACTATACTGTTCTATTAAGTCCTCGTGGACGTATTTACTAAAGAGCACTGAACTCTTTGAGTAGTTAATTCATTTACCGCTTAGAAGCTGATACCTTGTAAACAGGGAGCGAAGGTGAACCAGGGCAGGTCTGGTGACTTGAATGAATAACATAGTATCATCTGCAAACATTAAATGGGTTATCATAGGACAATGACCATTTAGCCTAATACCCTACAACATCTTCCTTTGAAGTTCTAGCTGAATAAGATGAGAAAGACCTTCCGAACAAATGGAAAATAAAAGAGGTGATAGCGGATCCCCTTGACGAAGACCACGAGAGGGGGCAAAAACCCTTGAGGAGTCCATTGAGTATCACTGCCATAATAGCCGAAGCGAGGAAGTTATGAACAAGCATGCATGACCCAGCTGGGGTGAAATCCTAAGGCCAAGAGAAGTGGGAACGAGAAATCCCATTCCACCTTGTCGAAAGCCTTTTCCATACCTACTTTCAAAGCCATAAAGTGGCGTTTACCGGATCTGTAAGATTGGAGGTGATGAATCAACTCATGAGCTATGAGGATATTATCTGTAATGCACCGCCCACGGATGAAGTCATTCTAAGCTGGGTTAGCAAGGTGCGGTAAAACCATAGCAAGTTTGGAGGCAATTATTTTCGAAATTATTTTGTAGAAAACCGTACATAGCCCAATTGGGCGAACTTGTGTCATATTTATGACATCTGATACCTTTGGAATTAACGTTCACTAGGTATGATTCAAGACTCGGAGCATATGCCCACGTCTGAAAACATCCATGACTGCCGACACAACATCCCGATGAATTTTTGACCAATACCGTTGAAAGAAGAGGCCAGTGAATCCATTAGGACCGGGAGCCTGATATGGTCCAATAGCAAAGACTGCTTGTTTGATGTCCTCTTCTGTAACTGTGGCCATGAGGTCATGATTCATTGAAGGACTAACCACTGGGTGAATCCCAGTTTTGTAGACTGATTCCTGAGACCCATCATGCTCTGAGGTGAATAAATGTTGGAAATAGGAGACTGCTAAGGCTCCCTTATCCTTTTTCGTCGAAAAGGAGTTGCCCTCGGAATCCAACAAATCTCCAATAAAATTACGTTTCCTCGTATCTGTCGCTGAATGGTGGAAAAATTTAGTGTTACGATCTCCAGATTCCAGCCATTTAATTCTTGATTTCTGTTTCCAGAAGATCTCTTCCTGTAGGCGCACTTTAAACCGCTAGAGTTCAAGGTGGCGAATTTTGGGCCAATCAACGGGAGCGGCAGCCAAATGATCTTCAAGAGCCCTGTCTAAATCTTTGAGTAATCGAGCTGAATTAGAGGTTCCCCCTACACCAGTCAAAGAGTAGGTGCCTTAAATTTTTGAGTTTGTCTGCTAGGTAGAACATGGCGCTGCCGTCTTTACAAGGTGAGGCCCAAGAATACGTAATCAGGTTTAGAACTTCCGGATTATCTACCCATCGACAGTCAAAACGGAAAAGTTTTTTAGCAATTGGGGAAGGAGGCATTGTGCGAGAACAATCAGAGAGTGGTCCGAACAAAGAGGGGGTAGGGGCTCTATAGATGTTTCCGGGAAAGTATCCAACCAAAAGTCATTTAGAAAAAAACCTATCTAAACGTTCATCTATGAGAGATAAAGGGAAGTGCCTATTTGACCACGTAAATTCAGGACCACTGAAATCGATGTCTATTAAGTGCAGCTCATTAGAAAAGTCAAGGAGTGGAGCAATCTTATGCCTATCCAATGGGATTCCACCTCTCTTCTCTAAAAAGGCAAACATATAGTTAAAATCACCAAAGATAGAAGTAGGTTCCGTGATAAAGGTTAAGCGTTGCAATAATTCACGTAATTGAACTACACGAAGAGTTCTATGATTAGAAAGACATACCCCAATCAGATAAACGAATGTCTCGGGTTCATATTCAAAGGCAATGCAAATTGCATAATCCAAGGAAAAAACAACGCGCGCTTGGCTATCAGATGACCACGCAAAAGCAATTCTACCCCCTGAATTATTAGATGGGACATGAAAATAATCTGAAAAACCATACTTTAATAATATGGAGGATAAATCCACTAAACTTAAACGCGATTCACAAAGAAAAAGAAAAGGAGAAGCAACCCTATTACATAAACGTTCTAGTTCAGAAACTGTATCAGGCCCTCCTAACCATATACAGTTCCAAGATAACACGATCATAATCCTTTGGCGGCAGAATCTTGGCTGGCCGCCTCCGCCTATAGGGGAACAGTAACTTCCATTGGTTCGTCGGATAAGAGTAGAAGATCCTCATCATCCGAAAACAGCAAATCCGACTCATAATCATCGGGAGGAGTCTCCGGTTTTGGAAGGGAAAGAAAGCTTGGGAGTGGGCTGAGATCCGGACCACCCATCCCTTCAATTGGATCAGAAAATCCAGTAGGATCTAGCCCATCTTGATTATCTAACAAAGCACAAAAGCCCACATCAGGTGGAGGCCCAAACCCTCATAGTCGAATAGAATCTCGGGGCTCATATGAATGAAGCCCAACACCATCATAATCACCAACAACTGCTGGCACCACAATAGTTGAAGATGGACCCATCCGGCCCAAACCCCTAGAGCTTTCTCCACGAGAAAAACTTGAACGACGTGGCTGAGATTCCACCGCTGCCGCATCGACAGTCAAAGCCTCCTTCCCCCGACGGCGAGAAAGCCTGATTGGGGAATATCCATCGTCAAGATGAATGGTTCGAGTGTTAGAGGACCCCTCCGAAGCAGGAACTCTTGCAGCCGGCGAACCCGTCTGCCGCGTGACTGTACGACGTCGAACCTGACGAACGAACGCTATTGCACTACGAGGTGGTGGAATGACCACTGACTCGCCTCCTTGGCGATAAACCTCCCGGCGACGCTGAAACATCCAAGCCCCCCTAAGTGGAGGTCCCGAATTGATTTCAATCTGAGCATCACACTCTGATTGGACGTGATTCAAACGGCCACAATTGAAACAGATTTTGGACAACCCTTCAAAGAGTATCTTTACCCAAAACGATCTTCTTGGGCTCTCGATCACCTCGCGCTGGCCGATCAGTCCCTTAGAGAGATCAAAGTTCATCTTTGCTCGTAAATAAGTGCCCGATTCGTCACTTAGTCTGAATAGACCAATATCCAACACAACACCGAAATCGGACAGAAATTGCCGACCAAAAGAAAGTGTCGTATATTCCGTCGGGATCTCTTTGAGAGTGACCCAAAGGTCCATGAACTGGAAGGACATGGCAAACTCATCAGAAGGCGGTGACCAAGGCTGTAAGTGCATCATCGTCGCATCCAGGTTCCACGGCTGAGAACGAAGCACTCTGCCTCTATCCTCTCGATTCTGGAAAAAACACTAAAAAAGATTGAACCCAGCATGAAAAATCTGGATGCGGCCTTGGAGCCCCCAAATCCGACCCAGTGCTGATTGTAAACCCGCCAACGATTTTCTGATTGGACCAAAGAAAAGCATAAGAAGGCTCAGACGGTTGCGCTCCTGACTTGCAGCAATCTCAGAGGATGGAATTTGAAAGGCCGTGATAGCCATTAGATCTATCAAGGGAAAAACCAGGGATTGGAAAAAGGAAGAAGATGGTTGTTGATAATCCAAACTTCTAAGTCGGAAAATGAGTAGAAGAGAAATCGTGAAGAAGAAAGTTCAAGAAAAATGAATAAATAGGCAGCCACAATAGGAGTGTTGATCGAAAAGATAACCTGTCAAACACACCAGATGGGGAGATAACTCCTGAGTAGTTTCCACCCGTTGCAAAAGCAACCGACGGTAGGGATATGAGGAAGGGTAGAAAGGGATTGAGGATACAAACCCAAAGAAAGTCGTCGATAGAGTAACTAACACCGGAAATTTGGCAGAGAAGGCGGAATGGATATTTGGTTTTTGATATCCATACATTAATTAATTTTAATGATATTTCCTAATAAAAGCGTTACATGCAGCGGAGAAACCAAAGTAACAAAAGATACTCTTACAATTTTGTCCTATTAATTCTATCCATTAGATCTTTATATCTAATCTAATGATTATTAGTTGTTCTCATATGAGAATAATTCCTACTGTTCTCATGGTAGGAGATCCCATGGTTATTGATATTTATAATAGTTTGTTTATTTTTTTTAGTTGGTGAAAACAGAAGTATTTTTGCTTTTGTGATTTTGGTGAAATACAAATGATCATTCATCGGAAAAAATATACAAAATAGAGGGTTTCCGCCTTCCAGTCCAAATCGTGAACAAATTAAAGAGCTGATTTCTCGATAAATAAATCAGAAAACCCGCCAACAACAACAAAAAAATTAGACCCATACATTTCGATAAAATTGAAATGATATAGACAGAATCAGCATGTACGGACTACGGATTGATCCCAATATACGAATCAATCACATGCTAAATACAGAAAATACAAAACTAATTAAAAACCACCTAGGCAGATATCATAACTCTTCAGCTAGCTGGACGATGACAATGAGCAGGGTCGAGTCCAGGACCAGTAGTGGTGGCGGCGGCGAAACACAATACGACGATCAAGGAAAAATGTTGCAAAAAACATGGACCAGTTTCCTAGTCCGATTGGTTGCTAACTGAGTCTGGAAATCTGGACGATTACGTTGATCCCCTCGAACTCGAATCCTCCCATCATATGGATTTCTCTGGCTTACCCTAGAAACAACGAAGATAAAAGCCAACATAAAGAAAGCAACCTCTATTACTCTTGGCTGCTTATCGGCTGGCGGCGTTTTTCCGCCGCCAAATGCTGGTTTCTGCAGCTCCTCATCGTCATCGTCATCATCATCATCATGGTTATGCTGTCTTCCTTTATTAACTATTCCCATCTTCCCGCGTCGGACCTATCCATACGAAAATTCACAACTATCTCCCTCTTCAAATCGTCGCTCAACGTAGATTTCATTTCCTTCGTCTATATCAGTTCCTTGAGGGTGGTTGACTAGCTTGAGCTGCCGGCGCTGATAGGCATCTCCTTTAGCTTTAGCTGTATTGCCAAGCTTATCTCTTCCACTAGTTTCGCCTCAGATCTGAAACATATTGTTTACACCAAAAATTATTTTGAGCAAATACCACATTGGAAAAATACAAAGAATCAAATGGATTTAATAGGCTATTAATTACCTTAGTAATTAAACAACATAAATTGGGTTATGACATAATCTTTTTGGCCTATTTTTTCGTACTAATTATGTCTAGTGTAGTATACGACGATGAAAAGATAATTTTGTTATGTTTCCATCCATATGTAGATGACTACCCAGTTCCATCAGACCAGTGAGATATGGCCTTTGAAAGATGACGACCAAAAATACCACATTGCTTGTTTGTGGAGGTTTGCATGGATTTATTAAGCTTTAATCATTCTATTAAGTTAAAGTGATTAAGTGAGGCCATTGATTTACTACTTTGTCCTCATAGAGGCTCCCCATCAAGGAGGAGGGCATCCCATCGAAGAGGGAAGCCGGCCTCCCCATCAAGGAGGAGGGCATCCCATTGAACAGGGAAATCTGCCTCCTCATCAAGATGGAAACCCTAAGGCCGACTCCATGATGATGATGTCATCATTTCAACCTCCTCATCAGGAGAGAAGGAGGGAAGCCTCTTCGTCAAGAAGGAAGGAGGGAAGCCTCATCAAGGTGGAAACCCTAAGGCCAACTCCATGATGATGATGTCATCATGTCGACCTCCTCGTCAAGAGGGAAGGAGAGAAGCCATCATCATGTCGACCTCCTCATCAAGAGGGAAGGAGGGAAGCCTCCTCATCAAAGGGGAAACCCTAAGGCACAAGGTCTCATGTCGATCCACCAAAGTGAAAGTCTCATGACAATCCATCGAGGTGAGGATCTCGTGTCGACCCATCAAGAGGGAAACCCTAAGGTTAACTCTAGGGGGATGGTGTCATCATGTAAATCTCCTCATTATGATGAAACCCTAGGGGTTGACGTGATCATATCAAATCCTACCTCAGGAGTACAAGCTTCTACCACCAACGTCACTGCTCCTCCAAGGCAGTTGAAAAGAGAAAACCACCACCACGATGATAGCCACGTTCAAGAGATAGGAAGTAACCTCCATAGCAATTACTTCCTCCACGAAAGTTACTTCCTCCAGCTACAGTTACCACTCACATTTTGTCTATAAATATGAGAGGTATTCGACATAGACAGAGGCCCCACACAATCACACAAGCAGACACTCTGCCCAAATATCTACTTTTCTCTGCAATTTCAATTTTAATAGCCATAGTTGTCTTTTCTTTTGGAGCTCTCTCAGAACCTCCATAGGAGTAGCAGTAGATATAGCCAAAAAAACATCAAACACCCTCGTTAGAACATTATTTGGAGAGGTGTGAACCGTGTAAACATTCCTTGTTCCAAGAAGTCAAAAGAGCATTTATTGTGTTCAGACACAAGAGTTTCTACCACCAGAAATAAATTGGCACGCTCGATGGGACATTGTGTTGGATATCATGGCTCCAAGGCGAAAGAACCCAGAGGGAGACCTTCCATCCGGATCTGTGGAGGAGCAAGTGGTTAACACTGAACATGGCCAGACAGTTGAAGATGTTGCTGGAATCCATGGCGACGACAAGGAGGCTAGGCCACAACTTGTGGCGCCAAGTGCTGATCTAGGCGAGGCAATCATGTCACTCCGCCAGACAATGGTGGAGCACCGGCAACTCATGGAGGCTTCAATGGCAGGGAATGCCCAGCAGGCGAACTCTCAAATTGAATCTTTAAGTTCTCATGTTGAAAGACGTTTAAGTCAAGTATTTGATGTAGTTAACAAAAATCAAACTGATTTTCAGGAGTTTAGAAAAATTTTAACGACGTCTTTAGTTCAGTCTAGAGCCTTACCACCTGATGGTCTAGGATAGATGAGCAATGGTGTTGGGAATGTAAGCCATCATCCTGCTAGTGGTCGGAATGGGCAACCATGGCAGGACAACCTCTCACCTCCAGTGGCAAGTCAACCACCTTCCCATCAACATGGGAATGGCAAAAATCTTGCCACCACATCCAACACCCATGTTGAGCAACTGCCTACCCTAGGTTTTGCTCGACAACATAATCCAGAGGCTAGGCCATATGTGGCCTCTGACCGTCCATTCAATATGGATCAAGTACCACCACGTCCTAATGTGAAGGTACCCCCACGTGTATATCCACCACCACCAATATCACTCCAAGTCAATCAACATGGAATGGATCCAACAGGATTCATGCCACCACCGGGGGGGGGGGGCAACCACCAGGGGTACATGATAATAATAATAAGGGAACATGTGGCACAATTGCTCAATGAGCATCTTGGTCTTGGAGGGAGGTCAACCATGCCGCCTGTGTATCGAAAGCCTTATCCAGCGTAGGTGGATAGACACCATCCCTTCCCTAGAGGCTTTAGGGTACCCGAGTTTTCCACTTTCATGGGGACCGGAGATCAGTCTACTGTGGAGCATGTTGGATGATTTATTGTCCAATGTGGTGACGTAGGTGATTTCGTCAAGCTTAGGTTGTTTGGAAACTCATTGACAGGACCAACCTTCGTTTGGTACGTCAACTTGCCTTCCAACTCCATACAAAGTTGGCAACAGATGGAGCAGATCTTCCATGCCCAATTCTATAGATCTGAGCTAGAGGTTTCCATGGCAGACTTGGCATGTATGGGCCAGCAACCAGGAGAGTCAGTTGAGAGTTTCTTGACTAGTTTCAAGAACGCTCGAAACCATGCTTTGTTAACCTAACAGAAAGAGAGTTTGTCAAGCCGGCTCAAGGAAGATTGAACTTCGAACTTAGGAAGAAATTCCAAGATCGAGAGTTCTATGACTTGTTCCAACTCATGTCATGTGCTGTTAGGTATGAATTTCTTCTCCATGAGGAGGAGAATAGGAGGAGTGCCTCAAGGGGGCAATACCTCCCAAATTTTTATTATGCCATCCACCACATCGATGGTGGGGTTGGTGAGGTTGAGGTTGACTTGGCAGAGATAGTGTCAGGGAAACCCTATGTGTGTAGTTCTTTGTCCAAAGTTGATGTTGGGCCACAAGAGGAGAAATCCAATTATGTGCCCATCCAACCAAGGAAGTATTCATTCGATGTGGCAAAGGTAGACTTGATATTTGACCAGCTTTACAAGGATGGTCAAGTCAAGCTCTCTGGGGGGGCGTAACCTCCCATCGCCTGATAAGTTAAAAGGAAGACGATATTGCAAATGGCATAATAGCATGTCTCACTCTACTATTCATGTGTGGTTTTTTGAAATATTTTACAGGATGCCATTGAGAAGAGACGCATCAAGTTCCCTGAGCCAAGGAAAGATGCCATGTTGGTGGATACAAGTCCTTTCCCGGCCACAGTTGGTGTGTACATGGTTAACGCTGATTTCTCCAAGATTGAGTTGCCCCGGTTCAAGCTGGTGTTGGACACAACGCCGCCTCAAGAGGGCAGTTCATCTTCGAATGTACAATCACTCATGCCTCACTTGGTAGGAAAGATGAAGAGAAGTTGTGTGTTTAGTGCAAGAGGAGTCTCAACTTCAGTGAGGTGAAACCAAGCAAGTCCGTTTATCAGAGGCTTGGCCCTCCTCCCAATAGACCAAGGTATCCACCATATGAGATAATGGTGGAGGGAGTGCGACAACCAGTCGGATGGCAGTCAAGGCAATGGTTGGCTCCTGGCCATCCCATGAAGAGGACCTTTCGAATTCCTGCCACATGGTGGTTGGCATACTTATGATATCCAACGTCAACAACCAGAAGCATGGTGGTTGGCATACCTATGATATCCGACGTCAACAACCAGAAGCATGGTGGTTGGCATACCTATGACCTCCTCGTCAAGAGGGAAGGAGGCACTACAAAAAAGTTTACTTTTAGCTACTCCAAAATTACAACAACATGAAAATGCAGTAGCTAATAGTTGGTATTTGCTACGGGCAATCAGTATTTCATGTAGTAATTTGCAGTAGCAAATACTATTTGCCAAACCACTATTTGCTACACTTAGCATCCCAGTCGCAAATAGTAGTGTGGCAAATAGTATTTGCTACTGCAAATTACTACATGAAATAATGATTGCCGTAGCAAATACCAACTATTAGCTACTGCATTTTCATGCCGTTATAATTTTGCAGTAGCTAATAGTAAACTTTTTTGTAGTGAGGGAAGCCATCATCATGTCGACCTCCTCATTAAGAGGGAAGGAGGGAAGCTTCCTCACCGAAGGGGAAACCCTAAGGCACAAGGTCTCATGTCGATCCATCAAAGTGAGGGTCACATGTTGATCCATCAAAGTGAAGCCGACTCCATAATGATGATGTCATCATGTCGACCTCCTCGCCAAGAGGGAAGCATCATATCAATCTCCTCATCAAGGTCTCATGTCAATCCACCGAAGTGAAAGCCTCATGTCGATCCATCGAGGTGAGGATCTCGTGTCAACCCGTTAAGATGGAAACCCTAAGGTTAACTTTAGGGGGATGGTGTCATCATGTCAATCTCCTCATTATGACAAAACCCTAAGGGCTGATTTGATCATATCAAATCCTACCTCAGGAGTACAAGCTTCTACCACCAACGTCACTACTCCTCCAAGGCAGTTGAAGAGAGGAAACTACCACCACCACAATGATAGCCACGTTCAAGAGATAGGAAGTAACTTCCATAGCAGTTACTTCCTCCACGGCAGTTACCACTCACATTTTGTTTATAAATATGAGAGGTATTCGACAGAGACAGAGGCCCCACACAATCACACAAGCAGACACTCTGCCCAAATTTCTACTTTTCTGTGCAATTTCAATTTCAATTGCCATAGTTGTCTTTTCTTTTGGAGCTCTCTCAGAACCTCCATAGGAGTAGCAGTAGATATAGCCAAAAAACATCAAACACCCTCGTTCGAACATTGTTTGGAGAGGTGTGAACCGTGTAAATATTCCTTGTTCTAAGAAGTCAAAAGAGCATTTATTATGTTTAAACACAAGAGTTTCTACCACCAGAAACACATATTAATAATAATGTACATGATTAATAATAATATATTCAATGCGTAACTTTTTCATTCTTTTTGACGTTTACCTACGTACCCTAGTTAATTGAAAAAAAAAAATACATTCACGCAAAAAAAAAAATACTATGCCAAAAAAATACTATATACTATACAATACATTCATTTTGAAAGAAAAAAAAGAACAAAGATTCTTACTCGTTTTCACGCAAACACCAACCGGAAATCCCGGCCACGGCGACCAATGGCTTCCTCCAATTCTGGACCCTCTTCTTCTTAAACGACGTCGCATGACGCTGGAATGCCTCCTCGTAAGCCCCGCTCTGGCAAGCCACATCGCACGGCGAAACGTGGAAGAACACAGGCATCGTCACGACGTGCCGCTCTGCATTCTTATTCTTCTTTACACATCGAACGATCTTGACAAATCTCGTCCAGGCACCACTTTCAGTCAGCGTACCCGGAGGAGAAAACAAGCACGGACAATCTCGATCGTTTGATCGCCGTAGACATCGACGTCTTGATTGTCTCTCCTCTCGGTAACTTCTTGTCGTCCATTAAGGCGTTAACCCTCGAACTCTGGAGCTTGGAGTAGAGATGGTCAACGAACCTCCCCCTCACGTCATCCGCTCGTCGTACTGCGCTGCATGCATGGTGCCGCCTTCTTTTCGGCCATTTTTTTGCGAATGAATGAACTCAGAATTTATAATCTTATTTTCTCAAGAACTGACCATTATACCCTTCTTAATTTGTGCAGTCCGTATTTATACATCTTGCGGTCCGTATTTACTTCGTGCAGTCCGTTTTTACTTTGCCATAATTATATTGGAAGAGATTTAATGCCAAAATTATACCAAAATAGTCATGTCACTGAATTCAACCAAAAGAGTTCCACCACCAGAATTATACTATATAGTTTCGCATCAAGATCCCGCCAAAAGAATTTCACCCTCAAAATTTCTACTTGTATATTTTTGTTGTTAAAAGTATACCAGTAGAGCTCTGACCGGCTCCCCCGCGGGGTCGCCTAATCAAAGATACCTAGCAAGCGATAAGACTTATGTGTATATTATCTTCAAATATTTGTATGTGTTGTGGGGTTCAATCATATTTGATACCCTTGCATTTGAATGTTTGTAAAGTACAATATAGTAACATATGAAGATTCAATCGTCACGATATTTTCATTTATGCATATGTTTTATGTTTGAGGAAATTAATGTTTCTGATTTTAGTGTATTCTTGTAACACACTAAAATAGGGTAGAAATGCAGGGATTATTTAATTCCAAGATACAAGTCACATGTGTAATTTGTTTGGTTAAGACGATGCTTCTAAGGAATCTTAATCCCAGATTGAAAAATAAAGGAAGTTTACTTCCTGAGATATTATGTCAGAGATTGTGTAATTCCCGATTTGAGATCTCAAGTATTGTTGTCGATGGTGATATTCGAGCATAATCCTGGATTCTTTGTTGAGAAAGCTTTCTTCTCGAGTTTATTACTGATTGAACTATTGTAATTTGAAAAACCTGGTGCAGAGATCAACTTATCCCTTGTGGTACTGGAGAAAGTAAACCAAATTGCTTCTAGGGTATTTGCTCTCGACTGGATTTGCTTACTTTCCAGATTTTGGTTCACAATTCATGATTTTAATTCCGAACTGTGTAAAAGCCTTTGCTGAATCTTTTCTAATTTGTTGATGTTTGTTAGACTTGACCTGTGAGAAAAGAACCGTCTGTTAAGGTGTTTGTATTGTGAACGGACTAGTGGAACCTTATTTTGTATCTGCTATTTAAGGATTGAGCTTGCATTTTTCTGTAAACCTTTTGGGGAACCTTGAAACTTGGTTGTTCTCTCCAGTATGTTTCCTTTCGGTGGAATTCTCGCCGGTGGTTTTCGAAATTCCGGTGTACCTGCATTTAATGGATAATTGAAACGCGGATTAGAATCAATTAAAATTATTAGTTGGCATAATCTTAGCCTTTCATGGTGGAAATCTTATCCTCATTTACTGATTGGCCTGTCAAAAATTAAATGGATTTATTTGCCCGGCTATTACTCTGACAACTTTCAATCTCTTAATTTATTCCATGATTTGTATGTTCCGATTTTAACCGGTAATTTATATTCCCTTATTCCCATTGAAAATCATCTTTGCTATTAAATTCCTCTAACTCATCAAGGTTGGATGCAGGACTGTCATTATAATGGTAAATATGGTATGTCTATATCAAGGTAAGGAAATCAACGGAATTTGATTGTAACTAATTTTTATTTTATTTTTGTTAACTCTCAACATTGGAACTATTGAATGCCTAGCGATTAGAGAGGCCCTTTTATGATGTTTGGGAACAAACCTTACAAGTGTAATAATAGAATGAGATGCACAACATGTTAAAAATAAAATAACATAAGGTAAAACCCTTCATTCCTCGGCTCAAAATTTCTCTGCACACATTCTGGCCAAAGAGGCATTGTCGTACCTTCCTAACTCTTTCGGTCACATCGTTAATTGAATAGTTGGTGGATAAATATCCACCCGAAACCCCCGCCCCCCAGCCACCCTTCCTCCCCTTTTTCCTTTTCTTTTTTTAGCTCCTAGGTTGGCTCACGATGTACGATATCTCTTCTGGAGATATCCTGGAAAAAAAACTTGTTTGGTTAGGAAAAAGGGAAAATAACACTTTGCCCCCCTCTGCTTTGCCAAGTTAACAAACAGCTCCCTATACTATAAATCGCTCTTTTTACCCCCTTCTACTTTGACCACTTTACATTTTGAGTCCTTCTATTTCAACTAGCATCTTCATGACGTTAAATCTCGACACAATTGCACACCGACAGACAGATATATGGAAGGTAGGACACTAAGAGTTCGCCAGAAAGATAAATTGAGGAGGTGTAACACCCTCACTTTTGAAATAAAGGGAATTACCAAATTACCCTTTAAAACAGCGGAAAACATAAAATGAAAAAGGGTGCTACGCTTAAACCTTAACATATTTACCAAAAAAATGCCCCGGGCGGGGAACTTGAAAATAAAGTTAAATAGAAGTTGTAAAACTTTTAAATAGAACTTATAATAAAAAAAACATAAGTTGATAACTAAGCCCTAAACTCTTGGGCAAAACTAAAGTGAAAACAAGTCTCGAGAAAACATGAAACATTATTGTCTATGTGGAGGATTACTGGCTAGCACTTACATGTCATGGACATAACATTATTACACAACCAATCCACCTATACTTGTTTATGTGAGATTCGACACTCAATCATGGATACAACGTAATAATAACGACCTGAATAATTTATTCATACTTGATAATAAAAGCATGCTTAATTCATTCATAGAAACATGGCATATAAATAACCTTATTACATAACCAAAACATGGAAAATATCAACTAATCATAGATCATGAAATTCAACGTACACAATAAAGGAATAACATAATTAACGACGTAAAGTAACTTGCAACGACAATATATTACCCTCTTTAACCAACCCACATTGATTCAAGCGGGAGAAACTCACAGTAGAGAATCTAGTCTAGGGAGCCGAACGTCTTTGAGAACCTAAAGACGAGATATTCGATTACACTGGAACCAACTATAAACGGGACAGTTTAGGGCGACGGTTTGGCGACTTGGGAAGGACCACTTCACAACTAATCGTGAAGTGTGACGGTCGGCTTTACTTGACGATGATTATCATCTAAATCTATTATCTTAAGAGAGTAATTTATTGATAAAACACATTCCAATAATACTTTGATTCAATATCTTCTGAAATATATTATTCTGATAACAATTATGAACTTATTAATATTTTAATCACGCTAGGACACAATTTAAACGTTCTAAGATTGATGGTTAATGAATTAACCGAATTCGTAGCTATTAGACTAAACTGAACTAACTGAGAAAGGTAGCTGGGTTCGTTTTAACAAAATTTGAAAGTCACAGACTACTAAGGTAACACGGGGTGACTAATTCGGATACACCCAGAAATTCAGTGACTACGACTGTAACTACCCAAGATCCAGGGGCTGACTTGCGTCGATTCAAAACGTTCAACCAATCCAGTCTGACCAAAATTGGTCAGACCCAGGATGGTCCGACCGTTGTCTTCAACACACAGACTCCCAAAACGCTGGAAACACTCACCGGCGCTAATCCAGATTCCGGCAAGGCTCCGCAACTAAAAAATGACATCTCTGAAATAGTTTCAAACCGGGAAAAAGGATTTTCTTACCTCGAATCAGTGTTTCCGAGATTTGGGATCGATGATTCAAAGCTGGAGGATGGAGGATCGCCACTGCCACTGCTGCTCCTCGTCAGAATACAGGGTTCACGAAACAGGGGTCGACCGTCAAAAGAAAACCTATACATGAATCGGAACTTACGGCTGGAATGAATTTCTTACCAAAGCTGAGCTCGGAATAGACGTCAGGCAGGGGGAAAGCTATTACCGTCGAACTAGAGCGGCGACATGGGCTACGAAAATCAGCATCGGCGCCTCGACCTTACTGGAAACAACGTATGTGTGTGTTGTGGTTTGGAGCGTGGAGATGGGGATGATGGGGTTATGATTTAAACCAAGAACTACGAATTGAAGAAAGAAGGGGGGGTTGAATCGTCCAGGTTCATAAACACCATTAAAACAGCTTTAATGGCCGGAATTCGAAACCACTGCCGGAAAATAAATCCCTCCGTAAAACAGGGCCTTGGGAAGTGAAGAAGACGAATACCAAACCGTCGTTGTTTGGGCTGGGAAGTGTTTAAAATGAATCAAAATAAATACATACGGTATGTTGCTAATTTGTATCAAACTCGAGACCTCTTGCTTGCTGGACAGAGCCACCAACCGCTGGGCCAAGACTAATCATTCGATACAATCTAGGCTGGACTCCTATTAGATCTGATATGCTAGCTAACTATACTCACTATCTAACAACGAAATTAATTTACCATGCAACATTAATTATTAATGGACCATAACCAAATTACTATTTCATGAAGGGGTAGTAATCTAAATATATAATGATTTCTTAATGATTAGAAAATTTTGCTAAGAGTACTTTAGGGATTTTACACCAAATGTCTATAGCTAGGTTCGGGGTGTAACATTTCTCCCCCACTTGAAAAAAATATCGTCCTCGAAATTGATCAATGAGAAAAAAGGGGAACAAGAAATATCAACAGTTAGCAGGAAATCATGACATGACATAATCTTAGGTACTTCGACTTAGAGAACTTGCGTAGGGAACCTTGATTCGGTGGAGTGGACTTGAGACTGGCTTAAATACTGAAAAATTCTTTCAAAATCGAGACTTGATTTCAAAACATTAAATCTTTGAAAACATGGCCGACTTCTAGTACTACTTGGTAAGCCAAGCTGCAGAGAAAGACTGGCTCTGATACCAAAATGTAACTCCCTCACTTTTGAAATAAAGGTAATTACCAAATTACCCTTTAAAATAGCGGAAAACATAAAATGAAAGAGGGTGCTATGATTAAACCTTAACATATTTAACAAAAAAATGCCCCGGCCGGGGAACTTGAAAATAAAGTTAAATAGAAGTTGTAAACCTTTTAAATAGAACTTGTAATAAAAAAAAACATAACTTGATAACTAAGCCCTAAACTCTTGGGCAAAACTAAAGTGAAAACAAGTCTCGAGAAAACATGAAACATTATTGTCTATGTGGAGGATTACTGGCTAGCACTTACCGAATTAGCTCCTCAAGGCTCAAGCTCAAAAGCAACTTCTAACAACCTGGCGGGTAGCTCGGAGTCAGTCTTTCGTGTTCAAAACAATAAAGAAACATGGAAGCGATCCCAATAACTTAGGATAAAGAATCATTTAACAATCATGCAAAGAACTAATCATAACAAATTGACAACTTTATCTACAACACCATCGATGACTTAACTCGAGATTGTTACTCGTGAGATTCACATTCTTAATTGTATTAATCATATCATAAGACTTTTAGACTTGTACTCACCATCATGATTCTTAAGTGACTAATGTTCATTAAACATGACTAAGTAGTAATCATAATTATTAATTCTTAGCTAACGCATGAGGAGTATTAATAGTAGTTAGATAATATCATAAACTAGTGCTCACAAGAATGTAATCAATCATATAACAACAAGCACGTAACATAACTTAATAAAGCATCACTTCACATGTAAACATAATTTAATCATATTACTGATCATGATCTGAGCTGAAAATTATAACACACATAACATGTCATCTCAAGACTTGACTTAACTTACTTCTGATAACTTTTACTTAGGATAGGGGCCCCTCTAACTCGTCTAACTAGCCCTACGCCCGAAATGAAATAACTGAAAATGTCTGGGAGCACGTATCCATCAAACAAAAGGTGGATGGGGACTTGAACCCACATCTCTTAACTTAATGGATGGGGACCTGAACCCGCATCTCTTAACTGAGTGGATGGGGACTTGAACCCGCATCTCTTAACTGAGTGGATGGGGACTTTAACCTGCATCTCTTAACTGAGTGGATGGGGACTTGAACCCGCACCTCTTAATTGTGCTGGGGGCGAGGGACTACCTAGAGAGACACATTTTATTAACCACCTAATAATTACCTAGGTGAGGTGTGTGACTCTCCAAACTTACAACCTTAATCTAAAGAACGTAACCATAACATGCACATGTGGACAAACCATAATTAACATAAATAGAACCATAAACAACCAAAACCTTAATCACATCAACATAACACACATGTGTAAACAAATCATCATCAACATAACTTGAGAGACACGTTATCAATTCACCTAATAATTGTCTATGTGGAGGATTACTAGCTAGCACTTACATATCATGGACATAACATTATTACACAACCAATCCACCTATACTTGTCTATGTGAGATTTGACACTCAATCATGTATACAACGTGATAATAACGACATGAGTAATTTATTCATACTTGATAATCAAAGCATGCTTAATTCATTCATAGAAACATGGCATATAAATAACCTTATTACATAACCAAAATATGGAAAATATCAACTAATCATAGATCATGAAATTCCAACGTACACAATAAAAGAATAACATAATTAACGACGTAAAGTAACTAGCAACGACAAGATATTACCCCCTTTAACCAACCCACCTTGCTTCAAGCGGGAGAAACTCACAGTAGAGAATCTGGTCTAGGGAGCCGAATGTCTTTGAGAACCTAAAGACGAGATATTCGATTACACTGGAACCAACTATAAACGGGACAGTTTAGGGCGACAGTTTGGCGACTTGGGAAGGACCACTTCACAACTAATCATGAAGTGTGACGGTCGGCTTTACTTGACGATGATTATCATCTAAATCTATTATCTTTGGAGAGTAATTTATCGATAAAACACATTCCAATAATACCTAGATTGAATATCTTCTGAAATATATTATTCTGATAACAATTATGAACTTATTAATATTTTAATCACGCTAGGTCACAATTTAAACGTTCTAAGATTGACGTTTAACGAATTAACCGGATTCGTAGCTATTAGACTAAACTGAACTAACTGAGAAAGTTAGCTAGGTTCGTTTTGACAAAATTTGTAAGTCACGAAACACTAAGGTAACATGGGGTGACTGATTCGGATACACCCAGAAATTCAGTGATTATGACTGTAACTACCAAAGATCCAAGTGATGACTTGCGTCGATTCAAAACGTTCAACCAGTCCGGTCTGACCGAAATTGGTCAGACCCAGGATGGTCCGACCATTGTCTTCAACCCACAGACTCCCAAAACGCTGGAAACACTCGCCGGCGCTAATCCAGATTCCGGCAAGGCTCCGCAACTAAAAAACAACAGCTCTGAAACGGTTTCAAATTGGGAAAAGAAATTTCTTACCTCAGATCAGTGTTTCCGGGGTTTGGGATCGATGATTCAAAGCTGGAGGATGGAGGATCGCCACTGCCACTGCTGCTCCTCGTCAGAATACAGGGTTTCACAAAACAGGGGTCGGCCGTCAAAAGAAAACCTATACATGTCAGAACTTACGGCTGGAATGAATTTCTTACCAAAGCTGAGCTCGGAATAGACGCCGGGCAGGGGGGAAGCTATTGTCGTCGAACTGGAGCGGCGGCATGGGCTACGAAAATCGGCACCAGCGCCTCGACCTTACTGGAAACAACGTATGTGTGTGTTGTGGTTTGGTGCGTGGAGATGGGGACGATGGGGTTATGATTTCAACCAAGAATTATGAATTGAAGAAAGAAGGGGGCTTGAATCGTCCAGGTTCATAAACACCATTAAAACAGCTTTAATGGCCGGAATTCGAAACCACCGCCGGCAAATAAATCCCTCTGTAAAACAGTGCCTTGGGAAGTGAAGAAGACGACTGCCAAACCGTTGTCGTTTGGGCTGGGAAGTGTTTAAAATGAATCAAAATGAATACATACGGTCTGCTGCTAATTTGTATCAAACCCGAGACCTCTTGCTTGCTAGATAGGCCCACCAACCGCTGGGCCAAGACTAATCATTCGATACAATCTAGGCTGGAGTCCTATTACATCTGATATGCTAGCTAACTATACTCACTATCTAACAACGAAATTAATTTACCACGCAACGTTAATTATTAATGGACCATAACCAAATTACTATTTCATGAAGGGGTACTAACTAAATATATAATGATTTCTTAATGATTAGAAAATTTTGCTAAGGGTACTTTAGGGATTTTACACCAAATGTCTATAGCTAGGTTTGGGGTGTAACATTTCTCCCCCACTTGAAAAAAATATCGTCCTCGAAATTGATCAATGAGAAAAAAGGGGAACAAGAAATATCAACAGTTAGCAAGAAATCATGACATGACATAATCTTAGGTATTTCGACTTAGAGAACTTGCGTAGGGAACCTTGATTCGGTGGAGTGGACTTGAGACTGGCTTAAATACTGAAAAATTCTTTCAAAACCGAGACTTGATTTCAAAACATTAAATCTTTGAAAACATGACCGACTTCAAGTACTACTTGGTAAGCCAAGCAGCAGAGGAAGACCGGCTCTGATACCAAAATGTAACACCCTCGCGTTTGAAATAAAGGTAATTATCAAATTACCCTTTAAAATAGCAGAAAACATAAAATGAAAGAGGGTGCTACGATTAAACCTTAACATATTTAACAAAAAAATGCCCCGATCTAGGAACTTGAAAATAAAGTTAAATAGAAGTTTTAAAACTTTTAAATAGAACTTATAATAAAAAAAACATAACTTCATAACTAAGCCCTAAACTCTTGGGCAAAACTGAAGTGAAAACAAGTCTCGAGAAAACATGAAACATTTGTCTCTCATGTCCTAGTCTTACATCACTGTAGACACCACTCCACGTATCGAATCAACTCCTCAAGGCTCAAGCTGAAAAGCAACTTCTAACAACCTGGTGGGTGGCTCGGAGTCAGTCTTTCGTGTTCAAAACAATAAAGAAACATGGAAGCGATCCCAATAACTTAGGATAAAGAATCATTTAACAATCATGCAAAGAACTAATCATAACTAATTGACAACTTTATCTACCACACCATCGATGACTTAACTCGAGATTGTTACTCGTGAGATTCACATTCTTAACTGTATTAATCATATCATAAGACTTTTAGACTTGTACTCACCATCATGATTCTTAAGTGACTAATGTTCATTAAACATGACTAAGTAGTAATCATAATTATTAATTCTTAGCTAACGCATGAGGAGTATTAATAGTAGTTTGATAATATCATAAACTAGTGCTCACAAGAATGCAATCAATCATATAACAACAAGCACGTAACATAACATAATAAAGCATCACTAATCATCACTTCACATGTAAACATAATTTAATCATATTACTGATCATGATCTGAGCTGAAAATTATAACACACATAACATGTCATCTCAAGACTTGACTTAACTTACTTCTGATAACTTTTACTTAGGATATGGGCCCCTCTAACTCGTCTAACTAGCCCTACGCCCGAACTGAAATAACTGAAAATGTCTGGGAGCACGTATCCATCAAACAAAAGGTGGATGGGGACTTGAACCCACATCTCTTAACTTAATGGATGGGGACCTGAACCCGCATCTCTTAACTGAGTGGATGGGGACTTGAACCCGCATCTCTTAACTGAGTGGATGGGGACTTGAACCCGCATCTCTTAACTGAGTGGATGGGGACTTGAACCCGCACCTCTTAACTGTACTGGGGGCAAGGGACTACCTAGAGAGACACATTTTATTAACCATCTAACAATTACCTAGGTGAGGTGTGTGACTCTCCAAACTTACAACCTTAATGTAAAGAACGTAACCATAACATGCACATGTGGACAAACCATAATTAACATGAATAGAATCATAAACAACCAAAACCTTAATCACATCAACATAACACACATGTGTAAACAAATCATCATCAACATAACTTGAGAGACACGTTATCAATTCACCTAATAATTGTCTATGTGGAGGATTACTAGCTTGCACTTACATGTCATGGATAACATTATTACACAACCAATCCATCTATACTTGTCTATGTGAGATTCGACACTCAATCATGGATACAACGTAATAATAACGACATGAGTAATTTATTCATACTTGATAATAAAAGCATGCTTAATTCATTCATAGAAACATGGCATATAAATAACCTTATTACATAACCAAAACATGGAAAATATCAACTAATCATAGATCATGAAATTCAATGTACACAATAAAAGAATAACATAATTAACGACGTAAAGTAACTAGCAACGACAAGATATTACCCCCTTTAACCAACCCACCTTACTTCTAGCGGGAGAAACTCACAGTAGAGAATCTGGTCTAGGGAGCCGAATGTCTTTGAGAACCTAAAGACGAGATATTCGATTACACTGGAACCAACTATAAACGGGACAGTTTAGGGCGACGGTTTGGCGACTTGTGAAGGACCACTTAACAACTAATCATGAAGTGTGACGGCCGGCTTTACTTGACGATGATTATCATCTAAATCTATTATCTTAGGAGAGTAATTTATCGATAAAACACATTCCAATAATACCTAGATTGAATATCTTCTGAAATATATTATTCTGATAACAATTATGAACTTATTAATATTTTAATCACGCTAGGTCACAATTTAAACGTTCTAAGATTGACGGTTAACGAATTAACCGGATTCGTAGCTATTAGACTAAACTGAACTAACTGAGAAAGTTAGCTGGGTTCGTTTTGACAAAATTTGAAAGTCACAGACCACTAAGGTAACACGGGGTGACTGATTCGGATACACCCAGAAATTCAGTGATTATGACTGTAACTACCAAAGATCCAGGGGATGACTTGCGTCGATTCAAAACGTTCAACCAATCCGGTCTGATCGAAATTGGTCAGACCCAGGATGGTCCGACCGTTGTCTTCAACCCACAAACTCCCAAAACGTTGGAAACACTCGCCGACGCTAATCCAGATTCCGGAAAGGCTCCGCAACTAAAAAACAACAGCTCTGAAACGGTTTCAAACCAGGAAAAGGATTTTCTTACCTCGGATCAGAGTTTCCGGGGTTTGGGATCGATGATTCAAAGATGGAGGATGGAGGATCGCCACTGCCACTGCTGCTCCTCGTTAGAATACAGGGTTTCACAAAACAGGGGTCAGCCGTCAAAAGAAAACCTGTACAAGAGTCAGAACTTACGGCTGGAATGAATTTCTTACCAAAGCTGAGCTCGGAATAGACGTCGGGCAGGGGGAAAGCTATTGTCGTCGAACTGGAGCGGCAGCATGGGCTACGAAAATCGGCACCGGCGCCTCGACCTTACTAGAAACAACGTATGTGTGTGGTGTGGTTTGGTGCATGGAGATGGGGACGATGGGGTTATGATTTCAACCAAGAACTATGAATTGAATTCAACCAAGAACTATGAATTGAAGAAAGAAGGGGGGTTGAATCGTCCAGGTTCATAAACACCATTAAAACAGCTTTAATGGCCGAATTCGAAACCACCGCCGGCAAATAAATCCCTCTGTAAAACAGGGCCTTGGGAAGTGAAGAAGACGACTGCCAAACCGTCGTCGTTTGGGTTGGGAAGTGTTTAAAATGAATCAAAATAAATACATATGGTTTGCTGCTAATTTGTATCAAACCCGAGAACTCTTGCTTGCTAGACAGGCCCACCAACCGTTGGGCCAAGACTAATCATTCGATACAATCTAGGCTGGACTCCTATTACATCTGATATGCTAGCTAACTATACTCACTATCTAACAACGAAATTAATTTACCACGCAACGTTAATTATTAATGGACCATAACCAAATTACTATTTCATGAAGGGGTACTAACTAAATATATAATGATTTCTTAATGATTAGAAAATTTTGCTAAGGGTACTTTAGGGATTTTACACCAAATGTCTATAGCTAGGTTCGGGGTGTAACATTTCTCTCCCACTTGAAAAAAATATCGTCCTCGAAATTGATTTCAAAACATTAAATCTTTGAAAACATGACCGACTTCCAGCACTACTTGGTAAGCCAAGCAGCAGAGGAAGACCGGCTCTGATACCAAAATGTAACACCCTCGATTACCAAATTACCCTTTAAAATAGCGGAAAACATAAAATGAAAGAGGGTGCTACGATTAAACCTTAACATATTTAACAAAAAAATGCCCCGGCCTAGGAACTTGAAAATAAAGTTAAATAGATGTTGCAAAACTTTTAAATAGAACTTGTACTAAAAAAAACATAACTTGATAACTAAGCCCTAAACTCTTGGGCAAAACTGAAGTGAAAACAAGTCTCGAGAAAACATGAAACATTTGTCTCTCATGTCCTAGTCTTACATCACTGTAGACACCACTCCACGTATCGAATCAACTCCTCAAGGCTTAAGCTCAAAAGCAACTTCTAACAACCTGGTGGGTGGCTCGGAGTCAGTCTTTCGTGTTCAAAACAATAAAGAAACATGGAAGCGATCCCAATAACTTAGGATAAAGAATCATTTAACAATCATGCAAAGAACTAATCATAAAAAATTGACCACTTTATCTACAACACCATCGATGACTTAACTCGAGATTGTTACTCGTGAGATTCACATTCTTAACTGTATTAATCATATCATAAGACTTTGAGACTTGTACTCACCATCATGATTCTTAAGTGACTAATGTTCATTAAACATGACTAAGTAGTAATCATAATTATTAATTCTTAGCTAACGCATGAGGAGTATTAATAGTAGTTTGATAATATCATAAACTAGTGCTCACAAGAATGCAATCAATCATATAACAACAAGCACGTAACATGACTTAATAAAGCATCACTAATCATCACTTCACATGTAAACATAATTTAATCATATTACTGATCATGATCTGAGCTGAAAATTATAACACACATAACATGTCATCTCAAGACTTGACTTAACTTACTTCTGATAACTTTTACTTAGGATAGGGGCCCCTCTAACTCGTCTAACTAGCCCTACACCCGAACTGAAATAACTGAAAATGTCTAGGAGCACGTATCCATCAAACAAAAGGTGGATGGGACTTGAACCCACATCTCTTAACTTAATGGATGGGCCTGAACCCGCATCTCTTAACTGAGTGGATGGGGACTTGAACCCGCATCTCTTAACTGAGTGGATGGTGACTTGAACCCGCATCTCTTAACTGAGTGGATGGGGACTTGAACCCGCACCTCTTAACTGTGCTGGGGGCGAGGGAATACCTAGAGAGACACATTTTATTAACCACCTAATAATTACCTAGGTGAGGTGTGTGACACTCCAAACTTACAACCTTAATCTAAAGAACGTAACCATAACATGCACATGTGGACAAACCATAATTAACATGAATAGAACCATAAACAACCAAAACCTTAATCACATCAACATAACACACATGTGTAAACAAATCATCATCAACATAACTTGAGAGACACGTTATCAATTCACCTAATAATTGTCTATGTGGAGGATTACTAGCTAGCACTTACATGTCATGGACATAACATTATTACACAACCAATCCACCTATACTTGTCTATGTGAGATTCGACACTCAATCATGGATACAACGTAATAATAACGACATGAATAATTTATTCATACTTGATAATAAAAGCATGCTTAATTCATTCATAGAAACATGGCATATAAATAACCTTATTACATAACCAAAACATGGAAAATATCAACTAATCATAGTTCATGAAATTCAACGTACACAATAAAGGAATAACATAATTAACGACGTAAAGTAACTAGCAACGACAAGATATTACCACCTTTAACCAACCCACCTTGCTTCAAGCGGGAGAAACTCACAGTAGAGAATCTGGTCTAGGGAGCCGAACGTCTTTGAGAACCTAAAGACGAGATATTCGATTAGACTGGAACCAACTATAAACGGGACAGTTTGGGGCGACGGTTTGGCGACTTGGGAAGGACCACTTCACAACTAATCATGAAGTGTGACGGTCGGCTTTACTTGACGATGATTATCATCTAAAACTATTATCTTAGGAGAGTAATTTATTGAAAAAACACATTCCAATAATACCTTGATTAAATATCTTCTGAAATATATTATTCTGATAACAATTATGAACTTATTAATATTTTAATCACGCTTGGACACAATTTAAACGTTCTAAGATTGACGGTTAACGAATTAACCGAATTCGTAGCTATTAGACTAAACTGAACTAACTGAGAAAGTTAGTTAGGTTCGTTTTGACAAAATTTGAAAGTCACAGACCACTAAGGTAACACGGGGTGACTGATTCGGATACACCCAGAAATTCAGTGATTATGACTGTAACTACCAAAGATCCAGGGGATGAATTGCGTCGATTCAAAACGTTCATCCAATCCGGTCTGACCGAAATTGGTCAGACCCAGGATGGTCTGACCGTTGTCTTCAACCCACAGACTCCCAAAATGCTGGAAACACTCGCCGGCGCTAATCCAGATTCTGGCAAGGCTCCGCAACTAAAAAACGACAGCTCTGAAACGGTTTCAAACCGGGAAAAGGATTTTCTTACCTCGGATCAGTGTTTCCGAGGTTTGGGATCGATGATTCAAAGCTGGAGGATGAAGGATCGCCACTGCCACTACTGCTGCTCGTCAGAATAGAGGGTTTCACGAAATAGGGGTCGACCGTCAAAAGAAAACCTATACATGAATCGGGACTTACGGCTGGAATGAATTTCTTACTAAAGCTGAGCTCGGAATAGACGTCGGGCAGCGGGAAAGCTATTGTCGTCGAACTGGAGCGGCGGCATGGGCTACGAAAATCGGCACCGGTGCCTCGACCTTACTGGAAACAACGTATGTGTGTGTTGTGGTTTGGTGCGTGGAGATGGGGACGATGGGGTTATGATTTCAACCAAGAATTACGAATTGAAGAAAGAAGGGGGGTTGAATCGTCCAGGTTCATAAACACCATTAAAACAACTTTAATGGCCGGAATTCGAAACCACCGCCGGCAAATAAATCCCTCTGTAAAACAGGGCCTTGGGAAGTGAAGAAGACGACTGCCAAAACGTCTTCGTTTGGGCTGGGAAGTGTTTAAAATGAATCAAAATTAATACATACGGTCTGCTGCTAATTTGTATCAAACCCGAGACCTCTTGCTTGCTGGACAGGCCCACCAAACGTTGGGCCAAGACTAATCATTCGATACAATCTGGGCTGGACTCTTATTAGATCTGATATGCTAGCTGACTATACTCACTATCTAACAACGAAATTAATTTACCACGCAACGTTAATCATTAATGGACCATAACCAAGTTACTATTTCATGAAGGGGTACTAATCTAAATATATAATGATTTCTTAATGATTAGAAAATTTTGCTAAGGGTACTTTAGGGATTTTACACCAAATGTCTATAGCTAGGTTCGGGGTGTAACAGGAGGTATCACGATGAGTATGGTGAAATACGAAAGGTTTTAGAATCATATGTTTTATTCATCGATTTCATCCTATGTAATTATATATACTTATATTCTCAATTAAAAACACATAGTAAGCTAATACATGACTATTGGAGCTAACGTACTATACAGAATGTGCACCAATTAACTTAATGAAGACGATAGTTGGAATGGAAGGACCCAAAATGCAATGTCGTCAAACTAGGAGGGGGTAAAAAGAGCGATTTATAGTATAGGGGGCTGTTTGTTAAGTTGACAAAGTAGAGGAGGCCAAAGTGATATTTTCCTTAAGAAAACTTAGGTTATTAATATAAATTCATAGCAACACTATTATTATTAGTGAAGGCTTGAATGATAAATTATATTAACAAACTAAAGTTTTTAAATTTGATTTTTTATTTTTGATTTTTCAAAATTTTTTGCGGTTGAAAATTTGGTTGGATTCGAAATTCAAATAAACCGATTCTTGATTTAAAAATTTAATGAATTTTGGGGCTAAATATTGGGTCAAATTTGGGCCGATTTTTTAAACAAAAATCAGGCCTAAAACCCCTCATTTTTATGAGCATGCAAGTGAGGAAGGGAGGAGAAAAAAATCATGTTAATTCACATGTGTTGTATGTTTTGAATTCGATTTGAACAAAGAGTTGTTTTTATCTAGGCAATTCGATTTAGGTTAATGGTTAAAATTTATTAACCAATCATAATTAGTTAATCAATGGTTAACTGATTGATCGGTTAGTCAAGGGGAAATTAAATATTTTTTAGCAAGTCGGTCAACTGTAAAATCGTTGTTAACTGCCAGTTAACCAATCTTGACCGAAATAATAATGAAATAATGATTTCTAATTCTAGTGCTCAGTTAAACAATTTATGATATTATTTAATTTACATGGAATTTCAAGGTCAAAATTGGTTAAATCGGTCAGAACTTGGCAAACACTACAACAAAACATGGCTACAGTGGCACATCGTATTTGCCTCTAAAAGTCATTTTTTGCCTCTATAGAGTTTTAGAGGCAGATAGTTTAAGTGCCACTAACGCTGTTGCGGCTAAAGGTCTTTAGAGGCAAATACGGTGGCACGTGTTATTTGTCACTAATGGAAGAATTAGTGGCAGATATAAATGTTAGTAATTGCTACTTTAAACAACTATTATTCTGTCATCTTAGCCACCCTTTAGAGGCACTTATTTTTGTTGCTGATAATTTTTTTTAGAGGCACATATATATGCTTTGAAAAACGTAAATTTCTCCTTAATAATTATTAGAAAAAAAAATCATCAATGTTTATTATTATATATATATATATCACCTTGTTTAAAAAAATTATATTTTATATATACAAAAAGTACATAGTTTACAAGTTATCTACTACTACAAATTTTAATCATACAACATATAGAGACAATTGTAGATTATCTAGCTCTAAATATTTTAATCGTACAACCTATAAAGCTGGTTCTAAATTATCTACCTCTAAATTGAAGGAATTTTCCGTATAACATATAGAGGCAATTATAAATTATCTGCCTCTAAAGGAATTTTCTGTATAAATTATAAAGGCAGTTATAAATTATATGTCTCTAAAGCAATTTTCCGTGTAACTTATAGAGGCAGTTATAAATTATCTGCCTCTAAAGGAACTTTCCATATCTTAATAATCTTAATGGTAGTATGGTATAATTGGTTTTGACATATAAGATAGAACCCTTCTCACAAATTTCCACATCATCACTTAATTTTTAAATCAAAATTCAATTATTTCTCTTTTTTTTCATTAAATGTTGAATGTAATTAAACACCACATGAATGAAATTTTAAGTAATTTGATGTTCAACTATATTATCTTAACATAACTAATATATGAAAAAATAATTTTAAATTATAATATTTTATAAAAAATTATTGCATTTTCTTATAAATGTTATTAAAACACTTTTTTAATCACTTCAACAATAATCATTCAGTTTATTATAGCTACATACATATATTTATAAATTATAGACATGAAAAATAATAAACATAATATTTTGTCTTGGAAATTTAAATATAAATAAATATTCAATAAAATGTAAATCAACTAGGTTAAATGATGATAATATGAATAAATAAGTATTAAATACTTGATAATAAAACATCATAGACACTTTTGGAGGTATCAGTGGTGCATTCTTTCTCAATTTTAATTATTTAAATAAATCTATGGATCTCTAATTATTCAATCAATAAATCATCATACAAAAATTTCATTTGTTTATATTATTAGTTTAGGGATTTTGGTTATCGATCAGTTCGATCATGTTGCATATTTGTAAGAATTATATTATGAAAGAAGTATATTTATAGAATTGGACTATGTTGATTTATGAGAAGTATGGTCCACTAGATAACGAGTTAATAAGATTATACGAGTTATACATGTTGTGGGTTCAATTGAATTACCAATAGGTTAGACAGTGATTATCATGTACTTAAATATATTGTTTACTTTTGCCATGGTTGTGGTTGGATATTGAGGAGTTACACAAGCTAATTAGTCTCGAGTTGAGTTGAGTTTAATAGGGAGCATGTTAGTCATGTCACATGTAATTTAAATTATGAATTCATCCTATTGCAAGCTTATAAGGGTTGATTGACAATAAATTTTAATCACCTCGCGTAAGACTTGAGTAAAACTGATGGATATATTTAAGAAAATTATGTTAAAATTGTAGAAAATTAGAGTTAATAAGGGTCAAGACACTTAATGCTTGGGGAAACATGCATAATATTAATTTGTTCGTGCTTGATGTTCCAACCTATGATTTTGATGACATGTGTATCGATTGCCTAAAGCGATCGATGGTGTCTGACAAATGAAAAAGAATGTGACTGGAAAAATGTTGGAGATTTTCATGGCATGGCGACAAGAAGTCGTGTGGTTTAAGACAGGGATATGATTTTGAATATGGATATATGATTCTCATCCTACATTGGTTTTTTGGTTCGCGACACATCTATGAATTTTTATTTAAATAGATATATATTTCTTTCCGATTAAATTTAAATAATTATTCGTATCATTCCTCACACCTAAATCTAATAGCTTCCAAGAAATAAAAATATTATATGACTACCATTGTTACATAAAATTCCCGACCAACAGGTCGGGTCCAAAACTAGTAACTTATAGAGGCAGTTATAAATTATTTGCCTCAACAAATTTAATCCTACAACTTTTTAAAACAGTTATAAATTATCTGTCTCTAAAACTATAAAATAATATTTATTAAACTTAAAATAAATAAAATAAAATACAATTAGAGACAGATATTTGCATCTATAGAGGCACATATAGTATTTGTTCTTTAAAAGTATATTTAGAGGCAAATATTTTATGTGCCTCCGTGAATCTGCCTCTGTAGCCAGGTTATGTTGTAGTGAAATTGATTTGTTCAAAATACGATCGATTAGACCAGAAATTTATAGGTCACGGTTAATTTTTGGTTGATCGAATATTTGTTGGTTTTCGGCCCATTTTTTTGGCAATCATTGATAAAAACTTCTTGGAAGTTAGCTAACCATAGGTCAACCGATTTTGATTGGTCAATGACCTAATCAACCGACTCTCATTCCTATGTTTATCCATGGGTGAACCAATACAACTCTTCATCCTTCCATGGCCTATAAAAAGAGGGATCCTCCTCATTTCTCAAAGACATCAATTCTCACATCTCTCGCTCCTCACAAGTTCTCAAAGATTTCTTCATAGTCATCTAAGCCTTAAATTTGAAGGTTTGTAGTTTTATCCCAATAAGAAATTTCTTGTAATCCTAGGCTGATTGAAACTAAAAAATATTCTTCACTGAAAGTGATTTCATCACAACTCTAACAAAATATCCTAGTCACAACTTGGTTCGAGTTGATTGCGCCTTGAAGCCCTCTACTATTCGACTAGAGTATCATACATACTCGGTAAATCGAATCATAGGTTCCAACAGCTTGGTGATGCCATAATCGGACTGCCAAAAAAATTCTATGCAGATCATCAATGACTCTGTTCTTGTTAAATGTTAACAGGGAAGCCTAGTGGCAGAGTATCTTCAAATTGTATCTCTAAACCTCTAGTTTCTCCTTATCATCTATTGTACTTGTTCCTTTGCTTAGTTCCAACAAAAGGATCTGAAGCTAGATAACTTCTTGAAATGACAATGAGGATGATTTTCTTATAATTACTGATAAGATTTTGACTTTGTTCATACATTCATATAAATTCTCGCATTACATCAAACACTCGAGTTAAATTTAAATTTCTTCTGCTGCTCTATATGATTTAGCTTCAACTTTTTAAAACTGAAGCTTATGAAGAGAAGTTTCCAGAGTCTGATAAACAGCATGCCAGCCATTCTGGGCAGGATGAACCATATCCCAGAACAAGGATATATTTGGGTTGTTGCAGACAACATATTTCTTTGCTCCAGTGCTCTTGTCCACATCTCCACAGTTGTGATCACTGCTCACTCCAATACAGCACGGCTTAAGTATATTACGCTCAGAATCGGCTTTCCCTGGAATCATGAAATTATATGTACATGAGATTGACTAAATGATCTTCTTAATGCTGTGGTGAGATAGAGGGAGTTGCTAAAGGATCACCTGAACTGTTTGATTTCTTCAACTCATCCATAAATGCACTGAATGTGTCCAGAATTTCGAAAGCATTACTCTTGGTCCTGTCGTTTAGCGATTTCACTGATTCTTGCAGCAGCTGGTTGTGGAACTTGGCCGCAGAGTTCCAGGTTTCGCTGCAATCCCGGAACGAGTTTTTGACAGCTACGGCTGGCAAACAGCCTATTGGAGGTAATGTGGTAACTGCTACTTTTGCAACTCCTAAACTATTGATTAGGATTAAGTTGCTGGAAAGCTGAGCTATGACCCTTTTAGTCAGATTTGGCAATTCCTGCCAATATTTCCCATCAGAAAGTTGACATTTTTAACAATCATATAAAGTTGATGAATCAAGGAAAACAAAGTGGTTAACCAACCTGGATTTTCCCACTTTTCTGGATATAAGTCAAGTAGTCATTACCCGCTATGGACACAAAAGCAATGGAAGAGTTGATGAGGTCTTGTTTCCTGTATGTTTTTTGTTCAATCCTCTTCTGGAAAAGATTGATCTGGGAAGCCATGTTTGGAGCTTGGATCAACGTGTCAAAGACTCCAGTTCCACCATAAGCAAAGTTCATCCCATACTGAACACGACGAGACCCTTCTGTAGTTTTCATCATTGTGTAGGGTACTGGAGAGTCTACCCCCAAAAACGAAGCTGTAAAAAACGTAGTAGCAAGGAATGTTCAAGTCCTGCTTGTTAGTAAACAATATAAAATCAATTCGATATTCTCTCCCAACAACTCGAGTTATTGGGATGTAACGGTTGATGACACTGCTGAAGTTGTCAATGAAGCAAAAAGAGGAAGACATTTTACCTATGTAATCGGTGAAGATTCGACCATCAGAGAACCGACCAGCTGGCTTTCCAGGAAATGTGATCCCATAGGGCTGATTCCAGGAGCCAGCAGACTTGTCCCAGTTGCCGGTATCAGCATACGAGTCCCCGAAGACGAAAAGCTTCACAGAAGCAGCAGATTTGGTAATACCTGTGAACAAAACAAGGCAAGTGTAGGTGAGTGTGCTGGTGATGAAAGATTAAAGTCATGAAGAAGGCGCAGCAGAAGAGACCAGCTGCAAATAAGCAGGAGAGGCAGAGTAAAGTAGAAAAAGATTGATGCTTATCCATTGTATATGAAAATATGGTGTAATGAATGAATGAGAGAGGTTGAATTTATATGTGTAGGTTGGGATGAGAGGTGGGTAGTAAATGTGAGTATAAATTCATGAAGGTGGGTTCAACTAACTCTTTTAAATATGGTACAGGGAAGGTTTCTGCTTTCGTTCTTTGTTTCTTTTGTTTGTGAGTCAATCCATGAGCCATTGGAAATCAGGCCTCCACCTGGGCAAGCCGTATCTTTTCTTGTCCAATTTGCTAAATTTAAGGCGGGAGGTCTGAGGTGTCTCCATTCTCCTGTTAGTATTGACTCTTGGATTAAAATTAGCTTTCCGATTTGGTTAACACTGAGGATTAGGGGTGGGAAGCCCGGCCCGTTTGACCGGGCTTTTACCCGGCCCAACCCGGTCAAACCGGGCTCCGGGCTACCCAAAACCCGAAATATTAATAGGCGGGCCGGGCCCGGGCTATGAAAAGGGGCCTAAACCGGGTTTCGGGCTTTCCGGGTAAAGCCCGGCCCGGCCCGGGCCCGACCCGGTGATCACCACTAAAAAAATCAGCACAATGGCATAAGTACTCCAACTGTACTGCATACGAAATACTTGCATTTATAGCACAAAAATTACAGTCCATACTACCATTTTTAACCAAAAAAATGTTGTAGTTCAAGCATACACCTTTCTATTTTTCTTTCTAATTTAAATAATTTTCGATTGTGAACATTCCAATCAACGATAAGGTGTACAAATAATATGACGTGGCACGTACAATCAACATATCAGATGGAAAATAGATGAAAAATTAAACAGAGGGGCATATTTGTTAAACTTTTCAAAGTAGAGGGTGTTAAATCGGTTAGAAAATAGTAAAAGGGTATGTTTGTTAACTTTGCATAGTAGAAGAGTAAAAATGTGTATTACCCCAAAAAGAAAAAGACAACATTATCTATATTCTATATGCGAGTGAAAGAGAGCAAGATTTGTATTTTTCATCTGAGTTGTTACCCATCCATGAACCGTACCTATAACAAGCTTCTTTGCAGAGTATTCTCCGTACTCATCCCGTAACCCAATCAATGTGGATATCCTCAGTAGGGGTGGGAACTCCGGGCTACTCGGCCCGGTCCGGCCCGGTTTGACCGGGTTTCGGGCTACCCGGATGGTGGTTTGAAGAACCCGGGCCCGGCCCGGGCTACTGACCGGGTAGCCCGAAACCCGGTCAAACCGGGTAGCCCGGAATTTAACCCGGCTGAGCCCAATCATTATTATACGACTACGTTTCATTTCTTTCCTTCTCTCCTGAATCTCCAATTCTGTTCTCCAATACGGGTGAGCCCAAAGATTACCACAAACACCTCCGTACATAATAGTGATGTGCTTTTCCTTTATCTTTTCTTTTTAATTTAAATATTTTCACCTTGTAGACATCCCAATTAGCGATGTTGTGGACAAATAATATGACGTAGCACGTATAATCAACTCATTAGACGAAAAATAGATGAAAAGATAAATGGAGGGGCATATTTGTTAAACTTTTCAAAGTAGAGGGTGTTAAAATCGGTCAGAAAATAGTAAAGGGACATGTTTGTTAACTTTGCATAGTAGAGGGGCAAAAAAGTGTATTAACCCTTTGTTTTTTTACTAAATAGATACATTTTTATATAAATTAGTTATACTTGATGATATTTCATTTTCATAATTTTAGAAGGAAATACTGAAACATGTGGAAGATGAGATATCTACATATATCTGAAACCCGATGGGATGAGAATAAGAATATATATAAATTGTCTGTCATGTATGGAAATGAAAAATATGGATTAGAATTAATAGGAATGAAAATCGGAACAACTTATGATGTTGAAGCTGCCTACGTGTAGATTCATTCAAATGTGATGATCCTACGTTTGAATGAATCTACACGTAGACGGCTTCAGCACCATTGTGGTGCTGAAGTTTCAACACTCTAATATTTTGCATGAAATCAGACAAACCAACCAAACTCACTCATACTAGACTATGATGATCTTTTCCCAGGAATAAGGATGGCCACGACGTACTTAAGCTTGTTGTTCCATTTGCCTGCGCCGCTCAACTAATCAAAGAAATTCTGAAATAGTAACGTAGAAACTCGGCCGAGTGGCTGCTACTAACCCAACACATCTCCTACCGTAAAACAAAGGATTAGTTTCACAAACTGATTTCCCCTTCTGCACGCAACTGTCAGTTAACCTCTCAAGAAAAGCAATTGGGAGATTGCCCTAAAATCAAACCAACAACACATCTACTCCAAATCCCACATCCCACTCTACCAAAACCAACCCACGTTCTAACTTCTAAGCTCTGTCAACCATAGCAGAGCAATGCAGGTACAAGTATATAGAATTATAAATGATGTTCATCATCTTTTCCAACTCCCCCCTTTACTACTCAACAATACTCATAGTCATACATACATACATTAAAGCATATAAAGTATAAACCCTCGAACACAAGAAGCAGGAAACAGGCGAGCAGCTTCAAACTAGCTCTTCCTGTTCATGGTTTGTCGAATCTCGAGAAGCAACTGTACACTCTATGCATGTTTATGATTGTATTCGTATGCACTTAACATGCTCCAGCTATGGATGATGCTGCAACCCTTCATTTGTTCTTCTATTCACTTCATCTCCTATCCGACAAGAACCAGAAATTTTCGGTCTACTAAAAAATCAACCAGCCAATGATGTGTTGTCTTCTTCTTCACCATCCAGTTCTTGCTCAACACCTTTCACCTGAGAATGCAGATGATCCATAATTTCAGTCATGGGAGAGAAGATACTTAATCATTGAAATCCTAATTTATTCTCATCGAATCATATAACCAACCACTAATGAGAATCATATAACCATTAATTACGTACCTCTGATACATAGTGCATCAGCATATTCTCGATGCCAGATTTCAAAGTCACTGATGAGCTTGGGCACCCACTACATGCTCCTTGCATTCTTAATTTCACTATTCCTGTTTCCCTAAAAGTTGAAAGCATATTTGGATCAATCAGCGAGAATCAAATGATTGTGAGGGTAACGTATAGAAGAGCAGACAAGATATTTGAACATATAATTAGTGAAGGAAAACAAACTGATCAAATCCACAGTATTCAATATCTCCACCATCATCTTGCACTGCTGGTCGAATACGGGTTTCCAGCAGCTCTTTTATCATCGCAACTGTTTCCGAGTCATCCTGCAGTGGACAAGCAGTTACAATCTTAATGACACTTACATGCTATGATGGAATTTTTTCCCAATAGTCCGATCCAATGTTGAAAAGCATGAGAAGCAAAGTGGTAACTATAAACATGTAAGGATGCATTCCATTAGAAGAGTAAGTTGACTGCTGCAAGCGAAAATGTCCTTGTTGCACTATGATTAATGGTAGAATTCGGAATGGTGCAAACGATTCATAAGGTTGAATATACAGTTAAAAAAGAGATGACACTTTCCTTCAGGCAACCCAGGAAGTCAGACTCCGTAAGTACAGTACTTCAATTATATGCACAGGAAATCTACAGCCCTAACATGCAAATGCTTATAGAGTGACATTCAGCCATGGAAAGGAAAGTTGGGTGAGAAAAGACACTGGTAAGTATGATTCATAAAGGGGAATGGCGCCGACAACAAATAATTCCAATTGGCTTAAGAGAAGCTAAAGATGAGCGTTCTGCCGAAATACCTCTTGAATGGCTGTGTCCTTGGCAGAAGCAGCTTGGGAGTCCAGAAACAATGGCTGCCCCGAAGAATAAAAGTCCATTATTGCTGCAAAGATTTCAGGTTTCAAGAGATCCCAAGACAAGTCATCAGATTTTGTTACTGTAACAAAATCAGACCCATAGAAGACCCTGACAATACCTGCAACAACGAGCTGATGTCAATCCATTTCAGATACTTCATAACTAAATGATTCAGTATACAAGGGAAAACAATGAATTCTAACTACTGCAGGGATTGTTTCCTTCCAGCAATGCTACTAAAGCACTAAATTTCAATAGGAGGTATCACGTCCAGGGAAAACAATTAAGCCAAAATAGTACTCTTTCTAAATGTACACCACAGCATATCACCCACTATCCTATTACAAAACAGATAGCAGTTCTAACTTCACTTTAACTTTGCAGTTGATGAAACATCCGTCGTATTTAATTTACATAGTACAACAAACCATAACATTCTAATAATGTAGAAAATGGATAACAGAACGTGTACCATCAATTCAAAGATGGCTTTAGCTAATGGAGAGTCATTGGCTGCACGAGCATTTGGAAGTTAACTTCCAACTTCCATCACCGTTATTTCCAGGATGGAACATTTAGAGATGATGGGTTTGGGGTACTGAGTTTGTTAAAACATCGTCCTTCTCTGCCATGAATATCACAATAAGGATTCATCAAAGGTCTATTCGTCTTCCACTTGCAAATTCAACTTTGAACTAGGTTTAAGACCTTTAAATATGCAGACATAAACAATTACCAAAGGAACCACCATTCTCAAAACAGAAACAGAACTTGAATAAATCTGAAACAGAATGATCCTAAATTCTTCTGGCACTTTTCAGCTTCCCCTTCTTTTCTATTTAACCAATTCTTTGAGAACTCACATCAACCATGTGACCATCGAACTGTAAAACTCGCAAACTTCAACGCATAACATTGAGGATTGAATCCTTCGAAAAGGAGTGAGGATGAAGCAGTCCACATTAGAAACATCTGACGAATTTTCACTACCCTCTTCACTAGCCAAAATCAACGGGATCAATTTTCTTCTATTCACAAATGTGTAAGCACGGAAACCTAAATTAATACTACAAAATAAAACCTGCAAAAGTGTAGTCCAACTGTCTTGTAAAGGATAATGCTAAGGGCCCAAGGAAGCGGGTAAACTGCTATCGATACCATCATTTAGAGAGCGCCGTTCGGAAGGTATCGGACGGAACAGCGGTAAGTGCTACTCATCTCCGGCGGAGAGAATCGGTATTGGAGGCGTGCAAAGCACGCGACAGCAATCGTAGAAATTCCTCATCGTCTGGATCAACTTGGTGCGCGGAGTAAATCTCTATTTTGATTTCAGATCTTTAATTAAATTTGTAGGCCGAGACGTGTTCTATTTAGGTTGTAGAATAGGAAGAATTCCGGGGCGGGGAGGAATCCAATTTATAGTTCGCCTCAACTTTGACACGTAACTAGGACAGATCGTATGAGAGGTTCCTTATATATCATCTAAAGATAGGGATATTCAATATTATTTTGTAGGATAGAGATGTGGATTATAAACTTATCCAAACATTGGTTCAGATCGGTAAATATCAAATTAGGTAAGCTATCGTAATACTAAATTGGTAATGTATTGTATTTTATGTGTAACTTTCCGTCAATTAAAGAAATTTTAACCCTCAAAGTGATTGTTGCAGTTGATTTCAAACCTTTTACCCATAATTATTTTTAAAGGTCAATTTTCACAAAATAAATCACTAAAATAAAAATTATTCTCTAATTACCTAAACAAATTTCCCTAATTCCTCTCATTCCAGCAAGTCTCCTCACCACCAAATCTCCGACCCTCATGACCGACCGACCACCCCTTTTCCCTCCTCTGCCTGAACTTTGGAATCGTGAATGGGTGGAATTGGAGAACCAGATCTCTAGCTTCCCTCCCTCTGCCGGAAATCGGAAAGCCACAACAGATCCCTTCTTCAAATACTTTGATTGGAAAAACTCTATCACTCTCTCCAACTCCGATTCCTCCACCTCCTCGTACTTGTCCTCCTCCGCTAGCCGATCTCTCACCGCGCTCTCCAAGACTCCACCGCGTGGAAGCTCGTTGTCGGATTCCAGCTCCTTCCCCGATTTTCTCTTCCATTTTTCGAGATGCGGGACGACGTCGTTTGGGTCGAGGTAGAGTCCTGTCGCCGTAAACTTGGTTTGGAGGAAGTGTATCATGATGGTGGTGGGTGGAGCCACTGGCGGCGGTAGAGAGATGGTGGAGGTAGATGTTGGAGGAAGAAGAATAACTAAAATTAAAATTAGTTTTTTAATTCTTTTATTTGTTTCTAAATTAATTAGTTTATTTTGAAATTTAAATAATGACATGACATCTGATATGACATCTGACGTGGCATCTAGCTGACCGGTCAAGTGGATGCCACGTCAGCTCCGTTTGTACAGTCATTAACGGTGTTAAAATTTGAAGGGATGTCGGCTAAATTTTTCCTAAAAATTTAAAATTTGGTCTAAATAGTGTGAAACAAATAGTTTTGGCTATGTTTGACATTTGTCGGAAAGGTTTGGCTACAAATTTGATTTTGGCCTAAACTTTACTATAAAAACTCTTAAACTTTACTAGTTTCCTTAACCATGGCACTTCAAGTTCATAAAGTTCATCCTCTACTTTGCTTGGCCACCGCAGCATAATGAGCAAGAGTCACCTCCGGAGTTAGAGAAGAAACATTGCACGAGGCCAATTGATTCACGATAATAGTGGTCGTGTCATTGAGACCATTATCAAAGAAGTCTGCAAGCTACACATCTAGATATTCACGGTGAAGGCACGCTCTTAATGATTCATAGAAGCGGAACGAACAATCATAGAGAGACTCATCGTCTAGCTGCAAGAATCGAGTTATCCCTTTCCGAAAATTAACCGTCTTCGAAGGAGGGTAGAACTCCTCGAGAAAAGCATGAGCTAATTGTGGACATTGTGGTGAAGCTACCCGCCCACCGTCTATTTAACCACTGTTTGGCGGAGCCCATAAGAGAGAAGTTTAAGAGCATCAACCTTACAACATTAGAATTGAATATGCGTTGCTTGAACGTGTCGCAAATCTTAACAAAGCTCTCAAGGTGAGCCACCAGACACTCCTAACGACTTTCATGATATGACCGTGAGGACACAAGATTAATAAGATGAGGCTTAAGGTCGAAATTTTGAGCTTGAATATGCGGCATAACAATGTTACCCTCTGTTCACCAACCATAGGTTTGGTGAAATTCTCCATTGTTCTCCTTTCATTCTCCATCGTTATAGTGGCCAAAGAACTAGAAGCACGAGATGGGTGTCTTCAAAATATTCCTCTTCTAAGTAGCTTGAACTATCAATGTGATCCGGGAACGTGTCGTACGTAGAACTCGTTGTAGAAGTCCTCTTCGTAATCCCGAGAATGCATACACCACACAAAGAGGAAGTCAGGGTCCAAGAGGAAAGAAACAAATACAAGCAAAAGCCAAACACGCAAATACTCAAAATAAACACACAAAAAGGGGGAAATAGGGGTGGCAAACGGGTGGGTCGGGGACGGGTTTGGCATATCCGATGCCCGCCCGTTTGCTTGGCGGGTTTTACCCGTACCCACCCGGCCAAGCCAAATGGGTACAATTTCGAAACCATCCCCACCCACTCACGGGTGGACGGGTTTGGTGGGTAATTTCCGGTCAGTAAATAACAAATGAAATCAGATTCAAACTGAAGCAAACAAATATGCAAATATCATTCAGTGCTAATGTCAGATTTGCAGATAACACAAAATCACAAATGAAGCTTTTCAAAGCTACATAGAACATCAAAATAGAACCGATAGCTAAACCAACAACCAATTATTCTGCAGAGTTGTAATGGAGAGCATCAACCTAGATAGCTAATAATCAAAGTCCACTAGAAAGAAAACATTGGAAACAAAATCAATGTCTGAAAACCACTGGAAAAAATTACAACTAATGCAGCTTGTGATAGAAGCTCCAGCAGCAGCAGCTCTAGTAGCTCTCCAGCAGCAGCTCTAGTAGCTCTCCAGCAGCAGCTCAAATAGCTCTCCAGCAGCAGCTCCAATAGCTCCAACAGCAGCTCTCCAGCAGCTCCAGCAGAAGCTCTCCAACAGCAACAAAAGCAACAGCAGCTCTCCAACAGCTTCAGCAGCAACAGCAGCAACTCCAACAGCTCCAGCAGCAGCTCTCCAACAGCTTCAGCAACAGCAAACACAGCAGCTCTCCAACAGCATCAAACAAAAACTACCAGCCTACCAGCACCGCTCAAGGACTCCAGCAAGCAACATAACTAACCAACATAAAATGTACAATATCAGCACCGCTCAAGGACTCAAGAACTCAAAGTTCGATGACCAATAAACAATAAACAAAACACCTTATGATCTTAAGTTCTAATGTTTCCGTATTTTAACATTGCAGTAGCATAGCAAGAAAATTGAAGGTTTTAACATTGTAGTAGCATATCACAAAAGTTGCAGCTTTTAACAGATTGAACAATGAATAACGTAATGGTAACAATGAATAACAGATTAACAGATAGGCATAACGTAATTTTCCCTATTTTAACATTGCAGGTTTTGAACATTGCAGTAGCATATCAAACAAATTGTGTAGGTGTGGCAGTAAGATGCTTGTAACGTAATTACATAGTTACCTCAGTAGGATCAGCTTAGAGACCAGATCAAATCAAAAGCCCAAGACGGTCGGAGTCAAACAATCTATCTGTGCAAAGAAGTTAACAACACAAATCGGAATAAGTAAACAACAATAAGAAGTTCATGGAAACTGATTAACCTGTTACAGAAACCCTTACCTCTTGCAGATATATAGGCTGACTTCTCAGTCGTAGAACAGAGTGAAATCGATAATCGACTGCAGTGGAAAGAAGTGAGAAATGAACACATTAAAACAGTAAGAAGAAAGCAAAAAAAATAAAACCTTCGGCATACTTAAAACAACACAAATAAGCAGTTAAGCACCCTCTACCTTTAGCTTTTTGAGTGCAGAACTACAAACGATCAGACAGCAGTCCGGATTCCAGAAGTTGAAGGCTGAATCTAAGAAATCCAATAACAGAGCAGATATCGAAGTTAGAATATGCAAACTACTGAGCACGAATAAGCTATTTATAGGGTTGGGACCAAGAACGAAATCCGAATACCAACTCAAAGAGGAGTCTAAGAATTCGAATATGAAATCGCAAACAGAAAGAAAAATCTGTAGGATTCTTATCTGGCATCGGAGAATCTGTGCTTGATTCTCTGTATCGAATCAGTAGGATGTTCGTTGCCGATTATCTCTGCAGCATCACTCTAAGAAGATGATCTGAATGAGAAATCTACGGGATGAAGTTCATATTTGGAAGATTTGTGCCGAGAAAATCACGGCGGTGGGCTGTGAATGAAGAATCGTGAGAAAGGTAAGGAATGAGGAGGAGAGAACTTTAGGTTTGGTTTGGCAGTGAATATTTCGGCTCTCTTGGGCTGCTAGGGTTTGGCAGTTTGGGAAATTGAATATTTATATATTCTAATAAAACTACGCCGTTTTGACTAAACGGGTGGGTACCGGGGACGGGTTGCCTATATCCGATGCCCGCCCGCCGCCCGGAATTAACGGGTTCCGGGTTTGCCCGGACCCGGAAAAAGCCCAAGCCGGCCGGGTAAATTGAGCCCAATCCGGGTGGGTTTTGGGTGGGTACCCATTATCTTGGGTCAAATTGCCAAGCCTAGGGGGAAAGCAAGTAATCCAAAACGGGGTCGAAGGAACTAAGTCTATCGACAATTTTATATTGCAAGACAAGTTCCCCCACAACGGCGCCAAAATTTGATCACACCCGGAGATGGGGTAAAAGATACCTAGCTAAGCTAGGGTCGTATTCTTGAGGGTCATTCTTCACAACGTACTCTTGCCGAATGAGTTAGTCAGAAACTGGGTCGAGGTGTGAGTTCCTCAATTGAACCAATAAAAAACAATCCAAAACCACAAAATCAACTGAAAGTCAACCCTAAACCAACGAGTCAATCGGGGCTCAAAGAGAATGAAAACAAGGGTAGAGAGCTAGAACAACACGAATTAGAGCAATAGAGACAAAGAGAGGGATGTATTAATGATGGAGGAAGGGGTTAGACCAGCTTCCCCCAAAAGTTATGCCAAACAACCATAAACTAGAGCAAACGAAGCTAAGAGATCACAATCATTATGTTCCATCGAATAGACACTTCGAACAAAGGTCTTAGCACTCTCTCGAGACCCTAAGTCGATCACTAGGTACTTCCCAACCGATCTCTCAACTCAAATCGGAGAAAACCTAGTTGTCCGCCAAGTGTTCAACAAAATGCTCAAGAGCAATTTCACCTCAAACGAACCTAGAATTCGTCCCTCTCTCGATTGCAACGATTTCATAGGAATTCTGACGTGCGGGTGGCCGCTCCAATTATTGTTGATGTCGCGGCTCGGCATCAGGCACTTAACAATGCTCGGCATCAGTGGTAATGCCGAGTAGGGCTTTGTCATGGCGTCGGGTATGGTTACAGCACATTCAATCCAACCATCTGGGGTAAGACCACCCTCTCGAGGTAAATCAAACCAGAAAACTAAGAAAATCATACATGAATCAAGCTTAAACCCAAGCATGGCAAACTTCAATGATGCACAAGAGTGAAATAAAACATGGCATTGATTATACATCTGAAAGCAACACATAAACTCCAATTCATGGGGGATTTGATAGTCCTCTTTGGGTTCCACAAACCCTAAGAGGGTTTAGCTACACATGATTGGGAAGGAAAAGACACAACCTAATTGAAGGAATGAGATTTGCTTCTTCATATCAAGAGTTGCCAAGCTTCATCGAGAGAAGCTCTCCAATGTTGGACGATGATATGGAGGATGGTGGGTTTAGTATAGGAGGAGTTTGAAGTGGAAGAGAATGGCTGGAGAAGATGTGGAGTTCGTCAAAAAGCTCTCAAAGTGTGCCTAAAGCCGACCTCCTTCTACTTGTTGAATAAGTTGGTATTTATAGCCACGGGGCCGTGGACGCTGCCAATAACGTTTAAGCCACAGAGTGACCTGTAGACGAAGTGCTTAATTATCTTCCTGTTAAGGGTATGTGGGCGAGGCGAACATATGCAAGGGAGTGGACACACCCGCGAACGAAGCGCTCCATTCAGCCTTATAACTCCTATCCGCGAGCGTGGTACGGGAATTCAAGGGCTCGGACTCACTCGTGAAATGACACCTTCTCATGCCTTGAGGTCCTCTTTTCGTATTTTGACTATAGCTTAGTCGTCCGGATCCCGAATTGAACACCGTTCCAACCGGTAGATCCATGATTTCATCGTGCATCGTAATGTGACATGAAATTACATAAAAAAAATCTCGAAAGACATGGAAATGGAACATTGAGATCCTACGAGGGTCATGTTTAGGACGCCTAATCTCCAAATAACACAAATACGTCCAAAGTTGACACTCAAAAGCACAAATCCTATCCTAAACGAGTCTAAATAAATGGGAGGAACTAGTACTTTTTTAAAAGTTCATCTTGTATTTTGTGTACTTTGTATTTTTCGTGTATTCATATGAAATATTGTATTTGTAAGTGACTAATTCATTCTTTGAATTAAACATAAATCATAACAATGAAGCAACATTGGAACACCATTAGTAAACTACTAGAAACCAAACAACCTAACAAACCGCTAACACATTAATATAACAACAACTTCACAACATCCAAACAAAAATTAAACAACATCATAACAACAACTTGCTTCTTTTTCATGGGTTCGTTCGGGCCTTTACTTGATCGATTTGTTAATGACAAAAAATATTGTGTCACAATTGACCCGCAATGCTCGGTTAACTAGACACAAATGCCTAATCTCTCTTGGTTCTTATCCTTATCCCGCCTAATCACATCCATAGGCTCCCGCACCTCGAGCTTCTCATAAAATTCACAACTCTTACCCTACAAATCAGTTCACAAATGAGTAGGGAACCAAATGGTAGAACACAAAAACTCGAGAAGTATAGATTTTTCTTACCTCCTGATACGTTCCAGATTGTACGCAATAGATCTAGATGCTCATAAACCGCACTTGCTGTACACTTCATCTCGCGCATACAAGAACAGGTCCTCCTGCCTCTTGAATTTGGGCATTACATTGTCAATAACTGAAACTAAACAACCACAATAATTAGTAAAAAAGTAACAAATTAGGAGAACTAAACCAGTAGATGAAGACAAATGCAAAAAGGTTGTTCCTTATCACGTATTGTGACTTGAAGAGGCCATTCTCCGAAAATGCAAAAAGACGATTGTCTAAGGATGAAATTTTGGCTGGGAGACAATTGTGGTGAAATCATGAGATGGGTGGGTTATTTATACTTGATTGGGGAGAGGGGAGATAGGGTTTCAGGACCCAGTATTTCAGCTGTTAGGAGCGAGCCTAACGACAATTTAGTCGTCTAGCGTCTCGCCATCTAGCTTCTGTGGCCTAGACTGCCAAACTTTTGTTGAAATTCCAAGAAATAAATTACCATTTTGTGATCTTTCGCTAAAGCAGTGTATTAGCATTATTAGCCACTGTTTAGGAACTTAAATGGGAAAAACTCTTTTATGATCTCTCTTTTTCACTTATCTACACCCATATCTCTTTATTGTGATAATACCTCAACAATTCGCATGATAGAAAACCTCGTGGCTCATGAAAGTACACAACACAATGAAATTGATTGTCACCTCATATGAGATTGCATTACGTCATATTTCATACGCGTTATTTACTCATTCCGATTATATTGACCACTCACGACGAAGCCTTTGGGAATTCTTTATTTCTTGTCTTAGGTTTCCAAGGTTGGACTGTTGAGTATTTACCGTCCATCTTGATGGGATGTGAGTGTTAGAACAATACCTTGCTTATTATTCTATTTACGCACTCTCACATTCAGAAGGTGTAAAGACTTTATGAAGCAAACAACTTCATGTAAATAATAATACTTGCTTAAATTTCTTCCCTTCACCTGTACATGTATATATACAAACCCAATTGGCATAACTCGTAAGTCATGACCCTTCCTACTTCAAATGAGTATTCTAATAATAGATATATAACTTCCCCTAACCACTTTTCCCTTTGCATGAGATTATATTCCAACACTCTCCATAATTACGTGCTATAGTCACTGTCTAGACACTACTCTTGTATCACGAACGCTTCTTTGGCATCAGTTACGTGGGTTTCAAGAACGACTTTAACTCCCAGTACCTTTGGAAGTACTCTTTTTTCATTCAAGAAGACCTCCCCCTTCGATGCAACTCCATAGTTCGTAATCTCACAACAAGGTGGGTTCATCGAACGCGTCTTCTTCTATGACGAAATTTGTTTGTTATTTTCGTGGTTTATGACACTTCGACGCAAAGTGCCTCATAATATCACAATTAAAGTACTTAATCTTGCTTTTGTTGAACCCACAATGATTTCTTTCATTCCTTACACCGTCGTCGATCCTTCGCTAATAATCTTCTCGATTTGCGACCTTGTAACCATCATTAGTTTTCACCTCTTTCTTCATCTCAATCGTTCCTACGTGCTCGTAGACTTTGGTCAATAGCTCGGAGACGCCCTACCGCTTCCGTGACCGACATCGACTCTAAGTCACCCCATTGTTCTATTGTACTTATAAGTGGCGTAAACCGATCGGGGACAACACTAATTAAGTGCTCTACCAGCAGGCCATCTTTCAAATCTCATCCGAGAGATCAAAATTCATTAACAAGTGACAGACTTTGGATGAAAACCTCCAATTTTTTCTTAGTCATCCATAATCAGTCGACCAAGCTGACATCGTAGGGTTTGTATTGAAGATTTCTTGGCATGTTCCTCTCCAACTCTTAACTTATGTATTTGTTCCTATGCTTCATGCGTCGTCTCGCAATTTGCATCATATTGGAGTCAAGAACAGATTGAGAGATAACGGCCATCGCTTCTTGATCAATACTTTTATCAACGTCCTCATCATCATCGACTGCAACGACTGACCACACTCCCAATGATTTCATTATAATCTTCAACTTCACAGGCCCTATTCCATAATTCATATCAGTCAGTAGAGGATATCGAATCGAAACACTACTCCCCTTACAATCAAACTGTTACTTCTTCCTTGAGTTTCGTCCCCATCGATCTTCTCGAAATTGAGTCAAGACTCTGATACCAAATGTCAGAACTACACCTTGATTATTCTATTTACGCACTCTCCCATTCAAAAGGTGTGAAGAACTTTGTGAAGCAAACTTCTTAATATAATAGGCTATAAATACTAATACTTGCTTAGATTTCTTCCCTTTACTCGTACATGTATATGTACAAACCCAATAGACATAACTCATAAGTCATAACCCTTCCTACTTTTCGAATGAGTATTCTAATAATAGATAGACAACTTTCCTTTGCATGAGATTATATTCCAACAGTTAGAAGAAAAAAAAAGACATGATATTGTAAGAATTTTAGTTTTAAAGTGAGTTGTTGGTGTTTATAGTTACTTAGTTAGTTGGTGGTCTTGTATCGCATGTATGAATTATCTTTCCCTTAGTCAAAAATATCCATTTGCAAACTAAGATCAACACTTCTGTTTTTTGGGTAAGCTTGTGCAAAAGAAGACAGATATTGCTTACAAATTAAGCATATTATGAAAGCTTTTGGAGCATAGACAAGAAAGTACTGAAGAATCCTAATTGTTGGATATGATGCAATGCCTTTTACCCTTAATACAAGGAGAAATAGATAAAGATAGAGAGAGAAATCACAGCAAGCAACCCTAGGTCATGAACCAAAACTCTAGAAGAGAACCCATATCCATATGAATGGAATTCGCTATCATGACTACCGAGTATTGGAGTTGACAGGTTTGGAGGTCGACGAAGAGGATGCATCATGACTGGACTGTCCATTAGACGATGATGATGATCGGGTCTGCAACTCGGAAAGCAGAGCCTGATTCTCCTTATTAAGCTGCTGAGCCTTTCTCCTAAGCATCTCGTTCTGTTGAATTATGTAACAGTTCTCCAAGTAGAGTTGCGAGTTTATCTTCTCCATGTTATATATCAACCGCCCCTCGCGCGATCTCTCTTCTCAGTCAGTTCTCTTAGCATGTGATGTGATGTGATATGGTGGATGATATAGAGATAATAAGTGGGTCGGGAGGAAGCTAATTATTATGTGAACATAATCAATATATATAGAGTGGAATGTATTCATGAAAGAAAGGGAACATGATCATACATGTGTTCCTCTTTAACTGCCCCATAAGAAGAAGCACGTACGTACATGCTGCTGCTAAGTGCTAACACACAAACAGACACTGCCTTTCTGGTGGGCTGGGGGAAATTGTTTCTTTTAACGGTGCACGCCAACTATTATTTGTTTTCTTAAGGCAACAATAACTGTTTCCTTTCATTTTTTCGGCCCTTTCCCTTTATGTCGTTCATATTAATCACTATCTTTTATTGTTTTTTTAAATCGTATAAGGAAACAAATCACTCATCAAAATTATTCAGTACAATCTTGATATAACTACTACTTTTTTTTATAAGTTTGATATAACTACTACTTAATCATGATTTGATACAAATTTTAAAATGTTAAGCCATATATGGTTAGACTCACCTGTTCTAGTAGAAGGAGATCTAACTCTATTGAAGTGTGTTTGTAGCTTGATTATGTTTTAGTAGTTGAAATCAATATAATTCTTACAAGATTAAAATATAATCATTTGTACACAAAACATAAATAAAATAAAAGGATTGGTTACTTAAATGATCACTAAACTTTGACCAAATAACCCGGTGGTCACTGTTCTTCAAAAAAATTCCTAGCACTCACACAACTTTGGCCGATTATCCTAGAGGTCACTGTTAGCTACGGACATCCATGATTCCGTTAGTTTGCCTATGTGGACTCACCACATGGACTGCCACATAAGACAAGTCTGCCATGTTACATTTTTTTCGAACCAAATGTGCCCAATCACCCAACCGAAGTAACCAACCCAGGACCCAACCCGAACTAACCCAAATCATTAAAGTCAGTTCTGAGCAAAAATCAAATCTCCTCTCCCCCTTCCTTCTTCCTTCTACATCCTCCTTCTCCAATCTCCATGAATCTCTCTGCAATCTGAGATTTGGTGGTGGCCAAATTAGATTTACGAGGAGGCGGCTGCTGGTGCGTGGACACGGAAACTGAGGAGAGGAGGAAAGGGAATCGTGCCACGAAATCGGGAAAGAGGGGTAGATGAGGGAAGCTGTGGCTGGAGCTTTCGGAGAGGAAGAGAATCGTGATGTCGGACTCGGAACTTGGTGGCTGGACCCGAACGAAAGAAGGAAAGAAGAGATACGGAACCATGGATGCCTTCCTTGGTTCAGTATTCGGATGTCAGACTCGGAACTTCCGCCGCTGCCGCTGAGTCTTGAGTACGATGGCTGGGTAAATAGCGGTGAGACTCCGGAGAAGAGAGCGGCCCCGAGAAAGAAGAACATGGATTTTTCAAGCATCTGCCAGTCGATATCTGCTGGGATGTGAATCTCTGATGCCGTATCTTCTTCCGCGGCACTCAGGCTCATTTTAGCCACTTTTTGATGGGGAAAAAATGCAGATAGGATCCTCAGAAATCAGAGAGCTACAATTTGGTGAATTGGGTTTGTGGAAGGGTTCGTAATGGTGTGAGCAGAAGAGAATAAATAGGAGGAGGGAGCTGCTTGAAGGCTTGGCGGCGGTGGGAAGTGAAGGTGGCGGTGGTTGTGGTGAAGGAGAGGAAGAAGGAAAGATGAAGGAGGAAAGAGAAGGAGGAAAGGGTTAGATTTGGTTTGGTAGTTGGGTGGGTGTTTGGGATTTGGGTTTGTTACTTTGGTTGGGTGATTGGGCACATTTGGTTTGAAAAAATGTGACATGGCAGAGTTGTCTTATGTGGCATTTCATGTGGTGAGTCTACATAGGCAAACTAACGGAATCATGGATGTCCGTAGCTAACAGTGACCTCTAGGATAATCGGCCAAAGTTGTGTGAGTGCTAGGAAATTTTTTGAAGAATATGACCACCGGGTTATTTGGTCAAAGTTTAGTGATAATTTAAGTAACCAACCCTAAAATAAAAAAATAAAAAAATCAAATTCAAACACTAATACACTCTTTATGTAACATATTTTTTCCTGCCTTTTCAAATGAAGCTCCTTTTTTCATTGTCCTTTCCCAGGTTCTTGGCCATGATATCTCGTGAAGCAATAGGTTATGTAGTTAAAAGGAGGTAAAGAGAAAAGCATGCAAGGCCAATAAATTTGAGACTCGGTGGCCTACATTTCGTGAACATTTTCCATACCTCGCGGACAACAATATCACGTTTCTTCGGCAGTTTATGGACATTAATTTTCTTCACTTTTTTTCATGTTTATGGATTTCCACCTCAACTATTTCATTTATCAATTTCAGCACCTAATATTAGTTCAAAATTCTAATCTCCACCATTTGTCCTTTCCTTTTATTTTCTTTTTTAAACGCCTAATATTAGTTCAAAATTCTCATCTCCAGCATTTGTCATTTTCTTTTATTTTCATTTTTTTTAACTCGAGTACAATTATTTTTACAAAGAGAATTGTATTCTCATTAACAAGCTAGGGTCAACAAATATCTATTACAAGGAGGAAACCCGGTCCCCGTTCAGAGTACCAAGTTTGGCTGATCGGGCTACCAAATCAGCTTTTACATTGTTGGTACAAGACGTGAATTTAAAAGAAAGCAATGGTTATCCTCAGTAAGATCCAAAATTCTACCCAAGTTTCCATAACATTCTCACGACCATTGATAGTTCGAATAAGTCTTGACAATATGAGAAAATAACATAGTGGCAGTTATAAGTAGATGCCAAGATAGTAGCTTCAAGGGTGGCTTTGGCTTCAGAAACGATGGAGAGTAGCAGTAGAACTTCCCCCTTTCCCGTCCATTACTAGACCATCAAAGTTGGAAATAATCACTCTAAAGCCATCTTTTGGGAGTCGTGTAGAAACGACCTGTCACAATGCATAGTCAGAGACTACATAGTCGTCGGTGGGCTAATTAATCCATGGGGATGGGGTGCAGGGGCTAAAATAGTCGAAGAGGCGTTTCACAAAGGAACCGAGTCGAAAATGTCTGTGGCACAAAGCGAGAGAGTGAAATCTTCGAGCGGACGAGAGCCTTTGAAGTAGAAATTATTTATGGCTTTCCACAAGTTCCAATAGGTCGCCACGATTTTGTTGATCTCATTCATTGGAACCTCAGTGAAATCGTAGAACCAATCGGTAAAGGACGAAGAAGAATCCTTTGTAGAAATCCCGGATAAAAAAAGACTTCGGACTTTGGCTACGTGAGGGCGTTGAAAAAGGCAATGAGTAAGCGTCTCTTCTCCATAGCCACGGATTGAGCGGGTGGGAGATGGGGCGCAATGACGATAGTGAAGATTTGTATTAGAAGCTAGGGCGTTGTTGCTGCATCTCCAAATGAAGAACAATTTGGGGGGGGGGGGGGGTGCTCCAAATCCACCTCCAATACCCTTGACGGTCGGCGTTGTCTATACTAGTGATGAAGCGGAGGCCTAGTTGGAGGCCTAGTTTGGAAAATGTGATAGGCAGCTTTAACCGAGAAGGAACCTCTTCGATCATATCTCTAGTTTCAATCATCTGTCATTCCCATCAGACCAATCGGGATTTGATAGATCAATTATGTGTGGTACGGAGGGTAGTAATCCGAAATGGTTCATTTGATCCATTATCTTATAGCAGGATTAATCCAATCTTCCACTACTTCGAAGGGGCCCGTATTTGTAGTCACTCGCATAAGCGGAAGACTAGGGATCCACACGTCATTTGCAAGGGAGATTGTTTCCCCATCTCCCATGGACTTGAAGGCCGCTTTATCTAAATGATCTCTTGCATTAAGGATACTTGACCAGATCCATGAAGGACGATAATGTTTCTTTGTCGACGTGAAGTCGCTCTTCTTGAAGTAAAGGATCTCGAGCAGGCATGCCCAAAGAGCATTAGGATTAGTAAGAAGTAGACATGCTTGTTTTTCCAGTAAAGCATAATTGAAGTGGTGAAAGTCTCTAAACCATAATCCCGCCTGAGATTTGGGGAGCAGAGAGTGTCACCATTGATCTAGTGAATCGCTCTCTTTGTCATCAAACATGACCAAAAGAAGTGCCGGAGAATTGATTTCATTTATTGTAAAAACCTTTGGACGGGTCGAAGAGGCTCATGATAGCTTGAATGACCGCTTTCAATAGAGTTTCTTTCCCAGCATATGAGAGAAGTTTGCTCTTCCAATACTAAGCTTTTTCCACCATCCGATCGATCAAGAAGGAGAAAGTCTCCTTTTTGGAGCATCCCCATTCCGTAGGAACTCCAAGATAAGTAGACTGCGCCACGGAGGGTGGAAAACCAATAACGTTGGTAATTGCATGTTTTTCCTGATCTATGACGTTTGTGCTAAAGAAAATGGCCGATTTTGAGTTGTTAATTTCTTGACATGTAAGGTACCCATAAAGGATGAAAACTTCCAGGAGCTTGGTCTCCTCTTCCTGTGTGGCTTTGCCAAAAATAATGGTATCATGTGCGAACAAATAGTGGCAAAGAAGGGGGCCTCTGTGAGTTAGTTGAACCCCGTTTGTAATTTTTGATGTGATACTCTTATCAATCAAGTTTGTTAAAGGATTGGTCATAAGAATAAAAAGGTAAGGAGATAGAGGATCTCCCTGTCTTATTCCACGCGAGGGGGAGAAGTAGCATGTAGAACGTCTGTTGAAGAGAACATCAAAGAGAACCGTAGAGATACAACTATAAATCCATCGACACCAAGTCGAATTGAAGCCATAGGATTTGAGAATGAGGGTAAGACTATCCCAATCGACAAGATCATAGGTTTTCCTCATATCCTGCTTAAGACAAATGTCCTTTCGTTGACCTCTCATCCTATTTTTGAAGTTGTGAAGGACTTCGTGGACTATAATGATGTTGTCATGTCATTGGCGGAGCCACTCAATAGAAAGGGGTATCACCGCCCCCTTGGAAAATTGAAAAATTGAAAAGTAGTTTACTTTAATCTAAATCAAATCATGATTAATCACAATAAATGATTTACTCATATAAATAGTCATCTTATGTTAAATCATGATTAATCTTTTTAGTAAACCTAATTTTAAAACATCTAATTACAAATCAACTTTGTTGAAACTCCAAATGTCAAATTCCTAATCTTCGAAGAGACATTAATTTCATAGCTCACTCATCGTCTCTACTATCATTTAGAGGATATTTGATATTTGTGATTTGGAGCATAGATGAGTGATTCTAGAGAATACATGTATTCTAGTCAATGCCTTGTACTTTTACCAATTTTTCTGTCACAAATCCATGTACTGTAATTTCCAAAAAACCTCAAATCAGTGGATTTAAAATCTCACCTTTTAGGTGAGATTGTGGAGATTTTGGTAATATTATGTTGTCAATTTTACATAACATTTTAGTTGAGTTGTTATGTACAAGTGTATATATTCATGATGTAAAAGATGAAGAATCATTTTGATAAGGTGAACCATTAGTTACTGTCTATCTCAAATTGTAAGGTACATGAGGTAGATAAAAAAAAATTATATGTATGAAGTTAGATAAAAAAAATTATATGTGCAACCCCTTTACAAAAATTCTAGCTCGCCACTATGTCCTATATACATCGACCACCTGTAAAGGACCCTTGATTTAGAAGATGATGTTTGGGAGCCAATTCTTGAACCCATTAGACAGGATTTTCGTAATAATCTTATATTTGTAGTTACAGCAACTGATCGTTCAGAACTTCGTTATCTTCGTTGGTTTGTGGGTTTTTGGGACAAGGATGATATGAGTATCGTTCCAACCTTTTGGCATTATCGAGGTCGCAATTTTTTTTTATTTCACTACCAACTTGACCCCCAATCATATTCTAGTGTTTGAGATAGATATGACCGTTGAAACCATCCAGACCTAGAGATTGGGAGGGCCCCAGTTCAAACGCAGCTACTTTGATTCCTTCATCCGATATTTCTTTAGAAAATCCTTCATTCATTTTCTTTGTAATTAGACGAGGGAGGGCAGCAAGAGTTGTAGCGCAATCTTTCGGAGCCGAGCCGAGCCGAGAAGAGATCTTTGAAGATTTTTTTTGCCAAGGTCGCGGTTTGTGAAGAAGAGGAAGTCCACTCCCGGTCGGAGTTTCAAGTTTAGCAATAAGATTTCTTTGGCATCTATGCACTGTCGTAGCATGGAAGAAAGTAGGGGTGACATTCGGGTGGGTTGGCCCGGTTACCTGGTGGACCATTAACCACCCTAATATTCGGCCGGTTTTTTTTAATCGCCCGACTCATTCCCGTCGGTTCTGTTACCCTTACCGTGATCGTGGCCACGGGCTGGCGGGCACAACGGGCTGGCGGGCACCAACGGGCTGGCGGGCACCAACGGGTATACCCGGCCTAGCCTGAAGCCCAACATTTCCGGCCCAAATTCGAATCCAAATGCAGCCCAACTACTTCCAAACCCAATAGGGCTGCATAATTATGGGTCTTAGTGGCCCAAATAATTTGTTATTTAAATCGTAACACTTATTAAGTTATCTTATAATTTAGTGGGTCTTTCACCATAATAAATAAATAAATGAATCTGTGTACCAAAATAAATATGTTCTGAAAGTATGAACGTTTATGGGTATAAACGCCCGGACCATAGGCGATTTCGCCCAGGCCCCAGGCGTTTTCGTCTATGGCCCAGGCGTAATTGGTTCTGAATGATTCCTGAGCAGATTCCTGACCGGTTCAGAGCAGACCCGTGACTAAATGGGAGCCCCAGGCTATTTCGCCTATACCATGGGCGAAAACACCTAAGGTAATGTGGATCAACGTCCTATAAATACCAGCTCCTCTCAAGCCTTATTTCATAAAAAAAAAACACTCGGGTAGTTCAAAATTGTTTGTCAACATTGAAAGATGGCCGACTCTGGTAGTTTCCGCGACTTTCGTATCCAGGTGTACTGAGGGGGGGGTTGAATCGTCCAGGATTGGTCTGGATTAGCATACGATGGTGGAGAGAACGTCCGTCTGAAAATGACCAAGCAAGCCAGCTATAGTAGCTTGGTCACCACGTTCGGGAGGAAAATGGGGCTTGGTCCGGATCGGCTGATCCAGTCATTTTTTTGGAGGATGCCGATATTCATCCAGGGGACTTTGTCGCATTACGTTTCTCGTACCATAACAGATGATACCGGTGCACAAGTCATCTACGACATAGTTCGTCGTAACCCTACTGTTGAAGTTGTCCACTTGTACGCCTTGATAGAAGAGGAGCCGTCTCACTACTCTTGGGTGCAAGGGGTCATGCCACCTCAGATCGAAGAGCAAAGCCAAACATACGATGGATCATACATGGCTACCAGTCGTTTAGGTCCGGAGGGGGAGGAGGTTGATCAAGAGGGAGTGGCGCGAGATGAATATGTCACCTCTGATGACTCGGAGTACGAAAGAAGCCATTGCACGGAGGACGAAGGGAATCCTAATGTCGACGATGACATCGGCCAAACTGACGAGGAAGACGACGACGAGGGTGAGAGAGCCACGGAAGAGAGCGTGGACATATATGTCCCACCGGAACATGCCACGAGTGGGGGTGATGATACTGACGACATCATGACAATCTCCAACACCTACTCCATGGACAGGCTTTTCCAGATCCCAACGAAGTCGTACTGGTTGGTGGAGATGGAATTCTACTCCGGACAAACATTCGCAACGAAAGCCCAACTGGTGTCCCTAACGAAGAGTCAATCAGTCCTCCGCAACTATAAGTACAAGGTGACTACCTCCAACCCGAAGGAATGGGCCATAAATTGCATCGAACCGACGTGCCCGTGGAGGATGTGTTCGACACTTAGCAAGAGATACGGCTTCTGGATAATAAGACAGCTAAACATCGTCCACATTTGTGATCGATCAACGATACTAGGTCCCCACCCGCAACTCGACGTCACGCTCATCTCAGATGCAGTCATGCACATTGTCTGTAGGGAGCCGAGCATGAAAATGGAGACAGTGATTGACTGCATTCTGGAGAAGTATCATCGCAACATTTCGTACAGGAAGGCGTGGTATGGTAAGCAACGTGCTGTCGAGAAGCTGTACGGTGACTGGGTGACCTCCTACAACAACATCGAGACAATACTGAATGCTATTCAACTCACAAACCCCGGTTCACGGTACGAGCTTAGAACCACTCCTGCCGGTGACAAAAGGATGTTCAAAAGTGTGTTTTGGGCATTTGGCCCGTGTATAGAAGCCTTCAAGCACTGCCCGGGAGTCATAATCATTGACGGGACATTCCTAACGGGCAAGTACAAACAAGTGCTGTTGATGGCAAGCACGTTTGATGGACAACATCGGATTGTGCAACTGGCGTACGCTATAGTTGACCAAGAGGATGGCGATAATTGGACGTGGTTCATGGAGATGCTACAAAAAAATGTCACCAACCGGGCCAACATAACAATCATCAGTGATCGACACGCGGGAATAGAAATGGTGATGCGTAATATTGGTCGAGGGTGGGTTTGGCGGTGGTGCCTACGCCATTATGTAAGCAACTTCAACAAGAAGCACCGCCAATCATTGCTGAAGAGTCGGCTTTGGAACTTAGGTATTATACTAATTGGTTTCCCAATTTCATTTAACAAAAAAACCGTAATATTCATACACGAGTACATGTCTACCTGCAGGCTTGGAACACAATGTGCGGAAGTTTGAGGCAAAGAAGGCGGATTTGTTGGAGATCCATAATGAAGAAAACCTACGAGACCCCAAATGGGTTATTGAGGATCTCGCGCTATGGAGCATGGCCTACGACAACCTTGAGGGAGGCGGTGCTCGGTGGGGAACTATGACGACTAATGCGCAAGAGTGCGTCAACGGAGTTCTAAAGGGTGTGCGACGGTTGCCAATGGCTTCTGTGATCGAGCACACATTTCACTGTATGGTCAAGTATTGGCACAACCGGCGTGAAGAATATCGGGCAATGTTGGCTGTGGGGCATGAGCTAACTGAATATTGTCGGAAATTCACCTCCAACTGGACGTCACGTTCTGTCTCACACTACGTGCTCCCGTACGATGCAGCTAATGAAGTGTACGAGGTAAAGTCTGCTCCCAACAATCAAAATCGTAGTGGTAGTAACAGCTACGTCGTTCGGTTTGATGCTCGGTCCAACCGTAAGGGGACATGCACGTGCGGGAAGTTTCAGTGCTACAAGATACCATGCTCCCACGCCGTAGCTTGTTGCACGTTTGCTGGGTCGAATTGGTGCCACTATGTCAGCCCCTTTTACCGCGTCGCGAAGGTTCAGTTAGTTTATGTCTTGTCCTTCCAACCAATATTGGGTCCTAAAGACTGGATAGCACACACAGGCCGTCCAGTTATCCCCAATCCTGGTTTGCTTCGTGGAAAGGGACGGCCAAGACACACTCGAATTAGGAACAAGATGGATTGGCGCGAAGTTGGACGACCAAGTAAGTGCAAGACATGTGGTCGCACGGGACACAATTCGAGGACATGCGCATGGCGTAGGGGCGGTGCAGGACCTTCTTCTAGTAATCAGGCCTGAAACCTGAAAGTCTACATATGTAACGTGTTTATTTTTCTCGTTGAATGAGTAATAGCTTCTATCAATGTACAATCCAGTTTATTTAGTATTATATAAAAATAGAGCTTCGAGTAATTTTAAGCGATTCAACGTGTCAGCAAATTTTAAGCGATTCAGCAAACTACGAAAAAAGCCAACAGAAAGACGTGAAAGTAATTCCTGCTGGCTGAACACCTCTATGCGTTTTCGCCTGTACCATGGGCGTTTTCGCCTATGGCCCAGGCGTTTTCGCCTATGTCACAGGCGTTTTCGCCTACACAGGTTTTTCCCAGCAGTGACTTGTCTATAAAAACCCATTTTCACCATGAACCAAACACACACCTCACACATCTCTCTCTCAAAAGCATTCAAATCCAATAGCCTTCATCCACAACAGTCGGTTCCAATATGGCATTCACTCATGGATCACGAAGCCGCTCGCGTGATAACGGTAAGTTTGATGTTGTGGTGTTCGAGGCATGTACTTTATCTTGTGCCCTAAATACTTTTGTTATTGTTGTGTAGTTACAGAAGTTGATCGTATCATGTACAAGATGAAGAAGCAGGAGGAAGACCTCTTCGTTTATGAGGAAAGTGAGGTAAACTGCTGGTTCGATTTGAGGGAAACCAGATCCGTTTGATTAAAGGATCTCGAACCCTATTTTGGTTGCCCTCTCGAGAGGGAGGTATACCTACATTAATTGTTTATTTCATATTAGTACATTCTCGCATACTTTGAAAACCCTCTAATTTCATCTTCCTGATTTGTAGAACAAGTCATGCGGTTATTTTGAAAGATTGGATGTCCGGGAGGCTGTGGACCGTGTCACTAAGGCGAAAGACCAAATCATTCGGGGTAAAAGTAGAGAACTCATTTTAGCGAACAGGGAGAAGGAGAAGATCATCAGGGAGAAGGACAACATCATCGAAGAATTGAGGCGCAAATACTCAGTCTTGGAAAAAATTTGATGGGACTTGGAGGCAGAAAGACGTGAAAGTCTAGGAAGACGTGGTTGACGTACTATTCTGGTTGTTGTTTGTTGCTTTTGTTGACTATGTCAGTTTCCCTTCGAACAATGTAATAAATTGTTCGTTTTCATCTATCGAAACGGTTATGAAAAAGACATCCATTAACAAAAAGCCAAATCGAGAAATCCAAATCGAAATGTCATAACAAGTACATATGATAAACCAAATATGAAAATCAGATCCGTCCAACATCCGTGGAATACAAAAAACATAAACATAGAAATAATACAATAATAAAAATCAATGCCTACGCCCCCTCTGGCGGCGTCCCTGCTCCTCATCTGTGTAGCACTGGGGGGGGGGCAACGTAGCACGATCACGGAGGCCGTGTGATCTAGGCGGTGGTGTAGGGGTGGGATCCGGCTCTACGGCCCAGTCCCTGAACAGGTCGTCCTCTGAGTACTCCTGTCTACTCCACTGCTGGGATGGCCCGGTCTGATGAGCTGGCCATGTCTGCTGGGGCGTAGTGGTCTCCTGGGTGGGCCAACTCGGCTGGGAGCTACGATCATAATGCTGGCTGTGAAATGATGGATGTCCAGTAAACCCTGGTGGCTGGCTCGTAAACCCTAGTGGCTGGTTGCTAGAAGGCCCTGCATGTCCGGTGTACTGAGAGCCCATCTGTGTAGGATACTCGCTCCACTGGTAGTGACGGTCTGGTGCATAGCCAATGACACTGTGTGATCTACCGCCGTGGTCTGCTGAATCCAATCTCGTGCTGGGCGCTCGATGAATGGTGGGTATGACTGCTCACGTGGGGCGTGTGGTCCTCGCTCGGGTAGCCGCTCGTAGCCCCCACCCGCAGCTAATCCAGCCTGAAGAACGTAGGCCATGTCATCATCAGCACTGCCCCTATCCCTACACATAATGGTAGCGCGCTCTAGCGAGTCAACCTGAAATAGAATAGAAGATGTCAGATAATACAGACGAATATCGTCGATAATTAGGAATGAGAAGGCAGTCACCAACCATCATCTGGTATTGCGCACCAGCGTGTGAGATGGCCATGCGCGTCCGCCTCCTATACCACTCGTCATACTCGTCGTGGAAGTGGTGGCGCGAATCATCAGAGACTAACTCACCGGTGGCAATGTGTCGGTCCCTCTGCTCCCAATGTAGGACAAACTGCTGGTATTTAGCCACCCAATCTGTCACACTCGACCTGAAATCAGTCGCAAGTAACCCCTCTACATTTCCTGCTGGCTCTGGGTCCTGTGGGACACGCTGATCGAATCCAAACTGTCGGATACAACGGTCAGGGTGGTGCCATGCAATGCAGTCTATGCACAACAAGGGTGTAACAGACCGCCACAATATATCTCCATCCAACGCAAAATCCTCAGTGCGGTCTGCGTACGGCATCCACTAAAAACAAAGGGAACAACATTGTTGTTGTAAGGAAAAACCAAAACAATTGTTCAAATTGAAGGAGATAGGGTAGGAAACCTCACCACAAAATCCGTACACAAGTCGAGTGCGTAACGTATGTCCTCCAGGTGCATGGCCACCCGATGCTGATGTCGCTCAATGACAGGTAACCAGCGAGCACCCCGTGGAAAGGTGTCATCCACGGGGGAGGGGGGGCACCACCATGTATGTACCGCTCTGCAATACGGGGGAATCTCTCCAAGGCCCAGAGCTCGACCAAGAGGGTGAATCCGCCAATGTCACCGGTGCCCCTCATACTACCAGCGGAGAAAAAGGCCGCCCTCCCCATCACCTTATACAGCCATGCGAGAACCGCACTACCCCAGCTGTATGTGGATGCAACCCTCGGGTCCCCAATAAGCTGTAGGAGGTGAACCTGTATGTGATCTCCATTCCGGTCAGCCAGTAGAACTTCAGCTACCAGAACCCACGTGTATGCCCGTGCATGATAGGTAATAACCTCTGCTGTAGCCCCATCCGGCAGATGATCGAATAGCCTCTTAACCCATGCAACCCTAACTGTCCTGCCCTGTATAGAGTTAGGTGGTGGTTGAACGCCCAACCACTACTCGCATATCTCAGTCACGGGCCGCTCGTCCGAAGATACAATAAGAGGACGTCCCGTAGTAGGAAGTCCGGTGAGAACCTCCACGTCCTCTAAAGTGATAGTGGCCTCTCCAGGGACCAGGTGGAAGGTGTTCGTCTCGGGCCGCCACCTCTCAATCAATGCCGTGACCAGCTCTACACGGTGTATGACCAAGTACCGCACGAACCCCTTGAAGTCGGCACCCTTCCAAGAATGGCTGATACTGTGGACTCCAATGCAGTGATGTGCTCCGCTGGCGCATCTTCAAGGCCTTGCACTCAGAAGGGCTACGCCAAACAAAACCAGCCCTATGCTTGTTCTCCCCCCAGAGGAGAGAAGCATTCCTAGGTTGAGGTCTACTAGCCTGAGGAATGTCATCCACTAGTGGCTCAGACCATCCGTAGTAAGACATCTACTGTAAAGTAAGTTGGTAGGTTAGTATACGGGGTCATATGTTTATTTTCATGCAAAGTCCGATCTAGTATTCCTACAGACAAAAGTGAACTATCCTAAATCACACTAGATAACGCTAAGATCGATTTTGTAGTCCTACATACAAAATTTAACTATCCTAATTCACACTAGCATGCAACAAAAAAACAATCTCAATTTCATAAACAACGTAATTTAAAAATGTTCAATAATGTGCACACTACTTACCTCGTATAATGGTCTCCAACGAATATCCTCTGCAAGACACGAACGTCCTTTGCTTAAAAATCCTGCAACGACAATAGGACAGTGTAAATAAATAATCACAAACGGCAATAATCCTAAACTAATTCTCTAACATAAATCCTAAACTACATCTCTAACCTAAATTAACATTCTTAATCTCATTCCCTAAATTCAACCTAAACTAATTCTCTACCCTAAACCCTAAATTCTAATTCTCTAACCTAAATCCTAAACTAATTCTCTAACCTAAACCCTAATTCTCTAACCTAAATCCTAAACTAATTCTCTAACCTAAACTCTAATTCTCTAACCTAAATCATAATCTAATTCTCTAACCTAAACCCTAATTCTCTAACCTAAATCCTAATCTAATTCTCTGACCTAAATCCTAATCTAATTCTCTAACCTAATCCTAAACCCTAATAAAATGAAAGACAAAAGAGAAAAGGAGACTTACCTTGAATGGGAGAGTGGTAGGAGGGGGTGAGGAGTGAAATGGGGGGTGTTGGTGGGATTTTATAGGAGGGGGGGCGTTTTCGCCCAATCAGATTGAAACGCCCGGACCATAGGCGAATTCGCCCGGGCCCTAGGCGAAAACGCATGTGGTCTATTCCTGAATTAAACTCGGCTGGTTGGCAGTTGGTTGACCCGAATAAATGATTACGCCTGGGCCATAGGCGAAAACGCCTGGGGCCTGGGCGAAATCGCCTATGGTCCGGGCGAAATCGCCTATGGTCCGGGCGTTTATACCCATAAACGTTCATACTTTCAGAACGTATTTATTTTGGTACATAGATTCATTTATTTATTTATTATGGTGAAAGCCCTAATTTAATTCGTACTAACTTATTAAGTGACACAATTAATAAAAATTAATTCTGAAATACCAAACAACTAACCAAATAATTAATTACGAAAACTGAAAATCTGAAATTCCAAAAATATAACATAAATACTTCTGTTTAATAATACACACCAGTTGCATCAACATTCTCCTCTTCCTCATCCCACCTAGCAAGAATCTCCATGAAACAACCCTCGAGAGCATTAGCAGGGATCTTCGAATCTAAGTCAAACTCATACAATAATAGTTAAATATAGTTGCATTGCCTATTTACCAAAGTATGTTTAGTATAAAACTCAAAAGTATATCAAGATATACCTATTCTTAACTCATCGTGAACCCAACTTTTCGTGCACAACATGGCCTCCACCGCATCGTGACCAAGCTTACTACGATGTGGATCCAATATCCTTCCACCAGCACTGAAGGCAGATTTGGAGGCGACCGAAGTTACTGGGGTAGCTAACAAATCTCTGGCCATTGCTTGCAATGTCGGAAACTTCACTTCATTCATTTTCCACCACATGAGAATGTTATTCATATAGAGCTGGATTTTAGAGAATCTAGTTAAGTATATTGTATATTCAATTATTCATATAGAACTGGATTTTAGAGAATGTGGTTAAGTATATTCATAATTTCGAGAATAATCTAAAGAATGAAGAACAGAAGAAAACATATTCATAAATTAAAGAATGAAGAAAGCAGACTACGTAAGTTTAAAAAATAGAACACAAAATAAGTGTTTACAGCTACAACAACATGAAGTCACACTACAAAAAAATTGACCTTTAGCTACTGCAAAATTACAACGGCATGAAAATGCAGTAGCAAATAGTTAGTATTTGCTACGGTAATCACTATTTCATGTAGTAATTTGCAGTAGCAAATACTATTTGCCACACCACTATTTGCTACACCCAGCATCCCGTCACAAATAGTGGTGTGACAAATAGTATTTGCTACTGCAAATTACTACATGAAATAGTGATTGTCGTAGCAAATACTAACTATTTGCTACTGCATTTTCATGCCGTTGTGATTTTGCAGTAGCTAAAGGTCAATTTTTTTGTAGTGTCATGAACACAGATTCCCTATTCAAGATTACTAACAGTAACACAGTTTCATACAACTTAGCTTACTAACTCAAGATTTAAATTCATTTCATACACTTATGCATCAACTAACAACTAACATTCTGAATAAGCATTAACAATAGATAAGATAACAGTTTCATACAACTTAGCTTACTAACTCAAGTTTCAAATTCATTTCATACACTTATGTCTTATGCATCACCTAAAAACTAACATTCTGAATAAGCATTAACAATAGATAAGATAACAGTTTGAAACAATAGTTGCATAAGAAAGTAAGAACTACCAAACACTACAGTTTAGAGAAATCAATTTGGTAATCGGTTGCATAAGAAACGTAGGTAGGAGAATTAATTCACTAAACAATTTAGACAAATCAGTTTACAGAAATTAAGAACTACCAAATAGTTTAGAAAAATCAGTTGCATAAGAAACGTAGGTAGGAGAATTCCCAGCACCTGTATGATGCTCGTTTGGTAATCGGTACTCTGTCCAGTTCAAGGCTTCATGCTATAGGAAGCTAGAACCTGCAAAGTGCAAATAGAAAAATAAAACAAAGCATTAGTTTGGGCTATTGGCAAGATGACTATGTTAAGAAAAGGAGGCAAAAGCGGGAATGTTACTCAACTCTACTTGAAGAAACGGAGGAAGGAGCAAGACTTCACGGACTCACAGTTCTCACTTCTTCTTCTGTAGTTTTGTTGTTCCGATTCAGAACCACAGATTACAGAATTCAGAACTCTGATGAAAGAACTGAACCTAAGATTCAAGGCAATGAACTTTATATTGCAGAACATGAACTGCTTCACAGATGCAAACTCAAGTGCAGTGGACACATATTCTCAGTCCAAGTCAAACAATTCAGACCCATTCCTTACTTAATAGAATTATAGAATTCATTTAGGCAAGCATTACAGAATTACAGAATTCATTTAACTAGGATTCAAGCTCAAGCCAGAGATTAAGTCATGAACTGTTATATTATAAAATATAAACTGATATGAAGTCTAATTGCCGAAAACCAGAAAACAATGAACTGATAAACCATTTAACAACAACTGATATGAACTCTAATTGCATCAACAAAGAACATGAATTGATCTTAAATTAATTGAACATATGTAGGAGAACGGAGAATTCACATCACTTGTTCCAATAATATCGTTTGGTACTTTGTAGTCTATTCAGGCTATCGGAAGAGGGAACCTGCAAATGACAAATTGAAAGATGATGATGTTAAAGACTTGTAACTGGGTTTTAAGAGAAACTGGCTATTAACTATTAAGAAAGGTAAGACTGAAACTAACTAGCTTGAAGAAAAGGAGGAAGTAGCGGCTTCTGACCTTTGTATTGAGCAGGGGAAGGCTTATGGCTTGAGCAGGGGAAGTCTTCTGGCTTAATAGCAGAGTAGGGCTTCTGACCTCTGGCTTGAGCAGGGGAAGGCTTATATAACCAAAAAGAGTGAAGAAGACATGTCGAAATAAGACTCTTGCAAGGATTTTGATAGCCATAAAATCTGCAAATCGAATTCAATCAGGAATCAAGAAAGACTGTTTAGGAGACTGATATGTAGAAATTGGAGCTTGAAATCTAAAATAAGAGATACACATACCTTAATACTGAATAGAGAATAGAGATGCACAGTGCACGGAGATGGCGGAGAGATTTCCGGTGAGGAGGAGTTTGTATCGGAGGAGAGAATCACTCGCTGCAGAGGAGTAGACTGATTAGGAAATTAGGATTTTTTTTAGGCAGGTGGGCTCTCTAGAATTAATTAGGAATATGGCAGGTGGGCTCGGGTCGGGCAAGTTTCGGGCCGGATAATAGAGTTACCAAGCCCGACCCTAAAATGAATAAGCAGTCTCCGGTTATCCCGGCCCGACCCAAAAATCCGGTCAATCAGGATAGCCAACCGCGTTGACCGGGTCGGTTTCGGTCGGGTTCTTGGGTTACCGGTTCAGCTTGCCACCCCTAGAAGAAATTCATGTTGCGATCCCCGTCAGTCCTCCACTTGAGTTTGGCAGTTTTTTTTCAACAGGAGAGCATTATGATTCCAAATATCCTCAAGCTCGACTTTCAATCTCTTCTCCTCATTCGCCAAATCGGGATCTTTGGTCTCTCCTAGATATCTCCTATAGTGGCCTTGATTTCCACTTCCGATCTGTGTACAATAACACCTACCCATTATTCATAATCAAACGATTCGAAAATATAAAGTGTTCAAATATTAGGAATTGGGTCAAGATTGAAATTCAGGGACTGGTATCGAAATTCAGGGATTGAGACTGTGTCTAAAATTCAAGACATGGGACATACCCAAAATTTGGAAACTTGGTCAACATTGAATTTTGGGAACTTACGTGGTCGGGGCTGAGTTTTAGGAACAAGGTCACTACCAAAATTCAAGAATTGGGTTGGAACCGCATTCCAACAACCGGGCCAGGACAAGAACTGACTTTGGATCGAATTCCAGGAACTCGGTTAGGAACCGAATTTTGGGTACTATTACATTGGAAGGGGACAAACTTTGGGTACTGGGTGAGTAAAAATTTGAGAATTGAGTCGAGATAATATTTTGATAACGTCGGCCAAAACTGATGTTTGAACTACTAAAGTTCTAACTTCCAAGGCTAAGGAATTGGTTATTGTATTTTTATTTTCTTGAATCTCAAATCATCAAATTTCGTTATATCTCATAATCAGTGCATATATCAGTAAGTAAATTGTCCATCCCAATAGGAAAAACATATCATACACTAGGAGATGAAACTAAACAAGATCACGAGCCACCTTTTTATTTCTCCTAACAAAATTCACTGGAAAAAACCATGATTAACACTGAGGATTCACATACAATGCTCGAAAAAACATATGAACTTTATGACATATGAGTCTCTTGATTGTAACTTGTTGACCACGACCTCTGCATCGGTCTCGAACTCCACTTCCTTCATCCCTACGCTTTGCACCCGTAGCAATACTTCAATTAATGCACTAATTTCGTACTCCTTCAACAAAGGTCATCTTGACCTTGTATATATTCTGTAACATCCTGTTACGCACGACATGGTGGACCCATTGACTAGTTCGGTTTATCTGATACTCATTCTGGAGATCAACCACGGGCCCTGGAAGGTGATCAGATATACTCCTAAAACCTTGGACAACAACCATTTCATTGCACATATTGCAATGGGCGTTGTGAGTTGGTACTCCAACGATCGTTTGAGGTGTCATAATGGTCATAGGCACCCTGCAACTGAATGGTCATTGCGTGTACGGTAAAATCGTGGTGGATGTTTAACGCAACGAGCATTGCTCTTGTGGCAACGATCGCTGGGCCAGGCCAAACCTATAAATAGTCCAAGAGTATGATGATCAAATTCTTTACTCACCCTAACTTTGATGGCTTCTCCTCTATGAAAGCTAAGAAAATATTGGAGAGGTTTAGTCCCCTAATCTCACACTCTTGTTCTGCAACTTCGGGAAAAGGACCTTTGAGGCTCGTTGATCAGGTTGGGATAAGGGTTCGACGTAAGGTTGCCCAAATCCCTAGTTCTAATGGTTTGGTTATGGTTTTTGTTGTGGTTTTTAGGTTCTAACTTCATTTCGTTCTTGTGACAAATGATGGCTCCTTAAATTCTTTACCTACTAGAAAAGGAAGATTCAGAGTTTGGAGTAGGAGTCGGGGATCCGAAGTAACCAGCCAGCTAGGTTTTCTATCAGATTATTATTGGTAAGAGTTCTCTCCAGAATGGAAATGACCTGATATCAAAAGTTGCCTATGGGGTTGTTGATTTTTTCCCTATCTTTTTGCTTCAGTGGTATTTGATGGTAAGAGAAGAATATTTATAGGAATGATAACATCTCAAGCTTGGTGGGGGCGTCGATGGAATGGTATATTTTTGGCAGTGGGTAAGGATCCTTTTGCCACACATCATTTAGATTCTTGAAGTCGACACACATTTGTCAGCTTCTCGACACCTTTTTTACAATGTCCACACTAGAGAGCCACTATGGATATTAGATTTCTCTGATAAAACCCGCCCCTTGCATATTCTCCACCTCGGTAATAATGGCCTCGATCCTTTTCTGTTGTACGTGCTTTCTCCCAGGACGGGTGTCGGGGGCTGCGCTCGGCCAGCTTTTTTGTCGACACCTGACATATCTTCAGGTCCCCAAGCAAAGAGGTTGGCATACTCCTTCAAAATATCAACATAACCTCCCTCATTTCTTGTACTAGGTGTGTTGATGCACCTAAATATTAGTGTATTCAATCCCTCATTAGATGATATTTTCATGATTATTTTGTCTCGTTTGGGTAATTTTAAGCTATTTTTATTCCCTTTGGTACTTAGGCCCATTTTACGTTGTTTTCGTGTTTTTTATGCATTTCAGGTAATGAATGATGTTTGGGTATCGAACTGGGATTGGAGCATTGAGCGACGCGTGATTCTAGACCCCATGGAGTGATTTGGGTCAAAGGTAGAAGGCTCAACCACACGAATCGAACCAGTTTGGAAGGAAACTCAAGAAGCTGAAATTTGGAGTGTACACGACATGTAAACTAAAGACATTGTGAGTTTACATGGAGTGTAAACTCCCAAATTCAAGAAAATTGACCTATTTCAACTAGGAAAGTATTTTAGATGATACTAGATTATCATCGGCCCATTGGTCAATTTTTGTGTTAATGTTTCAGTGGAAAATTGTTTTTATTTATTTTTATTTAGATTACTTAGATGTGTCGTTGAATTTTTCTACCTTTTTTATTTCTACTTTTTAATGTATAATAATTTAATTCATATATTGGTAAAAAATTATAAATTTGTTATAAGTTGTTGGGACATGATAGACAAAAGCATTATAGTTATGCTTTATTTGTTGTTACGTTAAAAACATTGACACTTTTCTTTTATTAAAGAATAAAGTATTCAAACCATTAGGCGCGGCATTGTTGGTTGTTCACTTTGTCTCTTAACAATAAGGTTGAGAGTTTAATCCTTGTCAATGAGCAAAGAATTAAAAAAATGTATTCATCAGAATCAATTTTGATCCAAAATACCCTCATTCCTAGAATGAAGGAGAAGCTATAAAATTCTAAAAACACTGATGTGTCAACTGAAAAGGGGGATTTCCCATTAATGTATTTATAGATATTGAAACATTAGACCTTTTTGACGAGTTAGACACGATTGGAGAGAAATTATGGAGATTCTCGAAGCAAGATTGAGCGGAAGAAAGCGAAAGATTGGCTAGAGGTTCGATTAGATCAACAAGATTAGTTTCTCCTGAAGTAAGATAACCATCTCTTTGGTATTCTTCTTCATTGTTTCTTTGATTTCTCTCCAAACCATGAGTAGCTAAATTCTGTGGTTTGTTCAGATTAGATGAAACTATAAGGAAGTTTTGTATGGATGATGATGAGTTTTTTACCCTTATCGTTTGAGGATTATTTCAGACAATTGATGCGTTCTTCTTAAACCCTAATTTTGAGTGATTTTATTGTTTGGCCGATTGATTAATTCTATCTTTTGATTTCGCGGGCTTAACCTAGGGCAAGAGTCAATTGGGTGTTTAGGAATTCGTTAGGTTCTATCAGTAGTTTGACCATAGGATCGATAGACCTAACCACTTTGAATTATCATTGTGACATTTCATCGAATACCTTGCATGCATTCTTGAAAATCCATAGGTTAACTTGACCATATGAACATTTGGATCAGATAGAATAGTATCTATATAGCCTGACCATGGAGCAGAGATTAGACAAAGAAGTGTCGAGTCATCAAGTCTGTTTATCCAAAATTGGATATCATCTATCCATATTAACCAAATTAGAGTGAATTCGAGTATGGACAACCGCCTTAATCATTCTTGAAAACCCCAATCTCGTGACTTGTTTATTTGCTACTTTTTGCATATTTAGTTTAATTCATTCACAACCTATACCAAACCAAACCTTTGAAACCCGAATAGCTTATTACACACGTTGAGTAATAGAATCTGAAAGACCCTAGAGAAATACGATCTTGTGAGAGCATTCTAACAAGCTAAAACTAGGTGTGCAATATTTTGTGCACCATGTGCTAAGAGGCAAATAGTCTTGTTAGGTTGGTACACCTTTAGAGGCATGGCCACGTCTACTTCACCCACCTCGACTCGAGGCTTGTAATCCTCACTAGCGTCAATGGTAGACACTTCACCTTGCCCAAGGGTGGCATTATGAAATTTGAGTACCTACTGTTGGGGTTGAGTGGTGTGAATGGGAATGATGGAAGGAAGGTTAAGGGGTAAAACCCAACCGGTTTGATTTTGATGTGAATTAACCAGAACTGATGGTTGAACCGGTTCGGTCCTTCCAATTCAATTCAAACGAAGGGGTGTGTTCTTTCATGAACCATCGTGACTCTTTGTGTCACACCCTTCCATGCCCTATAAATTCAGTCCTCCTCCTTCAATTGAATATATGCTTCGAGAGAAGGTTTTTACGAAAATTTGGAGATGAGGGTTTTAAACGTAGTTTTTGCATCGGTTTTTCAAAGAGAAAATTGCATTGTCGAGTCGTGTGGTTCGCACCGTATTCTTGCGTTCGTCGTTCATTGGGGTTTGAAGTACCGCTACACCAATGAGGTAAATCCATTCTATCCTGAGAGGAATGATTCCATAACCTTGGGTACCGTGAGGGGAATAACGTTCCTTAAGGAGAAACCGTGAATTCGGTTGGCTCGGATTTGTTGCATTGTCTTTGCATTTCATTTCATATTCATGATTTTGTTCTAACATCTTGTGTTGAAGGTATGCACCGGTACTAACAATCTTGAGGAACGTTACTTTTTACTGTGTATACCGTTGGTGATCAGTTGGATAAGGAAGTAGTGACGGTTCAAGTTTCCTTTCAATACTAATTTTACGTTGCATGTTTTCTCAATCTCATGCAGAAAGGGAAAGAATGGATTAGAGTTTTGTTCATAAGAGTAATTTATCTCTTTTGAACGGGTCATTTCCAAGGGAGGGAAGAAAAGGTTTTTTTTTTATAATTTCTTCTCATCGTAGGCCTTGGATTGAACTTTGCAGGAGTGTCTCATATCTCATGTAGAAAGAAAGGAGATGATTCTCCAGTAAGTTTCATTCGTCATATTAATTTAATATTGGCATGTATTCTTATGATTTTGGATGAGATGCAGTTGCGTTAATGACCAGTGCTAAGGCTTTGGACATATCCACAACTCATGGGATATATGAGGTTTGGGTTATCTCTTATTTCCTGGATGTGTTAGACTTTCTATTTGGCGGTTGTTCATATAACAACATGCTTACTCTGTTTATTTTAATGGTCTTACTATTATTATAAATAAACGTGAAAGTGGAAATCCCGCCTTTGGTTTTCTACGCAGTGAATTGTTACTTTGTGTAATGATAATGAAGATGTTGTCTTCATTAGTTTGTTTGTGAAAGTCTTTGGTTAACTTTGGATTCAGTTTTTTTTTTTTTAACTGCTTCCTGTCCATGATTATGTAAAATGAAAGATTATTTCATTTTCTGTGAGTTTCTTTTATATTTGGCTTGATAATGGTTGGGAAAAGATTGGTCAACTGTAAGTTGTTTCTGTTTCTCATTTCTTTGTTGGATCATGTCAGTATAGTGCCGCATAATTCTAATTGCGGGTGGTTTCTTGTACTGATGGTTTCTGTTTGAATGGTAGACACAACTTCTATGATGCAGGAGTTCATTTACTTTTTGCAAATGGATCGCTTTGCGTTAAATGAGGAAAGAGTCTTTGTCACTGTCTACTCACTCGAGACTAGAATCTTCGTGATTCTCTACTCACCCAAGATTAGAGTTTTCGTAACTCTCTACTCACCCGAGATTAAAGCCTTTGTGGTTTTCTACTTACTGTATTAGTACACAGTACTAATAGTTGTTGATTTAACATGGTTAAATCAGATCGAAACATTGTTTCTAAATCATTGATTCGACGCATTGGTCATGTGGTTTTGTGTATAAATCACATCTTGAGTCTCTGGATGACTGATCAAGTACTTTCATTGGAAAAGGTAACACATCTCGATTTATGTTGTAATAAATCTTTGTTTGTGTGTTATTACCAGTGATCGGAAGATGTCAACGGACGTTGACCATGTGGTTCCACAGATGTGGAATGTTGACGATGATGATGTTATAGAAGTCATCAATTTATCGTCTGAAGTAGAAATCATCTACATTGAGTTTGATGGTGACGACAATGTCGTCGAGGTGATCAACATTGAATCCGATGTGGATCAACATTGGATTCAGTTTATTTTCACGAGGATGATGATTATGAATAATAATCAGAATGGTTCATACGTTATGTACTTGGGGATGATAATGGGGATCCCGATGATTAGTATATATCCTCCTTTTAGGGGTTGATATGTGTGTATATATATATATATTAAGAATATATATGTACTTTTGTTTTATGAAATTTTGTGTATAATTTCATAAATGTTTTATGAAGTTATGTGAATTTACGTATTCACTTGTATAAATTCATAAATATTACATAAAATCACTATATGTGGTTTAGTGATTGTGGTAATACCCAAGTAATGGTTCTTCGCGTAAGAAGCTGGTTGGGAAACGGGCATGAAGTATCTCGAGAAGAGATGTATGTTCATTCTTCTAAGACGAGAGCAACGATAAGTCATATAGAACGTATATAGACACTTGTTTCCCATATTGTAAAGACATATTTTTATGTCATAATGACTATGGCAATAGTCGAAATGTGGAGGTATGCTTGAAAACCTTATTGTTCCTAGATAAGGACAATAAGTAAAGAAGGCAAATACACATGGTGTGTATTGGCTAGCAAAGTGGCGAGTTTCCTAGACCTGTAGTTCAACCATCAACCAATTCCACGTGTGGATATGTGTTTATGGTTGGTGGGGGAGAAGAAGTATATGAAAGTACTTGGGAGTTTTCTAAAGTTGTTTCGCTTGAAATAAATGGAAATCTCGTCACTTGCCCATGGAACATCACGTCACATGTATTGCATGTGTCATAGATGTGTCATTTTGTTAAAATGATTAATCTCTAGTACAGTTATCTAAGTTGATCGTAGAAGATCAAATGATAACAAACGTGAGGCGCCTATGTAGAGGTTAATTAATCATCGAGGGGAATGAGATTATGGCCAAGAACATAATCAACATGACAGAAACTCTACCTAGTTGACTAGAGATCCCAAGATCTAGGTTCAGAGGAAAAACAAAGTTGTGTTTGATGGTCCGACATTGTCAAAATTCTCAAACTCATTCTCATGATGAGACAATGTTTAATAAACAAGGGTAAACCTGTAAAGAAAGGTTTTTAATGGTTTCTAAGTTTGACGACGAGCTGATCAAATAGTGTATTTTACGAAATGCACGTTTAGAAATCACCTATGTGAGTGTGAAATGAGAGCCGCTTCAAGGAGAACTAATGTCGGCCAAGTTCTCTACGCACTCATGAAACCAGGTGGTGTTCATGGCTAAAACGAACACAACAGTGAGAGTCAATAACCGGATAAGGTTAGTCGTGTGTGACATATGTTGTCTTAGTATACACAAAAAGTCTACGGTTCAAAGATATCAATACCGATGGACGAGTATACTCGATGTATATTCACTATGAAAAGTTCAAAGGGAAATCTACTTATTCAGATGCGGCTAATTCTTAGTTGCGAATCACACAGTTTTCTGCATAGTTTTCAAACTTAGCATGCTCCATTCATGTGGGGGATTGTTGGGGTTGAGTGGTGTGAATGGGAATGATGGAAGGAAGGTTAAGGGGTAAAACCCAACCGGTTTGATTTTTGATGTTAATTAACCAGAACTGATGGTTGAACCGGTTCGGTCCTTCCAATTCAATTCAAACGAAAGGTTGTGTTCTTTCATGAACCATCGTGACTCTTCGTGTCACACCCTTCCATGCCCTATAAATTCAGCCCTCCTCCTTCAATTGAATATATGCTTCGAGAGAAGGTTTTTACGAAAATTTGGAGATGAGGGTTTTAAACGTAGTTTTTGCATCGGCTTTTCAAAGAGAAAATTGCATTGTCGAGTCGTGTGGTTCGCACCGTGTTGTTGCGTTCGTCGTTCATTGGGGTTTGAAGTACCGCTACACCAATGAGGTAAATCCGTTCTATCCTGAGAGGAATGATTCCATAACCTTGGGTACCGTGAGGGGAATAACGTTCCTTAAGGAGGAACCGTGAATTCGGTTGGCTCGGATTTATTGCATTGTCTTTGCATTTGATTTCATATTCATGATTTTGTTCTAACATCTTGTGTTGAAGGTATGCACGGGTACTAACACCTACTCCATGTTTCCCCTGGCTATTACCACTCTCTTGCTTGAGGGAAAGAAGAAAGATTGGTGGGCATGGATGTTGTGAAAAAAGAAAACAGATAAGAATGGCCTTCCCATTATGGATATTGTACTAGAAAGGACAATTTACCACATGAAAATTGATTGTGTTTGCATTTCTGTAACCTTAATATCCTCCAACACCACTCGTAAGGAGATGATACCTATCACATGAACCCACTTACCTGACACTGACAGAACCACCAAGGTGACCACATATATAGTAGAGTTTTTTATAATTGGATATCAACTAAACTCCCATTGCCCGTCCTCAGCTGTTTCACCTTACAGAGAGAGGCACAAGATGGCTATCAGTACAAGGGCGTCTTCAAATGGCTCATGGATGGCAGATACTTGGATAGAGTATGCACTTGCCATGTCCTAGTTACTTAAGCATTTCTTGTTCTTCCTTTTTTTCGTCCTCTACTACTTTATTCTCTTTGTTTTTGCAACTCACCCCACGATGGTTGATAAGCTGCAGAACAGGGTATCAAATAACTAACCTACTAAAGTAGGATAGATCATATTTCAATGAGTTTCTTCTAATCGTTTACTCAAACAAGTTAACAAATACTCAGGTTTAAATCAAGTTGCGTGGTGTGAGTTCCACGACTTTCTAAACTATTATGCAAGGGAAATGAGATTTAATTAAGAGACAGAGTGATTGATTGAGGTTGGTTTCAATTGACAGACAAAAGCTTAGACTCGAATGCCCCTAAGATTACCAAGGCATTGTCGATCACAAAACCGGCGACTTTCCAATTCTGATTAATTCAATTCTTTAACACCGTCATAGCTCCTTACACTTAGGTCTAATTCCACGAGAATTACTACTTACTACTACCAAGCGATTATCTCGCTCACTTTAACGAAAAAAGACTGGTGCACCTGAATTGATTCTATGAGCTATTCTTGTTTCGAATTAATCCTAAACGGTTCCTACTAGAGGAATGATTCCATTGAATAGGTTAATTAATTAATTTGACGTTCTAAAACAAGGTGGACCTTCACCACCTATCCTTATTTTAACGAGAATCTAATCTAGGTGATCAAGTGAGAAAAGAAACAAAAACGAAGAAAAAAACAACTATGAGAAAGAACAGTCTGAATTAAGATCTAATTACCGCCGATCTGTGATCGTTTTAAAGCCCTGGCTCACTTAGGGTTCATCTATATAAGCTCGACAGGTTTAGCTACTCATATTCGAAGTAAGAGAATAAAAACAATCATAGAATTCATCTCAGAAAGGAAGAACAGAGAAATCATGAAAAACCTAATTTGACGATTCTGTGAAGCTTCGATCTCGAGAAATCTTCAACTCTAGCTCCGAGCACCTCCAGGTTGAAAAGATTATCAAGTAATATCGCCAAGAACTCCAGAAATACTCTAACCTATCTCCTTTTGTGTGTGGAAAGTCTGAAAAACTAAGTATATTGAATTGGGGTTGAATGGCTTCTTAAATAGGGACTTCTCCGATTTTGACTAGGAATAGGCCAATGTTTTCGCCAATTTTTTTTTTTTCAATTTCAGCGCCAGAAATAAGTCTTGCTTCTTCACAAATTTTTTGGCGAGGATGTTGAACTTTTCAGCGAAAAGTTCTTTGTATAATTTTTCCAAGACTCCAACGCCAGATCTGCTGAATTTCCTTCACAAAGTTTTCGACGAAAACTTTGATGTTTTCGCCGAAATGTTCCTTAAGGGCAGCTGTGTATTACTTTTTGATTGTCTGCTTTCTCCGATGATCTCGGGTCACTTCTTGAGGCTCCATCGCATCCCGAACACTCCCGATGGCTACTTATTCGATGGTTAACGTCTGTGTACTAACACAAACACTAGCAAACACATCAAATAGACCCGAAACAGGCCAAGGTAACCCAATCGGTAAGAAATGGCATTAATGAACAGAAATCCACTAAACTACCCTAAAATGTGTTTCAGACAATGAAATGTCGCTTAATTGGGGCTGATAAACACGATATTTCTAGTGTCATCAATGGTTTCGACATTCCAATCAAAAGGATTGTTGTAATCCTCAAATTTTGTTGGAGACCCTCTTTTTATTAAGGGCATCAATCCCCAGGGGATCGGTTGCGGTGACGCTTAGGATAATTTGAACAACTTTTAGTTATATCCGACCACCTTCAATAGTAGGATCTGAGAGCCCCTTTTCTAAGAGCATTTGTACATCCTTCCTGAATTTTTTATAGTATGAGGTATTATGTCCCCCAGACTTATGGTACTCGCAGAATCTCAATTCACTCGCCTCTCGGATGCCTTCTCCTTCATAGGATTGTGTTCCCTCTTTGGTGTTCATCACCCCTTGAGGGGGTGGTCCTGGCGGTCGGTAGCCCTAATCTCCATGGGAAGAGATCGAAGGAGGTGACCTTCCCCTTTAGATCAACCCAACGACATCTTGTTACTTCTTTATTTGTTGTGTCGGTCACCTTCTGTGGTTCCAAAGAATCTTTCAAACAACTGGCTCTATGAATATGAGCCTCCAATTCTCTCATACTATGAGACCCTCCACTCTCCTACATTTACACCAATGCATGTCGCAACTCTTGGTTACGTGTGGCCTCGAAGAGAGTGTTACTCACCAGTTGGGGTGAGCGGTCTTGACAACTAATTCCATCACATTTCACCTCTCATAAAAAACCATTAGGATCTTGTCCTTCCTTGGTGCAAGTTAAACAACGAACAATGACGATACGCCTTTTTTAGAGGGAACTTAGCTAGGACAAACTACCAAAGTCCTAAAATCTTTCTGTTACTCCTAACCTTAGGGAGGTATACCAATCTCAGCACTCACCTGGGAAGATGGAGGGGAAAGCCCGTAAGAGGGCCACATTAGAAGTGTTGTAGAAACTACATCTTGAGGCGGAAGAAATTTACATGATTTTTATGACCCCTCTACTCATCTTACATGTCCATCCTTGACATCTGAAACTAGCCGTTTGATCATCATTGAGAAGATAGCGGGCGAGCAGTTGACACAGGGTGGGATTGCATGCCCTATCCCGGGTGTTGTGGGCTCTCACCGCTCCCTTATTCCCCATTAGTCTTTTTGGTAAGTGTTTGTTGAGCTGGAAGTGTTATTTTTTCCAAATTCGCCTCTGATTCTTCATCCAACTCCAGAACTATGGTGTTTGTCTCTGATTGTTCCTTTGAGCTACTACCTTATTGTAGGAGCTCAAGGATGAGGCTACTTGTCATGGAGTTCTTCTAGCTCCTTTTCTTTTTAGGTCACATGCTCCTCCATTGTACCCTCACAGGCTAAGATCTTTAAAAGCTACCCTCCCTCTGACTTGGTGGTCTCGAGCTCAGGGACCCCCTGCCTCCGAGATCTTAGGAGGTAGTGTTTCTTTTGTCGCCGTGTGGCTAACGTCCTTACCCACACCTTCCATGTTTCTCGAACCAAGATAACTTCATAGAAGTTTTTATCAAGTTGTGTCGCATGGTGGCATGGGGCCAATTGTTAGTACGGATATGAACGCAGTCACTAAACAATGAGAGTTTACAACAAAGTTTGAACTCAACACATCTTGAAGGGATAAAGAGGTATTGGGTACTAGAGGGATAAAGAAGAAGTAGATCGAAGTATGTAAAAATGTGGTGAGTTGTGATTAATGCTTGTCTTCGACGGCGTTACAAGGTTCAATATTAATACTAGAAGTTTTATGACCAACGACATGGTGCCTATCACATCCCACGTTTAATACCCCTAACATCAATCTTGTTTGTAATTAATGGCTCTCCCCAGTTGCTTGCCAAATATCTTCTAGTTAGTAGTTCACTTGTCTTGGGCCTGAGTCATTGGGCCTCTAAGCTTAAGTTAGTGGGCCTCCATATTTGGGACCCATCATATTTCAATCATAACTTTCTATGCGAAACTTGGAATTATGAAAAAATTGTATTTTTCGTCCATATGTCAATGATGAGGGGGGCACCGAATTCAACGAGACTAGAAAGTTATGCCAATTTTTAAGCTTCTTTAGTAGCTTATTTGAAGAGAGGGTGGGAGCTTGGTGGGTGACAAAGTCTATACTTTGTCTCCTTTAACAAGTTGATTCTTAGCCGTCAGATCTCCCTAATTTAATTCTAACGGTTGGATAGTACTAGTATAAAAAGAGGGGAAAATTACTGAATTGTTTTTTACCACTAGCCTAGGGTAAACCGCCCCAACCACTACCTCTGATATCGGGAAAATCAAACCCACACCTCCAGACGGCGCCGGCGATATCACGGGGTCGTCGTTCAGACGGCTCCCTCTTGCATCCACCTTCCTCCTCCGCAAAGCAGTCGCCGGCGGTTTGTCATTTCCACTCCACAAAGCAGTCGTCGGTTCGCCTTGTTCTCCCCGTTCCATCAATCGCGGTCTCCTCAAGACTGACTTCAGTGCCGGCGGTAATCAACCATTTTCCTTGCCGCCGGTAATCATTTAGTTTACGCCGCCGCCATTTCCCCTATTTATTCTAATATTGTGCCTTTGCTCACTCTGCAGTCGATCGGTGAGGCGAAAAAAGGGAAGCCCTCTGCCGACGAAGTCAATAGGTAAGCTCCCCGCCATTGTTAGGTTTTTGTTTTCCGACCCTTAGTACTAGTATCTGTCAATTACTAGTTTGTGTTGAATACTAGTTGTGTTCAGACGACAGTTATTTTCAATTTGAATTTCAGTGTTTTGTGGTTTCGAATGTGAATGTAAGGGTTTCTGCATGGGTTTGAATGTGAATTGTGTTTCCTGTTTGCTCATGTGTTTGTATGATTAATGCACTGTGATTCATTCGTTGTTCAATTGTGATTCCTGTTTGTTGAAATTGTTTTTCAAACCACCTAGTACTAGTATTTGTACCTTACTAGTTTGCATTGTATACTAATTGTATTGCTGTATTTGGGGGGGGTCTGCAAAGGTTTGAATGTGGGTGTTTTGTAGTTTCGAAGTACTTTGTTGTTTTAGGACTAATGAATGTCTGATTCCTCGGAGATGAGATGGTTTGATTACGAATCTGTTTGATCGTCATGAAATGCCTACCTGAATATGATTTGCCTTCCAAGTAATGCACATCTGAGTCATTTGGTTTGTGTTTGGGGTGTCAGTAGTTGTTAAATGGGAACTATGAAAATTGCCTAATTGAGCTCGTTTCGTATGTTTATCAAACACGTGAGGAAACATGAAACAATTACCATGAAACAAAGGATTCACTGTCATCACTTAGGAAAACAGCCAATTCATTATTTGCTTCGTGTTTGTTTCTCACATTCCTTTTCCTTTCGCTTGGAATACTTGTATCTATAGTATACTTGTAGGCTCGTAGTACTAGTATTTTTTTGACCATGTTCTGAAAGCATGTTCTTCGAAGTTGGAAACATGCATAATATATATGCCTCAGCACTAGTATCGGTTATTTATTGTTTAATTGGCTTGTTATTGAATTATGATGTTGTGATTGTGTTTTACAGGATCTCTGTACGGGCGAAGTTTTAAGCAAAATTGGAATTGAGAAACAAATGGTATATATATGGATTTTGTTGGAAGCTTACATACAATAACTAGTGTATGTAGTTAGATAGTAATGATGGATTATATATTGACAGAACAGATGCTAGCAATTGCAACAGCAGGAGTTAAAATGGTTAGTAGAGATTGAAGGAGGTCTTTTGTCTAATGATAGATGATGATGATCTTGATAAGTAATTTCAACAACTCCCTCTTGCAACAAAGCAAATAGATGTTAGAGGAGAGAGTGAAAAGTAATGTTAAAAGAAGGTTTGGGGTTCATGGTAGTAATAACATAGCAGTACTATGTTTCAGGTGTTTCTTTTCAGCTGGATCTTTCTTTCACTTTCAATGAACTGGTTTCTATAGAATACTTGTAGGCTCGTGGTACTAGTATGTTTCAGCCTAGTATCGGTACTTGTTTATTGTTTCATTAGCTTCTTTATTGGATTATAATGTTGTGATTGTGTATTATAGAGTTTGAGCTAGATATTTAACATCTCAGATGAGAAAATTGCCAAGCTTTAAACACTCGGTTTTTTAAAGAACACTTTGCTTTAATGATCTCTGTGAATTTTTCCTCTATTGCCAATCTTTAAAAAAATCTTTAACAATGACTTTAAACACTCAGTGGCTTTTAAAAAGAGAAAACAACATCGTAGCCACGCAAGATTCCTTGTTCCTCTAGCGTCAGGATTGCATCCTCATCTGGTTCAGATATAGCATCAACAATGATCACTCGGAGAATTATTTAGATCAAAAAGAGTGCGGAAGAAGGTTTGTTGACTTGGGAACTCGAACCGGGTTCATCCATTACAACACTCGAGAGTTAAATCAAACAATGCGGGGTTTGAAAAATGACAACTCTAAGTTTAATGGTGACTGCCAAATTTTAAACAAAAAAGTGATGGCATAATTATAAGAGGAAGAAGAAAGGATTAATAAAATTGTTAAGAAAATATTTGGTTCATATTTTGAGGGATGAGATTTTTAAAAATCATTATAATAAATTAACCATTAATTAAAATTTTATAATAAATTAACCGGTGGTTATAATTGGGCCACCATTAAAATTCGGACATTATGTGGCAGCCATGGGGTGGGGTGTTTAATTAATATTATTAAATTAAATTAATTATTAATTAGGAAGTTGAGATGAAATCAATGGTTGGGATTAAACTTTGTGTAGGTGACAAAGTTTAGACTTTGTCACCAAAAAATCCCCGGGGGGTTTGGGAGCTTGGTGGGTGACAAAGTCTATACTTTGTCTCCTATACAAAGTTGATTCTTAGCCGTCAGATCTCCCTAATTTAATCTAACGGTGGATAGTACTAGTATAAAAGAGGGAAAATTACTGAATTGTTTTTTACCACTAGCCTAGGGTAAACCGCCCACCACTACCTCTGATATCGGGGAAAATCAAACCACAACCTCCAGACGGCGCCGGCGATATCATCGGGTCGTCGTTCAGACGGCTCCTCTGCATCCACCTTCCTCCTCCGCAAAGCAGTCGCCGGCGGTTTGTCATTTCCACTACCACAAAGCAGTCGTCGGTTCGCCTGTTCTCCCCGTTCCATCAATCGCGGTCTCCTCAAGACTGACTTCAGTGCCGGCGGTAATCAACCATTTTCCTTGCCGCCGGTAATCACTTTAGTTTTACGCCGCCGCCATTCCCCTATTTATTCTAATATTGTGCCTTTGCTCACTCTGCAGTCGATCGGTGAGGCGAAAAAGGGAAGCTCCTCTGCCGACGAAGTCAATAGGTAAGCTCCCCGCCATTGTTAGGTTTTTGTTTTCCGACCCTTAGTACTAGTATCTGTCAATTACTAGTTGTGTTTGAATACAGTTGTGTTCAGACGACATGTTATTTCAATTTGAATTTCAGTGTTTTGTGGTTTCGAATGTGAATGTAAGGGTTTCTGCATGGGTTTGATGTGAATTGTGTTTCCTGTTTGCTCATAGTGTTTGTATGATTATGCACTGTGATTCATTCGTTGTTCAATTGTGATTCCTGTTTGTTGAAATTGTTTTTCAAACCACCTAGTACTAGTATTTGTACCTTACTAGTTTGCATTGTATACTAATTGTATTGCTGTATTTGGGAGGGTGTCTGCAAAGGTTTGAATGTGGGTGTTTTGTAGTTTCGAAGTACTTGTGTTGTTTTAGGACTAATGAATGTCTGATTCCTCGGAGATGAGATGGTTGATTACGAATCTTTTGATCGTCATGAAATGCCTACCTGAATATGATTTTGCTTCCAAGTAATGCACATTGAGTCATTTGGTTTGTGTTGGGTGTCAGTAGTTGTTAAATGGGAACTATGAAAATTGCCTAATTGAGCTCGTTTCGTATGTTTATCAAACACGTGAGAAACATGAAACAATTACCATGAAACAAAGGATTCACTGTCATCACTTAGGAAAACAGCCAATTCATTATTTGCTTGTGTTTGTTTCTCACATTCCTTATTCCTTTCGCTTGGAATACTTGTATCTATAGTATACTTGTAGGCTGTAGTACTAGTATTTTTTTGACCATGTTCATGAAAGCATGTTCTTCGAAGTTGGAAACATGCATAATATATATGCCTCAGCACTAGTATCGGTTATTTATTGTTTAATTGGCTTGTTATTGAATTATGATGTTGTGATTGTGTTTTACAGGATCTCTGTACGGGCGAAGTTTTAGCAAAATTGGAATTGAGAAACAAATGGTATATATATGGATTTTGTTGGAAGCTTACATACAATAACTAGTGTATGTAGTTAGATAGTAATGATGGATTATATATTGACAGAAAGATGCTAGCAATTGCAACAGCAGGAGTTAAAATGGTTAGTAGAGATTGAAGGAGGTCTTTGTCTAATGATAGATGATGATGATCTTGATAAGTAATTTCAACAACTCCCTCTGCCAACAAAGCAAATAGATAGTTAGAGGGAGAGAGTGAAAAAGTAATGTTAAAGAAAGGTTTGGGGTTCATGTAGTAATAACATAGCAGTACTATGTTTCAGGTGTTTCTTTTCAGCTGGATCTTTCTTTCACTTTCAATGAACTGGTTTCTATAGAATACTTGTAGGCTCGTGGTACTAGTATGTTTCAGCCTAGTATCGGTACTTGTTTATTGTTTCATTAGCTTCTTTATTGGATTATAATGTTGTGATTGTGTATTATAGAGTTTGAGCTAGATATTTAACATCTCAGATGAGAAAATTGCCAAGCTTTAAACACTCGGTTTTTTAAAGAACACTTTGCTTTAATGATCTCTGTGAATTTTTCCTCTATTGCCAATCTTTAAAAAAATCTTTAACAATGACTTTAAACATCTCAGTGGCTTTTAAAAAGAGAAAACACATCGTAGCCACGCAAGATTCCTTGTTCATCTAGCGTAGGATTGCATCCTCATCTGGTTCAGATATAGCATCAACATGATCACTCGGAGAATTATTTAGATCAAAAAGAGGTGCGGAAGAAGTTTGTTGACTTGGGAACTCGAACGGGTTCATCCATTACAACACTCGAGAGTTAAATCAAACAATGCGGGTTTGAAAAAATGACAACTTAAGTTTAATGGTGATGCCAAATTTTAAACAATGAAAGTGATGGCATAATTATAAGAGGAAGAAGAAAGGATTAATAAAATTGTTAAGAAAATATTTGGTTGCATATTTTGAGGATGAGATTTTTAAAAATCATTATAATAAATAACCATTAATTAAAATTTTAATAATAAATTAACCGGTGGTTATAATGTGGGCCCATTAAAATTCGGACATTATGTGGCAGCCATGGGGTGGGGTGTTAATTAATATTATTAAATTAAATTAATTATTAATTAGGAAGTTGAGATGAAATCAATGGTTGGGATTAAACTTTGTGTAGGTGACAAAGTTTAGACTTTGTCACCAAAAAAATCCCGGGGGTTAGATTTTGTATGGCTCTTGGCCTCTAATTTTGGGCCCACATACTGGAGAAAGGAGGGTTGTTGTTCTTTATTTTCAGTCCTGCTGTATTTTTTCTTTTACAGATTGGACACTCTTGATAAGGATTACAATATTTAATTAGATTATTCTTGTTATCTTTTGTATTTCCTTACTATTATTATGTAATTAATCTCTTGTATAAATAATAGGGAAAATGGTGTTTTGCCCCCCTCTACTTTGCCAAGTTAACAAACAGCCCTCTATACTATGAAATGATCAATTTACCCCCTCCTACTATGCCAACTTAACAAACAGCCCCTTCCATCCAAATTTTCATCCAAAATTCCGTTAAGTGATGACTCACCAATATGACTCATCTACAATTAATGATTGTACATTGCCACATCAACGACTTTTCATCCATCTCAACTGAAATAAAAAAGAAAAAAATTATAAAAAGAATTAAATTTAATTTATAAATAAAAAAAATATTTTTTTAAAAATATTTCGTTTCTGAATTTAAATATTAAAAATGAAATTAAATTTTTTTTTCTAAAATAAACATACAATTTTTTCTAAAATAACTTAGAAAATTTTAATTATAAAATATTTATTTAATTGAAAAAAATTAAAAATAAAAATCCATAAAAAATTAAATATATACTTTTTAATTTATGAATTTTAAAATTAAAATTTTTACTGCCTTTTGTACTTAAAATGTACTATCATTAATGATTGGCAATGTACAGTCATTAATTATGGATTAGTCATATTGGTGAGTCATCACTTAACGGAATTTTGGATGGAGTTTTGGATGGAAGGGGTTGTTTGTTAGATTGGCATAGTAGAGGGGGTAAATTGATATTTCATAGTATAGGGGGTTGTTTGTTAACTTGGCAAAGTAGAGGGGGGCAAAGTAGCATTATCCTAAATAATAGAAGTACATGGTTTGGGTGTGGGTAAATATTTTCCAACAAATTCTACAACTCTTTATTTGTACTTGTTGGTTGATTCTTGATGTTTTTTAGATGAGTAGTGCTCTTCCAACGATAATAAAATGGTCATAAATAACGAACGGCCATAAATTAATGGCTATAATTACAACGCACTAAAACCAAAATTATTGGGGGGAAATAAAGCGTGTTGAATTGAAAAATTTTATTGAAAAATATTTTTTAATATCATAAACATCTATGATAAAATAAAATAATAAAACACAAAATTAACCTTACCATAAGTGTGTTATACGTGAACATTAGGTTAAACTAATGTGCAGAGGCTAAATTCTTGTTGGGTGGAGAAAAAAAGCAATTTTGGGAGTCAGAGACTGAAATGTGCCTCTTGAATTGCATTATAGCCTTACGTCAATCTCTCAATTTAGATCAGGTTGGTTGATATCTACATATCTTTGATATGTGAGATATATTTGATATGTTAGTATATTTAATATTGGTAAAAAGTGATTCTTTGATATCACTGTTTGGGTAGTGATATTTAAATGGGTGGTGAATTGTGAGTGCATGGATGAATGTACCAAAATATCCTCATTTGCTTGAACAAAGTATAAAAGTATTCCTAACTTTTAATTAAAAAGCATGTGTTTTTATAAATTAAAATTTGTAATCTCTCTTTTTTAATTCGTGAATGTATTTATAAATTAATACTCGAGTTTATTATACTTTTAGAATAATAAATGCTCATTCATTAAGAAAATAATTATTTATTATATTTACCGCTAACACATCTCCTTCTTCTAGCAAAATTAAAATAAAAAGTTGAAATAATTTTCATGGTGAATTCTAATTCTAACTAAAAAAAATTCTAATTAAGTAATTAAAACTAAATCATAATTATTTATCTTAATTAATAAATAAATATAAAAATACATAAACACGAGATAATATAAAATGAGAAAAAAATAAATTGGGGTAATGGGGTTGATGACAATATAATTGTGAAGGTTGATGAGGATAGAATTGTCCAAAACTTTGATATCAATATCACTCTGAAGATATTCACCTCCCCACATGAATATCGTTGAGTGATATTGATATCACTTTGGCCACAGTATCATGATATTCAGGACAGAAAAAATGATGATATCTTGAATTATGATATCTGCAGTTATCAATATCAATATCACTGCAACCAAACAACTATCATATTAAGGGACAAAATCAAAATATTCATGGATTTTTGGTACATTTGGTTGGAGAGAAATGCCCGCATTTTCTAGACTCAAGAAAAGATGAAGAGTATGTTGTCTCGAGGGCCCTGTTGTAATATAGGGAGATGGTTGGTGCTGCTGGTATTTTTTCTGCTGCAGTTTTAGTCAGTGGCACACTTTCATTTTTGACCAGGTTAAGTACTAGGGGATTGGTTTTATTTTTTTTTTTTGGGGGTTGGTGCCATGATTTGGTTTGGTCGGGGCTGTTGATGGGTGTTCTTGGTGGTTTTGTTTACTTGGGCCAGCACCAACTCCTTTGTTTGGAAAGGTGCTAGAGGCGGTTTTGTTCCTCTACTCCAAAAGTTGCAAGGACTTTTTCCTCTGCTTTTTGGGATGCTTTGTACAAACAAGTTTGGTTCTCTATTTTATTATATATAATACATACACCTTCTAAAAAAAAAAAAAAAAAAAATAGCACAAGTTATCAAGAAAATAATGCTAACAGCACTCAATATTTGAAAAGATTTTGATTGAAAGGAACAGAAGGTTCTTGTTTCATACACAAGGAATTCATCATAATACCCAAAAGTTGTAGAAAATAACATGCAAATTCACTTACAGAGCTTACAAAATGGAATATAGGCGACCACAAAGTAAGATTACATTTAAATATCACACAAGATATCTTGAGCAAGGATGAGACTCAAAAACAGCAATAAGCAGTAGGATATGAAGCGACATAGCTATCCCGCCGAGACCTTCTTTAGCACCAACATCTCTCTGCATTTTGATGTACCCATTATCTCCCCAGCTATCCCCCACGAGTTCCTCACCAGCCAATACTTCAAACCACCATCGTCACTCGTTCCATACCCTACGACAGCCACACCATGATCCAAGTTCGTCCCGCAGTCTCCAGTGAACACTCCACTTGAGTAGAATTGGAAAGCAAACCACTAGCATCAATCGCCAAGGATGGGTTTTTTCAGCGGCCTTAAGCAGTGATTTCTCTTTTGTTGGCAGGAACATCCTCGTAGCCGTTGATTTTGGCTGAAGAAGGGTTTGTTTGATTCTGTTGCAAGTTCCATCTGCTGCTGTATAGGGGTGTTTGATTCAGTTGTGAGACCTTTGCTTCGCACATATTGAAAACGTCATCCATGAATCCTCCGTTTCAACCTTGAACGTTAGTCGTTCTGTCGCATCGATCAGTTCTTGCTCCGAGAGAGACACCCCAACTTCCCTGTTGATACTTCATCAGTCCTTCAACTGCTGCCACAGCAGAGAATGCCCAACACCCTCCTGCAATTTTTTATTGATCATTAATTATGTGTGACAATACTAACGAAGGATGGATTTAAAAGGTTTGAACTTTGGCTTGCAGGCTTACCACATTGGCCTTGATCTTTGATGGGATTCACAGCTCCTTGGTTCTCCAATCCCTGGTGTCAGGCACTGAGGTTGCATTCTCGTATTGAACGACGAAGGTCCAACTTTGACGAGATTGGGAGGCTTTTTGTAACCAGTTTTGGCAGCCATGAACTCCTTGTTGGTCAAGTCTGCATATTGATTGACAGATAATTTGTAAGTACTGTTCCCAAACTGTTGAAGTGATTTAACGAACCCAACATCTTCTTAAAGATTTTGAATCTCCTGGCTTTATCTCCTGCATCTTCGTAAACACGTCCATTCTTTGCGATCCATTTTTCGAACCTTTCATTCATGCTAGGGCGAGGCAATGATGGGCCTTGCAGAGAAGGCTCCATACGGTAAAAACCCCATTACAGCAGCAACACTAACATCAGCTTGTTTGAAACTACTGAGAATCCATTGCTTTGTGTTCTCTGGTGATTTTGTAGAATGTGCTTTTGATGAATTATGAACATGAGAAATTTATAGTTTTGAGTTTGTTTGGGTGTGTTCAAAATTGAGCATCGTTTTGTAAAGGTCCAAGGCATTGGGTGATTAGGAGAAAAGGTGGGATTTTTGGTTTGGGGATTTTCATTGGCTGGTTATGCTATGTTTTGACTCTAGTCATGTTTACTTGATCATGCTAGCATTCATATTAGGTGTGATAAAACAGGAGACTATCAACTGTGGCCAGAATACTGTTATTTCATTCTATATTGTAATTTGTCCTGACTTGAATCACTTCACTTAAATTAAGTAAGGTAAATTGATTACAAAAAAAAAATAGTTAGGTAAACTGAAGTTTTGTTATATAAGAGAATTATCTGTTACGTAAACTTTACATAATGAAGAGTATTTCTTACGTAACATGGGCATATTAAGCTTGTTACGTAAGATAATCATTTGTTACTTACGTAATGGAGAAAAATTCTTATGTAACATGTCAAAGTAACTTGACGTACAGCCAAAGGCTATTACGTAAGATGTACCCAACAAAAATATTTCTTACTTTTTTTTTTTTTTGGTCAAAAGAAGATATATTATTTTTGGAAAGGAGGTTCATTTTAAGTCAACGAAAATAACATCATTTTTAAAAATTTTTACGAAGTTAAAAAGTTGTTAGTAAGCCTTATGTAATAAAGGATAAAATTTTCGGAACACGAAAAAAAAAA